>OU343225.1:18643382-18773293 GCA_910596185.1 Chrysanthemum makinoi | reverse complement strand
GATCCCTTTACCTGGTGACTCTTTAAGATATCTTAAGACCCTAAAAGCAAGTTTTAAGTGAGACTGCATTGGACTATGCATCACTTGACTTAAGCAATGTACAGTATAAGACAAGTCAGGCCTAGTCAATGTTAGGTAAATAAGTTTTCCAACAAGCTTTTGATAATTGTTCACACCAGATAAAGTTTCATCTTTCACTTGATTTTTCTGCTTATTTTTAACTGAGACATTCACTGACTCAATTGGTGTTTTACTTGGTTTGCAAGCAAGCATACCAAATTCAGCAAAAACTTCTAAACAATATTTTCTTTGAGTAAGACACAATCCAGTATTATCTTCCAAAACTTCTATACCCAGAAAATATTTTAACTTTCCCAAGTCTTTAATAAGAAACTTTGTTCTTATAAAATCTTTAACCTTATTAATCTCATTAACATTATTCCCAGTAATGACTATATCATCCACATATACTAGCAAAACAAGAAACACATCTTTATCAGCTTTTGTGAACAAAGAAAAATCACTTTTACTTTGACAAAAACCATTTTCTTTTAATACAGAAAAAAGTTTCTCATTCCATTTTCTTGGTGTTTGTTTTAAACCATATAAAGACTTTTTTAGTTTGCACACCCTTTTATCATCCTTATCAAAATACCCTTCAGGCAATTGCATATAAACATCTTCTTCAAGCTCACCATACAAAAAAGCATTATTAATGTCTAACTGATACAAAGGCCAGCTATTTTGAACAGCCATGCTTATTATGATTCTAACAGTAACAATTTTGATAACAGGAGAAAACGTCTCCTCATAATCAATTCCTTCTTTTTGACTATAACCTTTGGCAACTAGCCTAGCTTTATATCTTTCAACACTCCCATCAGACTTATACTTAATTTTCCAAATCCACTTACACCCAATAGCTCTTCTTCCAGCAGGAAGTTCAACTATAACCCAAGTATCATTTCTGTTAAGAGCTTCTATTTCAAGATTCATAGCATTAATCCATCTGTTATCTTTTATAGCTTTATAATATGTTTTAGGTTCAAACACTTTATTGAGACTAGTAGAAAAAACATAATTTTCTTTACTGAGTTTACTATAGTTAACAGATTTATCAATACCATATTTAACATTTTTATCTAATACATAATCACTCAACTTAACAGGCATACTTGGCTTTCGTTAGATTTTCGGTATAAGTTTTAATATTAGTTTGTCTGTCTGGAGTAAAACTTGGTGTAATAACAGTATCATGAAACATATCATTAAAATCTTGATAATAATCATCATCACCCTCAGATATATTTTCATTATCTTCAAGTGTAACATTCTCCAAGTCTTCTTTAGCTGCATCATCTGTGACATCAGGATGCCCCCCCTCATCCTTATTGACATCATCATATGTACCTCCTAAAGAAGACTGGTCTATGTCTTCACTTTTTTCAGATTTTTTATTATGCATCTCTCTCTTATCATCATAGGGATCATCTGAGTTTCCTAGGCCAGAGTTAAAGAAATTTTGATTATTTATATTTTGAAAAAGAAATTCAAAAACTTTGTTTTCAGATGTGTGTTTAAAAGGAAAAACAGTTTCATAAAATTTCACATCTCTTGAATAAAAAACCTTTTTTGTTTCTAAACTAAACAACTTATAACCTTTCTTGTCAAAAGAATATCCTATAAAAACACATTTCTCTGACCTAGAAGACAACTTATCAGAATTATTTAAAATAGTTGAAAAACATAGGCATCCAAACACTTTTAAAAGAGAGAGATTTGGTTCACAGTTATAGATTAACTCATAAGGTGTTTTTCCAGACAGCACTGAGCTAGGTGTCCTGTTAATTAAGTAAACTGCAGTTAGAACACATTCAGTCCACATGTTCAAAGGAATCCCCCCCTGAAACATGAGGGCTCTAGCAACATTTAATAGGTGTCTGTGTTTTCTTTCAGCTAAACCATTTTGTTGAAGGGTATAAGAGCAAGAGGTTTGTTGATGAATCCCATGTTCTTTACAAAACTTTTCCATATTTTGATTAACAAATTTTGTTCCATTGTCACTTCTGAAAATTTTCACAGTTTTATCAAACTGATTTTTAATCAAATTATAAAATGTGACAATATGTGAAAACACTTCAGTTTTCCCCCTTAGCAAGAACACCCAAACAGCTCTTGAAAAATCATCAACAACAGTTAAAAAATACTTATACCCTTCTTTACTTTGAACTTTATATGGACCCCAAACATCCAAATGAACAATATGCCCAACAGCAGAAGTCTTATGTTCACTTAGAGGAAATGGTTCTCTAGTTTGCTTAGCCTTGTGACACACATCACAAGGATCAATTTTAGATTCATTATCAATATTAAGTTTGTGTTTAAGAATGTTAAGAACTTGGTCAGAGGGGTGACCAAGTCTATTATGCCATATACACTTAGACAAACAACAAGCTTGAATATTATGATTTACAAGTTTTTTACCTGTATTAAGAAAATACAATCCATTATTTTGATTACCAGTCCCCATCTGGGTCTTTAGAACAGAATCCTGAAGAATACAAATATCTTCATTAAATATTACTCTACATTTATTATCTTTGTTTAGCTTATGAACTGATAACAAACTGACTTGATATCCAGGTACAACCAAGACATCAGTTATAATCAATTTATCAGTCAATTTTAAACTTCCAATATGAGTAACTTGAGCTTTAGTACCATTAGGATGACCAACAGTCATATTTAGTTTAGACACATCAATCACATTAAACATGTTTAACACAGTATAAGTCATATGTTGACTTGCACCAGAATCAATAATCCAACCAATATACAGATTATATGTGCTTATATTAGTGTTGTGATTAAAAAACCTTGAGTGACTAAAGCTTATAACACAGTTTATACCTGCAATGTTTGCAGGCATACTGCTGCATCCAGACTTATCACTAATCAAAGCCATAAGCTTCTTAAACTGTTCATCTGTAAAAGAATTAGATGAACCAGCAGACCTATCCTTTTGTCCTGAAACAACATTGTTACTAGCATTGTTTTGATTAGTATTATTTCTCTTTTGAAACCCAGAAGGATATCCAACTAATTCAAAACATCTATCAGCAGTATGACCATTCATTTTACAGTGAGTACAAACCAAATTAGGCCTATTAAGCCTTCTGAATTGATTATTACTGTTATTGAAATTAGTGTTCTTATTGGCAGACCAATTAGTATTTCTAGGATTAGTCCTAGAAACAAAAGCATATTATCGATTTAGAAGTACTATGATTTGAAGTAAATCTGTGTGACTCATCCCTGGATAAAGTGGCAAAGGCCCCTTTCACATCAGGAATAGGGTCAGTAGTAAGAATAATACTCCTAATAGGAGCATAAACCTCATCTAACCCCATGAGAAATTACATTAGTTTAATGAGATTTTTATGATCTTTTAACTCAGCAGAACCTTCACAAGTACACTCTGGAAGGCAGACTAGGGAGTCATATTGCCTCCACAGAGCATTAAATTTATGATAGTATTCAGAGAGAGTTATTCCAGATTGTGTGAAAGAATGTATTTTATAATGCATATTAAAGATAATAGAAGCATCTTGTTTATCATATGTTTCTTTTAATTCATCCCATACATCCTTAGCATTTTTAGAAAAAATCTATCCCATAAACACATCTTGTGAAACACATCCAAGAATCCAAGATAAAACCACAGAATTGCATCTATCCCATTGTTCTTGCAGAAAACCAACTTGTTCAGGTCTTATTATTTTTCCATTTAAAAAACCAAGTTTGTTTTTAGTATGAATAGCCATAGACATGGCTGCAGACCATACTTTATAATTCTCAGGCTCTTCTAATTTAAAACCAATTAAGGGTATATCATTAGTGTCATTACTGTGCAAAAACAATGGGTCAAACTCATCAAGATGATCAGCATCATTAGAACTAGATGCCCCATCCTTATTCTTAATATCACCAGTCATACTGATGACTCAAAGAATAATCAAAAAAACAACAAAAAACTGATACACCTTATATCACCTTCAAACACAAATAACCACCGATTATCCACAACTCCAAAACAAACAATTCCCTTGACCTACACTTCGTCTCATGCAATTCTAAAAAACCTAAGAAAAAATCTATAAGAAAGCGTGAGAGGTGTTACAATGCACGCAAAGAAACCAAGCAACAAATGATCAAGAAGATCAACCAATCAAACAACCAAGCAGCGGAATCCAGAACCAAAGTACCTGATATAAACAAAAAACTACAAGAATTAAAGATTATAACAAATATAACAAAAAACAGATAAAACATAAACAATCTATTGAATCAATCTGAAAATAACAACTCAAATCCTGAATTAGGGTTTGATACAGAAAACCCTAATCTGTGAAGATGCGTTAATACAATCAAGATTTGTTAATCTTGATTATATGAAACTGATTAACACACGTTAATCTCAACAAGAACTCCGGACCAAGAAAACCCCCAATTTTAGAAAACCCTAAAATTGGTAACAATCAATAGACCTTCAATTGAAACCCAAAACACTTAATTCAATAGTCAATTAGCCGATTATTACTTAGATCTAGCAAGATCTGACCAAGAATAAAAAAACCCCCAAAATTTATCGAAACCCTAATTTTCGAAAACAACCAATTTAAACCAAATCACTTTGAATCAAAGCCAACATGCCTCTGATACCATGTTAAAATTATACAAAGTGATTACCAGAACTCAAAACCAGTTTAACCAAAACTAAAATTATTGAGTATCAACCCAACCAACCTCCCTTTATGGTTGATACTTCATACAGAGTTTTTACAATACAAAGAGTTTGAAAGATTCTGAATACAAAAGATTAACTAACAGCTAATGAAACAACTGTGTGAAAACGCACACATAGATAACCAATAATCCTGAATGACATAATGAGAAGAAATCTCCTTTTATAGACTTGACCAAAGCTTGACTTCAATTTATCCAGCTTAAACAAACAGCACCCTTCAACTTCTTGGACTTGACACTTTAGCTCCTTCAACTATTCTTCTCTCGCTATCAATAACCTGCACACATATAAAACACAAACCAAGAATACACTATTGACATAACAAGCCCTTAGCTTATTATCCAACACTTTTCGTATTCCTTATATAGTTAGTACAACTCTACTTTCATCGGATAACTGTTTGGATAAGCAATCCCAAACTCAAAACTATGTATTGCTGTTTAGTCTAAGTAAGCCCAAGCAACCCTTTAGTAGTTAATGTGCAGCTTTATGGTCATCATTGTTGTTTTAACCATATTTCTAGAAATACAAGCGTTTAGCTTTTGGATGTTGTCTCTCCTATTTGAAACGATAATAAACAGAGACTTTAGCTTTTACGTCAGTTTATGCTGTATAGTTATAGTAGCTATTATGTTACCAAACGCTTTGAAAAAACGAACAGCTACTGCTAATAACTATTTATAACCGGTACTTCAACTACCACTAGTTTTGCCAAACATAGCCTTAGAGTTAATTAGTAGTTTCGAAAAAGTAGGCTTAAGACATGCTTCCATTGGCGGAGACAGGAGGGGGCAGGATCGTGGCCCATCATCTCATCACAGAATAGGAAAGAGAAGCAGGAGGACGCATGGTATCTAGCGTTTGGGTATTCTGAAAGTTTTTGTCATCAAGTTTTACAAATGATTAATATGCCATATTTACCTTTTTAATGAAATGACCCGAACTGACCCATTTTAAGCTATTTTTAATTTTTGTATCTTTTTTACATAGCCCGAACTAACATGTAGGACCCAAATTTTAAGCTATGAAAGACCAGAACCAACATGTTGGACCTGTTTTCTAAGCTATGTTTTATATCTTCTTAATATAACCTGAACTGAAGCATTTTATACGGGTCGATGTAGCCAGAAAAACAGCTCCAAGGGGCTTGTTGCAGCTCTGTAAAATAAAGAAAAAAAAATATATATAAATAATTTTTGGTACTCTCCATTAAATAAGTAGTCAGTATGTTAATTATGAGTACAAGAGGTCAATATTTCTGTAAGTCAGTTTTTTATTTACCATTCATAAGTAAAATGGGTCGAAATAGCCATCTGTACTAGTGTTGGTTAGTTGCTGCACTGACTGCTTTTGGAACCTGTTAACACTAACAGATGATTCTCGCTGGCTCAATCCGGCCCCTTTACCACCCAAAATATATCTATATGGACCAGCTAGTGCTTCAAGGTCAAAACATTATGGCCCTATCGTAGTCATATGCTTTTCTGATTTGTGGATCATCATCACTTCATCATCACAGGTCGAGAGGAAAAAGCCATCTCAGCGTCTTGCTTCTAGTATAGAAGTTCTGTACCATTATCCCTAAAAGTAGTAAGGTACAGACAAAATCACAAAAGGAAGGTGCATGTCAAGTTGCTTACATCTTGGACCATTATCCCTTCAATTATAGGTTATGCTAGTCTTCCCTATCCCAAGTCTTCTTAAAGTCTACATACAAAATAGTTATTACTAGTCAAGGAATTAGTGGATGATATAGAATGGGTGATGCTAGTCGTGCTATTGGATGACATTATTGAAGTTATAATGCAATATAAGTTAGTCTTCCCACTCCCGAGTTTCTTCAAAGTCTTTTATGATATGATTATACATAGAAAATAGTTATTACTCCTATTAGTCAAGGAATTAGTGGATGGTAGACAATGGGTGATGCTAGTTGTGCTATATGTTATAATGCAATATAAGTGCAGTCTCCCCTACCGCAACTCTTCTTTAAAGACATTCGTGAAATATGATTATACATAGAAAATAGTTATTATCCATAAGATTGTCTTACTCAACCCGACTATAAAAAGCCAAAATTCAAATTTTGTGCAGAAAACCAATGATAAAGAATGGCCTGCAATGGAGCTTCTCAAGGAAGCAATGTACAAACTTAAATCATTTACCATTCAAATTCTGTATATCATGTAAATTTTTTTATGTGTCAGATATACTTAGTGACTTCATATTCAATATTTTTTAATGGAATAAGCCAATGGAAGATTGACAAAAAAACCTACCAGTTAAAATGATGATATTTGACAAAAAAAACCTTTGTTTAATGATACTAATAGATTTTTACATACAAAGTTCATATATAATCTAATGAAATCATGTTTAATGAAATCTTCAATTAAACGCTGGCTTACTACAAATCTGTATTGACAAAAGAAAAGTTATTAAAGTTAGTTCACTAAATATGTTCATGTCAACAGCAAATGGCAATAACAACTAAACTTAAATATCTATCATATTATTGTTTTAACTTTTAAGACTATACCTTCAAATATCTAAAGAGCAATAAATAGTTACTATTGAAATCATATCAAAACATTGTCATTTTCACCCATCATGTATGTTTACACCACTGAAATTGAAGTGTGTCCACATAAAACAGTTTAATCATTTTAGAAAGTCCAACTTTTTATGTGTTATTTAAACCTCCATTATCATAAGCTTTGTTGCTCAAGATTCAACCAGGAAGCTAATCTTATTAGCTTTCTATTGTCAGATAATGTTGAAATCTCGATTTCATTCTTATTTTGAATTTAATAAAGCTGTAAATTTTTTTATTATTTTTTTTCTCTTACTCTTTTAAATGTAAAAGTTCAACCTTCAACCTTTTAATGGGTATTAATAGATTTGATATAAAACGCAACAAGAACAACAACACCTACTCCACAAAAAACATGAACACAAACCCCTTGTTCAACCAAAATAACATAACCCACATTCCAGGCTTTCAGTTTAACAAAAAAACAACCTAAATGTGTAAAATATATTACAAAATGACCTGATCGGTTGAGTTTTTGGAGTCACGCATTTAATCAAACACAAAACAAAACAGCTTAGTTACGTTAGAAGCTACTTCTTCTTTGGATCATTATAATTTCTTCAATTGTTTAATAAGAGCCGCATTTTTAACAAGTAATATTTGTTTGTAAAATGGAATATATGAATGTGCTCATAATTATAAAATGCAGCATTTTAACGTTTAATAATTGCTTCTAGTATAGAAGGTCTGTACCAAAATGCCTGCAGATTGAATGTTTGCAATTTGCATCCTAAAGCCAAAAGGAAGGTGTCAAGTTGCTTATATTATAGATGATGCTAGTCGTGCTATTATATTTGGATGGCATGATTAAAGTTAAAATGCAATTCAAGTCTAGTCTTCCCACTCCCAAGTTTTCTTCAAAGTCTTTTACGATGTGATTATACATAGAACTTAATTAGTTATTATATATTAGTCAAGGAATTAGTGGATGATAGACAATAGGTGTTGCTATATGTTACAAAGCAATATAAGTGCAGTCTCCCCTACCCCAACTCTTCTTTTAAAGTCTTTTATGATATGATTATACACAGAAATTAGTTATTATCCATCAAATTTTCTTGCTATAAAAAGCCAATACTAATTCTTATGATTTTAAGTAAATTTCCAAAAATGAAGTCACCACACTGAATGGTTTGCTTATCATCTTCCTCATGTATTTTTTTTCTCTTTTATGGTCTCGTGATAACATGTCTTACTTCCACCACAGTCACTGCTTCCTATCGCGGTAATGAGACTGATTATCATGCGTTGTTGTCATTTAAGTCAAAGATTACCCAAGATCCATACAAAATTCTAACCTCGTGGAACCATTCCTTTCATTTCTGTGAATGGAGTGGCATTTCATGTGGAAAACGACACAAACGAGTGACTGGTTTATGGTTGGCTTCACAAGGCTTAGAAGGCTCGTTGTCTCCTCATGTAGGAAACCTCAGCTTCCTCCGTGAGCTTGGTCTCTGGAACAACAGCTTTCAAGGAACCATTCCTCATGAAATTGGTCATCTATCTAGGCTACGCCGCCTTTATCTTAACAGAAACAAATTCAGTGGAGCCATTCCAACAAACTTGTCTGGTTGTTCTAACCTCGAAGAGCTACGGCTTACTCGAAATGATCTAGTAGGAAGCATACCCAAGGAGATGAGTTTACTCTCGAAACTTTCTGGTCTTATAATTGGCAAAAATAACTTAACTGGTGGAATCCCACCTTTCTTGGGGAATATTACATCAATGGAATTGTTCTCTGCTGCCTTGAACCCGTTTGGTGGGAGCATTCCAGATACCTTGGGTCATTGGAAAAGCTTGACGAACTTTGACTGTGGTGAGTGCAACTTATATGGAAGCATCCCTCATTCCATTTTCAACCTCTCACTCCTAGTTAATTTTTCCTTACCTGGTAATCACCTCACTGGTAGTCTTCCTTCAGAAATTGGTAATCAGCTCCCAAATCTTGAGCTCCTTCAGTTATGGGGTAACGAACTAACCGGAGTTCTTCCACCTTCGCTTTCTAATTGTTCTAAATTAGGATATCTTGAAATGTGTATTAACAGTTTTAATGGGAAGTTGACAATTGATTTTTCAAAACTAAGAGATATTTATTCAATTAGATTACATAATAACAACTTCCATGGACGCGGAGAAGCTGATGACATGAGGTTTATTGATTCTTTGAAAAACTGCACCAAATTAGTAGATTTGGAACTTTTTAATTGCAACCTTATTGGAGTGCTTCCGATATCAATAGGTAATCTTTCTGATCAACTCAGCCTACTAGGTTTAGGAGACAATCAGTTATTTGGAAGCCTCCGTTCAAGTATTGGTAGTCTAGTTGGCTTGACCTTTTTAGATTTACAATCTCATCGATTCAAAGGAAAAATCCCCACTACCATTGGTCAACTTCAAAAGCTACAACGTCTTGTTCTAAATAGCAATCAATTTTCAGGGCCTATTCCTGATGCCATCAGGAACTTATCATTGTTGACTGCCCTTGATTTAAATTCCAACAAATTAGAAGGCCATATTCCATCAAGCCTTGGGAGTTGTAAAGAACTTAACTCTTTAGACCTTTCAAACAATAGAATCAGTGGAAAAATACCCAAGCAACTTCTTCAACTTCCATCACTAACTTATTTTTTAAATCTTTCTCACAACAACATGTCTGGTTCAATTCCATCAGAGATTAAAGACTTCAAAATGTTGAGCGAGCTAGATTTATCTCATAATAATTTATCGGGTACCATTACTAGTAGCCTTGGTGAGTGTATTAGCCTTACAGAATTATACCTTAGTGGCAACATGTTTGAAGGCATAATACCATCTTCATTAAGTTCCTTGAGAGGATTGGCGGTACTCGACATTTCCCAAAATAATTTATCTGGTAATATTCCTCAATTCTTAGGCAAATGGAATTCTTTAGAATTTTTCAACCTATCCTTTAATGATTTTGAGGGTGAAGTACCAGTTGTAGGAGTGTTTCAAAATGCAAGTTTATTTTCGGTTTTGGGGAACAATAGGCTTTGTGGTGGTTTGGTTACACTTGAGTTACCCAAATGCAAGGAGAGGGGTAGACAAAAAAAAAGGTTTCCATTCTTCATATTAGTCATTGTGATTGCACCGACGTTGCTCATTGCATTATGTTGTGTGTATCTTTTATGTTTCGAAGAAACGAAACGCAACAGTTGAGGTACGCATCCTCTAGAAAACGTTTGGGGAAACGTTTCTGGCCCAAAAAGTCACGTTTCCAAGGCCGGCCCTATGGGTGGGCGAGGTGGGTGACAGCAAGGGCATCAAAATTTATGTGTTGGAAATAGGTTTTATGTTAGAAGAAGGTGTTGTGACATTGATGTGTAATAGAAACTCGTTTTTGCTGTCGAAAAACGTTCTTGCTTTTGAAATAAATTTTCCGGCACCATCGTCGTTGGTTGTTACAGTTTGGTGAAGAAGAAGCAAAAAAGTGTTTGGTGGTGAAGAAGACATAAATGAGTGAGAAAGATACTGTTTCTAGGGAGTTGATAAAGTAATAAAAGTAAATTGCATATTCCCATGAAGTTATTGTGTATGTACTTTTGATTTTATTTTATTTATTTACAATGAATCTCTAAAACATGAATATACACATTATCGCTTTAGTTTTGTTTTAAAGTTTAAATAACTTTATAGTTTCGTTCAAGTAAAGGGCTCTATATATATAGATAGTCAAACTTTTCAAAAAAGAATTAGTACAACATTAAATATAATTCTGTATTCAGTAGTATTATTTATCTTTTAAATTTTTTGCTCTTACAGAGTTCGAGTATGTAAAGTAGCGACTAAAATATTATAAAGTATATAGATGTTTCGATTCCGTTTCCGGACTAACTTAGGTTGTGTGTATCATGGAAGAAGAAACGCAAATGTCCAACCATCTCAATCTTCAGGGAATGAACGGTTCTTGAAAGTTTCATACAATCAACTTCTCAAGGCTACTGATGGCTTCTCTACAGAAAATTTGATTGGCTGGGTTCATTCAGTTTATAAAGGAATCCTCGAAATCATAAGGCAGTGCTCATCTTCAAAATAAAGGTTCTCACAAAAGTTTCTTAGCAGAATGTGAAGCATGGTGAAATATTCGACACCGTAATCTGTTGAAGATAATAACTTCATGTTCAAGCACTGATTTCCATGGCAATGATTTTAAAGCTCTGGTTTACGAATTTATGCCCAATGGAAGTGTACACGATTGGCTTCATTCAAGTGCATTTGCATCGAAACTCAACCTTCTTCAAAGAATAAATATTCTGAGAGATGTTGCAACCGCGCTTGATTATCTTCATAACAGCTGCCGAACAACGATTGTTCACGGTGACCTGAAGCCTAGTAACATTCTACTTGATGATGATATGGTGGCTCATGTTGGAGAATTTGGTTTAGCTCGATTACTTGGTACAGACTTAAACCAAAACAACTCAACCGGGATTAAAGGAACAATTGGTTATGCACCTCCAGGTAATATATGATTCTTGTATTCCATGATTCTTATATTTGTACTTGGAGATTACAGTTTTGTAAACTAACTGATCATTTTAATTTGCAGAATATGGTATCGGGAGCGAGATGACAAGTAGTGGGGACGTCTACAGTTTTGGAATATTATTACTAGAGGTGATGACTGGAAAAGACCCACAAGACATGTTTAAGGAAGGTCTTAGCCTTCATAAATTTGTTTACATGGCATTGCCAGATCATGTAGTCGATGTTACTGATGATGATGCAATTGTGTTGCAAAGCTCAGAAGCAAATGCAAAGAAAGTGGAAGAATGTTTGGCTGCAACCATGAAGATCGGAGTATCATGCTCGGTGGATTCCCCACCACAACGAATGAAAATAGAAATTGTTGTCAATGAGTTGCAGCGTATTCTTGATGTGCTTCAAAATATATAATGTACTGTGTTCTCTCTTTTTGTAGAATGTGATTTCACATGAGTTGGTCAATAAATCATTCGTTTTAATTTTTAACTCTTTCAGGTCTATCATCAAGCTTGCATGGTGAAGTTGAAAGTAACTGCAACCAGGAGCAGTGTATGTAGTAGATAAATAAATGTTACATTGTTAAGCATGTTTGTAAGTGTGGTTTAAATTTCTTGCTGCATAAGTGTAAGAGACGTAAGAGTATGTTTAGTGTCGCATCATATGTGTCAAACATGTTTATGATTATGTGGTTTGAATTGCCTCAATCCAATATTGAATTCTACTTAATCATATTGTCTCATGGTAGCAATTAGAGCCAAAATAAACTCACAAATGGGCCTAACTGTCACCCATGAGTGAATCAAGTAATGCAGTATTGTGCATCATGACACATGAGGTACATGTAAGAATGTAACATATTCAAATGTTGTACATTGCACAAATTCAACGTGCATTACGATAATGTATATACAATCTAGTGACATACTCTGAGGTTACTAGTCATGCCCAAATAAACAGACATAACGATTGCCAAGTGACAGCGTTTGCCTTTAGTATCAACATGTTTTTATGATCCAACTTATACACTCAAGTCTTTTAGAAACAGTCGATGCACACAAAAAAATGAAACTACTAAATAAATTTCTACAACCAACAGAAAGAAGTACTGTATGCTTTTGTAATTACTGCAAATGAAAGAACTTACATAGTTACATGAACCATATACAAAAAGATGAATTTGCGGCACATTAACTTATTAATGCCCTATAAATGTATCTTACTTGTCACCCTATCCTTTCATATGTATCGAATAAGATAATTGAGGTAACAAACTTTCAAATTTCGTCATTTTGGTGTATTTTTTACCTACCAAGCCGGCCGGTTACAGGTTATCTTCTTCTTGCACATATGACACCACGTTTATCTTCTTCCTGTAAACATGCTGCCATATGTTTCTTAGTTCCTTCATTCGAATCGGCTTCAGAAGATAGTCACAAGCCCCGTGTTGTATACCTCTCAGAATTCTGCTTGATTCTCCATCAAAAGACGTTACTGCATTAAGTTCATTGAATGGGATCAGATATTATTACTAGGATTCAGTGTATATATTAAGCATATAAAGCTGAAAATATAGAAATTAAGCTGACTTATGACAGGAAGATCCATCTCAAGTCCAACATGCTCGAGAAGCTTAAAACCATCCATATCAGGCATGTAAACATCACTAATTACTATGTCATACCTTTTTTTTTTTTTTTTTGACAAAGCATATTCAGAGCCTCTATAGCTAGTCCAAATGTAATAACTGATAAAAACAAGCCAGTTATTCAAAAATCTACTATAGTAAATTAGTTAACTGTTATCTGCGCGCATCTAGTATCTCACACCTGTCTCTATCGAGACATGAACCCGCAAGGTCATAACCTCTAGCTTGATTGGCCACTCTCATACAGCTAGCTAGGCCAAAAACCATCTCCTCACACACACTAAAACTAATGAACTAAGATCAATAAAACTAGTGATGATATCACCTTCATAAGCACACTCTTTAAGCATCTTTTCGATGATTTTCTGCCACGTAGGATTATCATCCACAACGACCACACATAGACCAGTTGAAAAAACTTTCATCGATGAGAGTTAGCCATCACTTATTATCATCCACTAATTAGGGAATAATTAACTTTTTTATTAACTTAGGTTTCAAAACACTAATTAGTCAAATCAAATATAAGTACTCCATGATTAGTGCTTTTTCAAGGATTCGAATCAAAGACTTTATGCTCAATATCTTTGATTCATATCAAAACAAATAAACAAAATTGAACAAATATTCTTGGTGATCGACAATATAGGTTTTCACTTTTCTATTTTGTTATGTACCAAAATAAATGTATATGTATGAACAAATCATAAGTGATATTAGTAGGTATGGATGATATTTGATTGGTGGAAAGAATAGTTACTAAGAATCCCTAAAACTTTATGCAATATGAAAGTAGGCATTTATTTATTTTGAGACGCAAGGAGTATATAGTTTATACAAGTTCAAATCTTGTGTGCATCAAGAGGTGCAATTGTGTTACTTGCTCAAAATGCTGGACATTGTACAACTCGAACTTACATTATGACAACCTAACGACGCACGTAAGGCTTCTCGTCATGCCCAGAACAAAAAAACTATAAATAAAAACAAGCGACAGGTGCTTTAATAGTAGTATCAATGTTTTATGATCCAAAAGATATAAATTTGAGTCTGTCTAAAACCATCAATGTAAGAAAAAACAAGAAAGTACCAAGACTTGCACCACTTGATCATCAACATAAGGGGTAAAGATAGTAATGCTCATTTCTTTTACTTAATAAAATGATAGCAAGAAAAAGCTACAAGCTTTCGCCGTTTCCATTACAACACCCGGGTGCCTAAAAAAGGCCGAGATGAATGATACTTCACTTGCATACATGATCACTATATACATATGCTCTACATATGGAAGGTTAAAACCCAACCTTTTTAACCAGTTTAGCTTATTTACTGAGTGATTTAAACAAGATATTCATACAGCAAGAAATGGGTGTCTGGAACAACAAATGGCAGGCTTTCGATGTAAAGATAGAAGCACCTTTAAATTCTTTTTCTAATGTTAATAAGTCTACTGAATCACTTTCACTCGTCAGAACCCATAAATCTCCTGAGTGGACCTTCTTTAAGCTTCCTCGACAAAATGGGCTTGATTTGGATCTCGTGTTCCTGTTATCAAGAATTACTTTAAGTAACAAAGAGTTGGGCCCTTGGAGTACACGTGTGTTTTAGCGTCCGTGTGAATGCATGAGCACGAAATTCTTACCAGTCACGGAAGCATCCAATGCACATAGAGTGGCCACAATTCGGCAGCGCCATTTTATCACTAGTTTCCATACATATACCACATTCATCATCTCTACCGACATCTTTACAATATGTTTTCTTGTTATCATTAACATCTTTCAACTCGATCAAATGACCATCGAGTTGTTTTAGAGACGGGTATATAACAGCTACAAGAATCTTATTAAAAGTTTCTAAGTCAAAATAGCGAAATGAAAAATTACTGTAATAAAGATTATATCAAGAAATCGAGAAAAACCATAGAATTCTCTCAGGGTAGCTCTTCGTTCTTGAGACGACATTGTTTGAATGCCATCCATGTAAACCTGTACATTCAAAGATTATAGTTTTTTTCTTTTTTTTTTCTCATTTTGATGACTCGGGTTTTTGTAATTAAGTTAAACAGATTTCAAAATCGAGATCTTTTAAAGAATAAACAAGAACTGACCTTATATACGAGTATATGAAGAAGGCCAAGATAACTTGGAATTGTATCAGTACAGCTATAGTCCATCCAGTCAATCAAGTAGAGTAAAAATGGAGCGAAAGTGCTGTATGATAATTTCATTTGGACAAAATCCCCCTCATCGTCTGGAGGTAAAGCAGCTGCCCTACGACATAAAACGAAAGCTTTATTGCACGCCTGAAAAAGCTGAACAATCATCCATACACAGATAGAACACACGTAAATTACGATTTTTGGGATTTTTCTATTGTTAATTGCATGAAATCGAGGACAAAAAAGGACTTCCTGAAAATAACTGTTCCATATTACCAAATGTCTATTATTGGCTTCTAGCATTCAAACGTACTACTCTTGTGTTAAGGGTGAGCTGGAATTGTTGGCGACGCTAATGGATACTGACTGGTCCACCCGCTAGGTAGCACGGCATGAAGTCGAATTTTAAGGGACAAGTGTTTCGTAATGTAGCCGTCCTAGGTTCCATGATCATCCAAACCAATTTCAAGGGACAAGTGTTTCGAATGCAAAACTTACAATTCAAGTTTTTAGAGTGAATTCTCATTATAAACTAACCATCCCTCAATAATCAACACCAATTAAGCTAAAACTAAAAGTCAACTGGCTATTCTTTGACCTTCAAAAAGTCAAACTTTACACAATCAAACAAGACTATCAAGTTGTAAAAATCATAAAAATCCAAATTTTATCATGATCAACATAAAAAGAACCCATTTCGGAAAATGGGTTCATCAAATTACAACTAAAAAACAACAGAAATTTTAAAAAATAATAGAGCAATAAATTACGAACTTTTAAACACTGAAAATACACAGTCAAACATGCTAATCAACACACATTCAGCATAAAAATCCAAACTTTATTACAATAAACTTAAAAAAAAAATGCTCATTTCGCAACATGGGTATGCTAAATCATAACCAAAAACAACAAATATCAAAAAATTCAAGGAATAGTTACAGGTTATCAGCATCAACTGGTCCTTTGACTTAAAAGAGTCAAACTTAACACAATAAACATAAAAATGACACATTTCACAACAAGGGTATGTTAAATCATAACCGAAAAACATCAACTTTCTAAAAATAGAAAGAACAATTACAGAGTATTTGCATCAACATTCAACAACTAGTCCTTTGAATTTAAAAAGTCAAACTTTACACAGTAAACATAAAAAGTCAAACACTCAACAAATGTGTGTAATTTGCTGGTAAAAGAATATGGTAAAGCTTATGTTGAAGCAAATAAGAACCAATCTATACTAAAGTGTCACAGTAACTATCTTGTTTCTATCTAAAGTTTTTTTTTTTTTAATTTATTTTTTTATATGACCATTAAACTTTGAAAAAAAACGGATATGATGGAGAGAAAGCTTTCATATCATGGGATGAATGATACTTCACTTGCATGCATGATCACTATATACACATGCTCTACATATGGAAGGTAAAAACTCAACCATTTTCTTAACCCGTTTAGCTTATTTACTGAGTGATTCAAACAAGATACTCATACAAAGTGAAATGAGTGTCCGGAACAACAAATGGAAAGCTCTCGATGTAAAGATAGAAGCACCTTAGATTCTCTTTTGCTAGAGTTAATAAGTCGACTGAATCACTTTCACTGGTCAGAACCCATAAATCTCCTAAGTGCACTTTCTTTAAGCCTCAGCGACAAAATGGGCATGATTTGGACCTAGTGTTCCTGTTATCAAGATTTTCTTTTAGTAATAAAGAGTTGGGTCCGATTGGGGTACACATGTGTGTTTTAGTGTCCGTGAGAATGCATGAGCATGGAATTCTTACCAGTCGTGAAAGCATCCAATGCACATAGAGTGGCCACAATTAGGCAGCGCCATTTTATCATTAGTTTCCATACATATACCACATTCATCAGGGCCGTCCCATGGATTTCGAGGGCCCTGTGCCAAATTTTAATTTGGCCCTTAATCACGGAAAAGTATAACTACGTATACTGAAATAGCAAAGGTTTACTTTAATTGATTTTGTATAACACATTAGATATATTTTTGACGTTTTGTATACCTTATTTTTCAACTATGAATACATTTATATTTTTCTACTATAACCCATTTGGTTTTTGAAGTAGTATTTACGGAAATTAAAAGTTCATGTAAATTTTGTGCAGTTTACTTACGAATCATATATATATAAAAGATTAAATTCAACATTTATGAAAGGTTAGAAGGTTAAAAGGAAACTTTGTGATAATAGAGTTAAAAAGAAAAGAAATGGTGGGCCTTACAACTATGACTTTTTAGGTTATCTTCCCCGACCATCACCACTTCCACCCAAACTCCATTAAAGCAAAAGACCGAGCTTCGTTTTTTTTTTCACTTTCAGTAACCATATAATCTCATTATACATACGTAAAACACATTTAACATGATCAAATCATCTAAAAATGACTTTATATACGACATTAATCATTCAAAATCGAGGCCCTCCAAAACGGAGGCCCGTGCCATTGATCACCCTGCACATGCTCAAATCCTGCCCTGACATTCATCATCTCTATCGACATCTTTACAATATGTTTTCTTGTTATCACTAACATCTTTCAGGTCAATCAAATGACCATCGAGTTGTTTAAGTGACGGGTATATAACTGCTGCAAGAATCAAGAAATCGAGAAAAAACCATAGAATTCTCTCAGGGTCGTTCTTGAGACGACATTGTTTGAATGCCATCCATGTAAACCTGCATATTTGAAGATTGAAGTTTTTTTTAATCTTTTTTTTTTTTTTTTTTTTTTTTTTTTTTTTTTTTTACATTTTGATGACTCAGGTTTTTGTAATTAAGTTAAACAGATTTCAAAATCGGGATCTTTTAACGAAAAAACGGAACTGACCTTATATACAAGTATATGAAGAAGGCCAAGATAGCTTGGAATTATATCAGTACAGCTATAGTCCATCCAGTCAATTAAGTAGACTCAAAATGAAGCAAAAAGTGCTGTATGATAATTTCATTTGGACAGAATCCCCCTCATCGTCTGGAGGTAAAGCAGCTGCCCTGAGACATAAAACGATATTACGAATCAAAATATTTACAAAGGTTGATTGCACGCTAGCAAAAGGTGAACAATCGTCCATACACAGAGAGAACACAAATGTCTACATTGTTTTCAATCGTGTGGGAAAGTTTCATAAATTTTGATCCGGAAGGAGTTATGGACCCCACAGAAATGTCTCACATCCTATAATGCACGGAAACGCTTGGGGGTTGCCGTTCCCGTACCAGAAACGTTTTGGAAACGGGAAACGGCTGGAAACGGCCGGAAACGTGAGGGAAACGTATCGGAAAAATGGGAAACGTTACATGTAGATTGGAAACGAATGGGGTTGAGCGGGAAACGTTCGGGAAACGTTTCTAGGCCTTATAATCGCGTTTCTGGGCCTTTTAATACGCTTACATAACTTCTGGGTCATTAAACCCTGCTGAAACGACGACAACTAATATATATACTCCTTTGATCAAGATTAAAACGTAGTATTTTCTGGCCTCCCTCTGTCGTCGTGATTCTCTGATTCTCTCTATATATCTTTTAGAACAGGTATCAATCAAACTATGAATGCATGAATATGATTATGTGTTGGTGACTGCCTGAATGGTACTATCGAGTGTTTTTGACATGTATTGCTAGTTTGTAATAGTTGGAACTTTAGAGTAGAGATGTAAGATGAGTTTTTTTTCTTGCTGTTGGAGACTTAGAGATGTTTAGCAAGGAAGTTAGTTTTGTAAATATGTGTTTGTTAACTATATTGAATTGTGGTGCGCATCTGCTTGTTATTTGTATACAAATATTACTAATAGTTATATAGCTTCGTATTGTGTGATCATGTGATGTGTGTTGTTTGATTGCACGTGTCATAGTAAGTGATTTCTTTTATGCATGTAATACTGGTGTATATACAGTATATGGTGTGGTGTTTTAGCTTCGTATGGTGTTGTTTGATTGCACGTGTCATAACTTCATAAGACTGCAAATATTATAACTTCGTAACACTGGAAATATTTATTCGGATTTTAACATTTTTGAATGTCATGTAATTTTTTTTGAAAGACAATTTTTTATATATTAAAATATTATAAAATACATGACGTTTCCACGCCGTATCCGTTTCTTGAATTTTAGGATGTTGCCGTTTCCCCGTACCCGTACCCATTACCCGTTCCCGTTTCTGTCCCCGTGCTACTTAGCTCACGGCCTCAGATGCCTGGGCATTAGGCTTTGCCATTTTGACCAAAGTTTTCATTATCCCGCCAAATTACGATTTCTGGGATTTTTTTATTGGTTACAAGAAATCGAGGACATGAAAGAACTTTCTGAAAATAACTGTTCCATATAACCAAATGTCTATTATTGGCTTCTAGCCTTCAAACATACTACTCTTGTGTTAAGGGTGAGCTGGAATTGTTGACGATCTTAATGGATAATGACTGGTCCACACACTAGGTAGCACGGCATGAAGTCGAATTTTAAGGGACAAGTTTTTTGTGTAACGTAGCTGTCTAGGTTCCATGATCATCTATACCAATATTAAGGGACATGTGTTTTTGAAAGCAAAACTTACAATTCAAGTTTTTAGAGTGAATTCTCATTATAAACTAATCTTGGTTATCAACCATCCCTCAACAATCAACACCAATTAAGCTAAAACTAAAAGTCAATAGCCTATTCTTTGACCTTAAAAAGTCAAACTCTACACAATTAAACATGAACATAAATAAACAACACTGGTACATTAGATGAACTTATAAACAGTTAAACACACAAAACACATAGTCAAAAAAGACTATCAAGCTGTAAAAAACCAAACTTTATCAAATTACAACCAAAAACAACAGAAATTTAAAAAACAAGAGCAATAAATTACATAATGAACTTTTATATACTCAAAATACAGAGTCAAACATGCTAATCAACACACATTCAGCATAAAAATTAAAAATTTATTACAATAAACATAAAAAATACTCAATTCACAACATGGGTATGTTTAATTATAACCAAAAACAACAAATATTAAAAAATTCAAGGAATAATTACAGGTATCAGCATCAACAACTAGTCCTTTGACCTTAAAAAAGTCAAACTTAACACAATAAACATAAAAAAGACACATTTCACAACATAGGTATGTTAAATCATAACCAAAAAACATAAAATTTCTAAAATAGAAAGAACAGTTACAGGGTATTAGCATCAACATTCAACAACTTGTCCTTTGAGTTTAAAAAGTCAAACTTTACACAGTAACATAAAAAGTCAAACATTCAACAAGTATGTGTAAGTTGCTGGTAAAAGAATATGCTAAAGCTTATGTTGAAACAAATAAGAACCACTAGAATAAGGTTAAAGTGTCACTGTAACTATCTTGTTTCTATCTCAATTTAATTTATTTATTTTGTGTGACCATTGAATTTTGAACAAAAAGAATATGAATTAATATATAGTGTTAGTTACTTTTTAACCAATTTGATCATCATATCTCACGATGGGAATATAGGCCCATAAAATTATTAAAAATCGGCCCACGTGTTCGATGTCTAAACCGACCCATGAGTGAACCAAGCCATACATACTTTGTAGTTTTGGAACAAGCTTCAAATCTTGTGTGCATCATGAGGTGTTAAACGGTAAACTAGCATACGTATTATGTTTTCAATAACAATCGAATGGGCCAAAATAAACTGACAAATAAGCCTAACTGTCCATACCTGACCCGTGAGTGAATCAAGTCATACAGTATTTTGCATCATGACACATGAGATACATGTAAGAATGTAACATGTACAGATTTAACGTGCATTACGATAATGTATATACAATCCAATGACATACTCTGAGGTTCTTCGTCATGCCCAAATAAGCAGGCATAACGATTACCAAGTGACGGCGTTTGCCCTTATAGTATCAACATGTTTCTATGATCCAAGCCACAAACTTTAGAAGTCTCAACAAAACAGCATGATATACAGAGCAACGGTCTATCCCTATATCTTTTTCAATAGCAATTTAATTGTGTCGTCGTAATGGACAAGGGGTTAGAACTAATGCTATACACGTCATATACATGTCACCAATGCTTTTCTACACATAAAGCATTCTATATTGTAACTGTTATATTTAGGGTAAAAGCCAAAAATACTCTATGTACTTCTCGTGAAAACTCATTATGCTTTCTCAACTTTTTTTATTGTCATTATACTTAACGTTGTTTCCATTTTCGACTCATTATGCTTAATTACTTCTTTATGTATAATGACAATAAAAAAAGTTGAGAAAGCATAATGAGTTTTCACGAGAAGTACATAGAGTATAATGGACTGACATTTTATTGATTATAACTAAAGTTTGATCAGTTTATGTGTGGTATTGCGAGTAATCCACATTTTGTCTTATACATGTTTTACAATGGCATCGTCATGTTCTGTTTTTGGCTTCTAGGATTCCCATGCTCGATGGCGATCGACACCTTGTGCTTGTAGGTGAATTAATGCTTTTCAATGGATTCTCCTCGAGTATGTTTACTTCATCCCGTCGTTGCATACCTAGTAAGCAAAAGTACAAAGTTTGCCGGGTCAGGCACGTTTTGGTTACAAGTCCGGGTTGAAACTGTGGATTTTTAGTATGGGTCGATATGAGTAAGTCTGACCCGCTAGCAAAAGTTGCCTTTTATCCTGTTTATTCTATCTGAACAAGAGGATTGAGGTTGTATGCATTACAATGGGTCAACTTTTAACCCGTTCAACAAGTGCCTATACAACAGTAGACATAACCAATTAAAATGAAAATGATTATGTATAATGACAATATTTGAAGTACATAGAGCATAATGAGTTTTTGGGGAAAGTACGTTAAGCATTTATAGCTTTTACCCTTATATTTATCATCAACAAGAAACACACGCTGCTCTAAAACCACAACTCTAAAGGTAAAAGTTTCAAAATATTGTTCGACTATCTTTCTTTGAATTTTCATGTAGTGTTCAATGGTATAAGGAGTATAGGACTGTTGTTAAAATTAAAAAATAAATAAATAAATAAATAATAATAAAATAATAGAATTCCTGGGTGTTTCAAAGTTATTACTTGTTACTACTTTTTGAAACTATATTTATCCATGCTTCGGACATCTGATAATTGCATTTCAGAAATTTAATAAGTAAATGGTGTTTGGCGAACGCTTTTGGAGAATAATGTTTGACAATGAGCATTTAGCTTTTGAATTATGTTAAACGCTTCTATTTGATACGTACGCTGCTAAATAAAAATACGTGTTTATCTTTTACTTTATTTTACATTTTATAATTATACTTGCAACTACGATATATGCAATGTATGTGTAGTCTTCCATATTCTAAGTCTTCTAAGAAGTCTCCTATGATCGATTATACATGGAAAATAGTTATTATCAATCAAATTGTCTTGGTCAAGCTGAGAAGGAATGTGTGGATGATAGACCATAGGTGATGCTAATCGTGCTAGTTGCGTTGCATGATTAATGTTACAGTGAAATTTAAATGTCGTCTTCCCAATCCTAAGTCTTCTTTAAAGTCTTCTTTGAGTATACATACAAACTAGTTATTATCAATCAAATATTGTTTGCTCAAGCTGATAAGGTATTTGTGGATGGCATTCTCTTCACAATTTACGTGTCACGAACGTTAAACATTAAAATTAGAAAATATCATAATCTCTTTTGAGTTTGAAGCTTGCACTATATATGTGTCTCAACAACAATATGTAATAAAGGAATTTATGATTTTCTTATTAGTTACAGTTTATACTAAACTTTTCGTTATTATAATCTATTAATCTTATTTGCTAATATTGGTTCATCTTATACATAATTAATTGTACACTACAAAAAATAGAATTATAGTGACTGACTCTTAGTGACACAAAAAAGTCTCACTAATCTAAACTTTAATAACACTTTTAAATAGTGTGAGTAATTGCATAAAATTTTGATATTTAATGAAACTTTTTATGTGCAAAATATGTCTTAAATAAAAGGCAAAAATATGTATCCTCACACTTTTTTGTGTCACTAAAAATAAACTTTTATCTTCTTAACTTCAACATGTACTTTTTAAATGCCGGAGAAACATATAAAAATTTTAGTGACACTTTTTTTTATACTTTTATTGACACTTTTTACTTTTAGTAACACCTTTTAACTTTTAGTGACACTATTTTTAACTGTCACTAAAAGACAATATTTTTATAGTGGTAGACGTATTTTTTTGGCCATATATTGACTTACATATACGCGATCAAACTTAGCCACTTAGGTATTCTCGTGACTACTTCCGACTCTTTTTTAGACGACCCCAAAATATGTACCTAGTGAGGTTTGTTCATGTTCTTATTAGGTGCATCATGAGGCGCAAGTGTTTTTTTACATATAGGTACCCTAACCAAAAGACAAGTATATGTGTGTGTGAAGATCGACAACTTTTTTCCGGGCCAACCTTCTCAAAGAAAGGGATGGTTTTACCCGGTTTGTGTCGATATATAGTAATGACTTTTAAACTAGTCGGCAAAAATTCTAGAAATTATTAAAGAAAACAAAAAAATAAAAATAAAAGTAAACTGAACAAAGTAACAAATGGGCATGTAACATATTCAAAATGTTGCACATATTCTGAGGTTCATTGTCTTGCCCAAATTAACAGGCAACGATTGCCTAGTGACGTCGTTTGCCTTTAGTATCAACATGTTTCTATGATCCTTAACTGATAAACATGAGTCTTTTAGAAACAGTCTTTTGATACACTTGGCCATACTGACGAGGCGTATAGTTAGTCCCCCGAGGGAAGCCACCTTGTCCTTGAAAGGTTTTATGGAAATTTAAATATATGTATGTCCGGATTCGAACTCGAAACTTCGGGATTGCACACATTACGTATGAGAGTTGATGTTAATAATTAATATATAAAATGTGATTATTAACTATTAGTCACGAAATAAAACATAACGATAGTTAAATATTTAACGAGGTTTAGTTAACGGTCGTTAAATGTAAACTACGAGGACTAAGAATGAAATTAGTGGACAAGAAGGATCCAGAATCCCTTTGGGATGACTTGGCCGGTCGTGGGCTACCCAACCCAAGGAGGTGGGATTTCTTGGTCACCAAGTTTTGAGAATGTATATATACAAACCCTTGTATTCATTATTCTCCTAATCTTGGATCACCAATAACCTAATTTCTTCCTCCTCTCTCTCTTTGTTTTTGGCCGATCGGTTCCAAGCCCTCCCATAGGGTTTCGATTTTCCAAACTCAAGAAACAAGTGTTTGGTTTTATTTGTGATTCAAGGAACTAGCTTTTCACATCAAATCGCTAATAGTACGTGTGTACAAGAACGAAGGACAAGCACGCTTGAGCTTGTAATCTTGGTGGTCGACTTTTGTGTGGGTCGAATTGATTAAACCCTTATGTTAGGGTTTTGGGTTTTGGTTCTTGTTCAATTACCGTTTGATTCTTGAATTGCTAAAAGGTACGCGTTTTCTTATTCGGTTAATTACTTACATATATTATTCCTATTTACTTCCGCTGCATGCTTTGATGATGTTATTTGATTTTATATAATTGTTATGAGTATTAAATCCCAACAGTCCTTAAGATGGAATTCTGGAAATTGTTATTGAATGGTACGAAGCGGCTCCCAAATCAATTCATAGTCTGTTAAAATCTTCCAACGAATGAGCACTTCGCGATCATGGCTCAAGCCTGATAGTCCTAGACGTATTCCTTCCACTTTGTCTGGTTTCAACAATACCTCTATTTACCCTGTAAGCGTCACGGGCAAGGTTTCTAATGCAGGTTGGGCTGCTAATAGGGCGGTTTTCATTTCATCCAAAACATGGTCATGCTCTTGTGGATAATTATCTTCTTCTTGCAAATATGACACCGCGTTTATCTTCTTCTTGTAAACATGTTGCCATATTTTTCTTAGTTCCTCTATTCGAATTGACTTGATAAGAACTCATAACTGTGCTTGTTTCTCCGACAACAGACATCACTACATAAAAAACATATACTTAGTAATTCATTTACATGTAACTACGACAACATGAATATTAGAAACATTAAACTTACATATGACAGGAAAATCCATCTCAAGTCCAACATGCTCTAGAGGCTTGAAATCATCCATGTCAGGCATGTTAACGTCACTAATTACTATGTCAAACCCGTCTTTTCTTTCACGAAGCATATTCAGAGCCTCTATAGCTAGTCCACATGTGGTAACTGATAAAAAAAACAAAAAAATTCAATCATGAAATTACAGTGTCAACTATGAACAAGGATTGTAAAAACTTTTTATAATTATTCAACATACCTACCATTTTCAAGTTTTCCTGTATTTTTTCCGCAGTCAAGCCAGTTACTAAAAAATCTACTATAGTAAATCGTTAACTACTATCTACGCATCTAATATCTCACACATGTCTCTGTTACGAATAATAATGATTGATAATAATGATCTGGGACTAAACCAATACAAATACAAATATAATTCTAACTCTGATACAAATCCACTAACAGCCTCCCGCAGTTGGAGCAGGAGTAGAACGAACACTCAGACTGTCTCGGAACTCAGCAAACAAAGCATGCGGTACTTGTAGATTCACCAATGATATGCCTTAGGACATCAAATTTTTCAATATGAACAAGGATTGTAGAACGAATTATCAGCAAGTAGACATATCCACAAAAGAACTTCCACGAAAAAAGTTTCAAGAGCTTAGACGAAAGTTGGGACAGCCCAAAAAACATTATAGGGGAGAATGAAAACTAATGCACGGGAAAAGAATCTTTAGGTGAAACTTTGTTTTCTAAACACCTAGTCAGCAAACATGTGGAAAATGTTTTATGGCAAGATATCATTGAACATTAGTATCTCAATAGTTTTACATTGTTCATGGGCATCCAATTGATCTATATAATGTTGAAAATGTATATATTTACAAACACGTAAATGTCCGGATTCGAACTAGTGACCTCGGGATTGCACACATTAGCGAATGAGAATTAAAGTTAATAATTAATGTTTATGTTTGCGATTAATTATTGCACATTAAGTCCGGTTAACGATCGTTATGTATTTAACGGAAAAATGACTAACGACCGTTAAATGAAAAGAGAAGGACTAGTAATGGAAAATCTTGAAAGTGAAAAGTTATGGGTTTTCCCTTGGGCATTCTTCATGGCCGGCCAAGGGGGCTTCCCCAAGCCCTAATCCTTAACGTGTTCCCAAAGTTTTCTATCTACTATATAAACAAGGCTAGGTTCTAGGGTTTTTCATAACTTTGTGCATTGAATTAACCCTAGATCTCTCCTCTCCTCTCTCTTGTCCCTATTCGGCCAAACACCCCTTGTAAGGGAGTTTGGTTTCGTTTTCCTTAAAACGAGGACTTGTGTTAGATCTAGCAATCGCTTGATTCGTTGGTTAATTCGTGTGTACAAGAACGTGGTAGTAAGACACTATTCTTACACCCAATTGGTTTGAGTTGTAAAACAGTAAGGGACAACTCTTTAAACCACTTCTTTGTTTTGCTCAAGAGATCTGACATTCGCAAGAGGTACGTTACGCATACTTTCAGTTAATTAATTTATTTGTTATGATCTTTAGTCTTCCTACGTGTACTCTTGATGTCTACATATTTTATTGTATATCATGTATTATAAACTCAACAGTGGCATCACGAGCCTTGTATAACAAGTAATTAATTACTGAAACACATAATTAAAATAAACATGTTGTGTTATTATTTGTATGCGTAGATCTAGGGTTTGCAAAACCTAAACCCTAATTTTTTAAGGGGGTGTTTTTATTGGTGCCCTAATTAGGGTTTTGTAAAGTAAAGTTTTAATTGGATTAGAAACCCTAGGATGCATGCAACTTTATGTGTATTGCGTAACTATGTTTTAATTGCATTAATTGTTAAGTGTGATTTTATGTCCATGATAATTATCTGCATGTTTTATCATGGATCTGCTTTTATTGTATGTCTTTCTTGTTTAAGTGATATACACTAAATTATGATAGATCTAAAATTGGGGAAGACCTCAATCATTATTAATTTAATAAATTATGTGCTATGTGGTATATGTTTTAATTTTGACTTACGCAATCGATGAATCGATGTATGTGGCTCAACTTGTACATAGTTGAAAACGGGTGAAAGTATTAATTAAATATATACATATTGACAGATCTAGAATTGATTATTAATAGGATTTATCAAAAACGTTTGCATGTGGCTATTTGATATGCATGACTTATTTTTTGTTATGCATTCATTGTTTATATGTTTATTTTTTAAATACTAGCTTGTTTGTTATGTGTAACAAGGGTATTTTTACAAGAAAAATAAACTGACCTAAACAATGGTGAAACATGTATTTTTTA
Source organism: Chrysanthemum makinoi (assembly GCA_910596185.1). Classification (NCBI taxonomy): domain Eukaryota; kingdom Viridiplantae; phylum Streptophyta; class Magnoliopsida; order Asterales; family Asteraceae; genus Chrysanthemum; species Chrysanthemum makinoi. Next base: position 18,745,150 of record OU343225.1, on the reverse strand, counting down.
AGCATAGTAATCATAATCGTTTAATTGATTGGTGACTTTGGTACAAATGGTCTTGAACGGCTCACCCATGAGAATGAACTATAAAGGGGTTAATAAAGAAGTGCGCACAGTCACATTGAAAGGATGTCTAAGGTTATGCTTTTGCGCTTACATGGTCCTTTGCCCCCTGTAAGTTCGAATGGAGCTACTTAGTAAGCCATTAAATGTGCAAGCTCACCTTAAGGGCGAATTAGTTTTAATTCCATGCGCCACTTTGGTGGTAATTACCCGAAACACTAAGTGTTTACACTTACGCAAAAGTACGGTATAATGGATGATAATTAACACTAAATCCCTTGATTGGTGAACCCAATACCTCAATTAAAGTTTGATGATGAAAAGCTTATAATTTTTTAATAAAAACAAGATATAAATGTTTTAATAAAAACTATGCTACGAAGATGAATGCATGACATCTTTGTACATATTTGATTTGACATCAAAATTATTACCCTTAATTTAAGTTATATGCCATCCAACGAAACGGAAACACCTAAGATTACTTTTTATTTGCGTGAGATCGTGACTTAGATCGTAATCAAAGGGTAAAATATCCACGTGACGTGAGAACGGGCATGGATGATTTTGCAGTTTCTTAAGTTGGACAACTTAATTGAGTTAGGCGGTGAGAACTGGCAACTCAAGGCATAAGATGGGATAAAAATACATGGCAATTGAAATTGGTATATGTAAATCCCATAAATCTAGGAATTGCAATTGATATTGGCAATTGAGCTAAAACTCTACCATTTTGTATAAGGTTCATTACTAGTAGATAAACTGACGTGATGAAATTATGACAACTTGGCTCCTAGTTTTCAATGAAAATTAAATGGTTATATATTTATGAACCATGGGTATTTAATTTTCTTGAAAAGGTTAATTATCGAAAATACTAAAATTGAATTTTGTAATTCTTTTGAATGTATAAATGCAACATTTAACCGTAAACGTGGTTTAGTCTTTGATTAGTAAATTGATCCATTCTAGCTTTCAAACAAGTGTTTGATCGAGAATAATTTACTGAAAAGACAAACGAAGTCACTTTTCCATGGGAAAAGAATGAGACTCAATCATATTCCTTTTCATGAATGAGAAAGGTACAATAGGAACATTTGAATTGTCTAAATTCTAATGTAACTCATAGCAATGAATTGCACTATCATATTTTCCATAAAGATTTCATTACATTCATTTGTGAATAAATCCTTTTGTAACAAACATGACGTTTGGTTAACTGGAAAACATGTATATGAGTTACTAAATTAGAAGTTAGACTAATTACCGCGGAAATTGGTAAAAGGAAAACTAGCATATTTTATCTAGTTGTTTTGCTTTAACCTTCAAAGGTGCTACATACCAGTATGGGATGGTAGGCCTGTTGAGGAAGAAATTGCATACCCAATTTTTCAAGTTAATAACATTGATGGATAACCTATCATTCATATAGTAGAATACACCTTTTAGTACCTTAGTAATGATTACGTATGGTTCTTCAAAGGTGTAGGAAAGTAAAAGCAAGCAAGTTGTTTTCATTGGTTATGCAACACTTACAATGTTGTCAGATTCAGTGGAAGCATTTGTGTTGCATTACTGAATAAGAAGTTGTTTTAATGATTTCTAATTCAGTGGGAGCTACAAGCCTTATTTCCTGTGTAGTAACCAGATTATCTTCAAAGATAATTATTTTCCAATTGTAGACACTTATGTTTTTAAGGATAGTCGTGTACGTTTCCTTACTAAACAATATAGTTCTACATCTACTTGTTATATCTATGACACAAATCATATTAATCAAATAAACGAACGTGTATCGTGTTGTTTATCTGCTACATGATGTTGTTCCATGCACAAGTGGGAGAAATCTTTATTATGTGCAAGGTACAACACATATAAATATGATTTAAATGGATTCTCTTGACCGCAAGGTAAGAGAGTAATGTTCTAATAGGAATTATATATTTAATGTGTATGATTGCCCTATTAAGTACATGTGTCAAGCTGATAACAAAGACTACTTTATTTTAAATATTTATGTCATTCAATATTTTAGAAATACTTGTTGTTGCAATTTATGTTACGTGAGAACGTGAACTAGATTATAAGACCAAGGTAAAATATCCACGTGTCGTGAGAACGAGCATGGATGATTTTGCAGTTTCTTACGTTGAATTATACATGGAATGACATAAAGTTAATGAAGTAATCTAATACTACATTGAATTTAAGTATTCGTTGAATTGACTTAAATATATGTAGTAAATATTAACTTGAAATATAAATTGAAACCTGAGGTGGTATTCATAATTACTTTAATTATAAATGTTTATGATTTTGTAAAGTCACAAACATGAAGTCTTTTAATACAAGACTTACAATATAAAGTAAGACGTTAACTTGCTATGTTTTAAGACATATGCATGAAGTCAATGAGTTGATCAATGACTTATAACGTATAGTGGGATTATAACTTATATGTCTTTTGATTTGGTCAAAAATACTTGAGTTATAATGTATGCAATTGACTTGGTAATTCTATTGTACCATTAAGTTTTACTTTGTTGGTAAATAGGTAAGCCAAAGAGTAGATGGTTATCTTAAATATTGTTAGATTATCTTACAATATTAATTCTAATGAAATATCATAGTTTTATGGTATGTTCAGTTAGAAGAATCAAAATCTGTTGGCATGTTTGATTCAAGATAACTATAGTTTCTTCCACATGTTATCCATGTTAGTAGATTGAGTATAGATTGAATATACTCAATAAGACTCCAACCTAGAAGATTAATAAGACACCATTTTTATAGAATGTGATGAATCACATTAAGTCTTATAATGAAGTTCTGAATTTGTTAAACTACTTGTAGAGTGAGTTGTAACAAACTAATGTCAGGAACTGTCAATGTTTTTGTAATATCCCAAAAGAGAACAATGTATCGTTGCTCTACTTACTAAACTAGTTTAAGGTAATCTTTAAATTGTTAAAGGCAAGTGGGAGTTTTGTTTAGATCTTGAAAGATTGAATTACAAAATACATAATCTTCTAAAATGCACTAGCAAATATCATGATGAGGCTAAACATGTATATCATAGACCTCAATATGATGGAATTGTCATTCATAGATCCCATAAGGATATCTCGAGATATTTAATATTTTGAGGAATATGAGTTACAGGATCATGGTAAGACTGTTAATCATAATGATGAATTTACCAAATGTTGAATTGTGGTAAATCAATCATACTATGAATGTAGAGATGCTGTCCATAGAGATAATCAACTTTAGATATTTGGTTTATCTTAATGATTTTCTTCAAATGATGAAAACCCTAGTGGTTTAAATCTTTGTGTAGAAATCATATGGACAATATTGTACACGTATTTAATGCATGTCTAGTGATAATAATATTAATCATACTTAAGCAATTAACTATGATTGAATATTCTTTCCTAGATACATTAAATAGAAGTATAAATATTATAATACTTAGTTTCATTGATATGAAATTTTGACAATGAATATCAAAACTCTTTGTTGTGGAATTACTTTCGCGAGGACGATGAGTAATACAAAGTAGTTTTATAAATTCAAATAATCTTTGAATATGTACAGACTGCAAGAATCCATGAGTGGATATATGCATGCATCTAGGAGATGATTCTTATGTTTAATATTAAATCCATGTTTGTTTAATAATTAAAATAAGATTGCTCATAAGTATTCCTGAAAGCTAGTGGGAGTATTATTTATTAAATCTTATATGTTGTATGGGTAACTACATTCCACTTAAATTAAGTTTTAGTTGGGAATGAAACTTCGTTTGTAAGATTTGGAAATAATATATACAACCTTGGAATATATGTTTATTATTATAAGCATATGCGGTAAATAAATGAGTCTAATAGAACGTGATGGATATATAATGAGATCTTAAAGTCTAACTTAAAGATTCATCATGTATATCATGTTGTAAGATTGTTATGTCATGCTTGATTACAAGATGATATGACAACATTGAAAGTTGTTAGTGTAATAAATATTTTAAAAGGAATATGTTTGGATTTAGAATCACATTCCATAGTCTGGAGATGCTCCTAGATTCTATGGATGATTATATGACAATTGTTTCATAATTGTCATTGCCAACAAATTTGAGTTTTGGTAGGCACCAACATTACACTATAACTGTTCAAAGTTTACGGATGTTTGAAGAGCATATTGTTGTACACAATGATGCTGGTATAATTGAGATGACACTCAATTCTAGTCACGGTATCCTTGATGATGACCATGTTAACTAGTTATGCTCAACTAAGAGCATAGTTGCATTATATATTAAAGAATAAAGAATACTTTAAACTTTAAAAGTTTTGAAAGATGATTGTCATATAAAGGTGGTTCAGGTTGTCACGCACCTTATGGAATGATATGACAATATCAAGATATGTGTAAACACATACAAGAAATTCACTTATTGAATTTTTGAAATAAGTATTCTCAAAATTCCTATAGATCAAAGTTAGTTGAAATTATGCCTTGTCAACAAGTATGAGTTGCATGACTTGTGGCAAAATTCATTAACTAAGAATTATCATGCATTGATCTATTTAGTATTTGGATAAAAGGATATTCTAAACATTATTATTGAAATGAAATAAAGTATTTTGTTATGTTTATTATTCATTTATTATGATGTTATCCTCTATTTGCATGTTTAAATCCTTGAATAACTTAAGTTATTCTAAATAGTCTGTTGTCGATCAATAACATGGGAATGATATTGAATTAAGACAAATCTGAGTATTAGTTAGAATATACTTGAAAGTATATTGATGCGTAGCATGACTAATTTCAGATGATATTCAATGAATTGAGTATAGGACTTATCCCACCCACATGATGATACTTTATGGATCTTAGTCATTAAGTATATCATGAATATTTATCCTCTGACTTGAGATGCAAGAGATATGTCATGGATGTAGTGCATTTCTGTGAAGCAATCTAACGCTATACGTAACTAGTAGTTATAAGGGTTGTTTCCAGAAGTGTTGCGAAATTTGTGAATCCTGCTTGTAGTCAAAATGGGATTTGTTTCCTTCAAATTTATTTTGAAGTATAATACTACTGGGCCCCTCGTAGGGTTGTTAAGATGTTTGCATGGCCATGCCCAAGGTCTTCGGAATATGTTCAAGAATTGGTAATCTTGATCAATCACATAAAGCGAGAAATAGAATAGTTAATTAAGAAATGAGTGAGATCCATATTCTTATTAACATGGTATTAGAAACAAAAGGATGAATAAGATGATGAATCATCGAAACTTGGTTTTTCTCTAGAAAACCATACACGAGTTGTACCGGGGGCATTGGCGTGTTGCTAGACGCTAACCAATGTCATTTCACGTTTTGTAAACATATCCAAGTGGGAGCTGTTGGAAATGTATATATTTACAAACACGTAAATGTCCGGATTCGAACTCGTGACCACGGGATTGCACACATTAGCGAATGAAAATTAAAGTTAATAATTAATGTTTATGTTTACGATTAATTATTGCACATTAAGTCCGGTTAACGATCGTTATGTATTTAACGGAAAAATGACTAACGACCGTTAAATAAAAAGAGAAGGACTAGTAATGGAAAATCTTGAAAGTGAAAAGTTATGGGTTTTCCCTTGGGCTTTCTTCATGGCTGGCCAAGGGGGCTTCCCCAAGCCCTAATCCTTAACTTGTTCCCAAAGTTTTCTATCTGCTATATAAACAAGGCTAGGTTCTAGGGTTTTTCGTAACTTTGTGCATTGAATTAACCCTAGATCTCTCCTCTCCTCTCTCTTGTCCCTATTCGGCCGAACACCCCTTGTAAGGGAGTTTGGTTTCGTTTTCCTTAAAACGAGGACTTGTGTTAGATCTAGCAATCGCTTGATTCGTTGGTTAATTCGTGTGTACAAGAACGTGGTAGTAAGACACTATTCTTACACCTAATTGGTTTGAGTTGTAAAACGGTAAGGGACAACTCTTTAAACCACTTCTTTGTTTTGCTCAAGATATCTGACATTCGCAAGAGGTACGTTACGCATACTTTCAGTTAATTAATTTATTTGTTATGATCTTTAGTCTTCCGCTGTGTACTCTTGATGTCTACATGTTTTATTGTATATCATGTGTTATAAACTCAACAGTGGCATCACGAGCCATGTATAACAAGTAATTAATTACTGAAACACATAATTAAAATAAACATGCTGTGTTATTATTTGTATGCGTAGATCTAGGGTTTGCAAAACCTAAACCCTAATTTTTTAAGGGGGGCGTTTTTATTGGTGCCCTAATTAGGGTTTTGTAAAGTAAAGTTTTAATTGGATTAGAAACCCTAGGATGCATGCAACTTTATGTGTATTGCGTACCTATGTTCTAATTGCATTAATTGTTAAGTGTAATTTTATGTCCATTATAATTATCTGCATGTTTTATCATGGATCTGCTTTTATTTTATGTCTTTCTTGTTTAAGTGATATACACTAAATTATGATAGATCTAAAATTGGTGAAGACCTCAATCATTATTAATTTAATCAATTATGTGCTATGTGGTATATGTTTTAATTTTGACTTACGCAATCGATGAATCGATGCATGTGGCTCACCTTGTACATAGCTGAAAACGGGTGAAAGTCTTAATTAAATATATACATATTGACAGATCTAGAATTGATTATTCATAGGATTTATCAAAAACGTTTGCATGTGGCTATTTGATATGCATGACTTATTTTTTGTTATGCATTCATTGTTTATATGTTTATTTTTTAAATACTAGCTTGTTTGTTATGTGTAACAAGGGTATTTTTACAAGAAAAATAAACTGATTTAAAACAATGGTGAAACATGTATTTTTTAAGCATAATAATCATAATCGTTTAATTGATTGGTGACTTTGGTACAAATGGTCTTGAACGGCTCACCCATGAGAATGAACTATAAAGGGGTTAATAAAGAAGTGCGCACAGTCACAATGAAATGATGTCTAAGGTTATGCTTTTGCGCTTACCTGGTCCTCTGCCCCCTGTAAGTTCGAATGGAGCTACTTAGTAAGCCATTAAATGTGCAAGCTCAACTTAAGGGCGAATTAGTTTTAATTCCATGCGCCACTTTGGTGGTAATTACCCGAAACACTAAGTGTTTACACTTATGCAAAAGTACGGTATAATGGATGATAATTAACACTAAATTCCTTGATTGGTGAACCCAATACATCAATTAAAGTTTGATGATGAAAATCTTATACATTAAAACAAGATATAAATGTTTTAATAAAAACTATGCTGCGAAGATGAATGCATGACATCTTTGTACATATTTGATTTGACATCAAAATTATTACCCTTAATTTAAGTTATATGCCATCCAACGAAACGGAAACACCTAAGATTACTTTTTATTTGCGTGAGATCGTGACTTAGATCGTAATCAAAGGGTAAAATATCCACGTGACGTGAGAACGGGCATGGATGATTTTGCAGTTTCTTAAGTTGGACAACTTAATTGAGTTAGGCGGTGAGAACTGGCAACTCAAGGCATAAGATGGGATAAAACATGTTTACATGGCAATTGAAATTGACTATATGTAAATCCCATAAATCTAGGAATTGCAATTGATATTGGCAATTGAGCTAAAACTCTACCATTTTGTATAAGGTTCATTACTAGCAGATCAACTGACGTGATGAAATTATGACAACTTGGATCCTAGTTTTCAATGAAAATTAAATGGTTATATATTTATGAACCATGGATATTTAATTTTCTTGAAAAGGTTAATTATCGAAAATACTAAAATTGAATTTTGTAATTCTTTTGAATGTATAAATGCAACATTTAACCGTAAACGTGGTTTAGTCTTTGATTAGTAAATTGATCCATTCTAGCTTTCAAACAAGTGTTTGATCGAGAATAATTTACTGAAAAGACAAACGAAGTCACTTTTCCATGGGAAAAGAATGAGACTCAATCATATTCCTTTTCATGAATGAGAAAGGTACAATAGGAACATTTGAATTGTCTAAATTCTAATGTAACTCATAGCAATGAATTGCACTATCATATTTTCCATAAAGATTTCATTACATTCATTTGTGAATAAATCCTTTTGTAACAAACATGACGTTTGGTTAACTGGAAAACATGTATATGAGTTACTAAATTAGAAGTTAGACTAATTACCGCGGAAATTGGTAAAAGGCAAACTAGCATATTTTATCTAGTTGTTTTGCTTTAACCTTCAAAGGTGCTACATACCAGTATGGGGATGGTAGGCCTGTTGAGGAAGAAATTGCATACCCAATTTTTCGAGTTAATAACATTGATGGATAACCTATCATTCATATAGTAGAATACACCTTTTAGTACCTTAGTAATGATTACGTATGGTTCTTCAAAGGTGTAGGAAAGTAAAAAGCAAGCAAGTTATTTTCATTGGTTATGCAACACTTACAATGTTGTCAGATTCAGTGGGAGCATTTGTGTTGCATTACTGAATAAGAAGTTGTTTTAATGATTTCTAATTCAGTGGGAAATACAAGCCTTATTTCCTGTGTAGTAACCCAGATTATCTTCAAAGATAATTACTTTCCAATTGTAGACACTTATGTTTTAAGGATAGTCGTATACGTTTCCTTACTAAACAATATAGTTCTACATCTACTTGTTATATCTATGACACAAATCATATTAATCAAATAAACGAACGTGTATCGTGTTGTTTATCTGCTACATGATATTGTTCCATGCACAAGTGGGAGAAATCTTTATTGTGTGCAAGGTACAACACATATAAATATGATTTAAATGGATTCTCTTGACCGCAAGGTAAGAAAGTAATGTTCTAATAGGAATTATACATTTAATGTGTATGATTGCCCTATTAAGTACATGTGTCAAGATGATAACAAAGACTACTTTATTTTAAATATTTATGTCATTCAATATTTAAGAAACACTTGTTGTTGCAATTTATGTTACGTGAGAACGTGAACTAGATTATAAGACGAAGGTAAAATATCCACGTGTCGTGAGAACGAGCATGGATGATTTTGCAGTTTCTTACGTTGAATTATACATGGAATGACATAAAGTTAATGAAGTAATCTAATACTACATTGAATTTAAGTATTCGTTGAATTGACTTAAATATATGTAGTAAATATTAACTTGAAATATAAATTGAAACCTGAGGTGGTATTCATAATTACTTTAATTATAAATGTTTATGATTTTGTAAAGTCACAAACATGAAGTCTTTTAATACAAGACTTACAATATAAAGTAAGACGTTAACTTGCTATGTTTTAAGACATATGCATGAAGTCAATGAGTTGATCAATGACTTATAACGTATAGTGGGATTATAACTTATATGTCTTTTGATTTGGTCAAAAATACTTGAGTTATAATGTATGCAATTGACTTGGTAATTCTATTGTACCATTAAGTTTTACTTTGTTGGTAAATAGGTAAGCCAAAGAGTAGATGGTTATCTTAAATATTGTTAGATTATCTTACAATATTAATTCTAATGAAATATCATAGTTTTATGGTATGTTCAGTTAGAAGAATCAAAATCTGTTGGCATGTTTGATTCAAGATAACTATAGTTTCTTCCACATGTTATCCAGGTTAGTAGATTGAGTATAGACTGAATATACTCAATAAGACTCCAACCTAGAAGATTAATAAGACACCATTTTTATGGAATGTGATGAATCACATTAAGTCTTATAATGAAGTTCTGAATTTGTTAAACTACTTGTAGAGTGAGTTGTAACAAACTAATGTCAGGAACTGTCAATGTTTTTGTAATATCCCAAAAGAGAACAATGTATCGTTGCTCTACTTACTAAACTATTTAAAGGTAATCTTTAAATTGTTAAAGGCAAGTGGGAGTTTTGTTTAGATCTTGAAAGATTGAATTACAAAATACATAATCTTCTAAAATGCACTTGCAAATATCATGATGAGGCTAAACATGTATATGATAGACCTCAACATGATGGAATTGTCATTCATAGATCCGCAAGGATATCTCAGATATTTAATATTTTGAGGAATATGAGTTACAGGATCATGGTAAGCCTGTTAATCATAATGATGAATTTACCAAATGTTGAATTGTGGTAAATCAATCATACTATGAATGTAGAGATGCTGTCCATAGAGATAATCAACTTTAGATATTTGGTTTATCTTAATGATTTTCTTCAAATGATGAAAACCCTAGTGGTTTAAATCTTTGTGTAGAAATCATATGGAAAATATTGTACACGTATTTAATGCATGTCTAGTTATAATAATATTAATCATACTTAAGCAATTAACTATGATTGAATATTCTTTCCTAGATACATTAAATAGAAGTATAAATATTATAATACTTAGTTTCATTGATATGAAATTTTGACAATGAATATCAAAACTCTTTGTTGTGGAATTACTTTTGCGAGGACGATGAGTAATAAAAAGTAGTTTTATAAATTCAAATAATCTTTCTCTCTGGAACAACAGCTTTCGTGGAACCATTCCTCATGAACTTGGTCGTCTATCTAGGCTACGCCGTCTTTAGCTTGATACAAACAAATTCAGTGGAGTCATTCCAACAAACTTGTCTGGTTGTTCTAACCTCGAAGACCTTTGGCTCAATCAAAATGAGCTGACTGGAAGCATACCCAAGGAGATGATTTTACTCTCGAAACTTAGCCATCTTGAAATTCACTACAATTATTTAACAGGTGGAATCCCACCTTTCTTGGGGAATATCACATCAATGGAAATGTTCTCTGCTACAGCGAACCCGTTGGGTGGGAGCATTCCAGATACCTTGGGTCTTTGGAAAAGCTTGGCAGTATTTACGTCTGGTGGATGCAATTTATATGGAAGCATCCCTCATTCCATTTTCAACCTTTCACTCCTAGTTAATTTTTCCTTAGCTGGTAATCACCTCACTGGTAGTCTTCCTTCATAAATTGGTAATCAGCTACCAAATCTTGAGTGGCATCACTTATGGGATAACGAACTGACCGGAGTTCTTCCACCTTCTCTTTCTAATAGTTCTAAATTAGGAATTCTTGAAATGAGTGACAACAATTTTAGTGGGAAGTTGACAATAAATTTTTCAAAACTAAGAGATATTAGTTATATACTTTTACATAATAACAACCTCCATGGACGCGGAGAAGCTGATGACATGGGGTTTATTGATTCTTTAAAAAACTGCACCAAATTAGTAGATTTGGAACCTTCTAATTGCAACCTTATAGGAGTGCTTCCAATATCAATAGGCAATCTTTCTGATCAACTCAGCTTTCTTAGATTAGAAGATAATCAGTTATTTGGAAACCTCCCTTCAAGTATAGGTAGTCTAGTTGGTTTGACCATTTTAGATTTAGGACCTAACCGATTCAAAGGAAAAATCCCCACCACGATTGGTAAACTTCAAAAACTACAAATTCTTGATCTAAGTAGCAATCAATTTTCTGGGCCTATCCCTCATACCATCGGGAACTTATCATTATTGACTGCTCTTGATTTAGATTCCAACAAATTACAAGGCCATATTCCATCAAGCCTTAGGAATTGTAAAAAACTTAATGTGTTAAACCTTTCAGACAATAGACTCAGTGGAAACATACCCAAACAACTTCTTCATCTTCCAAAATAGCCTGTCCGGTTCAGTTCCATCAGAGATTAAAGACATCAAGATGTTGAGCTATCTCGATTTATCTCATAATAATTTCTCGGGTACCATTACTAGTAGCCTTCGTGAGTCTAATAGCCTTACCTTTGTTAAACCTAAGTGGCAACATATTTCAAGGCATAGTATCGTCTTCATTAAGTTCCTTAAGAGGATTGGAGGTACTCGAAATTTCTCAAAATAATTTATCTGGTAAAATTCCTCAATTCTTAGCAAATGGAATTCTTTAGCATTTTTGAACCTATCCTTTAATGATTTTGAGGGTGAAGTACCAGATGTGGGAGTGTTTCAAAATGCAAGTTTATTTTCGGTTTTGGGGAACAATAGGCTTTGTGGTGGTTTGGTTACACTTGAGTTACCCAAATGCAAGGAGAGGGCTAGACACAAAAAAAGGTTTCCATACATCATATTAGTCATTGTCATTGCACCGACGTTGCTCATCGTATTTTTATGTGTGTATCTTTTGGGTAAGAAGAAACACAACAATCAACCATCTCAATCTTCAGGGAATGAACGGTTCTTGAAAGTTTCATACAATCCAATTCTCAAGGCTACTGATGGCTTCTCTACAACAAATTTGATTCGCGAGGGTGCATTTAGCTCTGTTTATAAAGGAATCCTCGATTCTAATCATAATAAACTTGTTGCAGTCAAAGTTCTGCATCTTCAAAATAAAGGAGCTCACAAAAGTTTCTTAGCAGAATGTGATGCATGGCGGAATATTCGACACCGTAATCTGTTGAAGATAATAACTTCATGTTCAAGTACTGATTTCCATGGCAATGATTTTAAAGATCTAGTTTACGAATTTATGCCCAATGGAAGTGTACACGATTGGCTTCATTCAAGTGCATATGCATCGAAACTCAACCTTCTTCAAAGAATAAATATTCTTAGAGATGTTGCAACAACACTTGATTATCTTCACAATCGCTGCCAAACAACGATTGTTCACGGTGACTTGAAGCCTAGCAACATTCTACTTGATGATGATATGGTGGCTCATGTCAGAGACTTTGGTTTAGCTCGCCTACTTGGTGTAGACTTAAACCAAAATAGCTCAACTGGGGTTAAAGGAACAATTGGTTATGCACCTCCAGGTAATTTATGATTCTTGTATTCCATGATGCTTATATTTGTACTTGCATATTACAGTTTTGTAAATTAACTGATGATTTTAATTTGCCTAGTATGCTATCGGGAGCGAGATGACAAGTTGTGGGGACGTCTACAGTTTTGGAATATTATTACTAGAGGTGATGACTGGGAAAAGTCCGACAGACAACATGTTTAAGGAAGGTTTTAGCCTTCATAAATTTTTTTACATGGCATTGCTAGATCATGCAGTCAATGTTACTGATGATGATGCAATTGTGTTGGAAAGCACAGAAGCAAATGCAAAGAAAGTGGAAGAATGTTTGGCTGCAACCATGAAGATCGGAGTATCATACTCGGTGGATTCCCCACCACAATGGATGAAAATAGAAATTGTTGTCAATGAGTTGCAGCTTATTCTCGATGTGCTTCAAAATATATATAAGGTACTCTTTCTCTCTTTTTGTAGAATGTGATTTTACATAAATTTGTCTATAAATCATTGGTTTTAGTTTTTAACTCTTTCAGGTCTATCATCAAGCTTGCATGGTGAAGTTGAAGGTGACTACAACTAGGAGCAGTGCATGTCGTAGATAAATAAAGGTTACGTTTCAAGCATGTTTGTAAGTGTGGTTTAAATTTCTTCTTTGCTTAAGTGTAAGAGACATAAGAGTATGTTTAGTGTCGCATCATATGTGTCCAACATGTTTATGATTATGTGTGGTTTGAATTCCTCAATCCAATTTTTGGTATTGAATTCTACTTAAGTTTTACTTGCCTAAATATTTTCTCAATCATATAGTTTCATGATAGCAATTAGAGCCAAAATAAACTCACAAATGGGCTTAACTGTCACCCATGAGTGAATCAAATCATGAAGTATTGTGCATCATGACACATGAGGTACATGTAAGAATGTAACATATTCAAATGTTGTACATTGCACAAATTCAACGTGCATTACAATAATGTCTACAATCCAATGACATACTCTGAGGTTACTCGTCATGCCCAAATAAACAGACATAACGATTACCAAGTGACGGCGTTTTCCTTTAGTAACAAACATGTTTCTATGTGTAGAAACCAAAAGTAGAATGTAAAGTATTATTGAGTTGATAAACTAAAGAGACCATGCAACGAGTATGTGGAAAACTAGAAGGGGGGGTTGAATAGTTTTGCCGATTTAAAGTTGATTTCAAAAACTTTTAGATTTGATATTATGTGAAATCGTATGGATGTTGAGAACGTATAGATCTAATGATAATGCAAGCAAATAGATAAAGTTAAGGGATAGAAATGACACAACCGATTTATAGTGGTTCGGCTACAAGGTCACCTTCCTTGCCCTACTCCACTCCCCGAGTCACCTACTCGAGAGTTCAAGCACTATGTCAACAAACTCCTTCACTCGGAGGAGAAGCCTTCACAACGTTGCTTACACTTTTTCGGTACAAAGCTAGATACCGAGTCCGTAGCACGGTGGACCAAACCAACACAACTATTACACAACAAATATGTGAAATATCAAATACAAGATCTTCGCTCAGAAATCTTGCGGAGTGACAAATCAATCAAGGACCCCTTGCTTGGATGACTTGTAGAATGCTCGTGATCTCGCCTTAGAGAAGGACCTATATGAGGATCACAAATAGAAAGAAAGAAGAACAACTCTCTAGATCAAGTGATCTATATGTTAGAAGAGAATGAGAGTGTATGAGAGATTTAGTAAGAAGAGGGGTGAGTTAGAATGAAGAAATGGCTCTCTATTTATAGGCAAATTTCTCCTCTGTTCCACGGATCCCACGGATCCCTTCCATTTGGGATCTGGCTAGTGTAATCCTAGGGATCCGTGGTACGCTCCTCTTTGCCTATGGGTTTTTTGGTTATGGGTCATGGGTTATGGGTTGGTCCATGGGTTTTCTCTAGATTCAATGTATCTAAGTATACATTGTATCAAGTCTTCATTGGTATGGGTTTAAGATCCATGGGTTATGGTCCATGGGTTATGGTTTTTACCCATCCTAATAAACTATTACAACAAATGCTTAATTATTACATTTTGTATTTAAATGGCTATATGTAAATGCTTTACAAAAATAACATGTATCCTTATAATTTGACTTAAGATAACATTACATTTGTTATCAACAAAACACAAAGAGATCGCAAAATATTAATAAACGTTTTTACGGTTTATTTGTATTAACAATCTCCCCTTTTGTGTTGATGACAAAACATAATGTTATGATGAGTAAAACTTAAGAATAGATGTAAGTTTTGAAAGCCCCTAAGTTTTACTTCTTCTCCCCCTTTTTGTCGAAACAAAAAGTTAACCCTTGGAAGAAATAAACAAACTCCTAACTCCCCCTTGACGGTAGCTCCCCCTTGTTTGGGGCGTCAAGAGAAGAAAAAAAATAAAAATTCCTATAAAAAGAAAGGTTAGTAACATGCTTATATAATCTTGTGGTTGTCGAGAATCAAGATTAGGAGCCAAGGTATGTAAACAAGGCCTTGTAATAAAACAACAAATTGTAGTGGTATGTATGCCACTTACAAGCATGTAAAAATAAGAACAAGACTTGTTCTTGAAAATGACTTCAAAAGAAAAATAATACTAAAAGTAGAAAAGTAGTAGTAGTGATTCCTTCCATGCTTGCATAAGGTTATGGATGGAGATTTTGATGAGTAATGGTATTGATGCGATCAAGGATGAGGTTGAGTTTGAAACGCATTTCTTCCCTAACTTCTATTGCAATTTCCCTAGTGGATTGGCAATGTTCACAATGTAAATGATGTGGGTAATGAGTGCGGAAGTTTTCCGGGTTGTTTTGATTTGAGTTTTGCGGAAGTTGTGGTGGAAAAATAGGAAAATATGGATCACAATCCGAAATGTTAATAAGTGGTGGTGGAAAAGAACCTAGATGTTCTTGTAATGTGATGGGAGCTAATGGTGGTGATGTTTCATGATCTTGAAAGATAGTATTTGGAGATGTGGGGGTGTTGAAAAGACTAATTCTTTTTCTTTAGGTTGGTTAGATCTTGTTGGAGTCTTAAGGAGTTCCAAAAGAGTTATTTTAGGTGGTGATGAAGTTGGTGTACTTGTTGGTGATGAGGGTGGTGCTATAATGGAAGCATCTTGTGGTGAGTTATTTGTTGAGGATGAACCATTTGAGGTTGGTTTTGCTAAACAACAAGATCGGATACTAATCCGTGCGGATATCCTAGCATTTGATTGTGGTATTTTGGATGGTGGAAGTACAAAGGTTTGGATATCATGATTGTTTGTACTAGATGATTCTCCTAAAGGGTTTTTGGATGAGATGATGAAGTGTGTTTGTGAGAAGGAGATGGAGTATGCAAGCATTTTGGGAGTTATATATATAGAAAAACAAAGCATTGTAATGAATGCTTGACCCAAAATGTGGATTAAAATCTAATGATTAGATATGAATTCAAGGCATGTGATCATGAGAACACAAGCATTAAAGAGCATACTCCCAAAAATGAAGCAAATGTGGATTTTTCATCCAAAGTGAAAAAAATAGAAGTTGAAAGCGACTTACGTTACGGATCCTTCCCTTGAGGGATCCGTCCAGATAAAAAGGCTGGGATCCGTGGGTCTGGTGATTCAGTGCACAAAAAAATTTTTTGGAAACATTTTGGCCTAGTGTGTGCCTATATGCAAACTATTTGGAGTTTCGGTTATCTCGACTCCTAAAAGAAATAGAAAATAAACTAGAAGTGTAAAAGCATCCTATTGAGATAACCCGAAAACACATATTTAGTACATGAGTACGTAATTTTGTGTTATCAATGCTCCTAATTCATTGTTGCTTAAATGAATGTACCGGAAAACACATATTAGTTATGTGTCCCCTTTAGCATTCAAAAGACATGAGATGCAATGAAAACGGGTTTTACTTTGTATTAATAATGAAAAGAGCGATTTGTCCTAGACGTGAGAAATTGCTTTTGTGAAATTGATATGGGAAGGTATCATCCTTTTAGAAAACATTGTGAAAAGTAGGCTTAAAAAAAATAAGAAAACTATAAGTGTAAAACTCATCTTGGGTTTTGAAAATTCCCGTATTGTTTGTGAGTTGTGCGTGAAATAGAAATCCTAGACTCGAAAAGAAGAAGGCTAGTGTTTACATACCTTGTAGAGTCAATTAAATTACGACGTTTGTTCCATTAGACCAAGACCAAGACGAAGTAGGTTGAATTGTTCCGCTTCAACGGTTTGGTGAGGACGTCGGCTATGTTGTCTTCGGATGCTACCTTCTCAATAGAGATGTTCCCCTTTTGAACATTGTCTCTTAGGAAGTGATGACGAATCTCTATATGCTTTGTGCGAGAATGCAATACGGATTCTTGCTTAGATCAATTGCACCTTTGTTGTCACATAGGATGGCTATGTTGCTTAGATGGATGTCGTAGTCTACTAACGCTTGTTTCATCCATAGTGCTTGTTGGCATGCTTTGCCGGCGGAGAGGCGTACTCGGCTTCGGTGGTTGATATTGCAAGTGCCGTTTGTTTCTTAGAAAACCATGATGTTAAACAACATCCCATAAAAGTACATACCCCACTTGTACTTTTTCTATCAACGTAATCACCTGCATGGTCGGAATCTGCATATACAATTGTTTCTACTCCCGTGCCCTTAGGATACCATAATCCTAATTGTGTTGTACCCTTAATATATCTAAATATCCTTTTCACGGCTTCTAGGTGTGATATTTTGGGGTCTTCTTGAAACCTAGCACATAAGCAAACACTAAACATGATATCCGGCCTACTTGCCGTGAGGTAGAGAAGGCTACCTATCATGCCACGATATTTAGTATTATCTACGGATTCTCCGTCCTCATCTTTTGTGAGTTTGGTGTCGGATGACATTGGAGTCCTAATTGGTTTTGACTCTTCTAGACCGAATTTCTTTAACATCTCCTTGATGTATTTAGATTGATTAAAGAAGATACCATCTTCTATTTGTTTTATTTGTAGACCAAGAAAGAAACTAAGTTCTCCCATCATACTCATCTCGAACTCGTCATGCATGATTTTAGAGAAATCATCACACATGTCTTGACAAGTGGATCCGAATATAATATCATCTACATATATTTGTACTATGATTATATGTGACTCTCTTTTCTTAGTAAAAAGTGTGTTGTCAACTAACCCCATGGTGTAGTTGTGTTTAACTAGAAATGACTTGAGTCTATCATACCAAGCTTTTGGAGCTTGTTTAAGACCATAAAGGGCTTTCTTTAATTTATACACATGTTTGGGTTTTCAAAATCAATGAAGCCTGGAGGTTGAGCTACATATACTTCTTCATTTATGACACCATTTAGAAAAGCGCTTTTGACATCCATTTGATAAAGCTTTAGATCATTAGCACAAGCATACGCAAGAAGTATTCTTATAGACTCTAATCTAGCCACAGGGGCGTAGGTCTCATCAAAGTCTATTCCTTCTTGTTGGTTATAACCTTGAGCAACGATTCTAGCCTTGTTCCTAGACACTACTCCATTTGCATCTAATTTGTTTTTATAAACCCATTTGGTTCCTATTATGGTTTGATTACTAGGTGGAGGGACAAGTGTCCAAACATCATTAGAAACAAATTGATTTAGTTCTTCTTGCATTGCCATTACCCAACTTTCGTCTTTTATGGCTTCTTGTGTATTCTTTGGTTCTAAGGTTGAAACGAAACAAAACAAGCTACTTTGGTTTTGAACTTGAGATCTTAATGTTCGTTGGTTTAGTTTTCCTATGACTTTATCTACGGGGTGATCTTTGGACTCTTTAATGTTTACTATTTCATCATTTAGAGGTTTTTCTTCTTCACTTATCTTTTTCTTTATTACTATGGCTTCACTTTCTATAATCTCGTCATCGACAAGAGGTGGAGAGGGTTTGGGTGGACTTTCATCAAATTTTATATTTAATGACTCTTCTACCTTCATTGTTTCTTTGTTTAATATGACGTAAGCTTTGCTATTTGGCGAATAACCTAAAAAGATTCCTTCGGTTGATTTAGGATCAAATTTTGTAAGGTAATCTTTAGTGTTAAGAATAAAACATTTACTACCGAAGACTCTAAAGTGATTTAACGTAGGCTTTTTTCCTCGAAGTAACTCATATGGAGTTTTTCCTAAGATTGGTCTAATTAAGACTCGATTGAGTATATACGTTGAAGTATCAACGGCATTACACCAAAATTTTTGAGGTATGGATTGTTCATTAAGCATGGTTCGACTCATTTCTTGTAGAGTTCTATTCTTTCTTTCTACTACCCCATTCGATTGTGGAGTGCGTGGAGCCGAGAAGTTGTGAGTAATACCATTAGCGTCACAAAAAGCTCCGAATTGCACTTCATTATCGAATTCCCTACCATGATCCGTCCTAATAGACACTATGGGACTTCCTAGTTGTCTTTGGATATTTTTGCTTAATATTTCAAAATAGTTAAAGGTTTCCGTTTTGTTCTTTAAAAATTTTGTCCATGTATACCTAGAGTAGTCATCCACTATTACCAAAGTGTAGTAGTTGCCTCCATAACTTTGGATAGCGGATGGACCAAATAAATCCATATGTAGTAATTCTAGACACCTAGTTGTGGACACCATGTTTTTAGCTTTATGACTCGAATGAGCTTGTTTTCCTATATTACAAGCATCACAAAAATGATGTTCATATTTTAACTTAGGTAGATCTCTTAATAGATCTTTGGATGATAGCGATTGAAGAAGTCGCATGTTGGCGTGACCCAATTTTCGATGCCATAAGGTCGAAGTATCATCCATAGAGGTAAGACATAATTTGTCTTTAGGTTCATTACCGATTTTAATGACATAGACTCCATGTTTCCTAATTCCTCTTCCTATGGTTATGCCATTTTTAAGTATCTTACTACCGGTTTCGGTAAAGAGTACATTGCACTTTTTATCACATATTTGTCCTATACTTAAGAGATTAAAGTTTAGGTTTTCTACGTGACACACATCGTTAATGGTTAGAGATTTGTTAGAAATCGTACCTTTACCGATGATTCTACTTTGCTATTTCCAAACACCACATTACCTCCATTAATGGATTCATATGTGGAGAATAGATCCTATTCCGGTCATGTGCCTTGTGCACCCGCTATCCTTGACCCATTCATCGGGTCTAGGTCGACCTTTAAGCACACCTAAAACAATAATAAACTCAAAAGTTTGGTCCCCATTTGTTCATGGGTCCATTAGTGTTAAACATTCCATTCATGTTAGACATGTATGGATAAGATGAGTATGCATTCCATGGAGCAAAGTTTTGAAAAGGAAAACCGTTTTGCATGTTTTGATTCCATCCCATTTGATGGTTACTTTTCGGGTAAACGTTATTAGTTCTCCTAAATGAGTTAGGTTTTGAAAAAGATGGAGCTTTGTTTCTTGCAAAAGTAGGATTATATTTTGGAGGTGGTTGTCTAGTGGTGACATGATTTGGTTTCTTCTTATTAACTATGACAAACTCAGTTCTAGATGAAGAAGCTACGTTATTGCTACTGTTTGCTACAGCAGATCCACGGATCCCATTTTCTACACTAGCCGGTTCCCTTTTTAGGGGATCCGTGGGATCCGCCACAACAGTGGCGGGTTTTTCTAGTTCTTTAACAAATTTTGTTTCTTTACTTTCACTAGTTGATGGATCAAGTTGTTGACTACCTAGACCCTTTTGATTGTTACCAGTTTTAACGCTATCGAGTATTGTATCTAAAGTGTTCGTGCTCATTCTAGCAATTTTAGAATCTAAGTGATCCACTAGTGTTTGAAGTTGAACGCAAATTTCACATTCACCACTTGCTATTTTACCTTTCTCTAAACGTTTTAGTTTTGCTTTTAATTCTATGACTTCTTTATCTAAACGTTGATTTTGACTCTTTAAAAGCTTGTTTTTGTTAATTAGTTTTAAGCTAATATTGCATAGTTTGTCATATTCATTATGCAATGAGTCGTCATCAAGTGATGAACTACTATAGTATTCGTGACATACCTCGTCATTTGCCATGAGACAAATTTCTTCGTCCTCCTCGTCGCTCATTCCCCACGTGCGCTACGAACGCCTTTTGATCATCCCGTTTAGGTCACTTACTAATAAAGTGGTTTGGGTCCCCACATTTAAAGCAAGTACGATCATCCTTTGGCTTCTCGTCCTCTTTGCTTTTCCGAAAGCCTTTCTTATCATCATCCGGTTGTTTGACGTATCTACCCTTTCTTCTAAAGAACTTTTTAAAGTCCCTTACCGCCATAGCGTACTCTTCGTCGTCACTACTCGAAGATGAGTTCTCCTCATCGCTCGAAGCCTTTTTGGCTTTAAGGGCAAGAGATTTGTGTTTCTCTTTCACCTTTGAGGCTTCGGAATCTTTAGCAAGGACAAGCTCGTAGACTTTTAGGTTGCCTATGAGTTCATCGAGGATGAGGATTGTCAAATCTTTTGACTCTTCGATTGCCGTCACCTTGGATCTCCACTTGGATGGAAGTGCCCTTAGATATCTCCTAACATGGTTACGACTAGAAAAAGATTCATCAAGTGCTTGTAAAGATGTAATAATAGTATTAAAGTTAGCAAATGAATGATCTATAGTTTCCTCATCCGATATTGAAAATTGTTCATATTGTTGAACAAATAAATCAATTTTATTATTTTTAACTTGTTGGTTGCCTTGATGAGTTACAACTAAAGAATTCCAAATTTCTTTAGAGGTTTAAGCATAGAAATTCTTTCGAATTCCTTTTTCGGTAAAGCATTATATAAAACCATTTTTGCTTCACTATTTTTAGAAAGCTTTTTCTTCATTTCATCATTTAGTTTATCATGAGGTATGTGAACTAAATTTCTTTATCATCATTTGAGGTAGCCTCAAAATCACCTTCAACAATAATGTACCAAAGATCAATATCTTTAGACTTCACATATGTTTCTAATCTATTTTTCCAATATATAAAACCATTAGTTTCAAGTAGTGGTGGTCGTTGCATAGATTGCCCTTCCTTATAATTTTCAGAACCCATAGTGATCGAAAAGTTTTTAAAATACAATTTTATTTTAAAACTTTTATAAATTTAGCTCTTGATGCCAATTGTGGAAAACTAGAAGGGGGGGTTGAATAGTTTTGCCGATTTAAAGTTGATTTCAAAAACTTTTGATTCGATATTATGTGAAATCGTATGGATGTTGAGAACCTATAGATCTAATGATAATCCAAGCAAATAGATAAAGTTAAGGGATAAAAATGACACAACCGATTTATAGTGGTTCGTCTACAAGGTCACCTTCCTTGCCCTACTCCATTCCCCGAGTCACCTACTCGAGAGTTCAAGCACTATGTCAACAAACTCCTTCACTCGGCGGAGAAGCCTTCACAACGTTGCTTACACTTTTTCCGGTACAAATCTAGATACCGAGTCCGTAGCACGGTGGACCAAACCAACACAACTATTACACAACAAATATGTGAAATATCAAATACAAGATCTTCGCTACAGAAATCTTGCGGAGTGACAAATCAATCAAGGACCCCTTGTTTGGATGACTTGTAGAATGCTCGTGATCTCGCCTTAGAGAAGGACCTATATGAGGATCACAAATAGAAAGAAAGAAGAACAACTCTCTAGATCAAGTGATCTATATGTTAGAAGAGAATGAGAGTGTATGAGAGATTTAGTAAGAAGATGGGTGAGTTAGAATGAAGAAATGGCTCTCTATTTATAGGCAAATTTCTCCTCTGTTCCACGGATCCCACGGATCCCTTCCATTTGGGATCCGGCTAGTGTAATCCTAGGGATCCGTGGTACGCTCCTCTTTGCCCATGGGTTTTTTGGTTATGGGTCATGGGTTATGGGTTGGTCCATGGGTTTTCTCTAGATTCAATGTATCTAAGTATACATTGTATTAAGTCTTCATTGGTATGGGTTTAAGATCCATGGGTTATGGTCCATGGGTTATGGTTTTTACCCATCCTAATAAACTATTACAACAAATGCTTAATTATTACATTTTTGTATTTAAATGGCTATATCTAAATGCTTTACAAAAATAACATGTATCCTTATAATTTGACTTAAGATAACATTACATTTGTTATCAACAAAACACAAAGAGATCGCAAAATATTAATAAACGTTTTTACGGTTTATTTGTATTAACAGAGTATATATACTAAAGTAAAGAGTAAAACCCTAGAGGCTAAATGGGCTGCGGGCCTCTTATGGGCTAATATGCTAACATCTCCCCTCAAACTCACAATGCTGCAGCGTGAAACGTTGAGATTATTTCAATCATAAAACAAAAACGTGGTCCAGAGTGTAACTTGGTAAATACATCTGCAATCTGTAAAGTAGAAGGAAAAAACGGTAGGGAGATAGTCCCGGCCTGAAGATGATGACGAGTGAAATGACAATCTATCTCAATATGCTTGGTGCTTTCATGAAACACCGAGTTACGCGCAATCGCGCAATAGCACTACGATTATCACAATGTAACGGAGTAGAATGGCTGACACGAACACCCATATCTGCAAGCAACCAACATAACCAAACAATCTCACTAGTAGTAAGAACCATGGCTCGGTACTCAGCTTCAGTAGAAGATTTAGAAATAACATCTTGTTTCTTACTCTTCCACAAAACAAGGGAATCACCAAGAAATATACAAAACCCAGTAGTTCACTTGCTGGAAGCAGAATCACCAGCCCAATCAGAATCACAATAAGCACGCAGGTCCAGGGCAGACGTAGAAGGAAACAAAAGTGTTTGAAACTGAGTACCCCGAAGATACCTGAGAATGTGCAAAACAGCAGCCCAATGAACCGTTGTGGGAGCAGAGACAAACTGACTAACAATATGAACTGCATAAGAAATATCTGGACGTGTAACTGTAAGATAAACGGAACTTCCCACAATAGTCTGATACAAACTTGGGTCTGGCAATGGATCACCATCTATAGGAGTGTACTTGGCCTTAGCATCAATAGGAATATCTTCAACCATTTTGTCCGTAATTCTTGCACGATCAAGTAAATCACCTATATACTTGGACTGAGACAAAATATATCCTTTTGGTGGAGAAGCAACCTCGATACCCAGAAAATAACGTAGTAAGCCCAAATACTTCATAGCAAAACGATGAGCTAACTCCATTTTCAATGACTCAGTTCCAACACAATCATCCCCAGTAATAATCATATCATCAACGTTTAACGACAAAAGTATACGCCCAACACTTGAATGTTTTACAAATAATGCGGAGTCATGATGGTTAGAGACAAACCCAATAGATGTAACTACTGCTGCAAATTTCTCATACCAAGCACGAGGTGCCTGTTTGAGACCATAAAGAGCTTTTCTGAACTTGCAAACTTCTCCTGGTTTGTTTGAGACACAAGGAGTGATGCGCGCAAAACAGTCAAGCTAAATCACACAAGCCCGCCACTTGTGAATGACGGACCGTAACCAGCTTAAAACTGTTCAGACACGAAATCAATGAAAATCTGAGGAGTATAGTGTTTCCCCGGGTCGTTATGTCCCAGCGAGTTGTGCAATGGATTATCAAACGTATAGTGATCGAGAGATTTGAATGGAAAAAGGGATTTGGGAATGATATTAACTACGGAAAAAGCCAACAAATTAAAAACGGCTTAAATGCAAATTAAAGGAAATTAAAAAGATAAAATCTATTAAATAAACGCTATCACTATTTTCAAAATGATGAACGTTTAAAACTTAAAACTAAAAACTTACGTTTAAAATAAAAATACGTAAACGTACAAAAATAAAAAGTGAAATCTAAGAAATAAAAGTCCTAAAAATATGAAAATAACATTTTTACAAACCTAATGATATAAGAAACTTTATAGAAAAGGAAAATTATTTTTATGACTAATTATCTAATTATTATTAATTAAAAACTATTTTTAACTATTAAATAATTATCTAAAATACAAGAAATTAGGAAATAAAGCTAGAAAAATAAAATTATGAAATGGAAAAGTCTAAAATATCAAACTAGAATTTTCAAAACTATTTTTGTATTTTTATGATTATTTTTCTATTTTCTAGGAATTTTAAACTATTAAAAACTAATTAAAATATTTAAAAATACAAATTTAACTAAGAAAAATATGGAAAAATACTTTTTTGGCTTTTTATATTTATCTTAACTTAAGAAAATTGAAAAATTATTTTTTTGAACCTTTTCTTAATTTTTTGTATTAAATACTATTTAAAAAGGGTTAAAAACTAATTTAAATTAAGAAAAATAGCAAAACAACTCAGAAAAATCTGAAAATTTCAGGAAAACTCTAAAATGATGTGAGGGAGCTAGGAAAATTGGAAAAACAAGCACTTGTGTGGAGAAATTTGAAACTGCTTTTCAAGTGCTTATTGAAATAAGCACTTAAATAAGCTACAGTGACCCAACAAGCACCAATTGACTACAGAAGCTCAAATATGCAATAAGAACTCTAATGCAACTAAAATCAACAAGATACAATCACTGAATAACAAACTACAAGGATTTTATGTCTATGAATTTTAAGTCTAAACAGTTCGAGTGGCAACTTTAAGCACAAGCAGAAGCTTATAAATAAGCTCAAACTAAAATCTACAAATTGGAACTTGTAAAGGACCTGGGTGAGAGTATGTGTACCAAAAATAAGACTATGGTGAGCTCTTATGAGCTCTGTACACACTTCAATATCTGGGGAAAAGCTCAGCCACCTGAGACAGTGGTGCAGGGCATATTGGACCCAAAAGAAAAGCTGATTTGAGGCCTTTAAATAAATTCCAAAATTCCAAAAAAATGCTTATAAGTACAAAGACCAGTTGAACTTTTAGAGTGCCAAATTTCACTGAAAATGGCTCAAAGATGTAGCCATGAAAATTCTTTGCTTTTGGCTCAAAAACAGATTTTTAGCTACTTTGACTTTTGAAGATATTTAAGATTTTGACCAAAATGGATTTTGGAACCAATTTTAAGACTGAGATTGATGTTATATGATAAATTAAAACTAATGCAATCAATGTTATAGACTTCCACACACAAATCAATGGATTTGCAATCCTAAATCTACAACAGTGGACAGTAAGATGGATTTAAGGTTCAAGTTTGACTTTTGGCTATGCAGGCACAAAGTATTGACTCAACTGAGCATACTTTGGACTACACAAACATGAAACAAGATAAACTAACCACTGCCCAAGCCTTTAGGTCAGTTTTAGGCTATAAACCAAACACCCCTTTATGTGACTGATTTGAGCTCAAAACAGATTTTAAACCATGAACCTACTTATATTATGATTAAACTAACTTAGCTAGACCTAAACACATCTGATTAAACATGTTTGAACTTGTTTATTCTACAAATACAGATTATGCAAATAGAACTTAAAATGACTTACAACTTGTCCAAGCCACAATGGCATGCAAATCAGTGAACCAAGGACCACTAACCTATCAAACCCAATCCAACTAGCTACTATTCAACCCAATTCCAAGCCTGCATCAACCCATTTCCTTTCTGTATCAATTTCCACCCATGTTGACTTATTTTGGCCAAATGTCAAAAGTAATTGAAACTGCAATGTGAGCTTATGGAAAGCTTAAATAAGCTTGAATAATCATTATTGAGCTGACAAATAAGTTATTAGAAGCTTGTACATAGGATTTGGAAACTAGTAATTTCAACAGTGGATAAAAAGTTTGAAACTGAACAAGAACTTTAATTGATACTTAAAGAAAGTTGAAATACACTTAGAAACTGTTATTTAAGACAAATAAACTCTAAAATACAAATACAAACTAGTTAAGACTTGGTAATTAGTAATTCGACATACATTGTTTTAAAAACTAAGACTAACTACTCCTACTTCTCCTCTTTCTTCCTTCTTTTATAGCTCAATCTCTTTCTCTCTACTTTCTGACAAAATCCCACTTTAAATTTGAGCCCTTGGATAGCTTAAAGAGATCCTGGCCCTTTAACAAGTTTTGGCGCCAATTTTGGATTTAACAGTGGAGCTTGAGTGTTAGGTACAAGGGATGCATTAAATGCACCTTTGGCTTGTTGTGAGGTGGAGGGGGGGCAGAGTAGGGTTGGTGATGATTGTTGAGTGTTAGCAGAGGAGTTTGCAGGTTTGATGATGGTGGTTTGGGTAACCCGTGAGGGAGAGGGAAAAGGTGAGTCAAACTCATTTGACTGGGGATATTAAATAACAGGGGGTCCAATGGCAGGGTTCAAAAGCATTGGCAGGGTTCAAAATGAATTGTGACAAGGGGCCAAGGTTAATAATAGGTTAATAATCAAGGGCCTAAGTTGCCATTTCTGAAACTGTAAGGACCAGAACTGCGCCAAATCTGCAAAAGATGCTCCAAGGACTGAAATTGACAAGTATCAATAGTTCAAGGACCAAAGTTGACATTTTCACATTTTCCAGGGACCATTTTTGCCAATTTTCAAACTTGGAGGACCATTTTTGTAATTTTCTCAAACTTTTGATATTTTTCACCAAAGGACTAAATTTGACAAGTTATGATTAAAAAAGGACCTTTGGTGATTTTACTTTTGAAATTATGTGCTCAGGGACTGTTTTTGACAACTTTTGAAACTTGGGGACTAAAACACCAATTTTTGCAAATTTGATACGTTTTCATCTGATTTTGATATTTTTGCATTTAAAACACATAAAACACTGATTTGTGATATTTTGATCATTTTGATGTGTTTCTGAGTGTTTTCAGATGATTTTGCAGTTTATATTGTACAAAAATGATGAGTATTTACACACTCATCAAGGTGGTGTCATAAACACTTCTTCATTCAGATCACCATTTAAAAAGGCATTTTTGACATCCAACTGAGATATTTACCATTTACGACTAGAAGCAACTGCAATCAAGGTTCTTACCGTTGTCATTTTTGCAACAAGAGCAAATGTCTCTTCATAATCCATACCATACTCTTGAGCATAACATTTGGCAACAAGACGAGCCTTATATCTTTTAATAGACCCATCAGATTTGGTTTTGATCTTATAGACCCAACGAGAGCCAATAGCACGCTTGCCGACTAGCAATGGTACTAAATCCTATGTCTGAGTCTGATGCAATGCAGCGAGTTCCTCAGGCATAGCAACCTGCCAAAGTGGATCACAAACAACCTCTCTATACGACGTAGGTTCATGAAGACCGTGTACAGAAGCAACAAAAGAAGCAAAAGAGCTAGAATAACAGGAGTAAACAAAATCATCCATTTTTGTAGACTTACGATTACGTGTGGGTCGAACATTTGCAAGAGGAATTGTTGCAACTTGAGAAGATGATTGGGTAGTCATAGGAAGAAGTTGAGTAGCGGTTGGTGTAGCCTCGAAAACTGTTACTGGTGGTGTTTCTGTTACTGGAGGTGTATCTAATACTTGTGGTGTTTCAGTAGTGGTGGGTTCGGTGGTTATTTCTGATACTGGTTCCGGTATTATGGGTGACATCATAGGTGTAGGTTCTTCAAAGGGATCAATTTTTATGAATTCTGATTGTGTCAAATTATGTGAACTAGCGGGAACAGAATTGTACGGAATGTGCTCTAAAAAGTCAACATGGTGAGACGTATACAACTTTTGACTGACCGGATCATAACAACGATATCCGTTTTTACTAATACCATAACCCAAAAACACACATAAAGTGGACTTCGGAGATAATTTTGTACGCTCAACGTGTGGTTTTAGGACAAAACAAGTACAACCAAAGATACGCAATGAGCAATTATCATGAAAAGTTCCATACAATTTCTCAAAAGGAGATAAACCAGAATTATGTGCAATTGGGATTCTATTAATCACATATGTGGCTGTAAGAACCTCTTCTCCCCAAAATACACTTGGAACATCAGCGGAAAACAAGAAAGATCTAGCTGTCTCTACAAGATGACGATGCTTCCTGATGCGTCTCGCGAATACTAGTTTTAAATTTATAACATGGATTACCAAATTAAGCTAAGAACACACGGGCAAGTATGACCCTTTCGTATGTAGTTAGTTTTGGTTGGTAAGCCGAGATAGTTCACTAGGATTTGGGTGTTTTCAATTGTGAAGAACCTATGTAATAGCAAGTAATACGAAAGTGGTAAATGGTTGTCACGTCCCAAAATACCATATAAGCAACAAGTAATTCTAAAATTATGATTAAGCAAATTAAACAACAGTGCAATCAATATAATTAAAACTACTTGTTTGGAACTAGCATCAATATCAATGGAGTGAATGGAAATATCGGGTAGATATTAAGCAATAGCAAACAAAATCAAAGTTCATACAATTCCAATTCAATAGGTAATATCATGAAATTGTATACATCACGGTTTAGACTAACACATACTTTCAGCCGTTGAATGTTAATATAAACTGAGTCATTATAAACCATATGTGAGAAATATGATTTTTCCAATTTGTTCATAAGAGCCCTTTCGATCCGTACTCTTGAATCAATCAGTACGAGTCTATTTAACATGTTTATTCATAGTTGTCAATTATGAAATACCAAACATATATGCGCATTAACATTTGGAACAAATCCGGTTATGATTCATCAACAAGTTATTTAGACATGTTATAATTCAAACAAACTCATAAGCAAAATCATATAACTTTATTGCAAATACCAAACACTCCATATCAATATCTACATTATTCCAAACAAGTATAACCAAACACTCCATATCAATATCTACATTATTCCAAACAAGTATAACCAAACTACTCCATAGCAAATTCCATGATCAAACACAAAGGCATAAACTCATAAACTTTAGAACAAGATAACATAATTAAAGGTCTTACAATGATTGAAATGAGATTACAAATGATGTAGTAATGATGCCTCAAGTATTGGTGATGACTTCTTGACGTTTTGACCTTCAAATGATGACTTCTTGGACCTCCAAAGTTTCCTGGGATTTTATGGACGAATTTTGGGTTTTGAGAGAGAGTAGTGGTGGTAGGAGAGGTGTGAGAGAAGTTCTCTCAAGTTGGGATGCTTAGATATGGTTGCAAATACCTCAATTTATACTCCTTCCAAGCCTAGGGGTTATAAATGCATTTATTGGTCATCAAGGAGCTTGTAAGGGACTAGAATATATGTAGGAAGGACCTAGAATCGTTTGGAACAAGTTTGAAGTCTTAGTGATGAAGAAATGGCTGTCCAGGGCTTCCCAGCCAATCGGTTTAGTCACCAGCCGATCGGCTGGTCTTCTCGACAATGCTCCAGCCGTTTTGGTTGTGGGCTCTAATCGATAGGTTGGAGCCTTTTGACAGACAAGGTCAAGAGCCAAAGTTGTAGATCTTTCTCTGACGGTTTTGTGGCCACTTGAATTACTTAGATCGGAGTTCGTATGCTGAAGATATGGCCAAAATGGTGAAGGTGTGACGGGAACAACGAGTCTTCCAATATATCTTCGTTTGAGCTTCATTCCTTCATTTCTTTCTCGTTTTCCTTCATGCACTTTATTCTTGAGTCTTTAGACCACCATCTTGATGACTTCATCTTCTCGAATATACTCCACAAGACTTGCATTTGACGGGAATTCTTCGTATTTGGATAAATGTTCTATTTTTACTTATTTTTCTGTCTTTTTCTTCCACTTTCCTGTACTTGGCTACAAATGGACTAGCATACACACTTTTGTAGGATTAGGCAACAAAAGCATATGATTATAACCAAATAACATACATAAAAGCATGGATAACGCAAGTAAAAAATGCACAATTTGAGCGTTATTAAATTTCCCCACACATATATTTTGCTTGCCCTCAAGCAAATCTAAGAAAAGTAAAATTAAAATAGATACCTAAATGACAAAACGAAAAGAAAAATTTTAATTTTGAAAATTTGCATCTTTTTGGTTTTTTTAAACTTCTTTTTTTTAAACATATATAAAAATAAGCGAAAAATGAACGCAAACTCCCCCACACTTAAGGGTTTGCTTGCCCTCAAGCAAATCTAAAAATTAAGAAAAATAAAACTCACATGGTGCATGAAATATGATTAGAAAAATGTGATGCAAATCTACCAAGTACAAGTACAAGATCAGATTCATCGTTTAAGCTTTAAGTGAAAAACCGAGATGTTTGACAATACCCTATGGATTCTCTTGCTTGATAACCTGGCTAAGCACCTCACAAAAAAGAACGGATGTATAATTCACTCAACACTCAATTTATTTAGTGATAGATATTATTAAGGAATAGTACACTCATATTGTTCAGTCATGACTTAAATATTACCATAGGCTTGTTCAAGAAACAAAACTCCACTGACATGGCGTAAGCACCAAGTGTAAACATCTAAAGAGGGCTTTTATTCAAGTTGTAACGTCAGGCTTAGGGTGAGTAAAGGGTATGGATAAGGCATGAGATTATTTATGAAATGGGTGTTAAAAGAAAAATAAGGTCAAGTCTAATAACCAATGTCGCTAGTCACCAAACAATCCGCAAACCCGAAAATGATTATAGTTACTAACTTCTCTTCATATATCGATCGCCAAATATATATATCACATCTTAGCACATTGGCTAATCGATATCTCAAACATACTTCCTCTTCCTTCATCTTCATAATAAGAAAGCACGTTGGCTATAATTGTCATCACATATTTTTTCTTTCACATATTCCACTATTTTTTTTTCATACATTACATCTCCCCCACACTTCGTATAAGCATACACCACAAAACTATAAATAAGAAGTTGCAGTCTTCATCTTTGATGGAATGGCACACACGATTGACAAAGTGCGGATAACTTATAATCATCAAAAACAATCCAATCATACCAAGAAACTAGCAACCAACCATTTAGACATTGACAAGGGGAAGGCTAAAGTTTAAAGTGTAAAATATTTTTGTATTTTTCTGGATTTAACAAGAATGAAAAGATTGGCTAGGAGGGTATAACTAAGGGTATCTAGTGCTAAAAAGAGCGCTAACAAATGGGTCCATGTGGGTGGTTAACTAACCGATGTGGTTAGCTAGAATATCATTAGCTATAAAATGGAAGGTCATTTGGTTTTTATTCCTAAAGTGCCTCTTTATCACACATATACACTTATATCACACGAATGCGATCTTACTGCGGTCTGGTAATAATTTACAAATACAAATTCTAGAATAAATAAAATCACCGGCACACTCATAGCAAAAAGATTCAAGCATAAAAGATGTATGCTAATAAGAAACAGGCTCAAATCCTCACAATTTAGTTGAAGGGCTATAAAATATGCTAGCAAATGTTATCGATCCCAGAATGGATTGCAATATTAATCGGGACACATCTCAAGTTTTTCAAAATTTACCGATTTCACCAGTGGATTGATCCAGTTATTCTAATATATTAACCTATACGCGTGAAAACAACTAGATCACAAGGGCAAACAAGTTCAAGAAATTTTAAAAATTGGCCCAAAAATTTGGAATCTAAAAACTAGTTTCGTTTTTCCTATTTTACTTCCGCCCACACTTAAGTTAAGCATAGTCCTCAATGTGAAAAATAAAACTTCAAAGAATGTAAAATAGGGAAAATAAAATAAAAATCTGTGAGAAACAAAACTTCCCGGGACGAAGAAATCGCGATCGAACTCCATATGATAAAATGCTACGCATAAGCTTGTGAGAACAATCGATTTCAAATCCAAGCATCCTCCCCCAGCACGTGCTGCAATTATTCAAATAAAACCAAACAAACAAAACAAAAACACACAATAATAAATTACGAGCAAGTAACACCCCCACATTTAAGATTTTACGAATTTTAAAAAGAATTTTGCAAAAAGGGTGTACATGTTTATTTAACAGAAACAAACAATTAAAAGCACGGGTTGCCTCTCGAGAAGCGCTTAAATTATTTATAAGTCATTAGCTAGACTCTTCCCCGGGTTAGGATACTTTGACAATACGGTTCAAATGGGGAATTTCAGTTCTTAAACATTGAGGGTATGGGATCATTGGTATGTACTCTACAAGTGATGGAGATACATTTGATTCTTTCGGTTTGACCATGTGATATTCCCTCTTCGTTATTTCGAACGCTTGACCGATTTCATTAGAAATGAGGACAGGTGGCGGATCTTTATGATTTGTCGAAGGATCAGTGGACTTTCCACTCACAGTGAATATGGCATCCACATTCTCAAGGTGAGCTGTAGGAGGTGGGTTAGTCCTACCATTTTGTTTTAAAGAAACTGGATTTTGTGGCGCAGACCATTCGTCCACTTCTCCATTCCAGTTGCCTCCACTTTCGTTGAAATTCTTATCACCAACATGGTGTTCACAATTTTGTAATTGAGTGGTTGGGATATGCATGGTTGGAATATGCTCGGTCTTGTCCTCTTCGATAAATTCAACATCACCCTTATCATTATCGTTTTGAATTGAGGGTGGTTTGTAGACAAATTCATGTCTCGAGTTGGTATCTGTGAGGTAAGGAAGAGATTCAACTTGATGGACCTCCTGCTCCTCACTTAATCTTTCTACCCTCCTCTCCAGGACTTATATTATGGCTTGGTGGCTCCTTATTCTTTAATTGACTTTACGTTCCAATTCAACCAACAGGTTTGTCATATTTTCATTGGCTTTCGTTTGACTGGCCATCCACTCTCTCACCATCTCCTCTGGTGAGGTTTTAGGTAGTTTGTAATATTGTAATGGATGTGGTATTGTATTCCATGGATGATATCGAGAATAGTTTTGGGTTGGGTTGTGTTATTGAAAGGAGTATGAATTTCTGAAATTATGATCATGATATCTTCCGTGATATCCTTCATGTTGAACTTGGTTCGCTTCCATGGGATCACACATCTGCGTGTCATCCTCAGTATCGTGGTAATTATTTCGCAGCTCCATCGTCTCCTTCCGTATGCTTATGAATTGGGCGTCCATGTTTGTGGAGAGAGCTTCCAATTTCTCGATCAATGAGGCTTGATCGGTATTGATGTTGCTTCCACCGGCTGAAAGAACGGCTTTTGGATTAGAATTGATCATAGAATTTTCCGAGAGATCGAGCTTGTGTTGGACCTTGTCCTCGAGGATTTTGAAAGCTTCGTTTGGAGTTTTATAGAGGAATATTCCTCCAGAGTCGAGATTTTCTTGAGTTGGATCGTCTAAACCATGATAGAATATTTGAATTATCGCTCCTTTAGTTAGACCGTGTCCATGACAAGTGCGAAGCATATCTTTCATGTGGAGCCAAGCATCAATGAAAGTTTCATGATCGATTTGGTTAAAGTTGTGAATGTCATTTTGGAGACGTTTAAACTTAGCGGGAGAAAAGTATCGGCTAATAAAAGCTTCTCTCATCTCTTCCCGCGTAGTAATCGTTCCTTCATTTAACTCGTTCAACAAAGTCTTAGCTTCTTCGGTCAATGAGAAAAGAAAAGTCCTCAATTTAACCATTTCCTCTTGATTTCGCCATATTGGAATAGGCTACTAATCTCAAGAAAATCGGCTATGTGTCGGTGAGGATCACACCGAATTCTCCCATCAAATCGATTCTCCCGAATCATTTGCATGTGGGTACCCTTGATATGTTAATTATTGGGAATAGGGCATTGAATTATAGCGGAACTAGGTGTTGGTGCAACGGTCCTAGTGCTTGACCACATGGTTGGTCATCGGGATCAACGATGACTATGGTTGAGGAATCGGGTAGAGTTTCGACTTCCTCCTCAAACATGTCGAGTTGAGATGAAAACCAAAAATAAACTATCAACTTTTAGAAAAATGGGACTATTATTATTACTTTAGAAGATTAAGAAAAACAAACTAATCATGACAAAACTGTTTTTTCTTTTTTTAAAGAGTTTTAAAAATAAAAGAAAAAACACAATTTGATTTTTTTTACGGAAAAGAGAAATGACTATAATAAAAATATTGCTATTATTATTTATTATTATTACTACGAGAAAACTTTGAAAAATAAACTAGTTATGACTTTTTTCTTTTCCCAAGATTTCTCGGTAGCTCCATTGAAACGCACAAAGAAGCGGAGAAGCAGGTCAGAGCGAAGCATATTAAAAACCCAACTTCTTTAGGGAATCACGGAGACCCGCCTTATACCTCTCTTATAGTTTGTTCACAATGGGTGAGCCTTACTTTCGAGGGACTAAAAAAATCAATTTATAATAAAATAACTTTTTTTTCCGAAAAATGACTTGAAAGAAGTAAACTAAATAACTCTAAGACTTTTGTTATGTTTTTTTTTTCTTTTACGAACGGTCAAGCCGATTGGCTGGCCTCCTAACCGAATCGGTTGGATTAATCTGTTGGTTTTGGTTGATTTTTTTTCCGTAAGCTAACTTAAGCACAAATAAAAGAAAATGGAACAAAGATTCAAATCACGTAAAAACACAAACAAATCCCCGGCAGCGGCGCCAAAAACTTGATGTGTCTCGCGACTACTAGTTTTAAATTTATAACAATGATTACCAAATTAAGCTAAGAACACACGGGCAAGTATGACCCTTTCAAATGTAGTTAGTTTTGGTTGGTAAGCCGAGATCGTTCACTAGGATTTGGGTGTTTTCAATTGTGAATAACCTATGTAATAGCAAGAAACACGAAAGTGGTAAATAGTTGTCACGTCCCAAAATACCGTATAAGCAACAAGTAATTCTGAAATGATGATTAAGCAAATTAAACAAGAATGCAATCAATATAATTAAAACTACTTGTTTGGAACTAGTAGGGGTGAGCATGGGGCGCGTTGGGGCGGTTTTATGGTAAAACCAAAAACCGAACCGTATATTTTGGTTTTTGGAAACTATAAACCGTTTGGTTTCGGTTTTTTGGTTTTTGACATTGAATCGGTTCGGTTTCGGTTTTTATTCGGTTTTTTCTTAGTTGAAAACAAGCAAGTTTTAATCTTATATGAAGTTTACAATTCTAAGTATTCAAGCAAATATATTTAAACAAATATCAATAATAGCATATTATCTAGCAATTCAAAGCGTCAAAAAAACGTACAAAACAACCAAACATCAATCTAAAATATAAAATGCGCGTCTTTGCGGCTTTGCACTTTTCATTCGCTTACGAGAATTGTAGGGGAAATTTTCAAAGAACACTATTGTTCGAAAACAAAGATATGATATCTATAAATAAAACAAATTTTAGTGTATAGATAGTAAACAACACATTTTTTTTAATAGATAAAGTTTTATACTTAAATCTTTAAAGATAAATAGCAAATCTTTTACATAGATAAAATTATATAAAAACATATAAAAAGGTGGGGCGGGGCGGTTTTCCCAGTTCGGTTTCTTTATGAAACCAAAAACCGCCCCAAACATTCGGTTTTTATAAAATTCAAAACCACCGTCATCGGTTTGTCAAATGGGGCGGGTTTTTTCGGTTCGGCTTTTTTGGTTTTTTCGGTTTCGATTCGGTTTTTCGGTTTTTGTGCTCACCCCTGGGAACTAGCATCAATATCAATGGAGTGAATGGAAATATCGGGTAGATATTAAGCAATAGCAAACAAAATCAAAGTTCATACAATTCCAATTCAATGGGTAATATCATGAAATTGTATACATCACGGTTTAGACTAACACATACTTTCGGCCGTTAAATGTTAATATAAACCGAGTCATTATAAACCATTTGTGAGAAATATTATTTTTCCAATTTGTTCATAAGAGCCCTTTCGATCTGTACTCTTGAATCAATCATTACGAGTCTATTTAACATGTTTATTAATAGTTGTCAATTATGAAATACCAAACATATATGCGCATTAACATTTGGAACAAATCCGGTTATGATTCATCAACAAGTTATTTAGACATGTTATAATTCAAACAAACTCATAAGTAAAATCATATAACTATATTGTGAATACCAAACACTCCATATCAATATCTACATTATTCCAAACAAGTATAACCAAACTACTCCATAGCAAGTTCCATGATCAAACACAAAGACATAAACTCAGAAACTTTAGAACAAGATAACATAATTAAAGGTCTTACAATGATTGAAATGAGATTGAAAATGATGTAGTAATGATGCCTCAAGTATTGGTGATGACTTCTTGATGTTTTGACCTTCAAATGATGACTTCTTAGACCTCCAAAGTTTCCTTGGATTTTATGGACCAATTTTGGGATTTGAGAGAGAGTAGTGGTGGTAGGAGAGGTCTGAGAGAAGTTCTCTCAAGTTGGGATGCTTAGAAATGGTCACCAATAGGGGCGGAACTACAAAGTAATAGGGGGGGGGGGGTGCCCTCCATGGTTTGTCAAAAAATATCAATTTTCAGTGTAAAAAGAAATTTTTTAAGACCATTTTATTAAAGTGCACCCCATTACAAAATCAAATTGCCCCACACCTTAAGATACAATAATATAAAAAACCTTAGATCTCTATCTTAATCTAAAAAAATATCAGCTTTTAGTGTACTTAATTTATGACCTTTTTATTAAAATGCATCACGAATTTTATCAAAAAAAAATTTTTTTGCCCCCGTCCTCTGAAATCCTGGGTCCGCCACTAGTTACCATGGAGCTTGGAAGGGACTAGAATATATGTAGGAAGGACCTAGAATCATTTGGAACAAGTTTGGATTCTTAGTGATGAAGAAATGGCTATCCAGGGCTTCCCAGCCGATTGGCTGGTCTTCTCGACAATGCTCCGGCCATTTCGATTATGGGCTCTAATCGATAGGTTGGAGCCTTTTGACAGACAAGGTCAATATCCAAAGTTTTAGATCTTT
Source organism: Chrysanthemum makinoi (assembly GCA_910596185.1). Lineage (NCBI taxonomy): Eukaryota > Viridiplantae > Streptophyta > Magnoliopsida > Asterales > Asteraceae > Chrysanthemum > Chrysanthemum makinoi. The sequence continues at coordinate 18,707,466 of OU343225.1, read as the reverse complement.
CTCTTCCGGTTCCATGGCCGCTTGAATCACCTAAATCGGAGTTCGTATGCTCAAGATATGCCCAAAATGGTGAAGGTGTGTCAGGAACAACGAGTCTTCCAATATTTCTTCGTTTGAGCTTATTTCCTTCATTTATCTCTCGTTTTCCTTCATGCACTTTATTATTGAGTCTTTAGACCACCATATTTATGACTTTATCTTCTCGAATATACTCCACAAGACTTGCATTTAACGGGAATTCTTCGTATCTGGATAAAACTTTGATTTTTACTTCTTTTTCTGTCTTTTTCTTCCACTTTTCTGTACTTGCCTACAAATGGACTAGCATACACACTTTTGTAGGATTAAGCAACAAAAGCATATGATTATAACCAAATAACATACATAAAAGCACGGATAACGCTACTAAAAACATGCACAATTTGAGCATTATCACTTCCTTTCAGCAACACCATTTTGTTGAGGAGTGTCCGTACAAGAAGTCTGATACATAGTCCCATCTGATTTAAGTAAACCAACGAAATCATTAGAAGTGTATTCACCTCCCAAATCGCAACGAAAACATTTTATGACCACCGAATGTTGAATTTTCACAAGAGCTCTAAATTCTTTGAAAACTGTACGAAAATCCGACCTACGCTTCATGAGATAAACCCAAGTGTAGCGAGTGAAGTCATCGATAAATGAAACATAATATCTAGAACCTCCTTTTGTGGGTACACAGGAATGTCCCCACACATCAGAATGCACTAGATCAAATGGAGCATTAGAAGAAGGAACACTATTACTGAACGGTAATGCTGAGAACTTGGCAAGTTTACAACCACTACAATCATAAATTTCATGAGCGTCTAGCTTTCCAAGCGCTCATGTAGATGCTAAAAATCATAAACGAGAACGAGAGACATGACCCAACTGAGAATGCCATAAATAAAATGCTGAAGAAGAACGGTTCAACCAAAAAGAAGACAAATCTATACTAGATGATGTGGTACCATTAGTGTCTCAGAAGTGATCCAAAACATAAAGATCCCCTTGCGTGTGACCTGTCCCCACCACCTCATGTGTTTTTCGGTCATATATAGAACAATCAGAAACATAAAATTTGACATCACATCTGACTGAAGCAAGATTCATAGTAAGGCGTGGTATGTAGTAAATATTAGATAAAGCAACAGAAGGTGTGTCAATAGAGCCATTAGCGGTCACAATCGATTTCGAAGAATTAAGATTCAACGAAATAAATTGTGACATAAGATAAGACATGTGATGAGTGGCATCCGAATCTAATATCCATTTAGACAATAATGACGCGAAAACATTATCAGATGATGTTGACATAGCATGAGACTGAAAGGCTAGAAATTTTTTTAACTGCTCTAACATGTCTAAAAATATCTCAAATCGCTCAGACATGTCCACAAACTTTTGAAACTGCTCAAACAATGATGTATCCGATTTTAAATCATTCTTACATGTAGCCATAATAACCAATTGATGTAGCAAAACCAAACCAATAAGCAACTAAATCAAATACAATCAGACTAATACCAAACAAAATGCGGCTGCAAACCCTAATTACCCAAAGAAAACGAAACCGGATCCAAAAAATTAACAAAATGAAATCTAAACAGGTGCCTTGTCTTCAAGCAAAGTCAAATGACAAGTAAATTGCCTCGGGAACAATGGATCACAATTTAATAAACTTAATCAACCTATTGCGTTAAACAATTCCGAATACAATCCCAACAGGTAACAAAAAGTTCATATCCAAACTTCTAATTAAATTATGTCGTGTAGTGCCATGTGCATTCAATCCCATCCAAATTCATTGCATGAATAATAAAATATCATAAGCGACCACATGAAAAGGAGAAAGAAGAATACCAACAATCGAGTACTAACAAACAAGTTTAGTTTGGCAAGATGAACGCCGGCTCTGATTCCATGTAGAAACCAAACGTAGAATGCAAAGTATTATTGAATTGATAAACTAAAGAGAGCATACAACGAATATATACTAAAGTAAAGAGTAAAACCCTAGAAGCTAAATGGACTGCGGGCCTCTTATGGGCTAATATGCTAACACTATGATCCTTAACTAATACACTCGAGTCTTTTAGAAACAGTCGATGCACACAAAAAAATGAAACTACTATATCAATTTCTACAACCAACAGAAAGAAATACTGTATGCTTTTGTAAATTACTGCAAATGAAAGAACTTACGTAGTTACATGAACCATATACAAAAAGATGAATTTGTGGCACATTAAATTATTAATGCCCAATAAATGTTTCTTACTTGTCACGCTATCCTTTTATATGTACCAAATAAGATAATTTAGGTAACAAACTTTCAAATTTCGTCATTTTGGTTTTTTTTTTACCTCCCCAGCCGGTTACAGGTACCGCGTTTATCTTCTTCCTGTAAACATGCTGCCATATGTTTCTTAGTTCCTTCATTCAAATCGGCTTCAGAAGATAGTCACAAGCCCCTTGTTGTATGCCTCTCAGAATTCTGCTTGATTCTCCATCAAAAGACGTCACTGCATTAAGTTCATTGAATGGGATCAGATAGTATTACTAGGATTCAGTGTATATATTTAGCATATAAAGCTGAAAATATAGAAATTAAGCTGACTTATGACAGGAAGATCCATCTCAAGTCCAACATGCTCGAGAAGCTTAAAACCATCCATATCAGGCATGTTAACATCACTAATTACTATGTCAAACCTTTCTCTTTTTTTTTTTTTTTTTTTTTTTTTTTTTTTTTTTTTTTTCACGAAGCATAGTCAGAGCCTCTATAGCTAGTCCACATGTGGTAACTGATAAAAAAACAAGCCAGTTACTCAAAAATCTACTATAGTAAATTAGTTAACTATTATCTACGCATCTAGTATCTCACACATGTCCCTATCGAGACATGAACCCGCAAGGTCATAACCTCTAGCTTGATTGGCCACTCTCATACAGCTAGCTAGGCCAATAACCATCTCGTCACACACACTAAAACTGATGAACTAAGATCAATAAAACTAGTGATGATATCACCTTCATAAGCACACTCTTTAAGCATCTTCTCGATGATTTTCTGCCACGTAGGATTATCATCCACAACGACCACATGTCGACCAGTTGGAAAAACATTCATCGATGAGAGTTCTCCATCACTTATCATCATCCACTAATTAGGGAATAATTAACTTTTTTATTAACTTAATTTTCTTAACACTAATTAGTCAAATCAAATATAAGTACTCATTGATAAGTGCTTTTTCAAGGATTCGAATCAAAGACTTTATGCTCAATATCTTTGATTCATATCAAAACAATTAAACAAAATTGACCAAATATTCGTGGTAATAAATGTTTTCACTTTTTTTATTTTGTTATGTACCAAAATAAATGTATATGTATCAACAAATCATAAGTGATATTAGTAGGTATTGGGTTAATCCCAATCGACCCAAGTCAACACTCATATGACCCGGTCAACCTAAAGTCAAAGAAGAAAGTCAAGACAGCAGTTTATGACAGTTACAAAATAACTGCTAAATGGCAGTTACATCCCTAAACGTTATACCTATTGGTTCCTTTGAACCAACATGCCTTTTCATTGTACCCATTTGATTACTATAAATAGATAGCATTTGTACACAAATAGATATGATGACATAGTGATTAATATAAAAAGCTTTTACAGAATCTTTGTTTCAATTTTTACTTTTATATTGTTGACCTAAGTTAGAAAGGTCATAGATCCACCTATTGAGGCCAACAATTGGTATCAGATCGGTTTGCTCAATACTAACCAAAATCATCATTTACCAATCCCATTCGTTTTAGTTTCATAATCAAAAAAGGGACATAATCTGTTTCGGAAATAATTTTTTCCTACAAACCTAATTCGAACACAAAATCAAGAAATCATCTTTTGTGTTTCTGTAATTGTCGCAACAAGGGAGCAATCACAAAATTGTGATTACTCAACCCGGCATAGATAACAATTTGCAAGAAATTTTTTTTGATAACAATTTGCATCGAAATAGAATCGGCAAATCTAATAGGATCAGAAAACGATTTAAAATCGTACACCCTTTTTGATTTGATTCAAAACAAAACAAATACAAATCTGACAAACACAGTCATCAAATTAGGGCAGAAAAATCAAAACGATTCATAATAGAACAAACACACATGTTCAATTAACGAATCAAGCCCAGAACTTTAATTGAGTCACCAATCGACTCAATTTCAATCTTCAATCATCCATATCTCTCTCAGAAATAAAACCCCCAATTTCATCGAAACCCTAAAGTTTCAATTGATGGAATCAAGTGCTTGCGAAGAACACTACACACCGGAGAATAAAGGAATTGACCATAAAGATCAGGAGAAAATCAAGAACGGATCAAATCCCAGAAGCAGAGGAGACAAAATAATAAAGTCTCTCTCAAAGAAACGTTTCATTTTTTTTATCTCAAAATAAAGAGATAAGAAACATAATAAGGAGGCGCGTACAAAAAATAGGGTAACAAACAAATGGTATTTTTACCCATCAGGTTCCAAATTTTCAAAACCACACCCTCTATTTTATTTTTTTGTATATATATATATAGTTTTGTATTTAGAAAAGTTTACATTATTTTTAGGGCAAATGACAAAAAAATGCATCAAACTTGACACTTTATGTGATTGTGTGTAGCCAACTATTTTTTTTCTTATTGTTTTTAAGATTTTTTTTTAGTTTCAAAGATTTTTTTCTTATTTGGTTTATGATAAGAAAAGTTCAAGTTTTTTTTAAAAAAAAATTCTTATTTGGTTTATGGTAAGAAACAAGTTTTAAGTTTCTCTTATTTTGTTTATAATAAGAAACAAGTTTTAAGTTTTTTCTTATTAGGTTTAAGATAAGAAATATATAAAGTTTAAGGTTTACAAGTTTTAAAGATTAAAGTTTCTAAGCTTTTTACAAAGTATTTAAAAGTTTAAAAGATTTAAAGTTTTATATTGTTAGGTTTTAAAGACTTATAAAGTTATTAACAAAAGTTTCAAAAGTTTTATAAGAATATTATATCGAAATAGGAAAAGGTGAAACAAGTAGTCAAATTAAAAGTTTAGATAATCTAAACTTTCAATGTCCCTTGTTAAATTCAACAAATTATACCATATGGCCTATAAGAATAAAGATCATACTACAAGCAAATGGTCTTTGGAAAATGGTAGAACCTACTACTGAGACTCAAGTAAATGATAAAAGAGACAAAACTGCATTGGCATATTATAACAACCCGTATTTTTGCAAGTCAACATTTATTCCTAAACTTGAGTTGTTATTTTAAAATTTACCTTAGAACATTTTACGTTTAACTTTTTGCAAGTGCATCGCCACTATCCGTACTTTTTTTTACTATTATTTTAATAGTACTACCAATCATTTTATCAGGAAATGGAAATTAATTATTTACTGACATTTAATGATGAGTAAAATACGACAACGAGAGATTATCTCGATAAACGAGTTCACACGCGTACCGTCATGGCAGTATATATGATTTAAGTCGAATAATTATGCGAGTTAATTATTTTTATTCTATCTAACGTTTATTAAAACGGTTCCAAAAATATAATCCGGACATTTATTCGAAATAAAACACAGTGTTTATGTTATATTACAGCAGAACACGGGGTACGCAATATACTGTTAATAATAATAATTATAATACTAAATACAAAATATAACCCTAACTTATCCTAGAAAATACGCCGCCCACTTTCCCCTCTTCTCTCCTTTGTGGTAAGATTTCACCACGCCTCTCCACCTCAAAAACCTCCCAACTCCTTATTGATAATAATCATCCTACCCTATCATCTATCACTATCAAGGCTTGGTCAATCAAGAAGCATGGAGGTCGACCCATCAATTTCTGCTTTCCCATCTCCCCATCAAAGGTCACGGGTTCATATTGAAGAAAGAAGATGATAACTACTTCTCCCCAAGATGGAAGGCTTAAGAATCGATTCAAGAAAAGTAGGTATCAAAGTATCCATTTTAATTTCTTTTTATCTACCACCCGTCTACAGGAGACACACCACTCTCAGCACAATCAAAAAGAGTATTCTGGTGGTTCCTGTTGGATTCGGGCTTGGTTGAATTCGTTTAGATTCTTTTGTTCTTCTTCACCGATCGACTTACCCTCTTGTTGTAAGGTTCACATTTGATTTTATTTTCTTATTGGTTAGAGATGAATCGAATTATTATTATTATTATTATTATTCCGATTGAGTAATAATAATTGGGATTGAATGGGTTGAGGTTTAACTAAAAGCTTGTGTGGTATATTTTTTTTTTATAAAACCGATTGGCTTATTGGTCATAAGTAGTTCTTAACTTAATTTTTTTACTTATTTTGGTTGGAGTAATCATGGTCGTTTGATGCTTGAGTCAAGCAGTAGGGATTTCTGTTAAAATTATACAAAGTGATGATCAAACACTGAAACAATTCATTCAAAACTAAAATTTATGAGTATCAACCCAACCAACCTCCCCTTATGGTTGATACTTCATATAGAGTTTTACAATAAAAAGAGTTTTAAAGACTCAGAATACAATATGACTAACAACTATAAACCAACTGTGTGAGAATTGCACACACAAAAAACTGGAAAAACTAAATCCTAATGAGAAGAAATCCAGCTTATATAGCCTTGACCAGTCTTGACTTCTAAGATATGACTTCCTGCTATCAACACCCTTCATCTTCCAGACTTGACATATTAGCCCCTCGAACTATTCTTTCCTTGCTATCAATAAACCTGCATACATATAACACACAAACCAAGAATACACAATTGACATAACAAGACCTTAGCTTATTATCCAACATTCCCCCTTAAGCTAAGGCTTATAGAAATCCTTAAGCTTCAACATATCACAGAACTTTCTGCCCTCAATCACACTCAATCCTTTTGTAAAGATATCAGCAATATTATTTTCAGATTTAACTTTGATAGTTTTAATAATGCCTTCAGCAATTTTTTCCCTTATAAAAAACAAGTCAATCTCAAAATTCTTTGACCTTTCATGAAGAACAGGGTTTGCTGCAATTTGCATTGCACTACTATTATCACAATACATTTCCACAGGAACATTAACTTCCAAATTAAGATCTTTGCAAATCTTTAAGATCCACATAATCTCACAAGTCACATTACACATAGCCCTGAACTCTGCTTCAGTAGAAGATCTAGCCAACACAGATTGCTTCTTGCTTTTCCAAGAAACAAGATTATTTCCCAGAAAAACAGCAAACCCAGTCACTGACTTTCTAGTAATTTTACATTTTGCCCAGTCAGAATCAACAAAAACTTTCATATCACAATTACCACTTTTCCCAAATGAAATCCCTTTACCTGGTGATTCTTTAAGATATCTTAAGACTCTAAAAGCAAGTTTTAAGTGAGATTGCATTGGACTATGCATAACTTGACTTAAGCAATGTACAACATAAGACAAGTCAGGCCTAGTCAATGTTAGATAAATGAGTTTTCCAACAAGCTTTTGATAATTGTTCACACCAGATAAAGGCTCATCTTTAATTTTATTTTTCTGCTTATTTTTATCAGAAACATTCACTGACTCAATTGGTGTTTTGCTTGGCTTACAAGCAAGCATACCAAACTCAGCAAGAACTTCTAGGCAATATTTTCTTTGAGTAAGACACAATCCAGTATTATCTTCTAAAACTTCTATACCCAGAAAATATTTTAACTTTCCCAAGTCCTTAATAAGAAACTTTGTTCTTAGAAAATCTTTAACCTTATTAATCTCATCAACATTATTACCAGTAATCACTATATCATCCACATATACCAGTAAAACAAGAAACACATCTTTATCAGTTTTAGTAAACAAAGAAAAATCACTTTTACTTTGACAAAAACCATTTTCTTTTAACACAGAAACAAGTTTCTCATTCCACTTTCTTGGTGCTTTTTTTAAACCATATAAAGACTTTTTTAGTTTGCACACCCTTTTATCATTCTTATCAAAATATCCTTCAGGTAATTGCATGTAAACATCTTCTTCAAGCTCATCATACAAAAAAGCATTATTAATGTCTAACTGATATAAAGACCAGCCATTTTGTACAGCAATGCTTATTATGTTTCTAACAGTAACAATTTTCATAACAGGAGAAAATGTCTCCTCATAATCAATTCCTTCCTTTTGACTATAGCCTTTGGCAACTAGCCTAGCGTTATATCTTTCAACACTTCCATCAGACTTGTATTTAATTTTCCAAACCCACTTACACCCAATTGCTCTTCTTCCAGCAGGAAGTTCAACAATAACCCAAGTATCATTTTTGTTAAGAGCTTCTATTTCAAGATTCATGGCATCAATCCATCTGTTATCCTTTCTAGCTTCATAATATGTTTTAGGTTCAATAACTTTGTTGAGACTAGTAGAAAATACATAATTTTCTTTACTGAGTTTATTATAGTTAACAGATTTATCAATACCATATTTAACTTTTCCATCTAAAACATAATCACTCAACTTAACTGGTATACTTGGCTTTCTATTAGATTTTCTGGTGTATGTTTTAATATTAGCTTGACTTTCTGGAGTAAAACTTGGTGTAACAACAGTATCATGAAACATATCATTAAATTCTTGATAATAATCATCATCACCCTCAGATATATTTTCATTATCTTCAAGTGTAACATTCTCCAAGCCTTCTTTAGCTGCATCATCCGACATCAGGTGATGCTCCCCTCATCCTTATTGACATCATCAGATGTACCTCCTAGAGAAGACTGGTCTATGTCCTCACTTTTTTCGATTTTTATTATACATCTCTCTCTTATCATCATAGGGATCATCTGAGTTCCCTAGGTCAGAGTTAAAGAAATTTTGATTGTTTATATTTTGAAAGAGAAATTCAAAACCTTTGTTTTCAAATGTGTGTTTAAAAGGAAAAACAATTTCATAAAATTTCACATTTCTTGAGTAAAAAATCTTTTTTGTTTCTAAACTGAACAACTTATACCCTTTCTTATCAAAAGAATATCTTATAAAAACACATTTCTCTGACCTAGAAGACAACTTATCAGAATTATTTAAAATAATTGAAAAACATAGACATCCAAACACTTTTAAAAAAGAGAGATTTGGTTCACAGTTATAGATTAACTCATATGGTGTTTTTCCAGAAAACACTGAGCTAGATGTCCTGTTAATTAAGTAAACTGCAGTTAGAGCACATTCAGTCCACATGTTCAAAGGAATCCGAAACATGAGGGCTCTAGCAACATTTAATAGGTGTCTGTGTTTTCTTTCAGCTAAACCATTTTGTTGAGGGGTATAAGAGCAAGAAGTTTGTTGATGAATCCCATGTTCTTTACAAAACTTTTCCATATTTTGATTAACAAATTCTGTTCCATTGTCACTTCTGAAAACTTTAATAGTTTTATCAAACTGAACATCCAAATGAACAATCTGCCCAACAGCAGAAGTCTTATGTTCACTTAAAGGAAAGGGTTCTCTAGTTTGCTTAGCCTTGTGACACACATCACAAGGATCATTTTTAGAATCATTATCAATATTAAGTTTGTGTTTAAGAATATTCAGAACTTAGTCAGAAGGATGACCAAGTCTATTATGCCATATACACTTAGATAAACAACAAGCTTGAATATTATGGTTTATAAGTTTTTTACCTGTATTAAGAAAATACAGTCCATTATTTTGATTACCGGTCCCCATCTGGGTGTTTAGAACAGAATCCTGAAGAATACAAACATCTTCATCAAAGATTACTCTACATTTATTATCTTTGTTTAGCTTATGAACTGATAACAACCGACTTGATATCCGTGTACAACCAAGACATCGCTATAATCAATTTATCAGTCAATTTTAGACTTCCAATATGAGTAACTTGAGCTTTAGTACCATTAGGATGACCAACAGTCATATTAAGTTTAGACACATCAGTTACATTAAACATGTTTAACACAAGATAAGTCATATGTTGACTTGCACCGTAATCAATAATCCAACCAATATACAGATTATATGTGCTTATATTAGTGTTGTGATTAAAAAACCTTGAGTGACTAAAGCTAATAACACAGTTTATACCTGCAATGTTTGCAGGCATACTGCTGCATCCAGATTTATCACTAATCAAAGCCATAAGCTTCTTAAACTGTTCATCTGTAAAGGAATTGGATGAACCATCAGACTTATCTTTTTGTCCTGAAACAGCATTGTTACTAGTATTGTTTTGATTAGCACTATTTTTCTTTTGAAACACAGAAGGATACCCAACCAATTCAAAACATCTATCAGCAGTATGACCATTCATTTTACAGTGAGTACAAACCAAATTAGGCCTAGTAAGCCTTCTGAACTGATTATTATTATTATTATTGAAATTAGTGTTCTTATTGGCAGACCAATTAGTATTTCTAGGATTAGTCCTAGAAACAAAAGCAGTATTATCAGATTTAGAAGTATTATGATTTGAAGTACTTCTGTGTGACTCATCCCTGGATAAAATGGCAAAGGCCCCTTTCACATCAGGGATAGGGTCAATAGTAAGGATAATACTCCTAATAGGAGCATAAACCTCATCTAACCCCATAAGAAATTGCATCAGTTTAATGAGATTATTATGATCTTTCAATTCTGCAGAGCCTTCACAAGTACACTTTAGAAGACAGACTAGGGAGTCATATTGGCTCCACAGAGCATTACACTTATGATAATATTCAGAGAGAGTTAATCCGGATTGTGTGAAAGAATGTATTTTATAATGCATATTAAAGATTATAGATGCATCCTGTTTATCATATGTTTCTTTTAATTCATCCCATACATCCTTAGCATTTTTAGAAAAAATCTGTCCCATAAACACATCTTGTGAAACACATCCAAGAATCCAAGACAAAACCACAGAATTGCACCTATCTCGTTGTTCTTGCAAAAAACCACCTTCTTCAGGTCTAGTTATTTTACCATTTATAAAACCAAGTTTGTTTTTAGTATGGATAGCCATAGAAATAGCAACAGACCATACTTTATAGTTCTCAAGTCCTTCTAGTTTAAAACCAATTAAAGGAATACCATTAGTGTCATTACTGTGCAAGAACAATGGGTCAAATTGATCAAGATGATCAGCATCATTAGAACCAGATGCCCTATCCTTATTCTTGTCATCAATAGCCATACCGATGACTCAAAGGATAACAAAAAAAACAAAAAACAAATACACCTTATACCACCTTCAATCACAAGCAAATCACCAATAATCACCAACTCCAACACAAAAAAATCCCTTAACCTAAACTTCGTCTCATGCAATTCTAAAAAACCTAAGAAAAAGAACCTAAGAGAAGGCATGAGTGGTGTTACAGTGCACGCAAAAAACAGCAATCAATCGATCAAGAAGATCAATAACCAATCAATCAAGCAGCGGAAACCAGAATCAAAGTACCTGAAACAAATAAGAAACACAAGAATTAGTTACTTTATCTAATATAACAATACCAAATATCAAGAATCAAGAAACCTATTGATCTAATCTGAAAACCAACTCAAATCCTGAATTAGGGTTTGATACAGAAAACCCTAATTTGTGAAGACACGCAAATACAATCAAGATTAACAAATCTTGATTATACAAGACTGATTAACACACGTTAATCAAAACACGAACACCAGATCAAGAAAACCCCCAATTTTATAAAACCCTAAAAATTGGTAATCGTTCAATTGACCTTCAATTGAAACCCAAAACGCTTAATTCAATAACCAATTAGTCAATTTACACTTAGATCTAGTAAGATCTGACCAAGAATCAAAAAAACCCCAAATTTTATCGAAACCCTAATTTTTTAAAAAACCAATTTAGATCAAAACCACTTCGTATCAAAGCGAACCTGGCTCTGATACCATGTTAAAATTATACAAAGTGATGATCAAACCCTGAAACAATTCATTCAAAACTAAAATTTATGAGTATCAACCCAACCAACCGCCCCTTATGGTTGATACTTCATATAGAGTTTTACAATACAAAGAGTTTTAAAGATTCAGAATACAATATGACTAACAACTATAAACCAACTGTATGAGAATTGCACACACAGAAAACTGGAAAAACTAAATCCTAATGAGAAGAAATCCAACTTATATAGCCTTAACCAGTCTTGACTTCTAAGATATGACTTCCTGCTATCAACACCCTTCATCTTCCAGACTTGACATATTAGCCCTTTGAACTATTCTTTCCTTGCTATCAATAAACATGCACACATATAACACACAAACCAAGAATAGACAATTGACATAACAAGCCCTTAGCTTATTATCCAACAATTTCGTTTAAATTCTGAGTTATGGCATGAGTTAATCAATCTGCTATTTGGATGTTTAGTTTAGCTCATGTATTTTTTTCCCAAGTTCGAAACCCCACGGAGAAGTGAAGCAGAGTATATATTTTCTTTTGACTACCCTCTTTCCGACCCCACACCGTGAGGTCTCTAGTTCGAGCCTGGTGTGGCCGAATTAGACTTTCAATCTTGTGTTTTCTTCTTTTGATATCATCAGCATATTAAGCAAAAATTACTCCCTTTTTATCTGAGATCTACATGATAGATATACTAAAACTAGTACTTTCAGTAAACTAAATATGTCTTTGATTATTGGGCTTGCTAGGGTGTTTGGGCCTAGGTGGGTATGACGAGCCCAACATGCCACAAAAAGGGTGCGTTTGAGTTAAAAGTATACAAATCAGGTTACACGTTCTTTTTTTTTTTTTTTTTTTTTTTTTGAAACTTAAAAGTAGCAAAGGTGTAACATATAAAATGGCATAATATAGCGTACCCGAACTATCATAGAGTAGCAATTACTTGTTTCCTCGGTCCATCTTGCGTTTCATACTCAACTCGCTCATTATTCCCGACATAAAACATATGTCATATATTAAAAAGTACTAATCATATTCATTAACACACTATAAACTATAAATATAATCGAAGCTGTATTTTCTTAAAAATCATTAGTCCATACTTTATATAAATAATAAACCAAGTGGGAACTCATTTTGTATATCAACGTATTGATATTAATAACACATAGTCACTACATATAAATTAAACGATATAATGTGTCATACCCAATTTTCTAAAAAGTTATTATAACTTATAAACGTAATTTATTTTATTTAAACTTTTATAATAAAACTATTACTTTTACACATTTTCTTATTAACTAATATTGGTTATATATAAATATATATAATTTAAGCGACATTTCTATACGTTTACTATTTATATGTGATATCTTCCATACATCGCCTTCCGGTTACGACGAACTGAACCAAAGACTTATCGTTTGTGATACTTTCTATTATATATATATATATATATATATATATATATATATATATATTAGCTACAATTTTTTGTAGCTAATTGGCTACAATTTTATGTGTATAAATGTGGGTCCCTGATTCTTTTTGTGGGTCCTGATTATTTTCTGTGAGGCCCTGATTCATTGGTGGTGTATTTTATATGAGGGATTGTAGCTAATTGGCTACAAAAATTGTAGCCAAGCACTTCCGAAAGCCAATGATTAGCCAATACTTATCAAAACTATTTCAACTTAAATTCTGCCACACAATCAAAGATAAAATAAACATTATAAACTCAATTAAAATACGAGCTAAGACTTGCCATGTCATTATAGGTCACGTGTGGGTACTTCACACTACTACCAATTGACTTTACTCTATTACAGACTGCTTCACTAAGGTGAGTTTTCGTAGCCCCTATTTTACTTGTTTTCAAATACTTTTTGGGGAGAAGACATGCTTAGTTGTACGATTGAACGCAAGTACAAAATTACTGTTATATTACTGGTCTAAGTCCCGATAACCCAATTACTATTATTACCCCCATTATCATGAATCGTTAGTTACTCTTTTGTGAGTAAGCGCAAATGCTATGAATAGATCTATTGGGGTTGACACCCCCGTCCATAGTAGGATAAGCAATACTGACCATTAGTACGAGTCAGATGGACGCATATTATTTGAGTAAGTCACAAGTGTGTGGGTTATGCACTTGTATTCGGGCATTTATTTCGTTAATGTTTCGGTGTCATGAGCTTAGACAGTAGAATAATTTATTTCATGCCATTGGGTTACATTGGTCACACCATGCAAATCTTGTGGTTCAATAATTTCATTTACTTTAAACCTATGATCTCACCAACAATATGTTGATCGTTTTAGCATGTATTTATCAGGTACCTATTTTCGGCATGTTTCAGCATTCATGAAGTCTCATTTAGAGGCCATTCTCTATAACTTGACCTTTGTATTATGAAGTTGCACCTCAGTGACGATACCTTCCGCTGCGGTATTTCTGGGGGTGTTACACATATCTATTCCAATCACTACCCGAAGATCAAGTATTAATAGTGGCAAATTGGAAAAGCGCAAAAGAAGTTTGGGATGCATTAAAGACTAGAAATATTGGAGTGGTTCGAGTGCAAAAGGCAAAACTAAAAACACTCAAATATGAATTTGAGATATTACAGATGGAGAAAGATGACACTATCTATTCATTCACTGCAAAGATGACAAGTAATACGTCAAAAATGACAAGTCTTGGATCAATACTTGATGAATCAACTCGCGTACGAAAATTGCTAAATTATGTACCTGAAAGATTCATTCACATTGTCGCATCCATAGAGCTATACTCCGATCTAGATAAAATGACTCTAGACGAAGCTATTGGTAGATTGAAAACCTTCGAAGAAAGCTATTGGTAGATTGGAATCTGCTGCTGCTCGAATTAGTGATGTAAGTTAAGTTTAAGGGTCTTATTCAAAACCTTTTTATCATCGTTCATGGACATGGAATTGATTTATTTGATCATGTGATCGATGGTGATCTCTTTGATGTAAGTTAGGGTCGTATAGCCCTATGTTTGTCTACGACTGATCAAGATACATCGCTTTTTCATTCTTAGCTTGAGTTTCATTCATTTTTGAAACTTCTAGTAGATGAGGTATTGGATCAAGTTGTAGTGATGGTTTGGTTCAGTTTCGATCAATGAAGATCGGTGTAGTTGTTGGATCAATTGTGGAGTGGCATGTTCTATTCTACCATGGTTTCGGCTGCATCGTTGAAGGTTATGGACTTCTATGACGACATGTGAAGATTCAAGTTTTTACTTGATGTTTTATTTGTAATTTGATAGTCGTTGTAGTTTCTGTTCATATAGTTGTTGCTTTGTTTAGCATGTTCGTTTGGTTAGTTGCACATGTTGTGCAGGCTTGTTTTATAAATGGTTTGTCATTCTTAGATAAGTGTATTGTAAGTGTCCTTAGGGACTGAGATGAGGGGTGTACGCCCTCATCCTTTGTACTTCAACGCTTTTTGGTGTAATGAATTTTACCGGGTGGAATGCCCTTTACCCAAAAAAAAAAAGAAAGGAAGAACATTCGATGATCAAGATAAACTATTGTTTACAAAACACAACAACAATGGTCGAAGGTATCACTATGATAATCAAGGAAAAGGAAGATACATTCCACCACATAGCCGAAATCGTGAAGAAGAAAAATTATCACAAGATTACAATGAAGCAACGAAAAAGCCTAGAGATTTCAGCAATGTAAAATGTTATAATTGCATTCAATATGGACATTATGCCTCACATTGCAATAAAAGAAATGGAAGACTTCAAAAACAAGAAGAAACAAACCTCATCGAAGAAGATTTAGAACCAACCCTCTTATTAGCAGTTTCAATCATTACTAAAGATCAAGTTTCTAACAATGAAACAAATATTTGGAGTCAAAAATCTACAACAAAGCGATTGTGATTAAAGGAGAGAATATTGGGTTAATCCCAATCGACCCAAGTCAACACCCATATGACCCGGTCAACCCAAAGTCAAAGAAGAAAGTCAAGACAGCTGTTTACGACAGTTACAAAATAACTGCTGAATGGCAGTTACATCCCCAAACGTTATACCTGTTGGTTCCTTTGAACCAACATGTCTTTTCATTGTACCCATTCAATTACTATAAATAGATAGCACTTGTACAGAATTATATTGATGACTTATTGATTAATACAAAAAGCTTTTACAGAATCTTTGTTTTCAATTTTTACTTGTTATGTTGTTGACATAAGTTAGAAAGGCCATAGATCCACCTATTGAGGCCAACAGTAGGTATGGATGATATTTGATTGGTGGAAAGAATAGTTAGTGAGAATTCCTAAAACATTATGCAATATGAAAGTAGACATTTATTTTGAGATGCAGGGGGTATATAGTTTATACAAGTTCAAATCTTGTGTGCATCAAGAGGTGCAATTGTGTTACTTGCTCAAAATGCTGGACATTGTACAACTCGAACTTACATTATGACAACCTAAAAACGCACGTAAGGCCCAGAATAAAAAAAACTATAAATAAAACCAAGTGACAGGTGTTTTTATAGTATCAATGCGTTTTTATGATCCAAAAGATATAAATTTAAGTCTGTCTAAAAACATCAATGTAAGAAAAAACAAGAAAGTACCAAGAAATTGCACCACTTGATCATCAACATAAGGGGTAAAGATAGTAATGCTCATTTCTTTTAGTTAATAATATGATACCAAGAAAAAGCTACAAGCTTTCGCCATTTCCATTACAACACCCGGGTGCCTAAAAAAGGCCGAGATGAATGATACTTCACTTGCATACATGATCACTATATACATATGCTCTACATATGAAAGGTTAAAACCCAACATTTTAACCCGTTTAGCTTATTTACTGAGTGATTTAAACAAGATATTCATATAGCAAGCACTATATATGCAAGATAAGTGTAGTCTTCCATATCCCAAGTCTTCTTAAAAGTCTTTTGTGATTACACATAAAAATTTGTTATTATCAATCCAATTGTCTTGGTCGAGCCGAGAAAGGAATTTGTGGATTATAGACCATGTACAGGTGATACTAGTTGTGCTACTTGGGTTGCATAATTAATGTGAATAGACCATGTACAGGTCATACTAGTTGTGCTACTTGCGTTGCATAACTAATGTGAATAGACCATGTACAGGAATACAGGATGCTAGTTGTGCTATTGGGGTTTGCATCAAATTTAAGTCTTGCTCAAGCTGATAAGGAATTTGTGGATGACATTCTCTTCACAATTTACATGTCACGTACGTTAGAAAATATTGGCATCTTTATTTCAAAGTTTGTTAGATGTCTATCTCAATAATAAAATATAATAAAGGAATTTATGATAATCTTAGTTATATATTGCTTATACTAAAGTTTTTGTTATAATAATCTATACATTTTATTTTCTAATAGAGAAAAGTTCAATACGAAATAACATTTATCTAAAGAACAAAGAAACTAATCATGACCATTGATTTAACTTTGATCTAATGGTTAGATTTAATCACTATTTAAATTAATAAAATACAGATGGGCGTTATTGTAATTTCTCAGCAATTCTTAAATTCCAATCCTACACTCACCTCACATTCACACACACTCACTAGTTTACACACTCTCTTTCTCACCAAACACACATAACCCACCATAAACCACCGATCTATTTTTTTTGGTGAGTTCTTTTTTCCAATGATTGTATGTGTGTGTGTGGGAGGTGGGGGGCGGGGGGTGATGGGATTTGTGGCGGCCTGATCTGTGGATTACATTACAGTTACAGAATACATAGATCTGTAGATTCACGATGACTATGAGCGTGTTTGTGGCTTATAATCAGCTCGATCTTAACGCCGGTAGTTAGTTGTGAAGTTTCCGGTGGTTAAACGGTGATATCCAACTAGAGCTACTGTTTGCGGTGGGGATTGTCATCTTGATTAATACTGTATTTGTGTGTGTGCAAAATATAAGGAGACTTAGTAAAGGGAAATGGCTGGTTGCGGTAGTGAAATCAGCCATGGGAACGGAACATGTCTGCTGGATCGAGCAAAGGAATTGAAGTACTAACCGGAATAAAAATAGTGTAGGTTTGTGTATTTTGACTATCTTTGCTGTTACAACTAAGTGGAGCAATATCTTTATTTTGCTGTTTAATTGAAGTTAAAAGTTAAACAAAATGTTGAACCATCTTGATTTACCCAACACTGATATCAATGTTAGATGGACTACGAATGTGTAGCATCATTATGCTAAAAACAAAAAGTTGAACCATCTTTAAAAGTTAAACACAACACTATATAAATTTATTAAACTAAATAGGTTGATAATAATATCACTCTTGGAGGAAAGTTCAATGTTTTAATGTTTTAACCCACTAGGCGAGTACCCGCGCCTGGCGGCAGCTGTTCCTAGCGGCAGACATTAACGATATGCGATGATAGAGTGGTGCGTGGTGTAGTGGTCCAGTGGGGAGAGTTTTGTGGTTGTGCCAGAATGGTGGTTGATGAGACATGTGGAAGAGAGATTTTGTATGTGTTTTTGAGTGAAGTTGTGATAAGATATTAAATGCTTTACATATGTCTTTCTCTCTCATTTGACCATTCCACTTTTTCACTTTTCCACTTTGACTGTTTTTCCATTTTATGTAGTATAGATAAGGGGGTTATGTAATAACATAACCTTTAAATTTAGAAGAGTGACACAACATTTCAATGTACAAGTAATTAAAGTAGATTATATATAAAACTAGCTAAAAGATCCGTGAAATTCACGGGTATTTTAAATAAATGTTGAAAAAAATAATGAATAACATTGCATATTTTGAAGTTAGAAAAAAAAAACAAATTAGGATAAGAAAACATAAATCTATCATAGTCAAATAAAAATAATAATAATAATAAAATAAAAAATACCCACCTTCAATCCTTGTTTTTTACTAACGTAAAATTCGGATACATGTAGTTGAGATCGCATATTGTGTAGCACTTCAAAGAACATATATTTCACAAACAAATATGGTAGTCTTTAGTTAGTTGCGACAAATTCAATTACATCGAGTTTGGTACTTTTGTTTGAGTAGAACTTGACCACTTGTAGATGGAACCCTTTTGATGGTTAAGAGCGCTAAGTATCATGAAGAGAAAGAGTTCCATTCATTTGACCTCACAAGTGTCACCTCACTTTAACACAACCACTTCAAAATACTCCATTTATCATAACACAAAACCACCACTTCATTTGGGCCTCACCCACCCACAATTTTCTTTTCTTATCCATTTTTCAAACACGATAAGTTCATTTCATTCAATTAAAATTACAATACGATACGGAAAAAAACACATACAATGAACGTATAAAAGTGTGTAAAAATTTGTAAAAGTGTGTTTATTAAAATAAAAGTAAAGAAAATAAAACTCAAAATTGTAACTTTTAAAAACGTTAACCTGCAAAAGTGTGTTTGTCTTATTCATTTCGTCTAGCCGGCGAAAGAGTGTATGGCGAGAGGGCAGTGTGGCGGCGACGGGTAGCGAGGAGCCACGTAGGGCACGCTAGCCCCTCCTCGTTATCACACCGATTACTCAAAGACCAAATTCAAGTTTATACTTGCCAACTCCAAAAAATTTTAAAAACTATATATTTAATAATGTATTTAAAAGATTCCGTCACACGGTACAATTATTTGGAGTATGTTTGGATTTATGCGATTCCTTAAAACATAAATTTGAGTCTCATCAAACCATTTGTCATCCAAATAAGATATGCCACAAATGAAACAGAAAAATATATGCAAAAATAAATGTACATGTGAATAGTTTAAATCTTTACACCCATTGCTCAATTCCCTGAAAGTCTTTGGCCCAAAACTTGTTGGAATGTGACTATAATCAGTGGAAGCAGCTAATCGAGCTCTCCCCTACTTTGCAAAGAAATACTAAGTAATTATTCCAAGAGGACCATATAAAACAAACTACAAATATACAATTTAAGACACCAGTTTTAAAATATAAGAATGTTATTTAATAAAATTTGCCTTTAAAGATATGACAATATCTCGGTGTTGGTTCAAACTATTCAGCAAGTATTACTCGTATGGTCGTACATACTTTGCATTGATACGAACCTTATAAAAGTTTGTCGTTAAGTAAGAAAAAGAGATGAAACAAATAAATTATAAGAAACAAATGAGTTTAAGTTGTTTGTGTAGAGATTAACCCGATTATGTATTGTGGTCGAACAAAGCAAACTTATAACCCACATGGACAAGTTATGTATTTAACTTGGATTAAAAATTCATCCAAATTCCAAAGTTTGATAAAAAAAAATGACAAAGATCCTCTCAAGATGTAAGCGATACTCGAGTTAAGCATTATGGAAATTGATTTATTTGATCCAATGGCTCAAAGCAAAAGAAGTTCTTTTGATTTGAGCCATTGGATCAAATCCGATGACTCATATTGCCCCAACTTGAGTCAAGTAACTTGAGAGGATCCCATCCCTAAAAAAAATAGAAAAAAAATATTCCAATTTGTATTATTCAAAAGTATAATGGTATCAATTGTGTTTTAGTAGAACATAGATCAGTGAAAGCAAAACTATAAGCAAAGAATGTATGGTCATTGATCACTATTCATGCTCCTGCTATTCACCAATAGTTTTAGATACTATCACCCCAAAAAACCCATTACATTTAAAGGTTAATATCATGTTAACTCAATAGAAAGAAAGAAAATTAAAATCAAATTCGTAGCACATAAATAATTGTAGAAGAAAATAAGCTTTCGAATAGAAGGACATATATTCACATTTGCTAGTTGTGCAATGATTGTGTGTCACAATTTCATTGAAAAAAATTAGAGGCAAAGTTTGGACGTGTTTGTCAATAAGTGTGTTATCAAACAACTAACAGAACTCAAACAAAAGAAAAAGTAGACTTACAACAGGTCCTAGTGTGTCACAATTGCATTGAAAAAATTTGGTTAACTCTTAATCTAAATAGAGAACGTGAACAACTTCTGTTTATATGATCGAATGCCCTTGCAATTGTTGCTTATGTGATTGCATATTTTGGTGAAGGTCAAATAGGGCAGCCTTGTTTCACAACAATCATTCCTTCAACAACCTAGATGTGTTTTCCTGTTGCAATGAAGCCTTTCCAAGCTCGAGAAAGATCAGTAACAAGTTAATTGGTTAAGAATTCAACCAAAATGTTAAATATGTCCTCCTAAATCATGTTATTCATAAATTCTAAAAACAATTCAGTAATCATATTTAACACATTATTCATAGAAATCCATTTTGACCAGTTGCACAAACCGTCTATGTCGATCATTTTTGTCCATGGTTGGGTCTTGCATACTTTGTGTAAGGTGAAAATTTGATGATAATATCCTGAATAGTCATTTATCTTATTCTAAATATATGATAGACAATCTCAATAATAAAACTTGATGATAATATCCTGAATAGTTGTTTATCTTAGAAACAAAAAAGATAAATACCCTAAATAGTTGTTTATCTTAGGCATGTAGTCAAATACTGACTAAGTGGTTCATCAAACACGGAATAACTATAAAATAAAGCATCTTTTTAATGAAGAACTCACCAAAATTATACCCTAGACTTGATGTTAATACCTAGACAGAGATTAACTCTGTGTTTGATACAACATGAATAAGAAAAAGTAAGCTCGGAAAGATCCCAGACTTCTTCTATATGCATCCTGAATTACTTTTCCTTGCAAGTAGTTTTCTTGCGACAAATGTATCATGGAAATTATTTCACATTAATATGCTATACAAATCAAAACAGAAAATGACCCAAATTATTCTCATATATTAAAAAATATATACTAATAGTAACATTAGTTTCTGCTTATAATCATGCCTTCGGATTAATCACTAAATGTCTATTTTAATCAACTACAAATCCACAAAATCAATTTGCAGCCACGAAACCTAACAACAATATCATCATACCAGGCACCAATCATCCAGAGTCACACATCTACAATCCAATCAATTAATGAAAACCTTATAATTCACAGACATGGATGCCAAATAGCCTATGCTCAGTGGCTTATCTAACCCACTTTTTTAAGGTCTTATTTCCTGGATTTTTAAGAAATTTTATCACACTTTTACAGCATAAAATCAGCCCTGTGATCTAAACCTCCAGTTCTAAGGCTCTGTACCACCTTTATCCTATTCCCTTAAGCATAACAACAAAACTTCATAAAGCAACCTTCTTGAATAATAATGATTCATACCTTTTATCTGAAACCTTCTTGAATAAAAGAAATGTTTAAACAGCCCTATAATCTTTAGTTTGAAGATGACAATTGATTATTCAATTTTTGAATAACTCATACCTTTTATCTCGATTTTATTCACTCTTGCAATATAAAATTTACCAGTACTGAATAACTATTTCGTGATCAAATATAGCTATAGCTAACATATATTCAACTTTAAATTTTGCATAATTTTACAAAATTGTATGGGATTGGACATTTTCGACATAGATTTTTCAGAGTGTATAACTAAGATATGGCATAACCTTTATTAGCACATTAGAGGTTTAAATGGAGACCAATTGTATGTTCATTCTGTCACGAAATACAGGTGTACAAATTCATTTAATCCCCATCGACAAAAGATTTCAAAGATAACTCGATAAAACTTTTTAAAGAGTCAATTCTATGCCAAGTGATCCTCAAAAATAGTGAGTGAACTTTTTGAGTTCTATGACGATGAACCTACTAAAAAGAATGCTTGTGGGCTGACCTTTTAAAGATACGAAGCTTTTTTGAAGAGAAACGACACGAAGTCACGAGGCCTATATTAATTTACTTAAAAAACTGTAAAATATTAATATTTTTAAGACTAACCCAACTCATTAATCAAACTTATTTAAGACTAACCCAACTCATTTAATCACTAAATCCATCCAATTTGAAACTCTAAAACTAAAAGAACTCATAAAACCCAAATAAAATATATTGTCCTATTAGTATATTACTAAAACCCACATCAATAAAACTCTAGTTTACAAAACGTTACCTGTTGTTGTGTAGAAACTGTCAAAATCATTATCTATCTGGGTATCGCAGCAGCCTGTGCCTGTAAAAAAACAAAATGAAAAAAACACCCAAATAAACATAAATATAAATTAACTAATTAAGTAACAAAATAAAAAATTATGCACCTTTCTTTAAAAACTGAATCGAAACACAATTAGATTGATTATTAAAAAAACACATTAAAAGGATCATACTCCTGTTATCAACATGGGATTTAAATCGAAACCCTAAAAAACTTCAATAGATGTGATTATAGGATAGAATCGATTGAATCGGATGAACCAATTATAGGATTTACACATTAAGATAGTTGTACGATTGAATCGGATGTTGTATCATAGGATTTGTATGTGTGTTTTTTTAATCGGAAGATAATAGTGATACAAAGAATGAGGATGAAGCGTGTAGAGGAAGATTGAACTAAATGCATTGACATTAACTGCCGCTTTGAATGTGAAGGAGAATAAGTTTTTTTTATTGCTGAAGAGATGTAGTACTTTACTAAAATAGCTATGGCATGAGCTTCCAGACACGTCACAACATTAATTAGATGACTGCTTTAGAGGGTTGTAAAAAACTCTGTTTTATTAGATAGTATAGATATACGGAGTAGTTATTTATACAGAATCCCATGGGATTTATACGGAATCCCATGGGATTTATACAAATCACAAGTGAATTTTTTACGAATCCTGTGGGATTTTTTTACGAATCTCGTGGGATTTTTTTACGAATCCCGTAAGATTTTTTTACGAATCCCGTGGGATTTTTCTGGACGGAAATTTTGAAAAAAAAAATTGCCTTTTACTTAATCCCGTGGGATTTTTCTGGACGGAAATTTTGAAAAAAAAAAATCGTCGAAAGTATATAAAAGTGCATATCTATAGAAAGATGATTTAATTCTCTGGTTAACCACCGGCTTGGTGGTAACCGTCTTCTTTTCCTTCTATGGTTAACCACCGGCTTGGTGGTAACCGTCTTCTTTTTCCTTCCTTCTTCTTTTTCTGTTTCAACATCTTTTCTTCCCATGGCTGCTCCTTTTTCTTTTGTGAAAAAAAATGCAGGTTTAATCTTGAATTGTAAAACCCTAAAATCTCAAACGCGTGAAATGACAATTTTGCCCTCAAACTTAAAATTATACAAACTCGGAAAACACGTCAAACATCATTTAACTATTTATCTCATCAATAATATACACAAACAATGGAAGTATTTAACTTATGTTATTAAGTAAATGTACACAAATAAAATAAAGTCTAAGTTACCAATATATGTTACATTATGTACACAATTAACTTGGACTACAAAGGAGACTACATACATAATAAATGATAAGCTTGGAAAGTCATAAATTTGGTCTCCCCTCCCCCTTGATGGCCGGCCTATATGCTCTCCCATTTACTCTCCATATCAATTTCATTTATCCTCATTTACACATTTCCATTTCATTCAAAAACACACAAGAAAAACCCTAACTCTCTCTTGCACCAAAAGTGGCGGCCACCTATTGTTTTTCTCCATTTTCATCCGAAAATCAAACAAACAAGGTGTTCCTAGGAGGCTTGTGATCGTGTGTGATCGATTGGTGGATGTTGTGATCATGTTTGGTTCGAATTAAACTTGGACGTGGGTGTTTGTTTTAGGTCGTGGGTTTCAAATAGCCAAGGGAGGCTTGGTTTTGTTCGTGGTGGTTTAATTCTTGTTTCCTTGTCACGCATTACGCTACTAGGGTAACGAATCATCATCTCACGTCTCTTCCTTTTTGTTTTCTTGTTCATATCGTGGCTATGGAGTCCTCATTAGGGCTTGTTATATAAAAATTGGAACACATAAAATGATGGATATGTTTGTCACATGAAATGATAAAATGGATTACATAAAATCATGATTCTAAACCTATATGATTTGAATGATATGTGGCATGTTAATCTTTATACAAACTGATTTTGGGTCTCTCAATATGTCGACACATATGGGATATATTAAAGGGTTAAATGAGCTTATAAAACTATGTGATTACGTATGTGATAATTGAATCGATAACCGAATGATTTACTGAGTATGTTTTGATTATATCATGGGGCGTACAAAATGATTTTGGAGGAGGGAGTCACGACTCAAATATGGGTATCATCTAGGAGTTGTGTAATCGTATGATAATCAAGTCTACATGTGTTAAAACCTATACGTTAATCATAATAAAAAAACTAGGGTTTTGTAATTGATGATTTAATAAAGTTAAGGGGTTATTTTGGTAAATTATGAAACTTGATGGATTAACTTGTTAATATGTTAACTAAATGGATTAGATGAGTAAAATGAGTAAACTTGCTATATTTACACTTTTAACCCTATACTTTGCATTATTGACATTTTACACCTTAAACTTTTATAACTTGTCATAAATGATCCTTAAATCATAATAACACTCATTTTCACTATTTAACTTAAGATAAGTGACTAAACCTGCTAATTATGGAAAGTTACTAAAAATAGAAAGTTGCCTAAAATAGAAAGTACTTAAAAGGGAAAGATTACTAAAAGTGGAAACCCCTAAAATAGAAAGCCGCCTTAAATTAGTGATCCGATTCTTATAGAACGTTATTTAATTCTTAGGTTCTGGACGGCGGCATTGATTCATCGTGTGACTTACGTTTCTATTTTACTTGCTTCGATTGAGGTACAGATATTCTATCCTTTTCAAGAGGGATTTCATGACTTTTCAATCCTTGACTTTGCTTTATTCATGATATTCCTTTGCTATGATTTCCTTATGCTATGATCCTTTTGATATGATTCCGACATAATCCGGTGATATGATTCTGTTCGCTATGATATTCGTTTGTTATGATTCTGAACTTCTGATTATGAACCTTATGATTATGAACCATCTGATTATGAACCTCTAATTATGAACTTGATATGAAACTTTGATATGAACTTTGATATGAACCTTTGATATGAACTTTGATATGAAACTTTGATATGAACTTTGATATGAACCTTGATATGGACTTTGATATGAACCCTTATGATATGATATGATTATGCTTTGAACCGTCAGATTTATACCCGAGCCAAATATGTGTTCCTAGTCGAAGGTAACTGACCGTGTCATTGATGCACCAATGGCATGACTCCAGTGTGTACGAGTGATGATACACACCGCCCCTATTATGATATGATATGATTATGAGCTCACTATATGTATATGATTTGGCCACTCAAGTATGGATGCATCCTAGATATGATATGTTTCGAGGATTTGATCTGCTTGAGATATATATGGTGAATGATGTCGGTGCAATCCGCTCTTCACATTCCGAGCTAGCTACTCCATTTGTTACTTGAGGTCTCCCTCCTATGATATATGGTATTCCGATGTCACCCCTTTGAATACAATGGTTACTTATGATATGATATGATATGATATGTTCCTGCTCGTGGTAGATTTCTAACAACCCTTACACCTTTGATATGCTATATTGTACCTTTTGTATTCCCCAACGCACTATATGCTATGTTAATTGTTCATTACTCAGTACCTTTATATGACTCACTCTACTACCAAGATATATATATTCCATTGCTTTGATCTGTCACACTCTCATTCCGTTACTTGCACTATCGCTCCATTCACGTACGGTTATTATATGTTAATTGGATTTGATTATGATATTCATGTTTTATGCGACTACCGATTTCCCTGCTATGAAATGATTTATATACGGTTATCTCGATTTACTGTTGTCACCGATGATATGTGATCTTACTGTTATGTGACCCTCTGATTTGTCTGTTCATCATGTGTAATCGATAGTTTTGTCGGTTTATTATGTGTGCTTTGATTCGGTATCTCGTGGACTATGATTATCCGATAGTATCCTTATTCCGCTTGTTGTTGACTCGTATATTTGCATTTCGTTTATGCTACGGTTTGATTGGGTAAATGGGTCATCTTGTGACATCTGGCTTGTTAATTTGTTTAGTTGCTCGCTATGTCTTTAATTCATTTAATTATATCGTTTATACTGTATTCCTACTTATTACGTATGACTTGCCGTGTGTTGATCGTTGTTAGTACTTCCGTTATGATACCGTTATGTTTTCAACTAAGGGTTTTGAACTGTGTGAATTGCCATGCTCACTTATTAATTAATTGCTTCCGCTTTCATGTAGATATCTGTTTGGCTTGTATGCCTTCTGAATTCCTGAATTGATTGTATGAAATATGTGTTGTGTGGATGCTACCGCTATGCTTGCTTATGTTTCATTCTTGTATGTCCTGGTTGTATGTGCTTGTTTATATGTCGTCGATGCTTTGCTTTGTTTCGTTCTCCTTGTTATCCGCTGTTCGTATTGGATATCCAGATAATTGTGTTCGCAGGATCCTCATTGACTCATTGTCCTCATTTCGTTGCGACCTTGTTATCAGTTTCATTATTTCATTTGTATCTCTGATTTCGTTTAGCTTTCGCTGTTATATCTGCTCACTGGGCTTTTTAAGCTCAGCCGCATTTCTTTTCCTGCGGCAGGTTTTAGATTTGAAGATGGGCTTTGAGGGTAGAGTTGGATTATCCGAGTGGACCAACCCTAGTTACCTTTCTAGTTGGACTCATTTTATGGCTATTGTTTTGGAATTTTTGGTCTATTTTAGACATTTGGATTTTGTAAAATTTTCTTGTAAATCTTTTGTTTAAATGTCTTGGTACGTTATTCTTTAAGACTTCCGCTTGAAGAATTTTATTTGTATGTTCTGATATGACACTAGAAAGTGACACTTCTACCCTTGTCGGGTTGGGGTGTTACAATTATGGTATCGAGCCCGTGTTTCGTCTTGTTTACCTTAGGATTGACCTGTGAGGACTGGGTAGACATTAGGCTTCCGTCTGCTCGATCTCTTGATTCATTTTGATTGTCATTCAGATTTGGCTCCGATATTCTTTTGTCTTCGCCGATTTGACCTTCTCCTTTTCGCATTTGATTTTGTTTGTTTACCTTCTCCCATTTGTTTGTCGATCGTTTAGATGAAGACTACTCGTGGAACCGAAGATGATGGTGCCGACCTTGCACTGCTGCAACAATTTCTGGAGAGGTTCGTGAAGCAGAAGCCGCACCCGATCGTGATGTTGCCGGAGACATCAAGATGCTGCTGGAGGGAGCTGGATGGATCAACCAAAGACGCAAAGACGGAGACAAGATTCAACCGCGGTGGCGAGGAGATTCATCTACTTCACATGATTGGAGCGCCAACTGTGTTACTCGATTTGTTTGTCATGTGTTTGTGGCGGTTTGATATTTTGCTATGTGATTTTGATCGGCATTGCTCTTCTTTGATTTGTTCAGAACTCGGTTTGAATCGTGAAGCTTTATCGTTTAGCATTTTGGTAATATCTCAGTTTTCCTTTGAATCGTCAGTAATGAGTCATGAGGAACCGTTTCGAGCAAGTTGGTGGCCTTCTTTCTTTTCTGGTATGGTAAGTTGGTTTGATGTATTATATGCTGCATGTTTGTGAATCTGGTCTGCTTTGGTTTGTGCTTGCTACCTATATGTTATCTGTTTTGATGTCATATTGGTTATGTGATTTGTCATGAACCGAGACAGAATATGATGACAATAAGGACTTGTTATGTGATGCAAGTATTATGACGCCTCGACGCCGTGATAATACCGAGATCATATAATTTGAACTTATTGAAATTGTGCGACGTCTTGGGAAATGCCCGGGGTTGGTACGTGAATGGAATATGACCTATATCCGTTATTTGTCGACCCACATGTTCATTTGAAATTGCGTACCTCTTTGTGAGATTCTCATCGACATCTGTTACGTATAAGTTTGGTACGCTTTGGAAACTGAAATCGGTATGATTTGTGTGGAACTATGGATTGCTACGTCGCCTTAAACTCGTTCGACGCCTCTCGGAGTACTTGTGCATTGACTTCAATTTTCGAGGAAAAAAATTTTCTTTTAGAGGGGAAGAGTTGTAAAACCCTAAAAATCTCAAACGCGTGAAATGACAATTTTGCCCTCAAACTTAAAATTATACAAACTCGGAAAACACGTCAAACATCATTTAACTATTTATCTCATCAATAATATACACAAACAATGGAAGTATTTAACTTATGTTATTAAGTAAATGTACACAAATAAAATAAAGTCTAAGTTACCAATATTTGTTACATTATGTACACAATTCACCTAGACTTCAAAGGAGACTACATACATAATAAATGATAAGTTGGAAAGTTAAAGATTTGGTCTCCCCCCCTTGATGTCCGGCCTATATGCTCTCCCATTTACTCTCCATATCAATTTCATTTATCCTCATTTACACATTTCCATTTCATTCAAAAACACACAAGAAAAACCCTAACTCTCTCTTGCACCAAAAGTGGTGGCCACCTATTGTTTTTCTCCATTTTCATCCGAAAATCAAACAAACAAGGTGTTCCTAGGAGGCTTGTGATCGTGTGTGATCGATTGGTGGATGTTGTGATCATGTTTGGTTCGAATTAAAGCTTGGACGTGGGTGTTTGTTTTAGGTCGTGGGTTTCAAATAGCCAAGGGAGGCTTGGTTTTGATCGTGGTGGTTTAATTCTTGTTTCCTTGTCACGTACACGCTACTAGGGTAACGAATCATCATCTCACGTCTCTTCCTTTTTGTTTTCTTGTTCATATCGTGGCTATGGAGTCCTCATTAGGGCTTGTTATATAAAAATTGGAACACATAAAATGATGGATATGTTTGTCACATGAAATGATAAAATGGATTACATAAAATCATGATTCTAAACCTATATGATTTGAATGATATGTGGCATGTTAATCTTTACACAAAACTGATTTTGGGTCTCTCAATATGTCGACACATATGGGATATATTAAAGGGTTAAATGAGCTTATAAAACTATGTGATTACGTATGTGATAATTGAATCGATAACAAATGATTTACGAGTATGTTTTGATTATATCATGGGGCGTACAAAATGATTTTGGAGGAGGGAGTCACGACTCAAATATGGGTATCATCTAGGAGTTGTGTAATCGTATGATAATCAAGTCTACATGTGTTAAAACCTATACGTTAATCATAATAAAAACTAGGTTTTGTAATTGATGATTTAATAAAGTTAAGGGGTTATTTTGGTAAATTATGAAACTTGATGGATTAACTTGGTAATATGTTAACTAAATGGATTAGATGAGTAAAATGAGTAAACTTGCTATATTTACACTTTTAACCCTATACTTTGCATTATTGACATTTTACACCTTAAACTTTTATAACTTGTCATAAATGATCCTTAAATCATAATAACACTCATTTTCACTATTTAACTTAAGATAAGTGACTAAACCTGCTAATTATGGAAAGTTACTAAAAATAGAAAGTTGCCTAAAATAGAAAGTACTTAAAATGGAAAGATTACTAAAAGTGGAAACCTGCTAAAAATAGAAAGCCGTCTTAAACTAGTGATCTGATTCTTATAGAACGTTATTTAATTCTTAGGTTCCGGACGGCGGCATTGATTCATCGTGTGACTTACGTTTCTATTTTACTTGCTTCGATTGAGGTACAGATATTCTATCCCTTTTCAGTAGGGATTTCTCCCGACTTTTCAATCCTTGACTTTGCTTTATTCATGATATTCCTTTGCTATGATTTCCTTATGCTATGATCCTTTTGATATGATTCTGACATAATCCTGTGATATGATTCTGTTCGCTATGATATTCATTTGTTATGATTCTGAACTTCTGATTATGAACCTTATGATTATGAACCATCTGATTATGAACCTCTAATTATGAACTTGATATGAAACTTTGATATGAACTTTGATATGAACCTTTGATATGAACTTTGATATGAACTTTGATATGAAACTTTGATATGAACTTTGATATGAACCTTGATATGGACTTTGATATGAACCCTTATGATATGATATGATTATGCTTTGAACCGTCGATTTATACCAGCCAAATATGTGTTCCTAGTCGAAGGTAACTCGACCGTGTCATTGATGCACCAATGGCATGACTTAGTGTAATGCAGTGATGATACACACTGTCCCCTATTATGATATGATATGATTATGAGCTCACTATATGTATATGATTTGCCACCGGGGGTATGGATGCATCCTAGATATGATATGTTTGAGGGATTTGATCTGCTTGGAGATATATATGGTGAATGATGTCGGTGCAATCCGCTTTCACATTTCGGAGCTAGCTACTCCATTTGTTACCGAGGCCTCCTCCTATGATATATATGGTATTCCGAGGTCACCCTCAATACAATGGTTACTTATGATATGATATGATATGATATGTTCCAGGCTCGTGGTAGATTTCTAACAACCCTTACACCTTTGATATGCTATATTGTACCTTTTGTATTCCCAACGCACTATATGCTATGTTAATTGTTCATTACTCAGTACCTTTATATGACTCACTCTACTACCAAGATATATATATTCCATTGCTTTGATCTATCACACTCTCATTCCGTTACTTTAACTATCGCTCCATTCACGCAGGGTTATTATATGTTAATTGGATTTGATTATGATATTC
Source organism: Chrysanthemum makinoi (assembly GCA_910596185.1). Classification (NCBI taxonomy): domain Eukaryota; kingdom Viridiplantae; phylum Streptophyta; class Magnoliopsida; order Asterales; family Asteraceae; genus Chrysanthemum; species Chrysanthemum makinoi. Next base: position 18,675,796 of record OU343225.1, on the reverse strand, counting down.
ATGTTTTATGCGACTCAATGATTCCCTGCTATGAAATTATTTATATACGGTTATCTGATTTACCCGTTGTCACCATGATATGTGATCTTACTTGTTATGTGACTCCTCGATTTGTCCTGCTCATCATGTGTAATCGATAGTTTTGTCGGTTTATTATGTGTGCTTTGATTCGTATCTCGGACTATGATTATCCCATAGTATCCTTATCCGCTTGTTGTTGACTGCCATATTTGCATTTCGGTTTATGCTACGCGGTTTGATTGGGTAAATGGGTCATCTTGTGACATCCGCTTGTTAATTTGTTTAGTTGCCCTGCTATGTTTTTAATTCATTTAATTATATCGCTTATATCGTATTCTTACTTATTACGTGATGACTGCCGTGGGTGTTGATCGTTGTTAGTACTTCCACTGTTATGATATGGTTATGTTTTCAACTTAGGGTTTTGACCTGTGTGAATTGCCATGCTCACTTATTAATTAATTGCTTCCGCTTTCCTGTAGATATCTGTTTGGCTTGTATGCCTTCAACCTCAATTGATTGTATGACATATGTGTTGTGTGGATGCTACCGCTATGCTTGCTTATGTTTCAGCTTGTATGTCCGGTTGTATGTGCTTGTTTATATGTCATCGATGCTTTGCTTTGTTTCGTTCTCCTTGTTATCTCTGCTGTATTGGATATCTCAGATAATTGTGTTCTCAGCAGATCCTCATTGACTCATTGTCCTCATTTCGCTATGTAACCTTGTTATCGCATTATTTCATTTGTATCTCTCGATTTGCTTAGCTTTCGCTCGTTATATCCGCTCATTGGGCTTTTGAAGCTCAGCCGCATTTCTTTTCCCCAAGGCAGTTTTAGATTTGAAGATGGGCTTTGAGGGGTTGAGAGTTGGATTATCTCGGTGGACCAACCCTAGTTACCTTTCTAGTTGGACTCATTTTTTAGGGCTATTGTTTTGGAATTTTTGGTCTATTTTAGACATTTGGATTTTGTAAAATTTTCTTGTAAATCTTTTGTTTAAATGTCTTGGTACGTTATTCTTTAAGACTTCCGCTTGAAGAATTTTATTTGTATGTTCTGATATGACATTTAAAGTGACACTTCTACCCTTTTCGGGTTGGGGTGTTACATGAATGATAATTGTAACATGATTTGATTCGTTGTTTGATTCCTCGCTCTGATACCACTGTTCCACCGGTCTTGATCTTTGAATTCTACGATCGATAACAATCAAACAATCATCATGTAATCATCAGCCATTCAACGAATCAATAAAACGAAGAAACATAGAAGATGGGGTGAACCCATAAAATCTGATATATTATAATGAATGGGTTGTTTTGATTACATAAATCCTATGCTATATATAATATATGAATCGACACCAATGGAAGAGAGGTATACCGGTTCACATAAAGTAAACGTTGCAATGTTTCTGTTATATTCCTAAACCTAACCGTTTTTCCTAATGGGTTGCTGCAGGCCCAAGCCAGAAATCTTGCAGGCTTTATTTTTCTTTTGGCCTCTAAGACATTAAAATGGATCCAACACTACAATCAATTACAACTATTCCCTATTTATACTAGTCGAACCAACACTTTGAACCATTGTGATGGTTTGGTTTTTTCTTGGTTTCCAGCCGATGCATCCCTTGGTGGTGATGGTTGGTAATTGGTGGTGATGATGGTGGTTACACCAAACCAAAAGGCACAATTGTTCAAGTTTGTGTCAATTACATACTAGTCCCTAGACTACAGTTTCTATGTATTGCGTAAATGGTCCTTCGACCTTATTTAACTTAGAATCTACGAGGTTATGATCGGGATTACCCCAACATTCACCCCCTAATCTTGATCATGTCAAGGAGATTCTTCGCACCAAGTATTTGTCGATTGTAAATCTAAACGATACTTGTAGTGCCTTGTGAGTATGTCGCCCTTTGTTGTTCTCCTCAACATGTGCTCGATCAAGTAAATCTTCCTTCTCAACGCATTCTTGTGTGAATTGAAATTTTGTATCTATGTGCTTGCTTCTTCCATGAAATACTTGGTTCTTCATGAGTGCTATTGCTGATTTGTTGCCCACATAGATTGTGATCTTTTCTTCATTAGAGTCTGTTATCTTGCTTAGAAGCCTTTTCAACTAGAGTACTTGAGTAGTCGTCAGCTGTCGCGAATGAACTTTGATTCGCAAGATGATAAGGCTACTGCTCTCTTGCTTTTCCGTGTTATAGGTGAGTTTCCAAAGTAGAAACTATTCCTCGTTGTCCCTTTTCCTTCTTGAGTGTTGAGAAACAAATCTGGCAATCAGAGTCTTGAGTCTTGTTCCATCATGCCCGTAAGATATACCATAGTCTTTGGTTCCTTTGATATAACATACAACCTGTTTTATTGCTTTCATATGTTATTCTTGAGGTTCCTGCATGAATCGACTAAGTAATCCATCCGAAAACTTTAGTCTCGTCTTGTATATGTAACAAATATCGTAAACATCCTATTATGCTTCGATATTCCGTAGGATCTACAAATTTTTCTTCGCTTAACTTTGTCAGCTTCAGTTAGGTTCCATAGGTATTTAGCATCATTGCAGTCCAACATCCATGTATCTTTGAGTTTCTTAGTCGCGTAGCCTGTTAGCTTTATAGAGATTTCACCTACTTTTGTGTAGCCTATATGCCTAAGTATAGGCAAGTAAACCAAGATCATTTTGAATTGTTCTTGCATTTGATACTTGAAGGATTCATTTCTCCTTCATGTTACAAAGAATTATTAGGTCATAAACTTAGACTCCATTAATAGAGTTGACGCCTCGCCTGTTTTGTGTAGACCACCGCTTCTAATGCACATTTTTAAAAGTTGAGTAACTCTAAGGTTTTATCCAGTTTTCCTATACCAAACACGTGGACCTTGTCTGAGTCCATATAGTGATTTCCTCAATCTGTATACCTTTTCTTTATCTTCTCTCTTTATAAATGCATCAAGCTGTAAGACATATACTTCTTTATTTAAATCACCATGTGGGAATGCTGATTTTACATCCAAGTGATGTACCTCCCATTTGTTGTAAGTAGCTAGTGCTAGGATCAATCTTATATTTTTAATTCTTGCAACTGGGGCAAATACCTCATCAAAGTCTATTCCATGTTCTTGAATATATCCTTTCAATACTAGCCTTGCTTTATGCTTTGATATCTCTTCGTTAGCATCTCTTTTTGTCTTGAATACCCACTTTAAACCAATGGCTTTATGATACTTTGGTAAAGTAGTTAATTTCCAAGTGTTGTTTTTGTTGTGATCTCTACTTGCATTGCTTCAATCCATTTTTCATCCTTTGATGATTCTTTGAAATTCTTCGGTTCATCCTCAACTAGTAGAAGTCTTTCTGTGTTATCATATACCTCATTTAGAGTTCTGTATCCTCTAGTGGGTATGTGATCAACATTTGTGTCAAGAGTTGAAGTGTGTGGAAGTTTGAGAATTTGGTGAGAAGTTGGATTGTATCGGACTTATTCAAAGTGTTCAAGGTGGTGAATTTGTAGTTAGGTGTTTCTTTATTTCGCTTATCTAGGACATCGCTCTTCGGGCCACTTTATTTAACCCTATAATAATTGTAAAGAATTAAATGGCAAATTTAATAATTTACCTATAATAATTATATGAAATGAAGTAAAAATAAAAATAATACTCATAAATGTCAAACTCTTATCCATTTATTAAACGAGGGAGAGGAACACGTCGAGTTGCGGTGGAGGTGTTTGTCATTTTTTTAGATGTTTCAGGAGCTGCTAGTTCCTTGTTGTTGGTTGTCATCTTTTTTATCAAGTCTTTTGAAATGGTAAGCAGTAACAATTTTTTCTAAAAAGAATATATGCTAAACTTCAACATTTTTTATAAAATCGCATTATGTCAAAAGTATTTCAATATTGGACTTGTTTGTTTGTAATGCAGAGGCCTTTCTGGCCGTGTATTTTTTCTTAATGAAATAGCCAGATATTTGTCACATATTAGGTAAATAAACTTTGTTATATATAAAAAAAGAATTATATATTAACTTTTATAAAAAGTTGTAAGTATTTGGCCCTTGTAGTTTTAAAAAACTTTAAAATAATTTTGAAAGTATTCAATATGTTAAGGGTCTATTTTGAAAGTTTCTTTTATTTAAAAACTATATATATATATATTGGGCTTGTTTTGTTCGTTATCAAGAGACCTTTTGCCAGTATTTTTTTTTCTTTTCAAAAAATAAGATATATTTGTTAAATAATTGATAAATAAAGTTTGTTGTATAAAAAAGTCGTTAATAGTTAGAAGTTCAGGGTGTTTTTTGATTTTTTTTTTAATTTTATTTAATTTCCTTTTGGGCAAGTGGGCATCGCTTTTTTTATTGTTGCATGGGATCCTCGCTCCAATGTGTTCAGTAAAAGAAATAGTTTTTTAAAGGTTAAGGAATAAAATATCATAGAATTGAGGTCGCCAAGCCATTATACATATATATAATTTATTGTCACAAAAATTTAACTCACGAAAAGTTTTAAACTAAAAAAAAATCCAACTTAACTAATTTTTTGAAGCGATCACATCACACGAATAGTCAAGTACCTGTTGGTGTGTTAGCTCCCAGCAATGTGGTTAAGATAATCAATTCAAAGAAAAATGCTCAAACTGCTCTCACAGAAAACAGAGGGTCAGCAAGTAACAAATACCACTTTGGTTACCGGATATCACTTGAAATCGTATTATCACTTTCCAAAGTAAACTATTCGACCCTAATGCCTCAGGTTGCACGAATATCTACTGATAAGACCAAATGCGCTTTATAGAATTAGGCACACCCAATAACCCTTGCGCTATAAGTGTTTAGTGTTTTCTGCATAAGGTTTCATGCATAATCAGACATCCTATTTATAGGATAATACTCTTGGCTAATTCAATGGAATTATGAGTATTAATCGGCCCATTAATAGCCTCATAATTATCCCCATTATAGCCTTTAGTGGTTACATGACCAATTAAACGTATTTGCACAGTTAAAACCCCACATGAATAGGTCAAAACCATAAAGCGATTTTCAGATTTCATAGTGCTATCGCTGGTAACACCGCCTGGAAACACCACCGCCAAAGTAAACACTACCAAGGAAACACCACCGCTGGAAACACCACTCTCGCTGGAAACATCGATCCGAAGTACCGCATGAAACACCGATAATCGCTGGTAACCACAAATGTACTTTCACCAAGCACTACCAATACAAACCACTACAAGAGTCGTGGTGTTCATGGACCTTATAGGTGTACACCACCTCCCAACCCATTACAAGGTGTGAACTATTCCCACAAGTGCACTAAATTTTCCAACAATCCTCCCCAAATTTAGTTCACTTCCTTGCATGAAAAATAAACATCAAGCAAAACATGTGCATAAATGAAAATGTCCCGAGGATTGAATTTTCATCTTAGTAAATTACACGCTTCAAATATTCAGAATCGTGTGTTCTAAGAATTGAACCCTTCAACCCATTTGAATAATTAAAGATAAAATACACACAAGTTTTCAAACACTTATCACTCTCCCTCGACACTATACAAGCCATGTGTCCATATCCAAATTAATAAATGTTGTAAAAGCTAAAGTCCAAAGCTCAAGCTTCAAGAAAACTTCAACATTTACATAGGTGGTTCCTCTTATTCATGCTCCCTAAGCACTTTTTCAAAGAAATTAACCATTAAGAAGTAAAGACTTCATCCTCCTTTCAGTTGTCTCGAGCACAACCTTGGGATGTAAATAAAACATGTGCTCCAAATTCCATCAATGTTCAAATTTTCCACATGAACTCAACTCCCAAGTTTTCTCGTGAGGAGTTGGGTGTCCTAGCATTCACTGACTAAGTTGGACTTAAACCCATCCCTTTAGCAGACTTTATAACCAAGTCTCTAGCCGACCCTTCTTCACAAGTGATCGTTCGTTGAGATCTCACAAACTCTATAGATACCACCCCATTCATGATAAGCTCACTAATCATGCTATGTCTCGACACCTAAAGTCTAGACTTACCATTGTACATCCGCTATAAGCTTAGCCAATGTAAATGCACTATCACACCGGATATAAATAGGTGCTGAGGTTTAGGCCACAATGGAATCTCAAGAAGCAAGTTTTTCAACCATTCACTTCTTTTACCGCCACTGCAAGCCACAAATTCAGATTCCATTGTTGAACTGGTGATGCAAGTTTGCTTTTTGGATGCCCAAGAAATTGCACCTCCACCAAGTAGGAATACCCAACCCACCGGTAGATCGAATTGTCTTCGCTGTTATCGATCCAACTTGCATCGTATCCTTCCAACACCGATGGTAACTGTGATATATGAGACTATAATCCATAGTTCTTCAAATACTTCAGCATCTCCCGACCGCTTGCCGCTGATGACACTAGGATTATGAATAGATGCCATAGCAACCAGCTTCCATGGTATCTGACACAGCCACAAGTATAAGTATCAAAATAGTCTATCCTCGACTTTTGTTTAAAGCCCTGAATAACTAATCTAGCCTTGAACTTTTCAATAGTTCCATCTACCTCATTTTCTTTGAAAATCCATTTGCGTTTCAGAGGTTTGCAACTGTGAGGTAGATCAACCAACACCCAAGTGTTGTTACCCATGATGGAATCCATCTCATCATTGATTGCTTTTCCTTAAAGCAATATCCTCGACTTCATTGCTTCTTCAAATGTCTTGAGATCATCCTCAACAATGAAGAAATAGGAGTATTGGTCTCAGACCTCATCCCTTGTTCCTTCAACCAAGTATAGTTGAAACCGTGTCCAAATGACTTTGGAGTCCTCCACCCTTTTGCTTTTTCTAAGCACGTGTTCAAAGTTGTTGAACCACAACCTCATCGTGGACCACCGATGGTTCACCATCGTGACCTCTAATACACCAAGTCATGAGTTCCATTGTGAATCCTCCTGACTGGTCTAGGACTCATGCGAATCTATTCTCATCAAAATCTGATCCCTTGATTCAATTATTGAGTTAATCAAATGATGTCATTAGGTTCAATAAAATAGAACCTAAAAGCCTTGGAATGCTCAGCATATCCAACAAAGATGCAATAATGCCTCTTCTACCCAAAGTTTTCATATTTGGATCAGGGAGTCTTACAACAGCCCTACAACCCCAAACCTTGAGATAATTCAAAGTTAAGTTACCTTTTTCCAGAGTTCATAAGGGGTAATCTTGTTCCTTTTGTTGGGAACTCTATTTAGCAAATAGCAAGCTGTTACATAGCTTCACCCCCGTAATCCTTGACTCCCATAGGACAACATGGAATTAACCATCTCCCCAAAGACTCGCTTTTCCTTTCTCTTAAATACCATTTTGCCGAGAGTATAAGGCAATGTTATGGATTATTATTCCAAAGACTGAAGTACTGAGTATCCATGTACTCACCTCCCCTATCAGTCCTTAATCTTTGATCAAAGACCCAAGTTGTAATTCAACTTCGCTTTTAAACACTTTGAATTTATGTAATGCTTCATCCTTAGTATGCAACAAATAAACATAACAAAACCTAGAAGCATCATCAATAAATGTCACAAAGATTTACTCTTATTCCCCAAAGAAGGAGTGGCATGCAAATCACATAGGTCAACATGTGAATAAGTTCCAAGACCTAGTCTCAACGACTCAACACTCAAAGGGTTTCTTGGTTATCTTGGTCAACATGCAAGTTTTTACACTTTTCAATGTTCATGTTAAAGCCGATCAACCCATCCTTAGACATATCTTGCATCCTTTTATAGTGTTCATGGCCAAGTCTTGCATGCCATAGATAGAGTCAGCCCCTGTTATATGCGTCACAAAGTCAAATAACACCGCCAAGGTAATATTAAGCTCCTAAACATTTTGTGGAAAATTAGAAGGGGGGTTGAATAGTTTTACCAATTTAAAACTTCCTTTTAAATATTTAGATCGACTTATGTCAATCTATTTGGTTGTTTATGTTGAACGTTGATAGATAGATATATAAATGTGTAATGAAAGATAAAGAGTAATAAGCACGCCAACACTAAACAAGTTATTTATAGTGGTTCGCACAGGGACACTCCATTTGCCCTACTCCACTCCCCGAGTCACCTACTCGAGAGTTCGTACACTACACCAATCTCCTTATGGCGGAGAAGCCTTCACAACGCCGCTTAACCTTTTCCTGCATACAAAGCTAAATACCGAAGTTCCTTCACACCAAGGCTAACCACACCTAACACAACGACCCATTATACGGTGCTAGGCTAACCACCGAGTTCTTTCACACCTTAGGAGAACTAATCCTATCACAACGCCACCTACCCTTTATTAGGTACTAGGCTAAGCACCTTAGTTCTTTCAAGACCTTAGGTGAATACACCCTTCAAGACACAACACCTAATCTCAAGGAGATCTTCACCTTGTTACAACACCATCAAGGATATCACCATCCTTGAAGATAAACAAATACACATATGTATAACGCATGCACTCATCATTATACGATCTAAGAATTCTCCCCAAATGCTACTTGATTTGATTCATTGGCATCCTTCACTAATGCCTTTGACACAACGCTTGGCACCCTTCACTAATGCCTTCGCCTTGACACCTTTAGCATCCTTCACTAATGCTTTCGCATAACAACGCTTGGCACCCCCACTAATGCCTTCTGCCTTGACACCTTTTAGCATCCTTCACTAATGCTTTGACACGATGATGAGCACCTTCACTAATGCTTTATCTTGACACTGCATTCTTCACTAATGCCTTCAACCAACATCTATGGAGAAAGGAAGAACTATCAACAAGAGAACCTTAGTAGTCTTGATGATGACGAAGCATGGCAACTCATGGACTTGAGCTTGCACGCCTTCAAGAGGTGGTGATCTCTCCTTTAAGAGGAACCTAGTAGATCACACAAAACAAAAGACAAACTACATAGCTCACTTAGATCTGAGGTTAGAGGGTTAGAATACTTTGGGTAAGTATGTGTGAAAAACCATGTGTAGAGAGAAAGAAATGGCTCTCTATTTATAGAGAAAATTCTCTTCTCTGTTCTCGGATCCCACGGATCCCTACCACAAGGGATCCGACTAGCACAAAGCTAGGGATCCGTGGTCCGCTCTCTTTGCCCATGGGTATTTTTGGTTATGGGTCATGGGTCATGGGTTATGGGTTGATCCATGGTTTCTATCTAGATACAATGAACTTGGTTAAGTGGTATATAAAACCATGGGTTATGGGTCAAAACCATTTGCTAGTATTTTACCCATTTAGTATATACTTGTATTTACCCATTTTAGCATACACTTAGTTTTACCCATTTTAGTATACTTAGTTTAAGTATATATGTTTAACCCAATATGTAAACACTAGTTGTTGTACATATGTATCTAAATCATAAAATCACTTATACTTGTTTTAGTGTTTTATGTGAAAGTGTAAGTATGTTAGAAAACTATTAGTTTTAAACCATTTATTTATTTTATTTTGTTTCATAAATGATTTTTACTTTGTTATCTATTAAAACATTAGAAGATCGTAAAACATAAATAAACGTTTTTATGGCTTATTTGTATTAACAATCTCCCCCTTTTGTTGATGACAAAACATAAAATTATTTTAAGGAAAAAGCTAAAATTGTGAAAATTTGAATTTGTAGTTTTACTTCTTCCCCCTTTTTGTCGAAACAAAAAGTGTTTGAAGGAAAGCAACACATTGTTTTTAAAAAACATGTGAAGGAAAAGTAAAAGGAATAGAGAGCAAATAACGAAAGGATCTCGCTTTTACTCCCCTTGACGCAGTCCATCCCTAATGTGCGCATGCCAAGTAAATGATACTAATCTAGTTTGTTTGCAAATAAGTTTGCAAAAGATATCACAACGACGAATAAATGTTCCCCTTGATTATTGCAAAGGATGTCACTAAATGTAAACCTAATATTGCAAGTAATTTGTAATGTATTGTTTTGACATAAAGCTCCCCAAATTTAGGATGTCAAAGCTTCTCATATGTAAATTGAATAACTACAAAACAAAGGTTAGAAATCAAGTATAATTCAACAATTTCCCTCTAAATGTGATTCAAGCTAGTAGAAAGAAAGCTTCTCATTCTCACGGATCCCGGGTTCCCTCCTAGTAGGATCCGCTCTAGGCAAATCAGGGATCCTATTCGTCATGAATAAAGTCACAGTAAAGATTAGTATAACAAGAAATGTTAATACTAAAATAGATATGGATTATATAGTATACCACATACTGTAAATATAGCAAGTAGCATGTAATTCCATTTAATAAACAAGAGTTATGATATACATGAATCGAAAAACAAGACAATAGACAATACATGACTAGGAATTTCTAGATCACCTAACGCTTGAAGCTAAGACACCACTATAATCTTCTCACCAAGTTTTGTTTTAGGTTTAATCTCGTTTAAACGCTCGAGGAGATGATAGAACATGAAACGTTGGTCTTCTCAGACTTCATGTATCAAATTCAACATATGCTGACAATGATAGTAAATTTTTGTCATGGCTAGGTAGTGGTGGTGGATGAAATGAAATGGCTTGATTCTTCAAGGGGATCAAGGAAGCCGCTTTGTGGAGCTTCAAACGTTGGAGGATTGGATGGAGGTGCATTTAAGAATGACTCAAACCAAGAATGATGGTGGTGGTAGAGAAGCGTCAACTTCCATATGGTCGGTATGAATTTGATGATTTGTCATAATCCAAATAGGATTATATGATGAAAACGCCGAGAAGGAAGTCGGAGCAAGTGTTGACTCAACACCTTGATTTTGAACCATTATTCCTCCTAATGAGGAGAATGTTTTCGCGAAGCGGGATGAGACGCCTAGGAGGCAAATCCTCTAAATTGTAGAGGTGTGGTGATGATAGTGGGGATGTAAAAGAAATAGCTCTAGGAACCAATGGTGATGGTTTGGTGGAGATGATATTGTTTGGCCTAGAGTGTGGTGTATTTGGCATAGTAGTTTTGGTGGGTACCTATCCTTTTAGGAATTAGTTTGATTGGATGATGAAGAATTCTATCATTTGTTGGTTTGATGGGAGATGATTCGTTGAAGAAATTCGTATAACGCGAAGCTCTTTAATGGGTGGTTCTTGTGGATAAGTTACTACTTGGGGTTTTCTCATGATGGGATGTGTTGGAATCACTCCTAAACCTTATAATCAAGTGTTAGTTACTTTATATGTAATAGTTAGCTTATTATGGCCATTATGTTTGTTATTAGCCTTAAGCTTATGTAGAAGGCCCATGAGCTTAGGCCCAAGCCCATAGGAGAAAGGGAAGGAGTAGGAGTGTTGCCCTAGCTCCTTGCCTATAAATACTATGTAATAACCCTCACTTGAGGGTTGGTTGTTCAAGTTTTTTTTCACATACTCCTACGCATAACCGGTCTAACATTTACGTGTGTGTGTGTTTGGTTTACTTGTTCAATCGCCTCTCTATCTTTCTATAAAGCTTGTGTTGTAAAACTAGTGACCTAACAAAGGGTATCAATCGCCAAATAGTTGGGTGAACACTTTGTTTTGAAGTTTTTGTTTCATTCTTACGTAAACGGTCAAAACTTTGGCTCGCTTAAAAACTTGATTTTTCACTTTTTAATCCAAGATTCTTGTACTTTCAATGTTTTAAGGTGTTAAAATACTGTTTTTGGCAAAAGTTTCAAACTTTACGCTGGATTTAAGTTTTTAAGCTTGTTTTTGTTCGGGTATCGTTCTACGCATAACGCTTTTAAGAGCTTTGGAAAATCAAGTTTCACACTTTTGTGTCTTTTGGTGTTATTGAAGCTATTTCATCACACAAAACTGGTTTAGAAACATATTTGGGCAAAATCATTTTTACGAGTAAGTACGCCAGTAAGAAAACCCTAATCTTACACGTAAGTTTATCCTTGGTTTGATCTTCATTTCGGGTTTACTCCGTGTTTCTTGCTTGGATAAGCCTAAAATACGCCGACTTTGGATATCTTTTGCAATGTGAAGTGTAAAAGATCACTTGGGATAAAACCCTAAAATTACGCATAAGCATAAAGCTTACGCATAGAAATCCTACGCATAAGATTCATCTTACGCCTAAGCCAAGTCTTACGCATAAGGTAATCCTACGCCTAACTTTCTACGCCTAACTTTGTGTCTACGCATAACTTTAGAGTCTTTTCCCTACTTACGCATAAGCTAAATCTACGCGTAACTCTTGATTGTTACGCGTAACTTTGGTGTTTTACGCATAAGTGCTACTTGGCTATTGTGATTTCTACACCTAAGGATACTTCATCAACAAAGGTTCATTCGACTACAAAGATCCATTTTACCAACACAAGTTTATCAACATGTCACAACCACCATACTCTAACTATTTCCCTTACACTTATCCTCAATGTCAACAACAATTAAGTCCACAACATCAACAATGGAATCAACAACAAGCAATTTATCAACAACAATTTAATCAACAACATACTCCACAACTTGCGGCAATTCCACAACCTCAAATGGTTCAACCACCACCAAGTCTTCAAGTTCAACCGCACACAAATGACTTCAATCAACATCCATCAAGGAACACTATGAAGGAACCCACTTGGTTTGCAAAGATGTTTGAAGCTTTAAGCAGCCAACAATCAATTCATGAGGTCGGATCACTTGATAGACCTCCAATGCTCACTCCAGGAAACTACGATCAATGGGTGATAAGGTTCTTTAGGTTTTGTGATCTAAAGAAGCCACATGGAAAGTTCTTAAAGAAGGTTATCTTGAAAGGTCCATTTGAGATGCCTACTGTCATTGTACCCTGAGATCCAAATGCCATTCCACCAAGAGATGAACAAACAAACATTGCTATCGCTTGTGCAGCTTGAATCCTCAAGACCTTCTACACTATGAAGCAGATGAGCTTGCAATGGAATATATCCTCTTAGGATTACCAAACCCAATTCTTCAGTGTTGATGCTCAAAAAACTGCAAAGAAAATGTGGGATCATATTCATCTTCTTATGGAAGGATCAGACTCAATCGAAGATTTGGAATCCAAAATTTACTTGGCTTATGAACACTTCATGATTGAACTCGAGAGACACTAGAGTATTATCATCACCGATTTTCAGACATCATCAATGATTTGGATAAACACAACATCATCATGCCAAGAATTGCGGTGAATACTAAGTTCTTGAGTAGTCTTGGTCCTGAATGGGAGAAGTATGTCATTTTTCTCCGCTGCAAAAAAAAACATGCATCAATATACATATGGATTATTGTACGATTACTTGAAGCCTCATGAAAAGGAAGTTGATAGGGAAAGGATTCTCCGTGCTCAAATTGCTCCACCGACACATCCGGAAAATCAACAACTTGCCTTATATGCTCAAAACAGTTATTCTCCTCAACCAGAACTCAACCAACTGCTACAATCACACCACATGATCCTTCACAGCCTCAATCTCAACAAACTCAATTGGTTCCATACAACAACAACAATGCTCAAGCCCTTGTTAGTGAAGCTAATGAGGAATCGATCCGCTTGAAGCACCGCAACAAGGATTTGCTATGATTGCTAATGCCTTTAGCCGTTATACCAACAAATCCAACAATCGTATTCTCTCCTCATCTAATACAAGGAATCAAGCTGTTGTGAACAATGGACGAGTTGAAGTTCGGAATCGTGGTTATGGTCGCCGATGGGCGGTGGTCAAGGGTTTAATGCTGTGGGTAGGAATAACAATCGAGCTCCAATGGTGGAACAGGAAATGCTCGAATGGGTTGAATGGTCTTCGATGCTACAACCGCAATGAGAAGGGACACTGCTAATGCATGCCCAAAGCCAAGGACTAGGGCAGCGCTTATTTCAAAGAGGCTCTTCTTTGGCTCTTAAGGATGAAGTCGTGGAACTCTCACAGACAATGAACAGAGCTTTATGGCAAATGTTGACTCAGATGATGATATGGAGGACTTGCAGGCCAATGCAGCCGTTATGTTGATGGCTAATATGCATGAGTTACACATGAGTGACACAGCCCAGTGTATGACACTGATGGCTTGTCTCAAGTACCCAACAAACCATATTTATCTCTCGATCTCATATCTCCGCCAACATCCGAATCCGGCAAGGCTCGAATGTTCAAAATTGTCGTCCACATCTCATTCCGACGATTTTCAACTAGACCCCGTAGTTATATTTGACGATCAAGATGACCAAACGGTTTCCCTTGATAATCAAATTGACTCCGTGGTTATACTTGAGGATCTCAAGAATGATCATGTTGAGACTCACATTGAACACGCCGAACTTTTGCCTCATCCAGATTTTGCTCGCTTAATACAAGACCAACAGACCATAGTGGAAAAATGTCATGCCATTAATCGACTTGAAATGCAAATGCACTGTTAACCAAGGATTTTGAATGTTTACAAAAGCAACTCAACTTTTTCAAAACTCAAGAAAACGTGAAAACGGTTTTGAAGCAGCCTTTGCCAAATCTTATCAAAACTAAAAATATTTAGAAAGACAGATGTGTTATCTAGCCGCTTCAAAGAATGCTTTGTTGTCCAAATAGAACAACTCACACATGAACATAAAAAGCAAATTAACGCTCTCACCTTGGAAAATCAAAAAGCTAAGGCCGAGTTGTTAACTTGTCAAAAACAGTTCTCTGGATACAAAAAGCATTCAACGAAACGAATAGATGATCATCTTGAAGAAATCATCGGCTTGCAAAACAAACTTAAAGAGTTTAAAATTGTTGTTTACAAACATGGCGAGTCGGTCACAACCATTGAAAAGTTTACTTTAAAACCCAATCCAAATGGATATGGACCGAATCTTGCGATTACATAAAACCTAAGCTTTCAACCAAAGCATTCAAACCAAATCCTCAAGTTTCCAAAGGCAGAATATAAAATTGATAATTACATATGAGTGTTGTTGAATATCATCGTCAAGAGGAATTAGATGCAAAAGACGAGAGTCGATCAAAATTAGAAAAAGTTGTTTACAACAAACCTTTTAACTATTCAAAAGCGTCACTTTCGTCACACCAACGGATTCTTCTAACACACCAAGGGTAATCATAAAACACCTGAGTCTTCTAATGTTAATCCCAAACCAGATTATGCACAAACTTATGGTCCTTTACCTTCCATCGGTGAAGTAAACTCAAAACCTGAAAATCGCAAAATTCTTAGATATTTTGACATTTTCATGGTTGACCTCAAAACTTTACAACATGAGATAGAATATCATTCTAAAATCAAAGTTCAACACTTTCAATCGCCTCTAGCGCGAGAACAAAGAGACATTTTTCGAAAAAATCTTTTACCAAATGTTAAAAATTTGAAAAGTTGTGCATTGTCTTGGGAAAGGGATTTCCATAAGGAACTTGGATTAATGAAGGTCGCGAGAAAAGTAAACATCTATTTCTATCACTAAACGAAAAGAAACTGTTGAGAAAAGATGTTGATCGACTCTTGGAAGATGTCATCTCTTTGATGTCCATAATGCTGTGTTATTGAATTCTTTGTCATATGCATTTGATTATATCTCTGCCGACATCTTGATTCTCGTGGTAAATGTTGAGAACACCGATAATGTGCGGGACGAGTCCTTAAAAGTTAAAAACAAACGATTGTCAAACGAACTTTCAAATGCAATACGTCGTCTTAATTGGTGTCAAAAAGATATTCACGATCAACAACTTGCTTTTCAACACAAAATCGCCAGCTTGCGCAAGGCAAAATCTTCTCGATCCTAAAATTGAGCAACAGGATGATCAAAACGTGTCTTTTAAGTGTCAAATCTCAAAATATGAACAAGAACTTGTAAAAGTTAAAAGGAATATGGTGTCATATTTGATTTACTCAAAAAGACTCGTGATGAAGCATCAAATGAACTTGATCATTATCTTGCACACACTAAAGAAGTTATGCATTTTGCCGGAAATGTTCGGTCTGAAAATCAAGATCTGATTCACACTATCTTCAAGTTAAGAGAAATGTTAGGAAAGTATGAACAACTTCCGCCTACCATCATTAAGAGAATAGCCCCAAGAACACTTAGTAATCATGAACCTAGAATCCCTACAGCCAAATCACAAGTTGCTAACGTGCCTCCTTCTATGAAACAGAATAGTTATCTTTTCCAAACGTCCGCACTTCACGGCCTAGGAGCACTAAATCAAGAATAGGAAGTTACGACCTAAGAAAAGATCAACAAGGAATGCTAAAGTAGAAGAACACCCTAGGACTATGAATAAGACTCACGTTGCTTCCACTATAGATATTGCGTCCGGCAAATGTAATAGAAATAGTGATGTAACGAATGCTAAACCGCTAAGTACTTTTGATATTCAGTCCGATGCACCTTGTGTTATTTGTCATAAAAGTATGAATTCTGATTGTCATGATAAATGTGTTGCTAAAGCTATCATCTCTCGTTTAAGGAATCCTAAGAACCGGAATACCTCTAGGCCCACTAATCTTTCTAAGTCTCTGCTTGGTAGACCGCCTCTTTAGATTCTAAGAAACGCATTGCTTTCCCCTCGTAGCTCCAGGTTTCACCTCCTAGGAATATAGTACCACCTAGTGCATTCACTAAGACTAAAGCAAATACTAGTTGGAGATGGCGGAAATGGATATATAACACACTAGGATTTAAGTGGATACCTAAAGCTATTGATGTGTGTATATCTACTATACTCGCTACGAACCCTCTAACATTTCGGGTTCCACATCTACTTCTATTCCATCTGCGTTATTAGTCGCCTGTGGTAATGCAGGGTGATACGATCATTCTCTGATTGTTGATAGCGGAATTTCCCGACACATGACAGGCAACCTTAAACTGTTATCAAACTTTATTGCAAAGTTCATTGGCACCGCCGTTCGGGAATGATCACTTCGCAACTATCATGGGCTACGGAGACTACATTAATGGGAACATCGAAATAAGCATGGTTTATTATGTGGAAGGCCTCGGTCACAATCTGTTTTCCAAGAGGTCAGCTTCTGTGATGGAGATTTGGAGGTTGCTTTGGGAGAAAACTTGTTTCATTCGTGATCTACAAGGAAACGACCTTATGTCCGGCTCGCGTAATTCAAGTCTTTACACTATCTCTATGCAAGACATGGTTGCTTCTTCTCCCATCTGCTTACTTTCAAAGGCAACATCAACAAAATCCCGGCTATGGCACCGCCGTCTCTCACATCTAAACTTTCAAACCATCACCAACCTTGCTCGACACAAACTAGTTGAAGGACTCCCACGATTTCGTATTCTAAAGATCACCTTTGCTCAGCTTGTGAACAAGGCAAAAGCACTCGTGCTCATTTTCCTTCAAAGGTGGAACACGCTCTCAAAGATGTGCTTCATCTTCTTCACATGGATTTGTGTGGCCCGATGCGTGCAAACGATCAATGGCAAACGCTACATCTTAGTAATTGTTGATGACTATTCACTCTGGACTTGGGTCTACTTTCTTCAAAGCAAAGATCAAGCTCCACAGATGATCATCACCTTTCTAACGAAAATACAAGTTCAGCTACTAAACACCGCCTCACTAATCGTAATGATAGAGGCACAATTTGTTAATCAAACTCTTCGTGAATTTTATGAGAAAGTGGGAATTCAAAGATCGCACATCTATTGCACGCATACCGTAACAAAACGGAGTTGTTGAAAGACGAAACCAACGCTTAGTGGAAGCCGCAAGAACAATGTTAATCAATGCTAAACTTCCAGATTACTTATGGGCGTAAGCTGATCTACGCATGCTATACTCAAAACAGTTCTATGATTACAAAACGCCACAACAAAACACCTTTTGAGCTTGTCCACAAAAGAAAACCGAATCTCAAACACTTTCATGTATTTGGATCTCTTTGCTATCCGAATAATGATCGTGATGACTTTGGAAAGCTCAAAGCCAAAGTTGACATTGGAGTCTTTATCGATATCGTGATAATTCAAAAGGTTTCCGACCGAATCGTCGACAAAACAGTGATGGAAACGATTCATGCTCATTTTGATGAACTTACGGAAATGGCTTCGGAGTATAACAGCTTAGAACCCGGACACAACCGCTTAAACTTCCCCAAACCCCATCATCACCGAACAAAGCCCCCACTTACTCGCCAACAAATGGAAAGGTTATTTGCTCACTGTTCAGGACGATATTGATGAACGTGCTCCGTGTATCCGTTGTTTCGCTCACCGTCAACCCGATAATACTCTTATACCGATACACCTGCTACAACAACTACGATTGAAGAAGCACCACCGGTAGACTCCAACACAACAGTTGAACAAACCGCTTCCAACAATGATGAACCGGCTGATGATGTTCAGAATGAAGTACCCCCACCTGCAGATTTTGATCCAAATGCGTTCTTTAACCCGTTTGCTAATGAGATCGCCGCACGATGTCGCAGAATCTTCCACAAACCATTTGAATCCTCAGAATCCGCACAATGTATACCAACATCAACCCTCCACACATAGATGGACGAAAAGACCATCCTCCGAAAACATTATTGGCAACCCAATCAACCAGCCGTTACGAGACAACGCGTCTTCACACGACGGTGAACATTGCATTTATGCACTCACCGCCTCGCCAATCTCAACCTAAAAACATCAAAGACGCAATGACAAAAGACAACTGGATTGAATCCATGCAAGAAGAACTCAACCAATTCAAACGCCTTGAAGTATGGGAACGGTTGAAAGACCAACAGGGTCTACGCCATTGGTCTCAAATGGATTTGGAAAACAAATTGATGTCAAGGAAATGTTATCGAAATAAGTCACGCCCGTGGCTAAGGGTTATCGTCCGAAAGAGGAATAGACTTTGAAGAATCTTTTGCTCCTCGCCGTCTTGAGGTCGCTCGATATTTCGCGCGGCTCATATGAATATGACGGTCTATCGATGGATGTCAAAACCTGCGCTTTCAATGGACAACTTAAAGAAACGGTTTATGTCCGCCAACCGATGGATTCGTTGATCCCGAAGTTCAATCACGTCTACAAACCTAACAAAGCTCAGATGGTCTCAAACAAGATCCTCGGGCATGGTACGATAAGCTATCATCTTTCCTCATTGCTAATAATTTCACCAAAGGTTCGGTTGACCCAACTTTTTTTATACAATATCACGGGGCACATATCTTAATTGTTCAAATTTACGTGGATGACATCATTTTTGGGTCTACACATAAAAGTTTTCAATCGCTTTTGCAAAACTAATGAAGAAAAATTTTGAAATGTCCATGATGGGTGAACTCACGCTCTTTCTGGACGCAAGTTCATCAATCACCCCGTGGTATTTTCTTGAGTCAGTCCAATATGCCCTTGAATTGTTAAACAAATTTGGAATGAAAACCTGCGACACCTATGCCACACCAATGGCTCATACCAAGAAGCTAGACGCCGATTTACATGGGAAATTGGTGGACCCTACAAAATACCGTAGTATTATTGGGTCTCTCATGTATCTAACACCTAGCGCACTGATATTGTCTTTGCCGATATCTTTGCTCTCGCTATCAGTCGCGACCAATTGAAACCCACCTCTCTGAGGCTAAAAGAATCCTCCGATACATAAAGGGAACCATTAACTTGGGGATCCGTATCCGGGATTCTGGTTTTGAACTAATCGCTTTTCAGACGCTGACCACGCAGGATGCTTAGACTCACGGAAAAGTACTTCGGGAGCTTTACAATTTCTTGGTGATAAACCGTGTCATGGCAATCGAGAAGCAGGATTGTACATCGCTGTCCTCAACCGAAGGAGAATATGTAGCCATGTCGGCGTGTTGTGCTCAAGTCATTTGGATGAGAACACAACTCAAAGACTATGGTTACGTATTTGACAGTAATCCCGATGTATCGCGACAATCGGAGTGCCATTGCGATCTCGCGTGCAACTCCGCCAAGACTCGAAATCAAAGCTCATCGATCTTCGATATCATTTCATCAAGGATCACGTGGAACAGGTACTGTTGAATTATATTTTGTGGGTACGTAATACCAATTGGCAGAATTTCTCACCAAAGCCTTGCCTCCCGCTAGGTTTAATGAGTTGGTCCACCGGATTGGTATGAGGTGTTTGACTCAAGAGGAATTGGATGACCTCCTAAAACAAATCTTAAAACTCACAAACACCAAAATCTCTTTTGTAAATAATTTTTTTCAAAAACAAAATACAAAAATATAAAACCTGATAAAACAACAAAAATATTCTTCTAATCTACTTTTCTTTCAACATGGCAAGTACATTTTTCCACAACACTTTAATCTTTCAAAATTCAAGATTTTTCCGATCAAGTGTTGAGGGGAGAATACAAAGATTTAAATCGTGCTTCAAAACATCATCGTGTACTTGCATGTTATCATATCTCGTTGTTTCTTCTTATCAATGGTGGTAAATTTTCTGTTCAATGACACTGGACTAAAATTTATAACCTTTCATTATTTACTAAGTCGAGGGGAGTGTCACAAATTTCTTTCTTAAAAAATCTTTGTTTGGTAACCAAAATGGAAGTTAAATGGCTTTGTATGAAAAAGGAAAAGGTGGAGGGACCAAAACTGCAAAATGTTAAAGTCATTTTAATAAAATACACCTCCACCTAACTATTCCATCACATTTAATACTTACACCAAAAAATCCTACGCCTAAGAATCGTTTGACAAATCCGTGTTTCAGATCATCAATTTGTAAGTGATTTCGTGTTTATAACATGTTTTTAAGCAATGGTTTTGAATCTTTCAAAATTCCAACGGTTTAATTTTATGATATAGTCACTTTTGTGTCTACGCGTAAGCGTATGAACACCAAATCATAAAAGGGTGTTTGTGGTTGAAAAGATTGTGTCAAAACATGTATTTAACATCAATGATACTAGTTTCATCCTCAAAATCCACCCAAACACAAATTGATGATTTTTGAATATTAGGGTTTATGAGTCGATTTGGGTGTTTACAAATGTGAAGAGTTTTGTTCAAAAAGATTGTTGTGTAATGTTTATATGATGATGAATTGATGATTTCCAAGCTCTATAACCACCGAGAAACTCTAAATGATTAAAAATTTGGAATTAGGGTTTAAAGTTCATAAGTTTGGGCATTTTTGATTCTCCACGATTTAGATGTTATAACTTGGTTTATAGACTCTCACAACATCTTAGAACTACCGTAAATTGTTTGGTGCAAATCCCATGGTAGAAATTATACGCGTAATTCATAACCCTTAGGGTTTTGACCTACGCGTATGACTTTCTACTCATAACTGCTTAACGAATGTTCATGCCATGATTTGTTGTTAAAATGAATTCTTGTGTTAATATTGATGATTTGATGAATTTATTTCAGGCTTGCTATGCTTAAAATTCAGAATCAATGTCATTTGAATCTCTACGCATAAGGATTACCCTACGCGTAGTCATGTTATGTGTAAGAATAAATCCTACGCATAACTATTACGCGTAAGGTTCTACAATGGGACTACGCGTATCCTGTGAAGGATATGCGTAAACAAGGACCTCTACGCGATAAGGTCTACTCTTACGAGTAAGCCTTACGCGAAGGTATAAATACGCTTACGCAAGCTCTACGCATAAGGTCCCTTTCCTACGCGTGGCGTAGTTAAGATCCCACGCATAAGCTTTCGCCTACGCGTATGTCATTATCGCACGCTAACTTTGCCAATTCTCGCCTATGCCTTGATTGACCTTCATTATGAATTGTTACGTGTACAAACTTGTTAATAAACTTATCATAACGTCCACTAATCCAATAATGTCACTAATAAACTTAAACGCTTGATATGTTGTGAACAATAAGTGATAACATAAACTTTAAAACTTAAAGTTAACTAACTCACGAAACATTTCACGACGTCATTGGACTATTGGACAAACAAGTGACTTAGGACTCGTAACAATCATTGACACTGTACATTCAATAACTAGACAATAAGACCTTCGGTTGACTAACATTATGTCTTTCGATATGTTGGTTCTTTTGGCTAATGTTATTTCGATCACGACATGGTTGAACAAATGAATGTGGATGCATCAGAAGTTCTTACAATTGCTGATATCTTTCAGAGGGTTATCCGAGAAAGATTGGAAAGAACAACCTTAGGGTTGACTTTGACACCCTCACATGCTCGGAATCTTCTTGTCTCATTGCGTGGATATTCTCGTGAATCATCCCTACGTAACATGCTCTCACACTCGCCACAGCTCCGAGGTCTACATTCAACAATTCTGGGATTCTATGCGCAGAGGATCACCGTCAAAGTGTTGCGGATGCGTGACACTTAATCACAAACAAGTCACTATCACTCCTGCTGACTTATGGGCTGTTCTCATCATTCCGCATATCGTGCCAACCGACTTCTTTGCTACACCCATGAAGAGACAGCTTCGCAATTTCTACTTAATATTGGCTATGATGAAGCGTCAGGAATTATTAACAAGCACTCTCACATGGATCTTAAGAACATTCCTCAACCGTGGAGAACACTCTACATCATCATCACTAAGTCCGTCTCGGTCGTGGACAGTGGCTATGAGCATCCCAAGCTGATGGAACTGCAAGTCTTCCGGTCATTGATCAATAAGAAGGACATTGAAATCGAAGCATTGATATGGGATGACATGATGTCATTTCACAAGAAGCTTGGCTCAAAGATTCCCTATGTCGATACACGAAGCTTTTGATCCAGAGAGGACTTGGGCTTAATCCTGATATTCCCAAGAGGCTCAATGACCCGACAATCACGACGGTTGTCCGAACCTATCCTTTCTATCGAATCAAGGAATCGACAACAAAGAAACAAGGTGTTGCGTCTGCTCGATCACCTTCCTCGACCAATGAAATCAAAAAGTTTGAAACATACAAAAGGTATCAAGTAGCAATACGAGAAGGCAAAGTTGGTCATCTCGATGAAAAGCCTCGAACTCCTACCGAGAAACCGTAAGAGGAAGTGCTGGACGTGCAATAAGCACAGAGAGTCAAAGGAAGGTCCCAAAGAGGAAACCTACTCCAAGGAAGAAAGTTCCTCCAAGGAAGCACCTATTCCTACACCCGAACCACAAAGAAAGCTATGGACGAAAGCTCAAGATACACAATCGATGGAGGAGGTCCACTACTCTGAAACCGCAAAGGATGACTCTCCATCAGTACCAAAACCTCCTAGTCCAATAGCTGAACATGGCAAAAGGAAAGACTCACGTACTTGTGCCATGATGAAAGCTCAGAAAGTGATGAAGAGCAACCGGATAAATCATACAGGAAGAAGTTCAAATTCGTTCGACTTCAACACGCTGCACAACAATTTGCTCAAGAACAAATGGGTGGCCCCGGAGGGTCAAGTGGTGCAGCTCAACCTTCACCAGATCCCCGATGCGTTAATCAACCCGATAAGGATCTGGTGCCACCACTTTGGTACAACAACAACACGCGTCGAAGATACTTTGAGTTTGATTTTGAAGAACCGTAATCCGAGAAGCCGAGAAGGTTAAAGTTGATGAAGAAGCCGCAATAAAGCCAAAGCCGATGAACAAGCTAAGACCGGCAATGAAGAAGATGTTGAGTATGATACGCTTCTAGATAGTCCCGCACGATCAAAGGAAGAAACTTCGAACCACCAAAGGACCCAGAGTCTCCTCACATCTCATCATCAGATTCTTCTTCTCACTCTTCACCACCACCATCAAAAGGATCAACCAAATCATCATCCAGATCAAGGGAAGAAGCCACTCGATCTTGGATTTCATACTCATAAAAGAATTGTAAAGCTGTCCCAACAAGTCGAAAGAAGGACATGCTCTACGAAAACCGAATTGGTTTGTTCGACCAAATGCAAGATCTACATGATGAGAATGACAAGATGCAGAATGAAAGGGAATACATAAAGAAGCTCATGCAGGATGATCTACAAGGGAAAATGGACAGAATGATCGAAGGCTACACTCACAAGTACCTTTCGATATCGCTCTAAAGTCACAAAGGAGATGTTTACCGCACAACTATATCCAATCTTATGCAGATAGCCAAGCAAACTATAAGATCAACACCCTTAACCGCACAATCAATCCATCCGATCCTCGTAGTTTTCTCGATAATGAATTGTGGCCAAGCTTGTCACACAAATGTCTGCAAACGATCCGACATTTACTGATGAAGGAAAACTGTTTCAAGCATTGTTGGACTACCAACTTCAAGAAGCATGCGATTCGGTTTGAAAAGTCTAAACGTTCTAGAGACGATGAAGATAAGGATCAGGATAAGAATGATGAAGCTAAACGACAAAGAAGTTCGGTGAATCATCTTCTATGCCACCACCTCCCCAAGCCTCCTTTCTCAACAAAGGTCTCCTCCTCGCTCTTCTACCGATAAACCTCATGATTTCCGGAGACACCACCCCGCACTCAAAACCGGTGATTACTGTGAGTATACGGGTGGTGACGATGAAGAACACCATGAGCCCCTACAACAACCCACCTCTCCCAAACAAGTAAAGAAACCAAAACCCTCATCTAGGCCTAAGAAAGAAGAAAGGCACAAGGCGACGCCCTATCATGGCTAGATGAAGACACCAAGAGGAATTTGAATGGTTTTCTACACTTGTCAATTCCACTCCCTACCCTGAAGAAGGTCAAGATCCGGTAGACGGTAATACACTGGAGCATGCTAAGATTATGCAAGAAAAGTTCCATGTGAAGAAGATGACGAAATCGAAAGTTGAGGCGAATCAAGAATGAAGCTTTTCAACTATGGAAAGACAGCTCAGAAAGTGCCATCGAGGTCGAATATCACCTTGAAAACATTGCTCGAGCTATGTCTAACAACATGGATTGGCTCAACCCGAAGCAAACATCGACTTCACTAAACGGACAACCCTCCATACTACACCGAATGGTCAAAACCTCTACCAACAATTGGCCAATCAGATGAACCAAGGATTCCATTCCGATATTTCTTCAACAAAGACTTGATTTTCTTACATGGTGGCGATGGTTCAAGGAAATACGCTACATCGCGACACTTCCATTCCCGCAGCTATATACTCAACCGCATAGCCATCGAGGAACGTGCCAATCACTTGTTCTCCAACAAAGTGGAAGCCTACGACCGAGATGCATTGTATGGGATTCATCATTGGCCGAACGCCAAAGAATCTACTACGTAAGCCGTGTTCGAAGTCTCAACATGCAAAGTTCTAAAAGTATCGTTGCCATCAAACACGTTGATCTTTCATCTAAGTGGGACTACACCTTCCTAAAGAATATCGTGGTCAAACGACAAGATGAAAGGGATTATGCATTCTCGAAATGACTTTGAGAATTTGTCTATCAACGACATCAAGACATGTACCTTGCCAAAGGGTCGTATGAGACAATTCTCCATCCAAGTACATAACGTGAATTCATCAAGTCGCTGCTCATCTTCATCGACGATAGTTATCCAAGAACGTAGAAGATCTCCAGCTGGTAGTTGAATCTTATCAAGCGTGTCAATCTCACTCCAGCCTTGATCTACCCGACATCAACCAGCCTTCACAATATACGCTCATCAAAGGCAAACCTTTCGCCGTTGTTTACCGCGGTGAACTTCAAAGAAATTGCTTGATGGCGTGCTGAGATCTTCATAAGTTTGGAGATCACACTTTGAAGATGGTTAGGGATGGATTGGCTTATCGGTTGAAGGATATACACCAAAAGATTGGGTCTCCTAAGCGATGGAATTCTCGTGATAGAAGGGGACGTGAAGAGGATCATCACCATGATTGATGAACGGTTGTATAGAAGGGATCGATTCGGCCGAGAAGACTGAAAGCTATGTTGGTGGTCACCCGGAGAAACATCATCGATTTCAAGCGCCTCGACTCACACTCCCGGCGCACATCTCCGACTACCCGGTACCCCTTGAACTGCTTCTTTCATTATAAATTTGGATGTATGATTTATTATGTCAATGGCTTGTGCACACATTACAGTGTACAACCCGTACTTGTAAATAAAGGACCCGTGGTACGCCAAAGGCCACAATCCTTATAAAAGAAGCTAAAGCTTCTTACTTTTGAGTAAAACCTATCAAACCTTTCATTTTTCAAGGTTTTGCTCAAAAGAACAAGTACTTTCCCTTATGATTTTCAAAACCTCAACCGCTTATATCACTTGTTGAGGGGGAGTACTTGAATTAAAACTTTGTTCAAAAATTGTTCACAGTGGTCATTCTTCCCAAACACTAAATGGTCATATTTATTCTCAACTTTTCAAAAATAACATCACATATGCCATTTTTGAGGGGAGAAAATACGTGATAAGAAATATGTTGTGTAAATGCAAATGAATCTTTGTGCTATAGACTTAACCCATGAATTGACGAGATCTTAACGCTAGTAACTCGAAAAGACTTGTCCCGACGGTAATAATTTCAAGCTAGTTCGCTAGTGATGTAAACGTGTCTCGCAAAGGACTTGTGCGAGTAGAATGTACCATTCGAGAAACTCTTGGTAGACATGAACTTCGACGGGTTTGACAACCTTTCGAGGATTGTCTACACCTTCAAGGTAGTTATTAGAGCTAGTTGTCACCTAAAAGCTAACAATGCAACTCTTTAACTATGCCACGTAACCGTGTCTCGCGGGGGAATGTCTATCTTGAGTTGATCAATTCAAAATGTGCGCTTTTCCTCATGTGCATTTTAACCGATAATACTCTTAAGCACATGTGGAGGGGGAGTATTTATGCAAAATCTTATCTCAACAGTGGTACTAAAATGTTTTTCATTCACAAACACTTTGAGAGATTTTTCACAACAATGGTTTTAATGGCAACATAGGTTAGTCATGGAGTTATAAGGTGACTAAGGTTAGGAATAACCGTCCTATGATCCGCCAGAGCCGGAGGGATCTACCCAAGGACACCACAAATAGTTAGTATTTAGAAGTCCTTAGGTATGATTATAAAAAGGAGAAAATGAGAATCGGAGAAAGAAGGAGTTGAAGAATTAAAAGAAATGCAAAGAAAAGGGTGAAAAGAAATAGCCCTCCAGATTATTCAACTTAGGGCATAACAGGTTCAATTCATATGCTCTAGTTGTCACTTAGATGACACCGGTATTGAAGATTAAAAGTCGTCATGGACCCAAGGACGCATGCACTAAACCTTCTTAACCACTCAAGTTTCTCTCAACATAAGCTTGTTTCATTCTCACAGGGGAACCCTACGTAAACTATCGGCTTTCTCCTAGAGATTGCCGGTATTGAAGAAGGAGACCCTCTCCCTAGTCTCCGCTCCAGAAAACCAAAACGCACTATTGAGTCTAGAGCCACGAGATTCATCAAAAGATCTCTTAGGTACACTTGACATTTCATCACTTGATATTCAACAATAAGAATTTCAGTGGTACATTATCGAGTCCTTCACAGATCTTAGCAACCTGTCGAGAACATTTATGAGAGGTTCACATTTGTGATCCTCAGTGATTGAATGGAAACTCCTGCCGGGTCAACATCAAATGCCTCGACAAGAAGTCGCCTCGGCAACTCCCCGTGGATTGCGCTTAGTGGTCTCAAACGGTCTACAAGTGTGAGGTGATGCTTCGGTGTACCTCGGCGACTCATCTGAATCATAGGTGTACTTCGGTACATCGTGTTATCTCACTTGTGGGACTCCGATTCAGAACCGGCCTTTGTAAGAATTAGAGTTGTGTTTTCACACTATGCTGTTAACACTCGAAGTTCAAACTTGTAAGTGCCGGAATCCGCTTATTACTAACCGCTTTTATGTTTTCTTCTTATGGAAGCTGAGCCGGAATGATCGCAGATTCTTCTCATGCTCACGCCAACATCATCACTAATGGAAGTTCTATCCAAAGCAACACAACAGTCAGAATGATTCTTCGTCAAATCAAAGAATCTACAAAGTTAAAGACTTAAAGAACTTCATCAAGATCTGAATTCCAAGCGCCAAAAGAGCGTGTGAGCATGTTGAAGAATGACGTGGAGACACCGGAGCAAATGAAGCGGACTGAGGCGACTTGATGCGATAACAACATACTATCAATTTCATCACAAAGAACAATGATCAAAGAACAAAGTTAAAGATGACGTCAAAGCATAACCGCTCAAAGAAAACTATCTCTACACCGGGAGATGGTTCAAATCAAGGCAATTCTTCTCACAAGAAAGAAGAATGTCAGAAGACGCCAAAGCTACTATTACATCAACGCCTTCACCGTTTTCATCACTAACACTTAGGGAGAGATTGTTGGAATCACTCCTAAACCATAATCAAGTGTTAGTAATTTATATGTAATAGTTAGCTTATTATGGCCTTTATGTTTGTTATTAGCCTTAAGCTTATGTAGAAGGCCCATGAGCTTAGGCCCAAGCCCATAGGAGAAAGGGAAGGAGTAGGAGTGTTGCCCTAGCTCCTTGCCTATAAATACTATGTAATAACCCTCACTTAAGGGTTGGTTGTTCAAGTTTTCTTTTCACATACTCCTTCGCATAACCGGTCTAACATTTATGTGTGTGTGTGTTTGGTTTACTTGTTCAATCGCCTCTCTATCTTTCTAGGAAGCTTGTGTTGTAAAACTAGTGACCTAACAGGATGATTTCAAGAGGTTTCAAAAGACCTGAAGTTTAGATGAAAGTGATGACTTATGAGGTCCTAAACAAGGTGGTTTATAACCTAAGAGATTTGGCAAGTGCATTTAAGCTTTAAGCCACTAGGATTTATTGGAATGTGATGATTGACATGCACAAGAGTCAACCTCTGAGGTTGCTCGATCTAGAAACTCATTTAAGATGAGATGGAGTGTTTGAGTTAGGAAGATGAGTTGAAGTGATTGTTCGAGCAAGAGTTGACATAAATTGTTACCTGTGATCCTACGGTTCCTTACCAATGGGGATCCGTTTCAGGCTAATCCTAGGATCCGCCTTCGCTAGCCTAGGAAAGGATAGAAGTGATGTTTGAAAGGTTCAGCCTATACCTTTTGGAGTGTTTCTGGTCCCTAAGTGTCTTTAAATGGAAGGGTACTTAAATGTTCAAAGGTAATGAGTGATGTAGCTAATGATTGCCTTATATGGAAGAAATTGGAACTTTCGTAAGTACCAATGAATGAACAAAGATGACACTAAAATCTTGAGAGTGTCAAATGGAGCTAAATGATCCTAGTGATCGATAGTGATTCTAGGATAATGTTTTGGAGAAGATCTTAAAGGTTTTAAGGTGGAAGAACTAGAATTTGATCCATTTCGACCAATTTTGAGGTAAGGATGATATGATCAATTTTGCCATATTCGAAAGATTTCTAAGTCTAGATGTGAGGGATCATGTGAGAAATAATGAGTGATCTAGAGAGCGGAAGAGTAATGAGTTTAGGTGAAACGATAGATCTAAAAGCACTTTGAGTGTGATCCTTAATGAGCTATGAGTGAGTGTGAAGCTTACTAAGCTTGAGAAGGACTTAAGACATCCTAAAGTATTAAGTTCAGCTAGTGTGAAGTAATCTAGGAACATGGTTTGAGGTGTAAAGGATTGAAACTCCACTTTTATTTGCCCGGATCCCACGGATCCTTCACTTGAGGGATCCGGATAGTTACAAACTAGGGATCCGCATTCGGGACAGCTTTTACTTGCAACAAAGGGCGCTTGTTCTAAGTATCGAACTTAGAAGCTAATGATCTCTACAGTTAGCATACATGTATACAAGTAAAACATACTAAGAGCATGTAGAAATAGCACATAAGCAATTAAATGAGATCTAGCTCACACGTAACACATAGGTTTATCAAACTTAACAACCGTTATTCAAGAAGCTCAAAATAGATTTACGATCTAGATTAGTAAATCATTTGTATTAACAATGGCAAGTGCAGTAGATGATGGTGTTCAAGATGTGAGGGTTGTTTTACAACGGAAGCAATGACCTATGTATAGTCATTACGGATGGTGATTAGCATACAATGAACTTCGTCCATGAAGTCATGTAGCTCTTCTCGATCAAAGCAAGATAATCGCTTGATGAGGCAAGTGGTTGTGATTAACTAAAAGAAAATTAATTTTACAACTTGTTTGATTAGTAATCCTAAGACAATGCAAAGTATTTCCATTGTAAACTTACTTTAGGAAAACATAGGAGTATAAATTTTCCAAGTGAGAGAATGAATATGAGATCAAGCATTTAGCGGTTCTCACTACGCTAAACACGCACCATTTTACTTTTGGGTGATTCCACATACCAAACTTCTATCAAGGAAGCAATTCAACCATTAGGTCAAATTGAGTTTCTAGTGCAATAAGTTCTCCAATATTCATTCTCAAGTTAGGAAAATTTATATTCCTACAATGGCCTATCAAAGAGTAACAATGATGATACTTTGCTTCGTTTATTATTATACTTGAGACAACTAAGGTGACGAAGGCATCATGTTAAAATTAAGTTTAAAAGTTGTCCATATGGTAAACAACAAAAAATGGTTGGATGAGCTAGTTCAACATATGTTGTTGGAAAGCTTTGAGTTTGACTTCGGATATGAATAATTATATTTGCGTTGAAAAATAATTTACTTGAGTATATCGGATGAAATAATCAAGTTGTCAATCCTACTATGAAGCTTGGAGAGCTATCATGAAAAGGAAAATGAGAGTACATCATACACAAGTGTAGGTTATGATCCGATGTACATTCTTGTTGTTTTTAGAGAATGATACAAGAACAAAAGAAATCATATAAGCACATAAAACATTTATGTTGCACACATGACAAACTCAATCAAAAATCCATTTAGTGTGTTATATGTTTTAAACATTTATCAACCTATATGACTTATCTAAGTATCTAAACTAACATTTTCGACACAACTAGATGTTATCCCAAACACTCCTTCAAATAGCACATTGATTAGTAGAACATTAATAAATCGACAAACAAGATAATGAATAGCAAGGTAAGGAAACCACATATGTTATTCAATCAAACAAGCACAAAAGCTATTTTAGATAAGCAAATAATCAAGTAATGCAAAGAAGACAATTTATCATATAACATACGAAAGTTCTTTTCATCGCTTTGTGTTAAATATAAACATGTATACCAAGCTTGATTAGTTTCTTTTATATTTATAAATATGATCAAAACTTTAATTTCAATAGAGGACACATTGTTATTCAAAAGCTTAAAAACATCCGCCTCCAATTAGATCAAAAGTTTGTGCAAAGTTATGACAAAAAAATGACTTTCTATTATAAATCAATGATTCTGTAAATTATTGTTTTGAATCAGTTTATGAAATCATTTTAAATGAAAGTAGACTCAAATACCTTTAAAACGATAGGTGGCACGACTTCTAACGACTTATGGTTAAAAAGTTATGAATTTTGAAATTCGCATAAAAACTCAAGTATCACACGGATCCCTTGCTTGAGGGATCCGTCCGTGTAACTGAGGGATCCGCGACTGCATACGTAATTACAAAATGTACGCTTTGACCCGACGAAAAGGTTTAGTCTTTGTAGACTTTTTAGTGAAGTTATATTACCCATTTTACCTTTATTCAAGCTTGATTAACAAGATATCTAACAACAAAACTTCAAAGAAAAAATTACTAAAACATTTTTCATATTATGCTTATTATAAGATAGAAGCATATATCACCATTTTGTCCACAAGCAATTTAGCACGCTTGACAAAAAATGTAACTAAGAAAAACATACCTTTGTGTATTCTTTGTATGGTTTTAGAAACCATAGCAAATACTTCATGATCATTTAAGATACCCCAATCCTTTGCTATATTCCCTTTTTATGGTTTTAGAAACCATCAAGGATATCACCATCCTTGTAGATAAACAAATACACATATGTATAACGATGCACCTCATCGATTATACTAATCTACTTAATTCTCCCAAATGCTACTTTGATTTGATTCTATTGGCATCCTTCACTAATGCCTTTGACACAACGCTTGGCACCCCTTCACTAATGCCTCGCCTTGGACACCTTTAGCATCCTTCACTAATTTTCACACAACGCTATAATCTCTTCACTAATGCCTTCGTATTGACACCTTTAGCATTCTTCACTAATGCTTTGACACGGATGATGAGCACCTTTCACTCAATAAGCTTTATCTTGACACTTTCGGCATTCTTCACTAATGCCTTCAACCCAACATCTACGGAGAAAGAAAGAACTATCAACAAGAGAACCTTAGTAGTCTTGATGATGACAAAGCATGGAAACTCATGGACTTGAGCTTGCACGTCTTCAAGAGGTGGTGATCTCTCCTTTAAGAGGAACCTAGTGTATCTCACAAAACAAAAAGACAAACTACATAGATC
>OU343225.1:18540524-18643282 GCA_910596185.1 Chrysanthemum makinoi | reverse complement strand
CTTTCTTGTCTCGAGTTTGAGAAGAAACCTTTTTTGGCAAACCTCCCTATCCACCATCATCTTCAACGTAATCTTGTGATGTGCGTTGGGAAGGAGAAAACAGGTGATGGTGATAGATCGATTTATCATCTCCGTTTCTTGTTTGACCTTGAAGATTGAAAGTGATGGATCATTAGGTTTATCAACAAGAGGGAGGGGGGGTGTTAGTTTTGATGGGAGAAGGAAACCCGCTTTTACAGAAGGAGAATGTTGGCCGGTTTTCGCAACACTTTTGGATTGATACAAATGGTTGTAAATAGTCATTGGTATTCTTGTGTTTATGATTAAAGTAATGTAACTTGATAAAAGTGAAAGTAACTTTGGACAGAGATATTGCAACAAAGTAAACTTAATATTAATATAGAATGGATATCTGTTGTGTACAGCTTTTGACCTATTTATAGGTTCCCAAACGTCATAATCTAAATGGCAGGTGTTTGTTAACCATTGTGACGTCTAAGGAATAACTACCAACTATAATAACTGCCTAAGATAATTGTTTCAATGCATTGGGTCGTTTTAGTGTTTATCTGACCCATGCATACTTAGGATATAAAAATAATACATAAATTGTCTTTAAAGTATATGCTAAATAATAAAACTAATCTATGTATGATCTTAAACATAATTAACAGGTAACATTTCCCTCCTAATTATTTTAAGATCAAATCTTTCATGAGTGAGACTTGCTTTCTTTTTCTTCACACAATGATTTCATAATCACTGCTATCTTCCTTAACGGGTTGTGTCAAGGGTCGCATCTTTCATTTCATTGCCATACGTCTCATCACCATAGTTGTTCATCTCTTCTCCTTGTGTTCCATCTTCTACTGCATCATTCTTCCAGCTCGTGGGTCCCTTTCTTCTTGCATACTTACTGATTCTCCCATCTCTTGTTCTTTCAACACTGGGCATCCTTGTACCTCATGGTAAACACTTATGAGCTCTATGAAGTTTCTGTAACAGGCCTTTATGGCTTCATCATCATCAACTGATAGACCTTGTATGCTTGCAATGCCTTTCCATTTGTCACTCAAAGTGACTGCCACATATCCACCAAAACCTTCTACTATTTTATACAAACTTAGCAAATCTATCTCCTTCTCATGAATAACTGGTGGTATCATGTCCAATGCATCATAATTGAGATGCACCAAATAGAACCACTTTACCAATTCTATAAATTTTCCACTGAATATGCTCCAATTGTTGTAAACAAGGTTGTTCTTCTTGAGTAAATTCATAAAGGATAAGCATCTATTAAACGAATTTACCTTAAGAGCATATAAGGTTCCATTCCAATTGATGTAGTCATTGTCTACATAGTCTTGAGTGTCCTCCTTATTCCAATTCAGTTCTTCCAGTCCCTTAACCAATGAGCACTCATCCTTTGGGTCCAAAGACTCAAAGTAATCATCTAAGTATTTGTTATGTTCTCTGATTGGACTCCACTTCTCTCTCTGTTTTGCTGTCTCTTGTTCCTTTTCAGTTTCCACAATGTTTTCATCAAACATACTCTTCACAAAGGCACATGTTGTTTTCAATTTTAACCATGTACCCTTGTTCTTCCAAATGGTCATAACTTAGTATGTTCATTGACACCTCAGGGGTGTATTGAACATCTTGAACAATAATGTCTCCATCCTTTGTGTTGACCATGATCACCCACACCATAAGAGAAAACAAAATTTTTCTTTTTCTTCTTTAAAATCATCTTGAACTTATATTCAATTCATTTGAATTGAGTTCTACTTGGGCAAAGGTGATGTTTATAACCACGGCTAACAAACCAAACTTCATTCCATGACTTGTCCCTTGATCCTTCAACCATATAATCTGGTTCTATGTGGATCTTTTCTGGAAATTTTCAATCACTTGCTTATCTGTCTCTTGTTGCACTTCAATTGCAGCAATCCTCTTTCTTTGTTCACATGCCCAGTATGCATGTCGACCCAACAGAAGAACAAATTCTTCAAGGATGTTAAACATTATTTCTGGGACGACCCCTTCTTATTCAAAATCTGTGCGGATCAAGTCATCCGAAGGTGTGTTTATGGACATGAAGCTATTGACATTCTCACGCTTGCCATGCCGACCCACCGGGGCCATCATAGTCCAAACTACACCGCCAAAAAGGTGTTTGATTACGGGTTTTATTGGCCCACAATCTATAAGGATGCCCACGATTTTGTCAAAACGTGACGCTTGTCAACGTCATGGAAATATCTCTCAAAGAAATGAAATGCCGCAAAATGCCATTCAAGTATGTGAGATCTTTGACATCCGGTATTGACTTTATGGGGCCATTTCCATCTTCTAGAGGAAACAAATACATACTCGTGGTTGTTGACTATTTGTCAAAATGGGTTGAAGCAAAAGCTTTACCTACCAATGATGCCCGAGTGGTTGTGAAGTTTTTAAAATCTCTTTTGTTGTGTTTGGAACTCCACGTGCTATAATCAGTGATCGTGGTACGCATTTCTGCAATGACCAATTTGATCGTGTCATGCAAAAGTATGGTGTTACCCACCGTCTCTCTACTGCATATCACCCCCAAACAAGTAAGTGGGCGGTGGAAGTTTCCATCCGTGGTATTAAAAGAATTCTTGAAAGGACAGTAGGCGAAAATCGTGCATCCTGGTCGGATACACTGGATGACGCACTCGGGCCTTCCGTACACTTACAAAACACCCATCGGGTGTACTCCATACAAGCTAGTGTACGGAAAGGCATGTCATCTTCCGATTGAGTTAGAGCACAAGGCATACTGGGCCTTAAAGCATGAAAATTTCGATATTCAAAGGCGGTGATCACAGTAAAAGTTCAAATGAATGAATTAAATGAACTTCGTGATCAAGCATACGAGAACTCTTTGATCTACAAGCAAAAGACAAAGAAGATTCATGACTCTAAAATCAAGAACCGCGTTTTCAACGTTGGTGATCGAGTCCTTCTTTTCAATTCAAGATTAAAGATTTTCTCGGGAAAGCTCAAGTCCCGTTGGTCTGGTCCATTTACTATCGCTAAGGTTTATCCTTATGGTACCATTGAGTTATCTCAACCTGATGGTCCTAATTTTAAAGTGAATGGTCATCGATTAAAGCATTACTTTGGAGAGGACATTCCATCCATGGTTGTCCCGGATCTACAAACTTTACCCATGAACCAATGAATGCGGGGATCGAGTCAAGCTAATGACTTCGGTAATAAAAACATTAGCACACACCATATGGGTTTTCACCCATATTTACTTCTTCTCTGTTCTACCACCCTAGTGTGGGGAGTTTCCCCACGCTTGTTGTAAATAAAATCAATTTAAAAAAAAAAAATCTCTTTCAAATAATGGCCGTAGTATTTCATTTTACTTTCTTTGTTTCTAGGCATAACCGCCTTACTTTGAATATTGAGGGCAATATTCATTTCTAAGTGTGGGGAGGAATTCTCACGAATTTTATCATGTATTATCCACCCATTCCGCTTTTGGCCAAAATTTTTTTTTGGGTAAGTGTTTTTCACTTACTCAGCATATGGTAATCAAGACGCCATGTCTAAAAACAAAATAATTGGCTAATCCAGAGCAAACGGCTCTTGGTAAAGATTTCTCAAATCCGTTTATGGCTTGCAATTTGCCCAAAATTGTATGGTATTCAACTCACCATATCCTAAAAGTGAAGAGTTGGCTAGCCCGCAAGTTTATGGCTTGTGGTAAAGGCAATGGAAAATCCATAATTGGTAATCAGCCCACCAAAGATAATTCTGATAATTTATCTAAGAGTTGGCTAGTCCGTATAAACGGCTTCGTAAAGACAAATCAAATCCGTTTACAGCTTATGATTTGCTCAAAATCATTTGGTTACCGTTGTACCAAGGTTCTTACTTGAACCAAAACAATTGCTACTCGAAGTAATGGCTGGTAAAGAGTTCTTTAAAATCCATTAAAGTTTAAAACATTGCTAGGGACTAGCAATATCTTAGTGTGGGGGATTGATGAGTGTCTAAATACTCATCATTTTTGTACAATCTAAACTGCAAATTCATCTGAAAACGCTCAAAAATGCATCAAAATGATGAAAATATCACAAACAAGTGTTTTATGTGTTTTAAATGCAAAAATATCAAATTCAGATGAAAAATGTATCAAGTTTGCAAAATTGGCAGTTTTAGTCCCCCAAGTTTCAAAAGTTGTCAAATCTAGTCCCTGGAATTCAAAACTGTTGAGTTTTATCATTCAAGGTCCCTGAAATATTCTAAGTTGTTAAAAATGGTCCTTGAATGATTCTTTGGTCAAATGGCAGAAAAGGTCCTTCAACTTTGAAAAAATGTCAAAATTGGTCCTTGGATATTTAAAAATGGAATTTTATGCAAAAGTGGTCCTTGTACTATTAAAGATTGGCAAAGTTGGTCCTTTTGATAACATTGGAGAAAGTTCAGTTTTGGTCCCTCAAAAATCCGAATTTACATGATTGGTCCTTGTATACTTACTAAACCAAACGGACACCCTTTTTAATATCAAACCCAAAACACAAATCCAACCCAAGTCCATACCAGCTGGCCCAACCTTAGCCCAATCCTCCACTTGGACCTTGACCCTTGAGCCAGGCCAATATCCATTTTGATCCCTGTCAAAACCATTTTGGACCCCCCTCTCGTTATTAATAGCTGGTCAAAAAAGTCAAACACGCCAAATATACCGACCATTTGCTCATCTCCCTCTCAATGCCTGAAATCCAAAAACCAGAGCTGGTTTTCCACTTTTTCAACATCCCCCCCACCTTACCTTGTCCCCCTCCACCTTCACTAACACCCAAAGATCTTTAATTGCTTCAAACCACTTCATTAATGCTCAAACTTGCTCGAAAAAAATGGCGCCAAAACTGCCATTTGTCAAATATGATGAGTTGGATGATTTCAATGGTCAAGATTGAGTGGGATATGTTCAGAGTTGTCAACAAGAGTACAAAAGTCTATAAAGGAGGGTTGAGAAGAAATGTATCAAATCATCTAGTGTAATTTTTAAATTTCAATGTCGTTTTAGTCTAATTTTAAATTCCAGTGTATCTTTAATCTTTTAAACTTTGTATTTCAAGTATTCAGTGTATGATAAATCTTTTGCAACCATCGGTTCAGTTCTAAGACTTGTTTTCAGTTTATGCAACTTTTCCTAATTCAAAAATCTCATGTATGTTCCAATGTTGTTTTTAGATGTTTTCAAGAACTGAATAAGCACATGTAAGCTCCTATAAAGCTTATTCAAGCTTTTAGAAACATTAAAAGTCAGTTTAGAAGCAAAAAGCAAAAATCACCAAAAATACAAATAAATAGTTGAAAAATAAAAAATCCATAGTGAAAGATACAAGAATGCTTTGGAGCGAGTGGTTTATATTGGATGGCCTTGGTATAGAGCTTATTGGGAAGCTTTAGGAAGTGTTTACAAGTACTCAGTTCTCATTTTGTGCTAGAATCCAAGTTGTAAGCCCTTTTAATCCATTTTGGAATTTCACTGTTAAGTTGTTAATTAGTTTGAATCTTGGTGTTTTTTATGTTTATTAGTCATAGTTAAGTACAATTAATCAATAAAAGCAGTCACTTGTTCCTTTTAATTTGTAGTTTATAAAAATTTCATTTTAACAGTTTAAATATCATAAAGATCATTAGTGAGTTTTATGTTGTTATGACTGTTGTTTGATGCTTATTTAGTTCTAATAAATGATATTATAAGGTTTGTAATAAGTAGCATGGTCTAAATTACTCATTTGCTTTGAAAATCTTCAAATCAGTCTCAATAAGTAGTGTTTGGTTTTAGTTTGTTAACTGAGCTAAAGAGTGTTTAAGACAGTATTATTGCTTGTTCTGTGTCACTTTAGTATCTAATATCTCAAATCAACAAGAAAACCGGTGGTCATTTGGTGAAAAGTCAAAATTTCATTTGATCACATCTTTCTTATTCCAATGTTGGATTTTAAAGTTCTATGATCATGGTTTTGTGTTTATAAGTTGTTTAAATTGCTCAAATCAGTCTTAATTCACCTTAATATATCATAATCAGTGCTTGGGATCACTTAAAAGTTCATATAAGTCAACTTAACTAGTTTTTATAAAAGTCAAAATTTTCATTTTGGTCGTTTTTGAATAAAATAGATAATTTTAGTGTGTGTTTAATATTGAGATTTAGCTTGTAAGCTCTTGGGATATCAAATATTAGCTGCTAAACTTAATTAGAAAAATGCTAGTTCACTTTTAATCAGATTATTTAGTGCTTATTTACTAGCTTCTTTTGAGTACACTGCTCAAATTGTGCTCTGTGCACAGTGGAAGTAGCCACTTTCACAAGCTCACACAGAGCTTATTTGTTGGACAAATCCTGTGATCTTTGGTTCTTTGGAAATCCAACCAAGCCATCTTGAAGTTCCAAGCTTAAGTTTTTATTTTGAAGCTTGTTTGATAGGGCTGCAATAAGCCTCATCTTTGTCCCATTTCGTCTTTTTGACTATAAGAGTCATAAGTGCTTATCTGCTTATTTCAGCTTATTAGTATGGCTCTCTGTGTATTCTAGCTTAATTTGAGTAGCATTAGCTTGTTTGTAGCTTATTCCAGTTTTGGTTCCAATTTATAAGCCTGTTTGAGCTTAAAACATCATATAAGCTCATTAAGTTCACTGTTTGAATCATAAGCCCATAAAACACTTATTTTTAAGTTATAAAATTTTTGTGTTTATTAAAGTTTCATATTTTAAGTAGTTAAGTAGTTTTCAAAAAAAGAAAATCCATAAAAAACATCATTTTTAATATAGTGATAGTGTTTATTTAATAGATTTTAAGCTTTTTTGATTTTTCTTTTCAGCTTATTATTAAGCAAATCTAGTTTTTATATTTTTTTAGTTTTCTGTCACCTTAAGTTATTTTTAGAAAAAGTTTCATAATTTTCCTAATCTATTTAGTATTTATTATAATTTTAAATAGTTAAAAGTATTAATAAATTAGTAATAAATAATTAAAAAGCATAAAAAATATCTTTTCAGTTTTAAAATTAGTTTTATCATATTCTAGATTTTTTTAAGTCAAAATTTTATTTTTCCAGGTTAATTTTGTAATTTCTTGTATTTAAGTGTATTTTAAATAGTAATTAATTAGTAATAAATAGATAAAAAGTGTAAAAAATTATATTTTTAGTTTTAAAATAAGTTTTATAATATTTTAGATTTTTCTGAATCATAATTTTATTTTTCTAGCCTTATTTCATATTTTCTTTTATTTTAGATTATTATTAAATAGTTAGAAATAATTTTTAATTAATAATAATTAAATACATAGTTGTAAAAAATAATTTTATTTTTCTAATAATTTTCTTTTGTTTTTAGGATTCCAAAAATGTCATTTTCATATTTTTAGGTCTTTTATTTCTTAGATCTCACCTTTTAATTTTGTACGTTTACGTAGTTTTTAAACGTACGATTTACATTTCTTTAATCTGATTGTTGTGCTTTCCAATTCTGTATCCATTCCATTCCAATCAATCAGTAGTGTAGTTATTCAATCCAAATCCTTACTGATCACTATCCTTAGTGATCATTCTATCTCTGATTGTGTTTACACACCATTGAGTCTCCGTGGGACTTAACGACCTGGGAATCCACTATATTCCTCTGATCTTCATTGCATTTGGTTCCAGACTGTTTGAAGTTTGTTACGGTTGGCCATTCACAAGTGGCTAGCTTGTGTGATTAAACTTGACTTTTTGGAGTCGAACCAAATTTTGGCGCCGCTGCCGGGGATGCTTTAGCGTGTGTTAAACCTTTTTCAGACCCATTCTTGCACATATACCACATTTTGTAAAAAGTTTTTTTGTAAAGATATAAAATCTCAAAAAAGTTCATTAGCACTTTTCCTAAAGTGTTAACAAAAAAAAATATATATATATATATATATATATATATATATATATATATATATATATATATATATATATATATATATATATATAAAACAACAAAACAATCGGAACGTTTTTTCTATCTTGTATTTTCTTTGAGGTGATTCTTAAAGAAATACGATTTGGTTAAACGAGACGATCCAAAAATATTGTCCAAAAGTTTTTCAACCCATCAGCACAAATCCATACCTACGTCTTTTTAGTGGTACTTAATATATACATAAAAATCAACCACCGCAAATCAAGGCAGTACACCTACCAACTGGGGGTGTGACCATAATAAGTTCCCGAACAACAGATTTAAAACTTGCCTTTGTGTCCTTGTGATTTGGTGTACCTTTTTCAAAGAAGCCATTTCATTTGAGATTATTGGTTAAGTTCACTTGTCGTTTTGCCTCACATTTGTTTTGAAAACTGATTTTTATACTTAGTGCATGCGCTGCGCTCTTCCAGTTCTACAAGTCCACTCGAGCTTGCAAATATTCCTCGTAGACGTAGAGGACGCGTTCTGCCCTTCACCGTGGATCGAGGAACGCGTCTACCACCACCACCACCGTCGTAATGGCGAAGATAAGCCCATGAATGAGCTTCTCCAAGCACCCATCGAGGGTTACGGAAATGCTATTGTTGTCCCGAACCATCGTGGTGATACCTTTGAGCTCAAAACCGGGTTGCTTAATCTGGTAACCCAAAGCCAATTCTATGGTTTTGAGCGGGATGATCCTCATGCACACATTCGATGGTTTAACAAGATTGCATCTACCATCAAATACAAGAATGTCCCACATAAAGCTATCAAGCTTCTTCTGTTCCCATTTTCTCTAGAGGACAAGCCCGGAATTGGCTTGAGAAACAACCCCCTCGTTCCATTGAGACATGGGAAGATCTAGTCACCAAGTTCGTTAACGAATTCTATCCTCCATCCCGAACTACAAGTCTTAAGAAGGAGATAATGAAATTTTTCGAGATTTGATGAATCATTCAGGGAGGCATGGGATCGTTACAAAGAATTGCTCCGCAAGTGTCCGCATCATGGTTTTACCGAGTTAATGCAAATGGATACTTTCTACAATGGTCTGAACCAGACCAATCAAGACTCTTTGAATGCCTCCGCGGGAGGTAATTTCTTGAGCAAGACCACCAAAGAAGCCTTGCAAATCATTGAGAACAAGTCCTAGGTCCGCCCTTTCCGAGCAAAGACATACCAGTCTCAGTCTAATGCTGGACCTTCTTCTTCATCTCCCATGAGTATATCTAGCACCGATGCTAAGATTGACAAACTCACGGATATTGTTCGAGCTTTGGTTCTTGCCAACCAAATGAAAGTCACCTTCACATGCACACCATCGCATGGTGAAGTGAAGAAAGTCGAGAGTTGTGTTACTTGTGGTGGCCCTCGTGCATACTACAACTGTCACGCCACCGATGGTAGTCCATTTGAAGCCAATGCTCTAGCCGGTAGTTCACATCAGGGAGGTAATCAATACCATCCTCAAAATGAACCACACTACCGAGCTAACACTAATCAGGCACCACCCGGTTTTAACCAGAATCATAACATGCAAAACCTGAATCAAAACCAACCTAGAATGAACCAAGGTTATCAAAACCAAGGTAATTTCTATTTCGGACCAAATCAAGGTTTCCAACATCAAGGAAACCTTAATCAAAACAATTTCAATCGAGGGAATCAATTTCATGGGAATATGAATCCTAATCAAGGAAATTTTCAACATCAAGGC
The DNA here is from genome assembly GCA_910596185.1 of Chrysanthemum makinoi. Lineage (NCBI taxonomy): Eukaryota > Viridiplantae > Streptophyta > Magnoliopsida > Asterales > Asteraceae > Chrysanthemum > Chrysanthemum makinoi. The sequence goes on along the minus strand of OU343225.1, from coordinate 18,633,572 downwards.
CCTATTCCTAACAATAGAGGCCAGAATTTTCCTAATCAAACTCAAGCCATTGTTCCAACAGACCATCATCCGATGAGCTATTGAAACAATTCATGAAATCCCAAGATGAAATGAACAGTTGTTGGTCACCGATTGCTGATCTAAAGAAGTCTTTAAATGATCAACCCTCGGGCTCAGAAAACTTCCGAGCAACACGATCGCTAACCCGAGGGGCGATGCAAAGGCGATCACAACCCGAAGTGGTGTTTCATATGATGGACCTGCTATTCCTACTACCTCTTCTTCTTCTTCTCCCCCGAAGGTAGTGGAAAGTGAACCTAAGACACACAATGGACCTTTGACTCCAATGCCTCCTCCACTAGGAGCAATGAGTCAAGTTACCAAGGATACAACGGACAAGGTGCATTTTTCAAGCCCACAAAGTACCGCACACGTCCCACCTTCGGAAGTCCAACCTCAAGTTGTCCAGAAACCCAAATCAAATCCAGGAGTTGTTTTTGAACCTCCAGAGCTCCCGTTGAAAACCAAATCCAAATCTTCTATTCCTTACCCATCACGTTTGAATGAGCAAAAGCTCGTGAGAAAGCTCATCAAATGGACAAATTTTTCCAAATTTTCCAAGAGTTACATTTTGACATAAGCTTTATGATGCTATCATGCCTTGATGCCCAAGTTTGCATCAACTCTCAAACACATGTTAAGCAACAAGGAAAAGCTGTTTGAAATGGCTAAAACTTCTCTTAACGAGAACTTTCGCCAGTTATCTTGAAGAAGCTTCTGAGAAACTAGGAGATCCGGAAAATTTCTCTTACCTTGTGTATTTCCAATGGTTGAATGCTTTGCCTTAGCAGATCTTGGTGCAAGCATCAACCGATGCCTTATTCAGATGGAAGAAACTTTCTCTTCCGGATCTTACTCCTACATGCATGACTCTCGAGCTTGCGGATCGTTCCATATCCCGTCCTCTTGGCATTGCCGAGGACGTATTTGTGAAAGTAGGGAAGTTCCATTTCCCACCGTGACTTCGTGGTTGTTGATTTTGATGCCGATCATCGGGTTCCTCTCATTGTTGGTCGAGGATTCCCGAGAACGGGCGTGCTCTCATTGATGTATTTGAGCAAGAAATCACATTACGTGTTGGTAATGAAGCTGTCACCTTTAACCTTGATCAAACTTTGAGGTACTCCGCAAACTATGATTCTGAATCGGTTAACCGAATAGATATCATTGATGTTGTTTCTAAAGAGTACTCTCAAGAAGTTCTTGGTTATTCTCATAATTCCGTGAGTGGGGATCCCACCACATCTTCTCAACCTATCATAGCCAATTCTACTCCTTCTATCACTCCTTTTGAGGGAAGAGACTTCATCCTAGAAGAGATTGAAGCATACTTGGCTAGTGATTCTGTTCCATGGGAAATTGATCACGCTCCAATTGACATTGAGGGGACATACTTCTTATTGAGAAGTTGCTTAATGATGATCCATCATCAACCCCTCACTCGAGTGATTCAATTCTTGATGAGATTAATCAAAATGAGATTAATCTGGAGGGAGATATTCTTTTGAGAAATTGTTAAATCATGACATTTCTCCTCCTCTCCCTCCCGTCGAGCTTCATAACAAGGAAGTCAAGTCGGTTGAGAAAACAAGAATTTCACGAGGTTGAGCTTAAGGACTTACCACCTCATCTCGAGTATGCATTTCTAGAAGGTGATGATAAATTACCCGTCACTATTGCTCGAGATTTGAATAAAGATGAAAAAGCTCTCATAAAGGTCTTAAAGTCACACAAGCAAGCAATTGCTTGGAAACTCTCCGACATTAAGGGTATCAACCATGAGTTTTGTACTCACAAAATCTTGATGGAGGATGACTTAAAGCCAGCAGTTCAACATCAGAGAAGGGTGAATCCAAAAATCCATGATGTTATCAAACAGGAGGTTATCAAACTTCTTGATGTAGGATTAATTTACCCGATCTCGAGATAGTCCTTGGGTTAGCCCAATTCATTGTGTTCCTAAAAAGGGTGGCATTACTGTTGTCACAAATGAAGAAAACGAGTTAATTCCAACTCGATTGGTAACAGGATGGCGTGTTTGAATTGACTATCGTAAGTTGAATGACGCCAACCGAAAAGACCATTTTCCTCTACCCTTCATGGACCAAATGCTTGAGAGATTAGCAGGGAATGAATACTATTGTTTCCTTGATGGTTTCTCATGTTATTTTCAGATTCCCATTGATCCACAGGATCAAGAGAAGACTACATTCACCTGCCCATACGGAACTTTTGCCTACAAACGTATGCCTTTTGGCTTATGTAATGCTCCTGGCACGCTCCAACGATGTATGATGGCCATATTCCACGACATGATCCGGGAAACAATGGAGGTGTTTATGGATGACTTCTCGGTCATTGGGGATTCTTTTCAAACATGTCTCTCCCATTTAGAAAAAATGCTTCAAAGGTGTGAAGACACCAATCTTTGTCTAAATTGGGAGAAGAGCCACTTTATGGTCAAAGAAGGCATAGTCCTTGGCCATAAGATTTCAAAAACGGGATTGAGGTAGATAGAGCAAAAGTCGATGTTATTGCTAAATTACCTCATCAAACTACCGTCAAAGGTATTAGGAGTTTTTAGGTCATGCCGGTTTCTATCGTAGATTCATACAAGATATTTCTAAAATCGCCCGGCCTATGACCCATCTTCTTGAAAAGGATGCTCCTTTTATCTTCTCCCCTGAGTGCATCGAAGCTTTTGAAACATTAAAGAAAAAGCTTACTGAAGCACCCATTCTCGTTGCTCCCGACTGGCATTTGCCTTTTGAACTCATGTGCGATGCAAGTGATTTTGCTATCGGTGCAGTCTTAGGGCAACGCAGAAACAAGCATTTTCAGCCTATCCACTACGCGAGTAAGACTATGACTCAAGCTCAAACTCATTACACCACCACAGAAAAAGAGCTATTAGCCGTGGTGTATGCGTTTGAGAAGTTTCGGCCGTACTTAATCTTAACCAAATGCGTGGTGTATACGGATCACTTTCGCTCTTAAATATCTCTTTGCAAAACAAGATGCAAAGCCGAATTGCTCCGTTGGATTCTCCTCCGCAAGAATTTAATATCATCATACGTGATAAAAAGGAGGAGAATCTAGTCACGATCATTTGTCCATTAGAAAACCCTCACCAAGATGTTTTCGAGAAAAAGGAAATAAACGAAACATTTCCTCTCGAGACACTCAATGCGGTTTCTTTTCGTGGAAATTCTACCACCTCATGGTTTGCTGACTTCGCAAATTACCATGCGGGTAACTTCATAGTGAAAGGGATGTCGACCCAACAGAAGAACAAATTCTTCAAAAATGTTAAACATTATTTACGGGACGACCCTTCTTATTCAAAATCTATGCGGATCAAGTCATCCGAAGGTGTGTTTATGGACAGGAAGCTATTGACATTCTCACAGCTTGCCATGCTGGACCCACCGGGGCCATCATAGTCCAAACTACACCGCCAAAAGGTGTTTGATTCCGGGTTTTATTGGCCCACAATCTATAAGGATGCCCATGATTTTGTCAAAACATGTGACGCTTGTCAACGTCATGGAAATATCTCTCAAAGAAATGAAATGCCGCAAAATGCCATTCAAGTTTGTGAGATCTTTGACATCTGGGGTATTGACTTTATGGGGCCATTTCCATCTTCTCGAGGTAACAAATACATACTCTGTTGACTATTTGTCAAAATGGGTTGAAGCAAAAGCTTTACCTACCAATGATGCCCGAGTGGTTGTGAAGTTTTTAAAATCTCTTTTTGCTAGGTTTGGAACTCCACGTGCTATAATCAGTGATCGTGGTATGCATTTCTGCAATGACCAATTTGATCGTGTCATGCAAAAGTATGGTGTTACCCACCGTCTCTCATCGCATACCACCCCCAAACAAGTGGGCAAGGTGGAAGTTTCCATCCGTGGTATTAAAAGAATCCTTGAAAGGACGGTAGGCGAAAATCGTGCATCCTGGTCGGATAAGCTGGATGACGCACTCGGGCCTTCCGTACAGCTTACAAAACACCCATCGGGTGTACTCCATACAAGCTAGTGTACGGAAAGGCATGTCATCTTCCGATTGAGTTAGAGCACAAGGCATACTGGGCCTTAAAGCATGCCAATTTCGATATTCAGACACGGTGGTGATCACGAAAAGTTCAAATGAATGAATTAAATGAACTTCGTGATCAAGCATACGAGAACTCTTTGATCTACAAGCAAAAGACAAAGAAGATTCATGACTCTAAAATCAAGAACCGCGTTTTCAACGTTGGTGATCTAGTCCTTCTTTTCAATTCAAGATTAAAGATTTTCTCGGGAAAGCTCAAGTCCCGTTGGTCTGGTCCATTTACTATCGCTAAGGTTTATCCTTATGGTACCATGAGTTATCTCAACCTGATGGTCCTAATTTTAAAGTGAATGGTCATCGATTAAAGCATTACTTTGGAGAGGACATTCCATCCATGGTTGTCCCGGATCTACAAACTTTCCCCATGAACCAATGAATGCGGGGATCGAGTCAAGCTAATGACTCGGTAATAAAAAACATTAGCACACACCATATGGGTTTTCACCCATATTTCTGTCTTCTTTCTCTGTTCTACCACCCTAGAGTGGGGGAGTTTCCCCCACGCTGTTGTATATAAAAAAAAAAAAAATCTCTTTCAAATAATGGCCGTAGTATTTCATTTTTACTTTCTTTGTTTCGGCATAACCGCCGGTACTTTGAATATTGAGGGCAATATTCATTTCTTAGTGTGGGGGGAATTCTCATGAATTTTATCATGTATTATCCACCCAATTCCCCCGTTTTTGGCCAAAATTTTTTTTTGGAGTAAGTGTTTTTCACTTACTCAGCATATGGTAATCGACGCCATGTCTAAAAACAAAAAGATTGGCTAATCCAGGAGCAAACGGCTCTTGGTAAAGATTTCTCAAATCCGTTTATGGCTTGCAATTTGCCCAAAATTGTATGGTATTCAACTCACCATATCCTAAAAAGTGAAGAGTTGGCTAGCCCGCAAGTTTATGGCTTGTGGTAAAGGCAGTGGAAAAGCCATAATTGGTAATCGGCTCACCAAAGATAATATCGATAATTTATCTAAGAGTTGGCTAGTCCAGAAGCAAACGGCTTCTGGTAAAGACAAATCAAATCCGTTTGACTTATGATTTGCTCAAAATCATTTGGTTATCATTGTACCAAGGTTCTTACTTGAATCAAAACAATTGGCTACTCCAGAAGTAATGGCTTTTGGTAAAGAGTTCTTTAAAATCCATTAAAGTTTAAAACATTGCTAGGGACTAGCAATATCTTAGTGTGGGGATTGATGAGTGTCTAAATACTCATCATTTTTGTACAATCTAAACTGCAAATTCATCTGAAAACGCTCAAAAATGCATCAAAATGATGAAAATATCACAAACAAGTGTTTTATGTGTTTTAAATGCAAAAATATCAAATTCAGATGAAAAATGTATCAAGTTTGCAAAATTGGCAGTTTTAGTCCCCCAAGTTTCAAAAGTTGTCAAATCTAGTCCCTGGAATTCAAAACTGTTGAGTTTTATCATTCAAGGTCCCTGAAATATTCTAAGTTGTTAAAAATGGTCCTTGAATGATTCTTTGGTCAAATAGCAGAAAAGGTCCTTCAACTTTGAAAAAATGTCAAAATTGGTCCTTGGATATTTAAAAATGGAATTTTATGCAAAAGTGGTCCTTGTACTATTAAAGATTGGCAAAGTTGGTCCTTTTGATAACATTGGAGAAAGTTCAGTTTTGGTCCCTCAAAAATCCGAATTTACATGATTGGTCCTTGTATACTTACTAAACCAAACGGACACCCTTTTTAATATCAAACCCAAAACACAAATCCAACCCAAGTCCATACCAGCTGGCCCAACCTTAGCCCAATCCTCCACTTGGACCTTGACCCTTGAGCCAGGCCAATATCCATTTTGATCCCTGTCAAAACCATTTTGGACCCCCCTCTCGTTATTAATAGCCGGTCAAAAAAGTCAAACACGCGCCAAATATACCGCCATGCTCATCTCCCTCTCAATGCCGAAATCCAAAACCAGTTGGTTTCCACTTTTCAACATCCCCCCACCTTACCTTGTCCCCCTCCACCTTCACTAACACCCAAAGATCTTTAATTGCTTCAAACCACTTCATTAATGCTCAAACCTTTCCAAGAAAAAATGCGCCAAAATTGCCATTTGTCAAATATGATGAGTTGGATGATTTCAATGGTCAAGATTGAGTGGGATATGTTCAGAGTTGTCAACAAGAGTACAAAAGTCTATAAAGGAGGGTTGAGAAGAAATGTATCAAATCATCTAGTGTAATTTTTAAATTTCAATGTCGTTTTAGTCTAATTTTAAATTCCAGTGTATCTTTAATCTTTTAAACTTTGTATTTCAAGTATTCAGTGTATAATAAATCTTTTGCAACCATCAGTTTCAGTTCTAAGACTTGTTTTCAGTTTATGCAACTTTTCCTAATTCAAAAATCTCATGTATGTTCCAATGTTGTTTTTAGATGTTTTCAAGAACTGAATAAGCACATGTAAGCTCCTATAAAGCTTATTCAAGCTTTTAGAAACATTAAAAGTCAGTTTAGAAGCAAAAAGCAAAAATCACCAAAAATACAAATAAATAGTTGAAAAATAAAAAATCCATAGTGAAAGATACAAGAATGCTGGAGCAGGGTTTATATTGGATGGCCTTGGTATAGAGCTTATTGGGAAGCTTTAGGAAGTGTTTACAAGTCCTCAGTTCTCATTTTGTGCTATAATCCAAGTTGTAAGCCCTTTTAATCCATTTTGGAATTTCACTGTTAAGTTGTTAATTAGTTTGAATCTTGGTGTTTTTATGTTTATTAGTCATAGTTAAGTACAATTAATCAATAAAAGCAGTCACTTGTTCCTTTTAATTTGTAGTTTATAAAAATTTCATTTTAACAGTTTAAATATCATAAAGATCATTAGTGAGTTTTATGTTGTTATGACTGTTGTTTGATGCTTATTTAGTTCTAATAAATGATATTATAAGGTTTGTAATAAGTAGCATGGTCTAAATTACTCATTTGCTTTGAAAATCTTCAAATCAGTCTCAATAAGTAGTGTTTGGTTTTAGTTTGTTAACTGAGCTAAAGAGTGTTTAAGACAGTATTATTGCTTGTTCTGTGTCACTTTAGTATCTAATATCTCAAATCAACAAGAAAAACCAGTGGTCATTTGGTGAAAAGCCAAAATTTCATTTGATCACATCTTTCTTATTCACTGTTGGATTTTAAAGTTCTATGATCATGGTTTTGTGTTTATAAGTTGTTTAAATTGCTCAAATCAGTCTTAATTCACCTTAATATATCATAATCAGTGCTTGGGATCAGCTTAAAGTTCATATAAGTCAACTTAACTAGTTTTTATAAAAGTCAAAATTTTCATTTTGGTCGTTTTTGAATAAAATAGATAATTTTAGTGTGTGTTTAATATTGAGATTTAGCTTGTAAGCTCTTGGGATATCAAAGATTAGCTGCTAAACTTAATTAGAAAAATGCTAGTTCACTTTTAATCAGATTATTTTGTGCTTATTTACTAGCTTCTTTTGAGTACCTGTTCTGAAATTGTGCTCTGTGCATAGTGGAAGTAGCCACTTTCACAAGCTCACACAGAGCTTATTTGTTGGTCAAATCCTGTGATCCTTGGTTCTTTGGAAAGCCAACCAAGCCATCTTGAAGTTCCAAGCTTAAGTTTTTATTTTGAAGCTTGTTTGATAGGGCTGCAATAAGCCTCATCTTTGTCCCATTTCTGTCTTTTGACTATAAGAGTCATAAATGCTTATCTGCTTATTTCAGCTTATTAGTATGGCTCTCTGTGTATTCTAGCTTAATTTGAGTAGCATTAGCTTTTTTGTAGCTTATTCCAGCTTTGGTTCCAATTTATAAGCCTGTTTGAGCTTAAAACATCATATAAGCTCATTAAGTTCACTGTTTGAATCATAAGCCCATAAACAGCTTATTTTTAAGTTATAAAATTTTTGTGTTTATTAAAGTTTCATATTTTAAGTAGTTAAGTAGTTTTCAAAAAAAGAAAATCCACAAAAAACATCATTTTTAATATAGTGATAGTGTTTATTTAATAGATTTTAAGCTTTTTTGATTTTTCTTTTCAGCTTATTATTAAGCAAATCTAGTTTTTATATTTTTCTTAGTTTTCTGTCACCTTAAGTTATTTTTAGAAAAAGTTTCATAATTTTCCTAATCTATTTAGTATTTATTACTCCCTCCGTCCCAAATTTATTGTCCCCTATTGACTTTTTTGGTCTTTCTTTCTCAACTTTGACTATAAATATTTTTATTTGTGTTATACAATTTTTGATAAAAATTATACCAAATGAAAATACATTTAAAACTTAATCCATTCATATATTTTGTATCAAGTATTATGTAATATAAACAAAAGTACTTAAGGTCAAAGTTGAAAAGTAAAGAAAAACAATTTTATTAAAGATAATTTTAAATAGTTAAAAGTATTAATAAATTAGTAATAAATAATTAAAAAGCATAAAAAATATCTTTTCAGTTTTAAAATTAGTTTTATCATATTCTAGATTTTTCTAAGTCAAAATTTTATTTTTCCAGGTTAATTTTGTAATTTCTTGTATTTAAGTGTATTTTAAATAGTAATTAATTAGTAATAAATAGATAAAAAGTGTAAAAAATTATATTTTTAGTTTTAAAATAAGTTTTATAATATTTTAGATTTTTCTGAATCATAATTTTATTTTTCTAGCCTTATTTCATATTTTCTTTTATTTTAGATTATTATTAAATAGTTAGAAATAGTTTTTAATTAATAATAATTAAATACATAGTTGTAAAAAATAATTTTATTTTTCTAATAATTTTGTTTTGTTTTTAGGATTCCAAAAATGTCATTTTCATATTTTTATGTCTTTTATTTCTTAGATCTCACCTTTTAATTTTGTACGTTTACGTAGTTTTTAAACGTACGATTTACATTTCTTTAATCTGATTGTTGTGCTTTCCAAATCCATTCCATTCCAATCAATCAAGAGTGTAGTTATTCAATCCAAATCCTTACTGATCACTATCCTTAGTGATCATTCTATCTCTGATTGTGTTTACACACCATTGAGTCTCCGTGGGACTTAACGACCTGGGAATCCACTATATTCCTCTGATCTTCATTGCATTTGGTTCCAGACTGTTTGAAGTTTGTTACGGTTGGCCATTCACAAGTGGCTAGCTTGTGTGATTAAACTTGACTGTTTGGAGTCGAACCAGTGTAGTGGATCCAAGTGAGTCTCCTGATGACTCAGAGGAACCCACTACTGAGATACCTTCATACTCCCAACCTCCAGCACCTCAACCTCAACAAAGGCCTCGTGTCGAAAGGGAGGTGGTGCTTGCTCTACCTGCGCCATGTTTTGGTGCATCTTCACACATCGTATAGAGGAAGAGCATAAGGAAGGTGGATGGATTGCTTTTTGGTGAATTCAGCAGATGAAGCATAAAGGACATTTTATTTTTCTCCATCATCATTATTTTCATCAATCCATCCTTCCCATTTTGATCCTTAGCTTCACTACTACAAAAAATCCCATAAACACCCCCTGATAAAGATCGGTTAAAGAAACACCGGTCTCTATTTTGTAAAAATAGCGGGGATGGATAACATAAATACCGGTTTTCAAGAAAACACCGATCTCTATAATAAGAAATGCATACAAATGGATTGTGTAATAATAACCAGTGTCATTGTATAGTCAAAGACACTATCTTTTTTAGGGAAGACCGATCTCCCTGATTCGTAACAAAGACACATCTTTTTTTCTTTTTTTTCTTTTTTTTGAGTCGTAAAACACATAACTTTTACGCAAAAGATACGGGCTTCAAACAATAGTTACATATTTTGGGGTGTCTGAGAAAGGGTCAAGAAAAGATCACGGGGATACACCAAACCGAACCGACCTTATTTGGTTAGGTTTTCGGTTTTATATAATTATGGTTTTCGGTTTTGGTTTTACTCGGTTCAGTTCGGTTTGGTTCGTTCGGGTCAAAATAAAAAAATACACCTAAACTATATAAACATGTGTTTCGCCAGGTTAAATTCCGTTTGGTTCTTGGTTCATGTTTTTCTCAAAATCGGTTTTCGATTCGGGTCGGGTTTGGTCGTTCAGGTTAGGTTTGACTCGTTGCTCGGTTTAATCTCGGTTTAATGGACAAACACGGAATTAAACTTTTCCCCACCATTTTCCCTTTATTTTCGTTTATTGCCCACTAACCTCCACCATCTTCTATCTCAAACTTCCCCCAAACCCTAGTATCAAACCCTAACCATAACATCTTCATTAATGGTGTAATATATTGATCATTTATCAACCACCATATCTTTTTCATTAACCGAATACCAAACCACCACATCTCTATCACCGCGACGAAGAATCCTTCATCTTAAATGAGTTTGAACCTTAAACCGGTATATTTGTATTCTTAATTTATCATTTATATGCAATTTTTATTTTTATTTTATCTTATTTTGGTTCAAGATTTTTATTCAAGTTTGATTAGGGTTCTATCTAGGTTTAATTTATCGTTTCTTATGGTGTAAATAAAATTCCGATTCTCGAATCAGGGTATGCATAAACTGTTATGCGTGTGCCTATGTTTAATATGGGATGCCCATATGTCACTCTTGAATAAACATTAGGTGTGTATGGGATATATGTGAATTTTGTGATGTAGTGATGTACGATGTAGCTCGGGTTCAATAAAGATTAAGTACTATAAAAATAATTAAAGCTTATAACTGTTTGATTTATTTATTTAGTTTTTTAACATCGTTATATGATATCTGATTATCTGATGGTGCTTTTTTATTGTGTTTTTGTTTGGAATTGAAACTTTTGTTTTATTGTCTTTGAGTTGTGAATATGTTGGATGTAGTCTTTTTGATTATGGAGATTTTCTTTATTGAGTGATTTAGCAAAACAAGGATTGAATGCATTAAAAGTTTAATATTTGTCTTAGATATGCGTAGAATAGGTTTAAAGCGTGTACCTTTGAGTTTACGCTTGTTTGAAATAGATATCAAATTACAAGGTTTCGTGTGCATCATATATATTTGTTTCAGTTCAATTTTTTTGGTAATTTAGGTGTAAAAATGAAGTATTGTTGTTGTTATTCAGGATACGGGTAAAAGTCTTCCCTGATTGTAAAACCCATTGCCCCTTCAGAAGAAATTGCGCATAACACCTTATGAAGGTTGTAGCTGCTAAAGACGCCGAGGTGCGTTACAATGCAATTCTCTTATATACTCTGGAACATAAAATCATGACCCTACTAGTAATTGTTATATTATGTTGTTGAAGTGACTTTCGACCCATTTACTTATGAATTTTTGGATACAATTATGTTATATCTCTAACGTGTCAAACTATTAAAAGATAGCTAAAGTGGAGACATGCCAATTTGATCGAAAGTCTTCAAAGTATAATTTTAAGAATAAAAGCAAAAATGTTAAGAAGCATACAACATTGTATCATCTTAACGTTTTTTTTCCTAGCACACGTCATATGTAAATTTGTACCAAATTTATCATTATAGCGATAACAATGAATCAAAGACTCTGAAATTAGAATACATCAAACTAAAACTTCTTGACATTAAACTGAAAACCTGTAGTGGTGCTTCACATGTGTTGAAAACTATTAGACCTTGATAGATCTTGAGCTTCGTAGATCGTTAGTATTGCCTATGTAATCACAAACAAACTAAAATAAAATCTCTACTACATGTATTCTGTAGCGGAATATAAACACAAGTATGAAACGCTGATAACTAAGAACTTCTTTGATCCTCTATGGATCGTTATATTAAAAACTTGTTTAAGCACACCTACATAATTCATTCTATTGTGTTCCTTTTATAGACAAGGAACCCTAAACAAAACCCTAAACCGTTTCCCCCAAGAAACGTATAAACATAAAACTAAATAAGATATACACAATCACTTCCTAATAAAGCTCATGTATATCCAAACTAAATATACTAAACACGGAATAATAACTTCCGCAGAAACAAATTAATCTTCAGCAGAACTATGTCTTCAGCAGAATCCATTCAGCAGTAACAATAACATAATTCGTACTTCACATAATTCCCAACAATCCTCCCCTAAACTGGAATTTGACTTGGTTAAGTTCCAGTTTCTTGATAGATCTCTAACCTTGCAAAACTAGAGGATTGTAGTCAAACAACATGAGCAAAGAATCAAAACAAAATCATCTCTTTGATGAAGAAACTCTGAAACTCCATATCTTTGCAGCAACAAATGACAACATGTACATCAAAACATATAAGTTTCAAAATATTCTCATCACATCCAGGTGTGTTAACTCCTGTGAGAGGTGAATCATTGAAAATAATGGATTTGATGTCTCTTTACCAATAGCCATCACTACTGGAGTAGCCAAATGTTTAAGTTCGAAAACCATGGTACATTGATAACCATCTGATTTATTAGCAAATCAGCAACCATGAACGGATTTGATATGTCTTTACTTGTAGCCGTTTGCTCAGGACTAGTCAATTCTTAAAATTGGTGACCTGATTACCAAATATGGTATTCCACTGCCTTTACCACAAGCCATATACATGTGGGCTAGTCAATTCTTAGATTCCAAAAAAGGAATAAATCATGGTGAATTGAGAACCATACAACACTCAGCAATTAAGCATGGGTGGTTGCAAACCCTATGATTTTGAGCAAACCATTACAGCTATCAACAGATTTGAGGTGTCTTTACCAAAGTTGTACCCTTTGGACTAGCTAACTCTTTGACATACACAAGGTATATCTGGTGAGTTAATAACCAGCAATAAGATACAACAAACCTGCAATAAAAGTTAGTAAAAACAAAACATACACATTTTTTTTTTTTTTTTTTTTAACTAAGAAGAAAACAAAGAAACAAAAATTACAAATCATACAAATTACAAAATACCAGAATCATGAGGAACTCCTATGTGCCATAAGCTGATTCTTAATAACACCGACACATTGTTCTACATGCAAAAGATCATTGCCAACAGGATCTGGAGGAACTTCCAACTTTTGAAGAAGCATTCTTTCCATAAGTTTCACAGATAATGGATACGTTCTCTCAAAGAAACATGCAGACAGTAATACCACCCTTCGTCTCAACCACATGCACACGAGGCAGAGGATAAAATCTCCAAGATGTAACCTGCCATAAGTGAGAGTTCTTCCAAATAAAGTATCCTTTACCATTGGGAGATGTTGAATCAAATAAAACATGAAGATCACCCAATAAATATAAACCAAAACCCTTAGGTGCATGAGAATGGTAATACTTATTAACAAGAGTATATAGCGTAACCAAATCTGCTCTATCCACCAGATGCAAGATCTCCTTCAAAAAATTAAAGTCCATGGTCGTATGATCCAACCGGTGAATCACATTCAGCTCATCCTTTTGCAATGACCAATTTACCAAAACATCATGAGACCCTTCAGGAAAAACATCAGAAGATCCCTTTTTAAGAAATGTTGAATCAGCAGCATTGAGATCCAAAGAACTAACCCTTGAAGATTCCTTAACCTTAGATTTATGTGCCTCAGCAGATTTCACAGATCTCCAGAAAGAACCAGATCGTTTTCTAGCCATTCTTTTCTTCCTCCTACATGGTAGATAAATGTCTGAAGATGGTATAGGTTCTTCAGTAACATCTTTAATTTGTGCGGAAGAAATAGAATCATCCTGCTTTGAAACACCACCACGTAAGGCATACATCTTCTCAGCTCTGCTCGGCCTTTTTAGATTTAGTCGTAATTGAGCTTGACAACCCAACTCTTGTCCAACTTTGTCTATAGGATCAACTTTAGGTACTTGACAAAGATAAGATGATATTCCAGATGAAGCAACATAAGGTTCAACTGATTGAACTTGAACAACTGAAGGAATAGCTTCAAGAGATACGGAAGGAATAGCTTCAAGAGATACGGAAGGAATAGCTTCGAAGATACTCGAAGCAACAACGAAGTACTTGACTTTGAAACAGGATCCTCAAAAGAATCTACAATTTCAACTATCCTTGGTCTTTTGGATTTAGGAGCATCTGAAACATCATCAATTCTTTTCAAAGTAGATGCGTATAGACGAGATGAAGTAAACTTCATAATCTTATTATAACAACTGATTAACTCAAAGATCGATAAAGCCTTAACTCGCTTCATGGTCATACCAGAGTTATAGAGAGAGTAACTCTGATATTTCACTACTTTCTGCATATAATCTTTTGTTTGAGCTGCAGATTGTGCTCTCATTTTCTTAGTCATGATCTTTTGAGTTTGCATAGCTTTCCTCTTTGCCATAGCTTCTTGCTTCTTTTGTTGTCCAAGAGCCATCATCTGAGCCACAAAATCATCACTATTAAAGTCTGCTCCCAAAATACTCTGAGCAATGGAAGGATTAGAAACATCTTGCTGAGTATACACATCCCAAGTGTTCAGCAGCATCTGAGTAGCCAATGCATCTAATTCTTTTTGTCTCTCAGGAGTCAATTTAGAAATAGACTCGGCTTCAATCTGTTTAGCCAATTCAGCACTTTTCTTCAAATTGGCACATTCATCTAACATCCTCTTTTGGGCTAACCTTTCTTGTTCACTGACTAGATCCGGACCAAGCTCAAGATCAACCATTACTCCTTTCCCTTTATCAGTAGATTCAAAAATAGCATCACCAAGGTGTATCCATAACAGGAACTTGAAGATTCGCCCGGATGTGCTTCGAAGAAACATGTTTAGAGAAATCTTCAACAGTGTAGAAAATACATCTACTTCTGATTCAAATAAAACTTCCTTCCAAAGAAGGAAAACTTCGAAGGTATTCGTGATAGCACATTTGAAATTTGAACATCAAGATTTCAAAGCAATGTCCATCAAAGGAGTATCAGCAACAACATGCTTTTCAGTAGTTGAAACATCTTCACATTGAACTGTATCCTTTTGCACAGATTGCTTTCTCCTTCGTCTAGTAAACAAAATTGGCTCCTTTTGTTGCACAGATGTACCAACCTTTGAAATAGAGACATTAGATTCTTGAGCCACATTAGCCAACATATCAATTGACTCAAACTGAGCATTCACATCCTCCTCATCCGAAGAAACCTCCAGTCTCCTTTTTCTTTTCTGACTCAGTTGTATTTCCAAGTCCTTAACCTTTCTTTTCAAATCTACAATCTCACCACCAAGCTTAGATTTAGTCTCTGCCAGATCCTTTTTGAGATCAGTGATCTCAGCTCCATACATGTTCACTAAAGCATATAAAGATGTAAGTGTAATAGGGTCCTCACCACCCAGATTGCTCAGTGGGAATGGGAGCATCATTGGGCCTTTCATAAGAAACATCAACATGCTCTATGAATGAAACATTATCATCAACTAGATCTCTAATAGGACTAGGAGTAGGCAATCTATTAAAGTCAGTCTCAACCTCATCATGAGGAACCTGTGTAGATGGTGGACTAGGTCTAGGTGAAGGAGTGGACAAATGTTGTTCAGGAGCAACAAAATGGGTTTCAACAGTATTATAAGGGCCTTCATCCATTGTCACTAATGGATTCCCATCACAGCAATGTGAGTAGAAGGTGGAGAACCAACAACATTTCCTTCTTCCAGATGCATTGCCACTGAAGCAACATAGCCGCTAGCAAAGGATGATGTGCCCCTCATACTTAGTTCTCATTGAAGCAAATAGTTTAGCAGTTAAAGCTCCTATGGGATAAAAGTCTTGGGCTTGTGTGGTAATGTCTAAAATTATCTGAAGAAACCTAGGGTACATCAAAAACTTATGCTTTTTCCTATCTATATTTTCAACCATATTATCAAAAATATACTTAGAGAAATTATAAGTCAAACCCCGAGAAAGACAAACAATACCACATCCCAGCTGTGTAGAAAATTGATCCCATCCTCCAGATTTATTGCTCATACATTGAACCACGGTATGAACCAAAAATCTCCACATAGGACACAACTGATTCTTTAACCACATATCGGTCCTTGCACCCTGATATCCAATAGCTCTTAATCCAGCAAGAATATCCACCGCATTAGAATGATAAACCCCATCATCATCATCCAAACGAAGTTGTATTCTTATCAGCTCCTCACTACGTACTCTGTTCCGTCAACAATAGCTACTATCTCTGTATCATTCCTCTTTTCAGCAGTTGCCCAAAATTGTTTAACCAATGATTCATAAATCACTTCAGGTGAATGCGTTAAAGCATAATGAATCTTGGACCTCTGTAAGAATTCTACCATTGGTCTATACAACTCATCACCCTTAGCTGTTCCCAGAAAGGCCACTTTATTATGATCATGCTTGAATTGAAGCGCCATGTGAAAAATCGTAAGTTAGGGTGAAGATTCACACAAGTGGAAGTGTTTTGAATATGAGTAATAGGAGAAACTTTTAATTTGAGACGAAGATATGCGAACCAAGAATAAGTAGTAGTTTCCTAATTTTGGTCAAATGTTAACCAGTGCTGACGTGTACTACTACTTTTACCTAATTTAACTTTCAACTTCGGCAGAAACACTAATCAATCTGCTAAAGCATACTAATCAGCAGAAACAAATCACGTATTCAGGAAGCTTCAGTAAATATCTTTTTACTGTTTCACCTATACGCATTAAATCTCATTAAGTCTTGAAACTGTCTATAAAACAATCCCAATGCACACATAACTCTTCATCAAAAACCTCAAATAACATCACAAACCCTAATTGCATCAATGCTCCAAAATTAACCACAATCAACCATGAGTAGATCCTCCCCAATCACCCTTTCATCAGATGACAATACATCCTCCATAAGCAGTCTCGAAAGGTGGAAGAAGAATTATTTGTCAAGCAATCCAGGCAATGATGAAGACAACTCATCCATAAGTTCTTCTGTATCACCTTATGAAGACTCAGATGAGGAAGCAACTTCAAAGAGAGTGAAAGAGCCTGTTCTTTCAGTTGTGAATGTGTCTTCCATTGCCGTTGATGATTCTGATGACTCCTGTAAGGAGAGAACATCTTACTCCCAACCTCCAGCACCTCAGCCTCAACGAAGGCCACGTGCTAGAAATCCGCCACTCCCTAAGGATAGAGAGGTGGTTCTAGCACTACCTGCTTCATATCATGGTGCATCATCACATATCGTATAAAGGAAGGAGTCAAGGAAGGTGGAAGAATTGCTTTTTGGTGAAATCAGCAGATGAAGCACAAAGGACATATGTGGTCATCTTCATCATCGTTTTCATCAATCCATCCTTCCCATTTTGATCCTTAGCTTCTTCGTCGTACCGGTCATGCATATCCAGTCATCGAGATAGAATAAATGGGTGGTTATGCAAGACTTCACAAACGCATATCCAGCATCTAGTGTGAAAGATGTGAGCGATCATGCATATCCAACAGCCTGTTAGATGTTGGAATAGATGATATCAACTAGGTTAGGATTAGTAGTTCATGTAAAGCACTTTCCTTGTAGTTGCATGATGTTGATTGTACTCTGTAAGCTGTAAGCTGTAAACTGTTTCTCGAATGAATGAATGAACAATTTGCTTCAGTACTTTTCTTGAATGAACATTGTAACTTCGACTTTGTCTTCGATGAAACAAATAACTCACTTCAGCACTTTGAATTTAGTAGAAACAAGCTTTAGAGCTTTCTTGACCATATTCCAACTTAACAACCATGGTAAATTCCAACTGAATAACCAATCTACAAATCATAACAAACACAGAGAAACACACAAACCAAACAAAGACAAACAAACTATCATTACATTAGCTGGTTAGTGTTAGAGAACAGAATCATAAATCAAAAATCAAACAAATTTACATAAAATAATGCAAAGTATACACAAATCCTCCCCTGAGGCATAAGCCTCCCCTGAGGCCTATGCCTCCCCTTAAACTTTGCAGTTAAGGGTTAAGCATACCAATATGGACCACAAGGTGTTGAAACCTTGGTCCATCAAAAGCTTTTGTTAACAAATCCGCCACATTATCATCAGTGTGAATTTTAACCACTTTTATCAAATGTTTGTCATATGCATCTCTTATAAAGTGGTGCCTGATTTCAATATGTTTTGTTCGACTTTGAAAAACTGGATTTTTAACAATGCATATGGTACTTTGATTATCAATAAAAATTGTTGTGTTCATGAAGTTATACCCATAATCCAACAATTGATGTTGAATCCAAAGAACCGTCCACACAATTGGCAGCAGACGTACTCGCCAGTAGATGAGGTAGCCACAATAGTCTGTTTCTTGCATTGCCAAGAAATCAATCTCTTTCCAAGGAATTGGCAACCTCCAGTAGTGGATCTCCTATCCAGATTTGCACCAGCATAGTCACTATCACTATATGCTTCCAGCTTAAATGGAGATTCTTTTGGGTACCAAAGGCCTAAGTGAGGTTGGCCTTTGAGGTACTTAAAGATCTTCTTAACAGCATTGAGATGGGAAGTAAGTGGAGTAACTTGATGTCGTGAACAAACACTCACAGCAAAAGTAATATCAGGCCGTGAAGTTGTTAAATACATCTAAGAACCAATCATAGATCAGAAGATGGACATTCCTGGTGGATCTATTTCATTGTTGATCTTTGACTTTGGAGCTTCATAAGGTGTAGTGGCAGTCCTTACACTCTCCATACCAAACTTCTTTAAGATGTCCCTCACATATTTGTCCTGATAAAGATACCATCAGGTTTCTGCTGAACTTGAAGACCCAAAAAGAAAGTCATTTCTCCCTTGGCACTCATCTGAAATTCTCCCTTCATTAGCTCCTCAAACTCCCTGCACCAAGCTTCCTTTGTGGATCCAAATATAATGTCATCCACATACACCTGCACAAGAATAATGTCTGTGGAATTCTTCTTCAGGAAAAGTGTTTTATCTATGGCACCTCTTCGATATCCATGCTTCAGCAGAAACGATGAAAGCCTAGCATACCAAGCTCGTGGTGCCTGATGTAGTCCATAGAGAGCTTTGACTACCTTGTAAACATGAGTAGGATGATCAGGATCTTCAAATCCTTTAGGTTGAGTGACATAAACCTCCTCCTCTATTTCACCATACAGGATGGCACATTTAACATCCATTTGATATACCATAAATCCCATGTAGGATGCATAAGCCAAGAAAATCCGTATGGCCTCAACTCTAGCCACAGGTGCAAACACTTCATCATAATCAATTCCCTCCTCTTGTCTATAACCCTGAGCAACCAATCTTGCTTTGTTTTTAATGACCACACCTCTTGCATCTCTCTTATTCTTCAAAATCCATTTAGTACCAATTGCATACTTGCCATCCGGTAGTGGTACCAATATCCAAACTTGCTGATTTTGAAATTGTTGCATCTCTTCCTGCATTGCCTCAAGCCAACTTGAATCTTCAAGAGCCTGAGTAACACTGGTTGGTTCCACTTGAGAAAGAAAACAAGCAAAGAGACAATGTTCATAGTGCGTGTGATTGTCTCTTTGTTGATCTGAGACATAAGAGAGAAAAGCCACTTGACCATATTTAGAACTTGCCACGGTACCCGTGTTCTAACAGTGCATTAGGATCACCAATAATATTTGACTGTGGATGAGTATTGTGAATCCTTTTAGTAGCAGTGGTGTTGACTTCAATGGAAGAATCAAGATTAGTCATAGTAGGTTCAAAATCGGTGTCATAAGAAGGTGAGGTGAAGATTCCAGCTTTGGGTTGATTATTACCAAGATCCGAGGGTCTTGGAAAACGAGTATAAGGATCTCCAAAGTCTGTGGACACTCTAGTAGAAATGGGAGCAGAAACAGATAGCCTTCCAGAAATGATAGGAGAAACCGGATCACGTTCAGTAGAATTGAGGTTTCCACTTATTGTTTCACTTGCACTCTCCTCATCATTCCTCTCAGCATCTAGATTAGCTGCATACTCCTGCTTCTTAAGCCTAGCAAGATCCTCTGCATAATTGGACTCGTCTTGACTCTCAGCAGAAGTAACTTTAGAAGTGTCACCTGAAAAATTGTTAGGGGAGAAAGAAGGCACTACAATGGGTTGCTCATCATCTTTAAACTCACTGTCGAATTAGCATCCGGGAACTGACTGTTAGTTGGAGACTCTTGAGTATCTGCTTGTTGATTAGCCATATGTCTAGAATAACCCAAATAATCAGTTAAGTAATCAAGGTCAAAAGACCAAACATGACCCTGTCCTTGAACATTAGGCTTGTCTTCTAAAAACCTCAGGTTCAATGTCTCCTCTATCTTCTTAGTAGATAAATTGTAAACTCATGCGCCTTACTATGAGCTGAATATCCCACAATATAACCATCATCAGTCTTTTCATCAAATTTGCCCAATGGATCACTTGTATTCAGAATAGTCACTTGACACCCAAAAGGTTTAAGGTAATGAATAGTAGGAACTTTCTTGTAGAGAAGTTCATATGGTGTTTTGAAGTGTGGTCTAGTAATGGACACTCTATTCAATATATAACAAGCTGTGCCAACACTTCATCCAAAACATGGAGGGTAGCTTAGAGTGCCGGCATTGATCTTGCAGCCTCAATGAGGGTCCTATTTTTTCTTTCTGCCACCCCATTTTGTTGTGGGGTTCTTGGAGTGCTATATTCCTTTTTATACCTTTTGACCTACAGAGTTCTATTAGGATAGCATTCTTGAACTCTGTCCCATTATCACACCGAATTCCTTTAACCTTTTTGTTCAACTGATTCTCAATAATGGTAATAAAGTCTTTCAAAGACTGGAGATGTTTCATCTTTGGTCCGTAGAAAGAATACCCAACAAAATTTGCTATAACCATCAGTGATCACTAGACAAAAATACTTTTGATCAATGCTTCTAACTTGAGTTGGACCAAACAGATCCATATAAAGCAACTGAAGAGGTTGAAATAATGCTCACAGCAGTCACAACTTTGTATGAGGCTCTGTGTTGCTTTCCTTTGTTCAGAGCAACACAGTTATGATCATTAGTGAAGACTTTGGAAGGTAGACCTTCAACAAGACCCAGTTTAGAGAGCTTGTTTATGGTCTTGAAGTTGACATGGGCCATCCTCCTATGCCATTTGGTAGACTCATCCAAGGATGCTTTAGCCACCAAACAAGTTAAGTCACCTTCTAGTTTAACATCAGTTAAGTTGAATGTATAAAGATTGTGATTCTGAGGAACTTTCAGCAGAATTGAAGTTTCTTCTGGGAGTTTGAAGTCTTTAGATAACACAAGACATTCATCCTCTGTGAAGAGTACTTTGTTCTTGGTGTCACAGATTTGTGAGACTGAGAACAAATTGAAGTGTTGTAGTTCCTTGACATAGTATACATTCTCAAAGTCCAGTTGAGGTGTTTTGATGGTCCCTTTCCCAGTAATCCTTCCATCACTTCCTCCAAAGGTTACATTGCCTCTTCCTTCAATTGATACAAAGTTATGCATCATATCCCTGTTTCCTGACATGCTTCTTGAACACCCACTATCAACAATGCCAACATCTTTATGCTTAAGAGGATGATTCTACAATAACAAAAATATACAAAATATCAGTACACTATTAAGGCTCAAGTCATTGCTGACTTGAACCTGCCTTGTGGATCATATGAATTATGCCATGCAGATGTATAGGATCCACTATTGTTCTTGGGTTTCCATTGACATTTAGGTCCCTTTTTATTCCAAGAACAACCTGCTGAGGACTTGACAGCAGTATCCCAATTCCCTGTCCCGTTAGTCATTGAGTCAACATATCCAGGCCAATAACCATTCTTAAAGTATGAACTTGTTGGTTGTACATATGGTCTTGCAACTGGTCTTCTCCAAAGAAAAGGAGACTTAGTTGCTTGTGGAACATAAGGGGGTATAGCATTAACATTGGTCCACATTGGTCTAGATGTCCTAGAATCACCACACCTATTCATTCTTTGCTCATGAAAATCACAATCCTTAATTAAATGAAATTTACTTCTACACACAAAACATGTCTTCTGTTTAGAAGATTTATTCAAACCAAAAGATGTTCTAGTACAAGCAGAAGTATTCAAACCAAAACCATGAAAAGAATTGTTTTTAACAGTATTATTATGCAAAGAATTTAAAAGCAAGTCTTGAGAGGCAATTGTCTTGGAAGATGATTCCTTGGCAGCAACTCCGACATGCTTATTGGTAGTCTTGGGTGCAGGCAGGGGTGAAGACTTGGGAAGGTCAGACTTGTCATTTGAATCACACTCTGTAGACCCTTGCTTGGAGGACTTGTCACTTTTAACACAAGAGACAAAGTCATTAGAAGAAGTATCGGTCCGCAAGTCTTTTGACTTTTTGCCATAGAGATGGTGTGATCCATCAAAGTCAACTGTAATGGAAAGGTCAATGGGCATGTGCTCACCTCTAATAGGTCCACGTACAGCATGTAGAGCACCTTCTTTCACAAAATTAGCTAGGCCTGCTGGTGTAGATTTGTGTGTGTCATCCCTAGCTTCTAACCCTACATACTTCTTAAATCCTAATCCTATAGAAGTATTTGGAGTTTGACTAGCATAGATGTGACTTGCTAACTTATTTCCATTTAACAACCATTCATTATGCCTAGCAATTTCAGTATCTAGTTTCTCTTTTAGCTCTAGATTTTCTGACACTACATCTGCTCTTAACTTCTCAGAATATTTTAACTCATTCTTAGCACATTCAAGATCCCTTTCCAACACACTTATTTTCTGATCATAAGCTATTTGATTCTTCTGAAACCAAACCTTTTGTCTTTCTAGTGTATTTAAATCCTGTTTATAAGCTTCAACTTCTACAAAGTATTCATTATATTTAGGTTTCAAAATATCATAAGCTTCTTTGAGTTCATTATAACGCTCACTACAACCAAACAAACAATTTTGTACATGAGAGATGCCCATCAAGGCAATTTGATCATGCCTATCCTCAAGTACGACTTGCAATCAAACCAACATTATCAGGACCATCATTATCCTGCTCATGATGCTTCCAGTCCACATTGCTTTCAAGAGTGACCAAAGCTGCTGATCCCTTTGAAGTTCGGACTCCCTCGATTCTGGCGATAAGTAGAGTATCTCGTCTCATCACCAGCTTTCCTGTCTTTGCACTCTCTGGAGAAGTGACCCATCTATTGACAAGTGAAGCACTTGACCTTCCTTTTGTCAAACCTCGTTGGATCTCTTCCTTGGAATCCAAACCTTCGCCCGACTTTGCTCAAAATTCTTGATATCCATGGACAGCATAGCCACCTGCCACTTCAGATTCATCTCTTCCATCTCCGTGGATCCACGATCTAAATCCTCATATGCGGTTCTGGCGAGGATCATAATCAGCGAAGAAGGATCCAAGCACATCTTCCATGATACCTCCAGATTGAGAACTTGATGGAGTGGTAGTGTAAGATGATGATGAGTAAGTTGGACTTGGACCATGACTCATCTTGGGGTTAGAAGCTCCAACGAATGCGTGTACTGGCAGTAGATGATGATCTATAAGGACCTCTTACATCAAGTTCAAGAGCTTTAAGTTTGTTATACTGACTCATCAAAAGTGAGCATATCCAATCCACCTTTTGCTTTAAAGCAATGCTCACTTGTAGCCAGGATTGAGGTAAAGACCTCAAGAACTTAGAATTACATCATCATTATCGGCTTTGCCTGCAATGATTTAATGACTTAAAATCTTGTGAAACTTGTCATAGCCCTTATGAATTCCTTCCTCTTCAGAGATTTGAAAGTCTTGAAACTGTTGTCTAAGCATGGACTTTCTCATTCTCCTAGACTCCTCATTCCCACCGAACTTTGCCTTAATTGCTAACCATATGTCCTTGGCATCTTCATTGAAGTGAAAATCACTCAAGTGATCCTCAGGAATAGCTTGAAGAAGAATGGTTTTCACCTTGGTTTCTCTCTGAACTGCCAGTAACTCTTCAGCAGTTTTGGGAGGAACATAAGTCATCGTACCTGCAGCATCTACGGTAGTTTTCTTCAAACTGTTTCCCTTCAGCACTATCTCCCATAGATTCCAATCAATGTTGGAGATCCAGTTTTGCATCTTCATCGCCCAAAGGTCATACTCCTCCCTTTTAAGGTAAGGAAACTTAGCATTGCTATTCGAGAGACTTAGGTGTTGCAGATGGGTGGTGTTTTGGTTGTTGGTGATTTCAGCATCAACGTCTGATCCAGGCATGGTGAGTTTTGTTTTGGTTGTATTGGTGTTTGGAAAAACCTGTCCTTAGTATCGTAGAGACTCTCACGAGGCTCTGATACCACTTGTTGAAAACTATTAGACCTTGATAGATCTTGAGCTTCGTAGATCGTTAGTATTGCCTGTGTAATCACAAACAAACTAAAAGAAAATCTCTACTACTTGTATTATGTAGCGGAATATAAACACAAGTATGAAACGCTGATAACTAAGAACTTCTTTGATCCTCTATGGATCGTTATATTAAAAACTTGTTTAAGCACACCTACATAATTCATTCTATTGTGTTCCTTTTATAGACAAGGAACCTTAAACAAAACCCTAAACCGTTTCCCCCAAGAAACGTATAAACATAAAACTAAATAAGATATACACAATCACTTCCTAATAAAGCTCATGTATATCCAAACTAAATATACTAAACACGGAATAATAACTTTTGCAGAAACAAATTAATCTTCAGCAGAACTATGTCTTCAGCAGAATCCATACCCTTCGGCAGAATCCATTCAGCAGTAACAATAACATAATTCGTACTTCACATAATTCCCAACAACATGTTTTCATCCAAACATTTCTTCCACTTGGCTTTTGAAGATTAAATAAAATAGAAACCAAAGTTAGACAATGCTAAAGAAGTAAGTACCCATAATTTGTAATCCAAATTTTAAGCTCCTAGATTATTCTTCTTTTGCAACTTCAGTGGTTGCAACAACAACTTCAGTTGGTTTTTCAACTTCCTCCACAGATTCTTCAACTTCCACAATTGTCTCGGTAGTGACATGAGTCTCTTGTACAATCGGAGTTTCTTCGTGAGCCTGTGGAACTGTTGTTACTTCTTCTGGAGTTGCCTCCGCCTTTGGTTCTTCGATCTCGCTTTTCGACACCTCCACCACTTTAGTCTTGGTTTTAACTGGGATTTCAGTGGTTGGTAGCTCTTCCTTTGATGCAGGAGCATCCACAACAGGTTCTTTTGATGTCTCCTCCACCACTTGCTCTAGCGCAGGTGATAGTTCTTTTAATATTTAGACTATTACTGAAATAATAATTGGCTAATCTTGTATGAAACTTAACCCTTTATGTGTTTCATGTAGCTCGTTCAATATCAATAAAGAAGAAACATACGTGGAAACTTAAGGAAAGAAATTATGAAGGTCCACCATGGAAGCATAAGAGGTAATTGTTGTGCATAATAAATTTCAAATGACTTGTTTTTGTAACTAAAAAGTCGTAAGTCGTGTTTAAGTGTAGTCTATAATTTGATGTAGTTGTTTGATTTAACCAGATTAAAAGAAACAGCTTAAAGCAACTATTATTTAAGGATTTTTAGCCTAAGTCGTAGCAAAACTGATTTTTACCACTAAGTTATGTTAGATCCTATTGTGACTTTGCACTTTAATTAAATTGTAGATATTTGAATTTCTGCAATGACTAGTAATGTCCACCTAAAATTACCAACTAGCTATAGAAAAGTTTGCGTTTCATGTATCTTTATAAGTGTAGACTAAAATGTTACTATATGTGACAAATGAGATTCCGACTTATGGACAATAGGTTAGGTTTCTCGTTTCTATTATTATGTTTGCAACCTTCTAATGTATCCTTAATTATGTAACACAGATGAGGACAATGAGTAGCAAGATGGAGATACTGAGTAGCAAGATGGAGATAAAATGCAATGTCTAAAGAATGCAGTTTCCATTGAATTTATATGTTTGTGACATTCTCCTCAAATTAACTGTATGCTTAGTTGTTTTGTAAGGCTTTTTGATCATGATGCCACTTATCTTAAGAATTTGAGGTTTGGTTTGACATGTTTACTTATTAATAATATTTTTGGTTTGGGTACATTCAAATATTACTCGGTATACATGATTCATAGTGACTGTTTGAGATTTTTATGGCATTAATTGTTTGTAGAGGTTGTTTGGGATTCCTTGTTAAATCAACTACTTATAGGGAGTGTTTGGATTGTTTATTGAAGTTGTTTATCTTGATAAGCAGTTTAATAAGCAATCCCAAACAGTCCTTATAAAGACTTTAATAAGCAATCCCAAACACCCTAATATATATATATATTTTTAACATATATATGTAATAGAAACTGGTTTTTATCATATATACCATCAGTATGGTATTTACACACAAAGAAAACTTGTGTGTTAACTCAATAATAAAGACTATTTTCTAGTAGTAAACCGGTCTCGTCGTCATATAGAGACAGGTTGCAAAACCAGTTTCTATGAGTTTGGGTCATAGAGATACCCCCTCACAGAGAGTGGTTCCAAAACCACTTTCCATGAGCTATTCTAACCGGTCTTCGTGAAACTTTTTGTAGTAGTGCTTCCTCGTCCTAGTGGTCATGCATATCCAGCCATCGAGATAGAAGAAATGGGTGGTTATGCAAGTTTTCACAAACGCATATCCAACATCTAGTGTGAAAGATGTGAGCGATCATGCATATCCAACAACATGTTAGATGTTGGAATAGATGATATGAACTAGATTAGGATTATGTATAGCTCTGTTCTTGTAGTTGCATTTGAAGTTGATAGAATTTTGTAAGCTGTAAGTGTAAAACATTTCTTGAATGAATGAATGAACAATTTGACTTCAATTTCTTCTCTATGTACTCTTACTTCAGTAGAATCAACTTGTTTACTTTAGCACTTTAGTTTCAGTAGAAACAAGCTTCAAAGCTTACTTGACCATTTATAAAAGAATCACACTTGATGAATCTTGGACTTGAACATGGAATAGACAAATTGCACTTGAAATAGATAAACTGCAACACAAACACAAATACACACAAAAACAGCACAGAGACATATTGTGGTGTCAAGGGTCCTGTTAATTTTTTTTCAAATAAAACTTTTGCAATTAAGCGTTCTATAAAACTGAATAAGCGTTAAAAAAAGCGGATGTTTTACGACTCTAAAAAGATGTGCCATATTGTGGTGTATCATAAACAAACCATTATGAATAAGCGTTCTATAAAGGTTAACGTTATAAGACGCTATTGTCAAGGGTCCTATTCACTTTTCTTATAAAAAAAACGTTTGCGAATAAGTGTTCCATAAAACCGATGTTTTATGACTCAAATATCAAGTGTCTTATGATGATGTATCAATCTATGGGACCCAAGTGTCAACTATCATATTAAGTTATGTTTTAATAATACTTTTGCGAATAAGCGTTTTAAATAATTAATGTTTTATGACTTATATATCAAGTGTCCTATTATGGTGTATTGTGATAAAACCATAATTAATATGCATCCTTTAAGGGTCCTATTAAGTTTTGTTATAATAAAACTTTTGCAAATAATCGTTTTATAAAAATGATGTTATAAAACCATTGTACATAAGCGTCCTATAAAGGTTAACGTTATAATACCCACGTGTCAAAGGTCCTATTAAATTTTGCTATAATAAAACTTTTTGTGAATAAGCGTTTTAACTAACTGATGTCTTATGACTCAAAACTCAAGTGTCCTATTATGGTTTATTATAATACAACCATAATGAATAAACGTCTTATAAAGGTAATTTATTAGGATCCATATTTTAAGTGTCATTTTAAGTTATATGATAATAGGACCCCAAATCATCGACCATCCTATTATATACCTTTTTAGGACATCGCCTAAGTAGCAAATATTTTAAAAGGACCATAAACGCTCATATGTCCTATTAAACAGTTTTTTAGGACTTCATTATCATACCGTCCCACACAAAGGGTCCTAAAAAGCCACTTTTGTTGTAGTGAGAACAACTGGACTTATGACGGGTCACCTGATTTCTCCAGTGGGACCCTTTGCTGATAGGTTAGGACGAACTGACCGAATGCTGTCCTAGCGACTTTGACCCCACCTGAAGTAATTGGAAGTAATTAGACATAAACATTACTAGTTAGGATGAGTAACTAGGTTAGCACCCCTCTCCTCTATTGATCACAACCCTCGCCTTTATTTGCTTTCATATTTTATTGTCTTAGTAGTAATTAATCATTTCCACCTTAAATCATATTAAAATATGTGACACCTAGACTTAGTTTAAATCCACACACATAGCTCTTGGGACGACATCGGTTTTACCGAATACTACACTACACACGACCGGGTACACTGCCCTTTAGTGCATTAGGGTAGACCATAAGTATAACGAGAACTTATAAATATTAAAACCTGGTCAGTAAAACCTGCATCAAAGGGCGTCACTGAGACTTTTCATCTCAGACGACCTAGATCCAGAATCAGACGACGTCCCTGCTGAATCCCGACGGCGTCACAACTACAACGTGATGTCGTCCCAACGATTACTTGGCCAAGACGAAAACCCTAATGACGGCGATCTGACGGCGTCCCACCTATAAGGCGACGCCGTCACAAGTGTAAAATTATATATAGAAATCGAATTTTCAGAATTTTTAGAAGGTAAATTTGTGGAGTAAAAACCCTAAACATTTGTAGTCCGACTTAGACAGTATCTTAGGGTTCTCAAACCCTATTTTACATCAAGATAAGTGTTTTACTTCATTGATTTCATTATGTCTTCCATTGAATGTGTGTATGCTTGCGTGATTAACATGTCCGGCTAAATTTCTTGTGTGTTTGCTTAGATCTATGAAACCTAGTTATTAATTATTGATTGGTTGTCTCTTATCTTAATTGTAATTGGCTTAGGAGTGTAATTAGGCCATCTTTGTGTTTAAATGCTTGAGTAATCTTTGTGAACCTTAGTTTATGAATCACTTAGCGGATTTCGTAGTCTAAACATCCAAAGATAACCTTAAAGTTAGTTTATGATTAATCTAGAGGATTTCGTAGGCAATAACATTAAGGTAGTTTCAAAGAGTTAGGGAAAAAGGTACACCCTACGACCTTAGAAAACACAACGCGTTAAGAATAAGGACGTGACAATTCAACCACCAATAAAAGATAACTAGGGAGTAATAGTATCTAGCTAAGCACATTTTTAATCATCATACGAGCACACATCAATAGACATAAGACTACCCGTAGTATTAGATAATTAGATAGTAGAAGTAATCGGTAGAAGTACCACCCCCCAAATCCAAGCCCTGAGATTTTACCCTTAGCTTTCAAAAAAAATATAAAAAGATAAAAAAAGAATCTTCCTCAACCTCAACCTTAGCGTAGTACACTTCTTACTAGCATTCCTATTACCCTAGAGAATGATATCAATACCCGAGGCTTACCCAATACTACACTACAACGATTAGGTTCACTGCCTAGGGTGTTGAAAAATTTGCTCGACGAAAAGGAAGTTCCTTTGACCCCGAACGCGCCTTGTATGCGCATCAAAATGTGTGTTTTTTTTTTTTTTTTTTTTTTAATTTGATGAAAAAATGAATGGCTAAGATTGGTTCATTGGGTATTTAATAAATTTTGGGTCTAGATTGAACTTTCCTCTTCCTACACATTAGATGAAGGTTTAGAAACCCTCCGTATATTATTAGATGAATCACACCAAAAACTTTATACGGGATGTCTAACTTAATCAAAATTTTAGTTTGTTGTTACTATTTTGCATTTAAAGATGACTAGTGGTTGGTCTATCAAATCATTCGATGCCGTGCTTGATGTACTCAGAAAAGCTTTGCCAACCTCCATCCTTAGTTTTGAAAAATTTCTTTGAAGCAAAAAAATACATACGTGATTTGGGGTTTTGTGGAGAAAAAAAATTCACGCACGTGTTAATGATTGCGTTCTTTATCGAGATAAGTATGCATCTCATACTCATTGCCCGAATAATGCGTGCACAGAGCATCGATTTGATGGAGACGATTTCAAGGTACCATGAAAGCTACTTCGATACTTTCCTCTTAAACCCAAACGATTTCAAGGTACGACGAGCATAGTTTTAAAAAGCGCGTCGCGCCTCGACTCAAGGCTCAAGCTTTAGGGATTTTTAGGATCCATACATGCTTAAGGCTCACAAAAGACGCGATGCCTTGGGCTTTAGAGCCTTGCGCCTAGGAGAGGTGACGAGTTTTGAACATTTTTTTCATATCTAACATGCATCGACCTCATATTTTAGTGAAACCTAACCTAGAAACTAACTAACTCAGACAATTGAGAGTTTTATTCTTCAATTCAAGTGTTTATACATACATGCCTCTCCTTCAATTTTGAGCATGAGATAATGAAATATCATCATGCTATCATTTTGATACATTGATTGATATTTTGGGTTTGAATTTGAGATTTGCTTCGAGAAATTAAGTATTTTAGTGTTATTTAAGTCATCATTAATACATAAATTCTCGCGTAAAACTTTTAAAATTTTATTCAATTCACTGCGCCTCATATTTATGAAGCCCGCGCCTTAATCTGCGCCTCGCCTCAAGGCTCCATAAAGCCTTTTGCGCTTTGAGCCTTTCAAAACATTGATGACGAGTGTCAAGAGCTATCAAGTGTGTATTTCTTTTCTCATTTTATTTTAATTTTAAATATATATAATTTTCAAGAATTGTACTGTTAACTAATAATACTTTATTTGTCGCTTTTCAAAAATTTATAGAAATCGTACCCATCATGTACGCCATTGGAAATTTCATCCCTAGCAACACAAATGGTCCCTATATGTTACCTAACATTGCAAATATTATCCATAAATTTCTTTTATTAGAGAAAACGGAAATTTGGATAACCCGTTCTTACGTTTTAGCTGAAATTATGTAATTCGTCTCTAGAAAAATAGTGAGAGACCCAGCGTCACGTAGCAAAGCGCGGGTAAAAAATTCTCGTTTCGTATTATTTGTAATGTATGGATTGGTCTTATTAAAACTTTTAAAAACTAAGAATAGTTATCATACTTCATGTATAGTTCTTTGCATATAAGCTAAAAAAATATATAAAATACGATGCACAAAAATTTTAAAAATTTAAAAAGCATAAAAATTAAAAATTAAAAAAATGCCCCCATGCAGGATGGAAGTACATACATCGAGTTTACAAGACTCGAGCTCTATTACTCAGCTATAGGGGCATTTGGATTGTCACATCCCAAAAATGGCGCAGCGGAATTACATTTAAGGGACATGACTTCATAGTACAAAACACAAGGTGTTTAAATAGAGAAGTACTAAATGCATTTATCGCAACACTATTCAGAGTTTCAATAGATCCACCCGACGAGATAAATATAAGTCATGATACATAAGTCCACAATAAATAAGTCTTCAGGAACAAATGCAAAACTCTACGGGTACATGCCCCGGGAGGGTCTTGTCTTATGTTTGCTAAGCCAGGCTAGTACTCAACCATCTAAGCAACTTCGTTCTTAATACCTGAAAATGGATACTCGAAAACGTCAACATAGTGTTGGTGAGCTCATAGGTTTAAGAGTAAAACCACTGGCTGTGAATAATATGGAGCAGGACAATAGTGAGCATGATATACAAATATTAGCACTAACTGAAACCACGATGCTTGCAACAACTGTACACGATTTCTAATAACCCCGATAGTACTATCAATGCTTCGGCTCCGGAGTTAAACAGTTGCGCACGAATGAACACACATAATAAAATCACACAACAAGGCACATATTGCAATCAAACGCACATAATTGTCCAAAATCAGGAAAACAGTAAAACACAACATGAAAACAGTTTAAAATATCATTTGAGTAGCATTTTCCCTTAAGGAAAACATAATGAAAAAGGGGCTACGAGAACTCATCTCAGTAAATCAGCAGTCTAAAGCAGTGGTCAAGTAGAATTAGTGGATGGCACCGACATGTGACAAAGTGGTGTGATGTCGATTTGAGGAGACCAAACAAAACAAACCCAAATATAAAATCTGATCCAAAACCGAATTCAAAGAAAAACCAAACCCTTAACAAAACTTAACATGTGAAAGTTGTGTGAGTGAGATTGAGTGTGAAACTTGTGTGAAAACCCTTGTGGTTGCTTGCTGCTATAAAAGAAAAACAAGAAGAAGCTTTGACCATGTCTTTCTTGTCTCGAGTTTGAGAAGAAACCTTTTTTGGCAAACCTCCCTATCCACCATCATCTTCAACGTAATCTTGTGATGTGCGTTGGGAAGGAGAAAACAGGTGATGGTGATAGATCGATTTATCATCTCCGTTTCTTGTTTGACCTTGAAGATTGAAAGTGATGGATCATTAGGTTTATCAACAAGAGGGAGGGGGGGTGTTAGTTTTGATGTGGGAGAAGGGAAGCCACGTTTTTACCAGAAGGAGAATGTTGGCCAGGTTTTCTGGCAACACTTTTGGATTGATACAAATGGTTGTAAATAGTCATTGGTATTCTTGTGTTTATGATTAAAGTAATGTAACAGTAAAAGTGAAAGTAACTTTGGACAGAGATATTGCAACAAAGTAAACTTAATATTAATATAGAATGGATATCTGTTGTGTACAGCTTTTGACCTATTTATAGGTTCCCAAACGTCATAATCTAAATGGCAGGTGTTTGTTAACCATTGTGACGTCTAAGGAATAACTACCAACTATAATAACTGCCTAAGATAATTGTTTCAATGCATTGGGTCGTTTTAGTGTTTATCTGACCCATGCATACTTAGGATATAAAAATAATACATAAATTGTCTTTAAAGTATATGCTAAATAATAAAACTAATCTATGTATGATCTTAAACATAATTAACAGGTAACATTTCCCTCCTAATTATTTTAAGATCAAATCTTTCATGAGTGAGACTTGCTTTCTTTTTCTTCACACAATGATTTCATAATCACTGCTATCTTCACTGGTTGTGTCAAGGGCTGCATCTTTCATTTCATTGCCATACGTCTCATCACCATAGTTGTTCATCTCTTCTCCTTGTGTTCCATCTTCTACTGCATCATTCTTCCAGTTCTGTGGGTCCCTTTCTTCTGCATACTTACTGCATTCTCCCACATCTCTTGTTCTTTCAACACTGGGCATCCTTGCAGTCTCA
The DNA here is from genome assembly GCA_910596185.1 of Chrysanthemum makinoi. NCBI lineage: Eukaryota > Viridiplantae > Streptophyta > Magnoliopsida > Asterales > Asteraceae > Chrysanthemum > Chrysanthemum makinoi. Next base: position 18,600,247 of record OU343225.1, on the reverse strand, counting down.
TGGTAAACACTTATGAGCTCTATGAAGTTTCTGTAACAGGCCTTTATGGCTTCATCATCATCAACTGATAGACCTTGTATGCTTGCAATGCCTTTCCATTTGTCACTCAAAGTGACTGCCACATATCCACCAAAACCTTCTACTATTTTATACAAACTTAGCAAATCTATCTCCTTCTCATGAATAACTGGTGGTATCATGTCCAATGCATCATAATTGAGATGCACCAAATAGAACCACTTTACCAATTCTATAAATTTTCCACTGAATATGCTCCAATTGTTGTAAACAAGGTTGTTCTTCTTGAGTAAATTCATAAAGGATAAGAATCTATTAAACGAATTTACCTTAAGAGCATATAAGGTTCCATTCCAACTGATGTAGTCATTGTCTACATAGTATTGAGTGTCCTCCTTATTCCAATTCAGTTCTTCCAGTCCCTTAACCAATGAGCACTCATCCTTTGGGTCCAAAGACTCAAAGTAATCATCTAAGTATTTGTTATGTTCTCTGATTGGACTCCACTTCTCTTCTCTGTTGCTTGTCTCTTGTTCCTTTTCAGTTTCCACAATGTTTTCATCAAACATACTCTTCACAGTGCACATGTTGTTTTCAATTTTAACCATGTACCCTTGTTCTTCCAAATGGTCATAACTTAGTATGTTCATTGACACCTCAGGGGTGTATTGAACATCTTGAACAATAATGTCTCCATCCTTTGTGTTGACCACTGCATCACCCACACCATAAGAGAAAACAAAATTTTTCTCTTTTTCTTCTTTAAAAATCATCTTGAACTTATATTCAATTCATTTGAATTGAGTTCTACTTGGGCAAAGGTGATGTTTATAACCACGGCTAACAAACCAAACTTCATTCCATGACTTGTCCCTTGATCCTTCAACCATATAATCTGGTTCTATGTGGATCTTTTCTGGAAATTTTCAATCACTTGCTTATCTGTCTCTTGTTGCACTTCAATTGCAGCAATCCTCTTTCTTTGTTCACATGCCCAGTATGCATGTCGACCCAACAGAAGAACAAATTCTTCAAGGATGTTAAACATTATTTCGGGGCGACCCCTTCTTATTCAAAATCTATGCGGATCAAGTCATCCGAAGGTGTGTTTATGGACAGGAAGCTATTGACATTCTCACACTTGCCATGCTTTGGACCCACGGGGGCCATCATAGTCCAAACTACACCGCCAAAAGGTGTTTGATTCCGGGTTTTATTGGCCCACAATCTATAAGGATGCCCACTATTTTGTCAAAACCTGTGACGCTTGTCAACGTCATGGAAATATCTCTCAAAGAAATGAAATGCCGCAAAATGCCATTCAAGTATGTGAGATCTTTGACATCCTCAGGGTATTGACTTTATGGGGCCATTTCCATCTTCTAGAGGAAACAAATACATACTCGTGGCTATTGACTATTTGTCAAAATGGGTTGAAGCAAAAGCTTTACCTACCAATGATGCCCGAGTGGTTGTGAAGTTTTTAAAATCTCTTTTGCCGAGGTTTGGAACTCCACGTGCTATAATCATTGATCGTGGTGCGCATTTCGCAATGACCAGTTTGATCGTGTCATGCAAAAGTATGGTGTTACCCACCGTCTCTCTACTGCATACCACCCCCAAACAAAGTGGGCGGTGGAAGTTTCCATCCGTGGTATTAAAAGAATTCTTGAAAGGACAGTAGGCGAAAATCGTGCATCACGGGGATAAACTGGATGGCGCACTCTGGGCCTTCCGTGCAGACTTACAAAACACCCATCTGGTGTACTCCATACAAGCTAGTGTACGGAAAGGCATGTCATCTTCCGATTGAGTTAGAGCACAAGGCATACTGGGCCTTAAAGCATGCAAATTTCGATATTCAGACAGCTGGTGATCACAGAAAAGTTCAAATGAATGAATTAAATGAACTTCGTGATCAAGCATACGAGAACTCTTTGATCTACAAGCAAAAGACAAAGAAGATTCATGACTCTAAAATCAAGAACCGCGTTTTCAACGTTGGTGATCGAGTCCTTCTTTTCAATTCAAGATTAAAGATTTTCTCGGGAAAGCTCAAGTCCCGTTGGTCTGGTCCATTTACTATCGCTAAGGTTTATCCTTATGGTACCATTGAGTTATCTCAACCTGATGGTCCTAATTTTAAAGTGAATGGTCATCGATTAAAGCATTACTTTGGAGAGGACATTCCATCCATGGTTGTCCCGGATCTACAAACTTTACCCATGAACCAATGAATGCGGGGATCGAGTCAAGCTAATGACTCGGTAATAAAAAACATTAGCACACACCATATGGGTTTTCACCCATATTTCTGTCTTCTTTCTCTGTTCTACCACCCTAGAGTGGGGGAGTTTCCCCACTGTTGTATCAATAAAATCAATTTAAAAAAAAAAAAAAAAAAAAAAATCTCTTTCAAATAATGGCCGTAGTATTTCATTTTTACTTTCTTTGTTTCGGCATAACCGCCGGTGCTTTGAATATTGAGGGCAATATTCATTTCTTAGTGTGGGGGGGAATTCTCACGAATTTTATCATATGTATTATCCACCCAATTCCCCCTTTTTGGCCAAAATTTTTTTTTGGAGTAAGTGTTTTTCACTTTTCGGCATATATGGTAATCAGTACGCCGTGTCTAAAAAAACAAAAAGAATTGGCTAATCCAGGAGCAAACGGCTCTTGGTAAAGATTTCTCAAATCCGTTTATGGCTTGCAATTTGCCCAAAATTGTATGGTATTCAACTCACCATATCCTAAAAAGTGAAGAGTTGGCTAGCCCGCAAGTTTATGGCTTGTGGTAAAGGCAGTGGAAAAGCCATAATTGGTAATCGGCTCACCAAAGATAATTCTGATAATTTATCTAAGAGTTGGCTAGTCCCGAAGCAAACGGCTTCTGGTAAAGACAAATCAAATCCGTTTACAGCTTATGATTTGCTCAAAATCATTTGGTTATCATTATACCAAGGTTCTTACTTGAACTGAAACAATTGGCTACTCCAGAAGTAATGGCTTTTGGTAAAGAGTTCTTTAAAATCCATTAAAGTTTAAAACATTGCTAGGGACTAGCAATATCTTAGTGTGGGGGATTGATGAGTGTCTAAATACTCATCATTTTTGTACAATCTAAACTGCAAATTCATTTGAAAACGCTCAAAAATGCATCAAAATGATGAAAATATCACAAACAAGTGTTTTATGTGTTTTAAATGCAAAAATATCAAATTCAGATGAAAAATGTATCAAGTTTGCAAAATTGGCAGTTTTAGTCCCCCAAGTTTCAAAAGTTGTCAAATCTAGTCCCTGGAATTCAAAACTGTTGAGTTTTATCATTCAAGGTCCCTGAAATATTCTAAGTTGTTAAAAATGGTCCTTGAATGATTCTTTGGTCAAATGGCAGAAAAGGTCCTTCAACTTTGAAAAAATGTCAAAATTGGTCCTTGGATATTTAAAAATGGAATTTTATGCAAAAGTGGTCCTTGTACTATTAAAGATTGGCAAAGTTGGTCCTTTTGATAACATTGGAGAAAGTTCAGTTTTGGTCCCTCAAAAATCCGAATTTACATGATTGGTCCTTGTATACTTACTAAACCAAACGGACACCCTTTTTAATATCAAACCCAAAACACAAATCCAACCCAAGTCCATACCAGCTGGCCCAACCTTAGCCCAATCCTCCACTTGGACCTTGACCCTTGAGCCAGGCCAATATCCATTTTGATCCCTGTCAAAACCATTTTGGACCCCCCTCTCGTTATTAATAGCCGGTCAAAAAAGTCAAACACGCGCCAAATATACCAGCCACTGTTCATCTCCCTCTCAATGCCTGAAATCCAAAAACCAGAGCTGGTTTTCCACTTTTTCAACATCCCCCCCACCTTACCTTGTCCCCCTCCACCTTCACTAACACCCAAAGATCTTTAATTGCTTCAAACCACTTCATTAATGCTCAAACCTGCTCAAGAAAAAAATGGCGCCAAAACTGCCATTTGTCAAATATGATGAGTTGGATGATTTCAATGGTCAAGATTGAGTGGGATATGTTCAGAGTTGTCAACAAGAGTACAAAAGTCTATAAAGGAGGGTTGAGAAGAAATGTATCAAATCATCTAGTGTAATTTTTAAATTTCAATGTCGTTTTAGTCTAATTTTAAATTCCAGTGTATCTTTAATCTTTTAAACTTTGTATTTCAAGTATTCAGTGTATAATAAATCTTTTGCAACCATCAGTTTCAGTTCTAAGACTTGTTTTCAGTTTATGCAACTTTTCCTAATTCAAAAATCTCATGTATGTTCCAATGTTGTTTTTAGATGTTTTCAAGAACTGAATAAGCACATGTAAGCTCCTATAAAGCTTATTCAAGCTTTTAGAAACATTAAAAGTCAGTTTAGAAGCAAAAAGCAAAAATCACCAAAAATACAAATAAATAGTTGAAAAATAAAAATCCATAGTGAAAGATACAAGAATGCCTGGAGCAGGTTTATATTGGATGGCCTTGGTATAGAGCTTATTGGGAAGCTTTAGGAAGTGTTTACAAGTCCTCAGTTCTCATTTTGTGCTAGAATCCAAGTTGTAAGCCCTTTTAATCCATTTTGGAATTTCACTGTTAAGTTGTTAATTAGTTTGAATCTTGGTGTTTTTATGTTTATTAGTCATAGTTAAGTACAATTAATCAATAAAAGCAGTCACTTGTTCCTTTTAATTTGTAGTTTATAAAAATTTCATTTTAACAGTTTAAATATCATAAAGATCATTAGTGAGTTTTATGTTGTTATGACTGTTGTTTGATGCTTATTTAGTTCTAATAAACGATATTATAAGGTTTGTAATAAGTAGCATGGTCTAAATTACTCATTTGCTTTGAAAATCTTCAAATCAGTCTCAATAAGTAGTGTTTGGTTTTAGTTTGTTAACTGAGCTAAAGAGTGTTTAAGACAGTATTATTGCTTGTTCTGTGTCACTTTAGTATCTAATATCTCAAATCAACAAGAAAACCGTGGTCATTTGGTGAAAAGTCAAAATTTCATTTGATCACATCTTTCTTATTCACTGTTGGATTTTAAAGTTCTATGATCATGGTTTTGTGTTTATAAGTTGTTTAAATTGCTCAAATCAGTCTTAATTCACCTTAATATATCATAATCAGTGCTTGGGATCAGCTTAAAGTTCATATAAGTCAACTTAACTAGTTTTTATAAAAGTCAAAATTTTCATTTTGGTCGTTTTTGAATAAAATAGATAATTTTAGTGTGTGTTTAATATTGAGATTTAGCTTGTAAGCTCTTGGGATATCAAATATTAGCTACTAAACTTAATTAGAAAAATGCTAGTTCACTTTTAATCAGATTATTTAGTGCTTATTTACTAGCTTCTTTTGAGTACCATTGCGAAATGTGCTCTGTGCGATGGGAAGTAGCCACTTTCACAAGCTCACACAGAGCTTATTTGTTGGTCAAATCCTGTGATCCTTGGTTCTTTGGAAAGCCAACCAAGCCATCTTGAAGTTCCAAGCTTAAGTTTTTATTTTGAAGCTTGTTTGATAGGGCTGCAATAAGCCTCATCTTTGTCCCATTTCTGTCTTTTGACTATAAGAGTCATAAGTGCTTATCTGCTTATTTCAGCTTATTAGTATGGCTCTCTGTGTATTCTAGCTTAATTTGAGTAGCATTAGCTTTTTTGTAGCTTATTCCAGCTTTGGTTCCAATTTATAAGCCTGTTTGAGCTTAAAACATCATATAAGCTCATTAAGTTCACTGTTTGAATCATAAGCCCATAAACAGCTTATTTTTAAGTTATAAAATTTTTGTGTTTATTAAAGTTTCATATTTTAAGTAGTTAAGTAGTTTTCAAAAAAAGAAAATCCATAAAAAACATCATTTTTAATATAGTGATAGTGTTTATTTAATAGATTTTAAGCTTTTTTGATTTTTCTTTTCAGCTTATTATTAAGCAAATCTAGTTTTTATATTTTTTTTAGTTTTCTGTCACCTTAAGTTATTTTTAGAAAAAGTTTCATAATTTTCCTAATCTATTTAGTATTTATTATAATTTTAAATAGTTAAAAGTATTAATAAATTAGTAATAAATAATTAAAAAGCATAAAAAATATCTTTTCAGTTTTAAAATTAGTTTTATCATATTCTAGATTTTTCTAAGTCAAAATTTTATTTTTCCAGGTTAATTTTGTAATTTCTTGTATTTAAGTGTATTTTAAATAGTAATTAATTAGTAATAAATAGATAAAAAGTGTAAAAAATTATATTTTTAGTTTTAAAATAAGTTTTATAATATTTTAGATTTTTCTGAATCATAATTTTATTTTTCTAGCCTTATTTCATATTTTCTTTTATTTTAGATTATTATTAAATAGTTAGTAATTAAGAGCTCATTTTAAGAAAAAGAATTTTTAAATAAAAACACTTTGTGTTAAAATTATTTATTGGAGATTTATTTGTCATTTTAAGATATAACGAAAGACAGTGGTAAAAAGGAACTTAGTACTAACATTTCGAATAGTACACCCCAATTTCAATGCCCAATCCTAAAGCCCGCGAATTACTCATTATGGGCAATTCGTATACAAATTATTCTCGAAGCGAATGGTTTATGGAAAACAATAGAGCCGACTGAATCGACTCAACCAGAAGAAAATATGATCAACCTGGACTTAAGGAAGATCACAAAGGTGGAAATAACCAGAAGAACATGATCAACCTGGACTTAAGGAAGATCACAAAGGTGGAAATAACCAAGAAGAACATGATCAACATGGACATAATGAAGATCCGAAAAAAAAAAGGTGGAAATAACCAGATCAACATGGACATAATGAAGATCACAGATGAAAAAGGTGGAAATAACGGATCAACATGGACATAATGAAGATCACGAGAAGAAAAGGTGGATAACGGATCAACATGGACATAATGAAGATCACGAAGAAAATGTGGAAATAACAGGATCAACATGGACATAATGAAGATCAAGGAAGAAAAGGTGGAAATAACAAGATCAACATGGACATAATGAAGATCATGGAAATAACCGATCAACATGGACATAATGAAGATCACGTAGAAGAGTGGAAATAACCGAAGGAAAATTGATCTACACGGATATAAGGATGATCACAAAAAAATTAAAAGCTTAGATGGTGGATTTAACCAGAAGATGAATCAAGAAGACTTAAAGACCTACGTTACAGCGATTGTGATTAAGGGGGAGAATATTGGGTTAATCCCAATCGACCCAACCCAGCGACCCAAGTCAACACCCAAATGACCCGGTCAACAAAAGTCAACAAAAGTCAACCATACGAAAAGTCAAAGAAGTAGTTATAGAGCGGTTACCAGGCAGTTATAAAATAACTGCTCTATACCCTGAACCGACACAATGGTTCATATGTACCGTTTCATTTATTATATATATTTCGAATTCTAATGTAAGAAACATGATGACAGATTTTGTACAATGATGACAGATTTTGTACAATGATGACTGATAAATAAGAAAAGTTTCTTGATTCAAATTGTTATTATAATTACTGGTATATCGTTGATTAAAGATCCATAAAAACTGGGCCAACAGAGAAGGGAGAGAGACGAGACGAGGTTTTTTCCTTTTTCTTTTTTTTTTGGGAAGTGGAAAAGATAATGGGGCTTGCATATGAGATAGTGTTAGATGTATTTTTGTTAAATTTTTTTATTTATTGTATTATGTGTACCTCGTGTCTCGCTGTGTGACATTTTGTCTTGTCAAAATGCCCGAAATACGTTTTTGGTAACGTTTTTTATAAACATTAAATAGTAATAAAAATTATTAACTCAAATTAATATTTGTTTGTTTTAAATCGTTATTACTGCCATGTCGTGTGCGGCTTCATTTCTCGAGATACCCTCTCGTTGTTGTGTTTTACTCATCAGTAAATATTTAATTTGCATTATTTGTCGAAAAATAAATAGTTGTGCCATAAGTATTGACCTGGAAATTGCGGGTTGTTATATTGATGAATATTAAAAAATTAAAAATTTAAAAATGTCTCCATGCAGGATCGAAGTACATACCTCCATTTTACGAGCATGGACGGACCTACATGGATGCCGGGGTGTCACGCAATGTAATTTTTCTAAAAATGTGTTGTTTTTTGGTATGTGCAACCACCGATATTTGTGCTATTTCATCTATTACTGAGCTATAGGGGCTTTTGGATGAATATATCTAGTAAAGTATACATAACCAGAACCTAAGCTTAAAAAATTCATAAAACAGCTTTTTTCTTCCATCTCTTCTACTTTTTATTGTCATAGCTGGTGGCATGAACTTCAAAGATTGGTATGGAGTATAGTATTATGTATTTTTCATACTTGCAGTAGTTACCATCTCTTTTAACTGTATATATGCTGATTAAAAGTTTGAACTAAGGATATAAATCTAATTTGCCAATCATGACAATGACTAGAATTCAAATCACAACAACCATTTATTTAAATATAATTTGTTACAATGTCATTGATCACAAACATAATAAATCAAGAGTAGATACACTAGTTACAAACTTACCAACATATATATTTTAAGATATGATGTATAATATGAGTTTAGTCAGTGCAACATCGGTACAAGAAAAACCTCTCCATAGACCGGCCACATTCAGCGCAAATCACTCTTTCGGGCACACTTCCGGTTGTTCCTGGTAGGATCAAGCGGTTGCAATGATGAGGTGGTCGATTTGCCTCAAGATAGTTGTTTAACGCTGGTAGAAAACCTCTATTTTCCGCGTCCACTTGCCAATCTTTGTAGTTAGTAAAACTAGTTAAGATTGTTTCCCCATCAGTACGTCTCATCCAGTCGTTTGAGCCACGACATATCACGGCCCACCCGTGATCATTGCCATCATATATGAGCATCACATTGATTTCCCTTAGAATAGGGTCTTCATCAAATGACTTCCCGTGTTGTAATTTTGAGTGAAGCATGCTTTCGAGTCGAACCCAAAAGAACCATATCAAGGTTAAGTCCGGGAGAACATAGCTAAGATTCTCCTCTCGGATTATATCATTGTTTTTTCGTACCTTTTCTCTTGGGTTACTTTTTCCAACGTATAACATCTCGAGTGGAATATTGGCTGTAGCACCCCTTGTGCAGTCTTTGTAAACTTTCGTATCCAATCCATGTCCTCTCCTCCATACAAACAAATGTACTTTCCATCGGCGATCTTGAAAAGCAAAAATGAAAATTAAGTACTCCCTAAAAAAACGAATATGCGAAATTTAAAGTAATTAGGTTTGACGTGTCATACCCAATTAAAAATCATTGGCTCAATGGAATCTGCTAGGAGCTCGATTCTCCAAGTTTCTTCTCTCCATAGGGATTCTTCCCTCAAGCTTGTGAATGGGAAAGCGAGGCTTCCCCAAATCCACATCATATGTAGAGCGTTGGTGTTGACGATCCTCCCTTGAGGATCCATCACCACGAGCAATGGTTTATGGTTAAAGTGCCACACCTCCTTGATATACTTGATCACCGCCGGTTCAAGTAACGAGGGGTGAAACACTGAATACCATGGCATCATGTTTCTCAGTGCCTCAAATTTGCTTTGGCTCTCTTCGGTCCATGGTGTTGTCCTGAGATTTGGTACCACCGACCTCATATTGGCTCAGGTCTTGTTGGGTTTTGCCTTGCCTCCCGATACATTTGGTCTAGAACCGATAGCTCTTCTGGAGGTAAGTCAAGGTCGGATATGAGTAACAACACAATCTTCTTCTTTAGTATCTCGATGCCAACCTATATATGGACAAATTTATTCAATTTGATTATTAGTCATAATTAATTTTATAAAAGTGATGCAATCGAACAAGGAACACCTACTCGAGTCTTTGTAGAGCTCTCATACAATGGTGGCTGATCATCTTTCAAGTAAATCAAATGCCTTAGAGCCTTCATGTTGTCGAGATGTACCATGTCCATGATGCGAAGAAGCGTTAGGTATGCTTCGATCTGCTTCTTCTCATCTAGTGATTAGTATAAAAATCGTGCATCTGTGATTAGTTTATGCACATATATATTAAAATTGATAATATTTATAACATTTTTAATCTTACTTATGTGGTGATTGCAAAGATCTAATTGATGCCTAAGGTGATCATGAATATTGCTGATTTTGTGTGCCAAACTTGATAATTCCCAAGCCTCCGTAGTCGTAGTGATATGCCTGTTTGAAAAAGATGTTTGTATATGCATTGAGGTATCATTGAATCAAGAAATTGCACTATAAATAGTTCATGAGAATGCTTAAAAAACAATGTGAATCGATAACATACTCATGTCCCATTCCAATGAGGTTGATGAGTATTGATGAACAAGCCACAATGCTTCTAATGATCCAATAAACAGCGATGGGAATATGAGCGGTGGCCGTTACTAACTCTGGTGTCTCGGGGTGAATATATTGCTCTGGAAGCTCCTTAAATCTAACAATGCAATGAGTCAAGTCAAGCATGGCCTTGATGAGATTAAATACGGCCTCAAACCTTGGTTTGAGAGCATCACCACGCTCTAGTACATCAGGCAGTTGCTTGAGGTGGGCTAGTGATTTGGCGAGTGGGTTGCGAGTGTAAAGCTGAGCCACCAACCAAAACTCACCGTAATTCACTGCAAATGCTGCTAAAGTGATAACAGCTTTTGCATCCCAACTGTAGTTGGAAAGTATGTTAAAAATCCCCGTAGTGGTTGAATGTGCGTCTTGACCTCCAACACATTTGCAAGAAATCTATCATTTAGTTTTAGACGTTAGATTTAAATTTTTTTAAATAACTGATCTATAAAATATACTTAACCCGAGCTAAAGTTTTACCTCACATGAAACCTTATTGATTGTGAGCGCCATAACTTCAAGCATCTCATTGACATCGTTATAAACCACACCCTCCACAATGGCATCCAGTTCCGCTTGAGTACCCTGCAAATCGTACAAATCAACAATTTTTAGTATATAAATCGATCAATAAATTAAGTACTAACACGATTAATGTACTTGATGGCTAGGGTCCGGATTTGCCCTATGCATAATGTCCTCAATGACTTGAAGGAGTGGTATGACGTCAAGATATGTGCCATCGGGTGCATGAGTGGCGAGTATGTGTTTCATCATGGCATTGTCGTCTGAGGACGAGAACATACTTCTGTCACCTCTAGCATGGCGAATCCTTGGAGTAGCCATTGACGAAAATGGTGTAGTTGTTGGAGTAACTGGATTTTGAGTTGTGATTGCTGAAAAATAGGCATGCTAAAACCTGATATAAACTCTAAATTTGGAATAAAGTGTGTATGAATCTTGTACCTTGCTTGTATAGCTTCATCTAAGCTTCCCTTTGAACTTTTGGGTCCACTCTCTTTATCTTTTCTCTTTTGTCTATCATTTATCCAAGTATATTTATTTATAGGGATAATTCCATATTTACAGCAGTCTCCCTACTTTAGGGTTTTTCCCTGGGGCGGGGGTAGGATCTGTCTACATTTTACCTCCCCCATACCTCGCTTAGGCGGGATTGGGTATGTTGTTGTTGTTGTTGTTGTATACTAAGTTTCAAGTTAAAAGCTACTATTATATTTTATTTATAGCTAAGAACATATGCTTAATCACATGTTTACTTTTATTTGAGCCTACCTTAGACAACAGTTTCGGAATTTGGCTATGAATTAATCCAATTAGTGTACATTTGCTGTGCTAAACTTATGATTTCTTTTGTAATTTGACTGGCTGAAACGCCCAAACCTCATAAAACCGAAAAATATACTACTAAACTGAGAACCCGAAACCAAACTGTTCGAGTTTAGCTAAATCAGGAAGCTTAATTTGCAGTTTGTCACGAAAATAAGTATAGAGTCAGCGAACACAGGTAGAAAATGGACCTTGATAATTGTTCATTGGTTCTACATGTTTCTTGCAGGAAAGCTTTTTCTGTTATTCTTTTTTCCTTTGCTTCCTGTGGTTAATTTATCCAACAAAGTAATATGCCAAAAGTGATACCTAGCTTAGTAATTGTTTAAACTTTGATGTGTTCATGGGCCCATATCTTATCCATGGCAAGTACCTTAAGAACCAAGAAATTTTAAGACAAAACGAATCTATCGCCATCATGAGTGACTTACAGGTGGAGGTAAAATGGGTTGAATAGGGCTGATGCGGTTTGAGTGGTCAGGTTCAACAATCAACGGGTTGGTCATTCAACCTGAACCAACCGTCAATTATTCTCGAGATAGTAAAACTACAAATTAGAAATAAAACCAAACTAGTTGGTAAAAAATCTATGGAAACACTCATAGCATATAAAAGCCATGGGCTTATCAGGCTTGTGCTTTTTTAAATGGTTTAGCCCATAAACTAATGTCAAAATTGTAGTGCTCCGTATGATATATCTTCTGTTTCATGCAAATGTCTCTTTATAAAACCCTAATAAGTATCCATCATCGAAATAATAATGTCAGACAACATACCATTCGATATCCAAGAAGAAATCATCAAAATTCTTCCTATCAAATCATTGACTCGATTCAGATTGGTTTCGAAACAATGAAAGTTTTTAATCCATAGCTCAAAATTTATTGCTGAGTACCACACTAAGCAAAAGATTAGATATCATCTACTTGTAAGTTATCGCGTATTTGGTAATATTGACGAAACATATGTTCGAGATGATGATTCTTTCTCTCAACACAAGTTATCACTTCTGTCCCTCGCCGTCTAAAAACTCGTGAGACCCGATATAGTTAGCTCTCAGGCTTGGTATTCTTGCATCGTTATGATGCGAGAAACCCCAAAGCCCTTATTTGGAATCCTAGTAATAGGTTAATATTGATATGCTTGGTGTGTGTTCTCCTGCGTTTTTTGCTTTCGGGGTTTGTCCTAACACTTGTGACTTGTGACCCTAAGATAGTCAAGCTTCCATATAATCGATATATACAGGACACGCTATCACTACAACAATGTGGGCCTTCGCAGGGGAAATATCAGGGCGTCCCCGGCGAAAGCCCCCCGGCAATACCCTCTCGGGAATACTTTCCCCGGGGACTAAAGTCCACTTTTACCGGGGACAAGTGGGTCCCGCGACCATTTCCATGGTCAAACCTGCGTGGCGCCATTTTTAGTGAAATGTCCCAGGAAAGTGATAGAATAAAAATTATATTCTTCGCCGGGACATGTCCTGGGAAAGCTTTGACCCATTTTACATAAAATTGCTCGATGGGTAATTTCCATTTTTCGGAAAATTCGGAAAAATCTACATGTAACAACTCGTTTGAAACCTTTTATGCTTTACAATAACACAAATGCTAAACATAATATCATATATAAACCATCAATCGCTAACATAGTCATGTGTGTTTCCAAAATGTGCAAAACCGGATTACAAGATCATACAAAATTATACATAAGCTACGTATCGCGAATGGTCCAAAACTATAAAATCCATTTAGGGAATCTAACCATGTTATTCTGCTACAAACATATCCTAACAGGCGAACTCGTGTTCGCCGATTTGTCAGTTAACTCCAATATCTTCTGCTTCTTCGGGTTTGTCCAAAGCTTAACCTGCGGTATTTTAAATAATTAGGGTTTGAATGAGAATATCCAAGCATCGAGTATCAAAGACCCTTTAAACCATTGGGTTGAATGGTCATTTTAACAATTAAGGTAGAGGTGTAGGATGGTGGATTTTGGGACCTAAACCAAGATCTTGGCTTGCTGTTGGGGAGTCGCCCACTTTCATGTAATAGCACTTTAACTAGGTTAATGAGATCAGTGTTCATTTGCTTGTGATTTGCTTAAGACTTTTTTGAACATGTCTAGGTTTAAGTTGGTGAAAATATGAGAATGTGTTGTTAGTGTCTAGGTTAAGTGCTATTACATCATTCCGACATCATTTCATTCTTCTTTTTACAATGATGTTCCAAAAATTCTAACCAATTCTCTATATATTAAAACAAAAAAAAAAAGTTAGCGGCGGTGACATGTTTTCCTACGATGTGGTTTGGCGGGAAATTTGGTTTGGTCCAGTAAATCTGAAAGTGTATAACCCATTTCTTGTTAGGTTTGTTATGGTTACGATGATGAAGGGTTGAATCTTGACGGGTAGAAAGGTGTGAGGGTTTAGCTTGCTTGAGTTCATAGCTGTGTGTGTTTTTTGGTGTGAAACTCTATGTGTGTGTGTGTGAGAGAGGCCGAGAGATGAAAGGGAGATGAAAGGGTTTGTAATGAGTAGATGGAGATGGTGCGTGAAAGTGGGGTTAATGAGACACCCCAACCTTTACATATCTCTCGCCACCATTCCATCATATCATTTCAAACCGCTCATGCTCTTCACCTCTTTCACACACACACGGAGTTTCACACCTAAAAACACACACTAAAACACACACACATTTATGAACTCAAAGCAAGCTAAACCGCGCCTTTCTACCCTTCAAGATTCAACCATCATCAGTCCCACTGTAACAAGAATGGGCTGTACGTTTCTGGACTAAGCCGAATATTACCCTGATATCCTCATCGGCCAAAATAATCGCAGCCGTCTTTCGCACCGTGTTTGATAATAAGAGAGAGGTATTGGTGTATTTTGGAAGATCGTGTAAATAGGAGGAGAAGAAATGATGTCGGAAATGGTGTAATAGTACTTTAACTAGACACAATAACACCATTCCATGTTTTCACCACCCTCACCCTAGCTTTGTTCAAAAAGTCTAAAGCAACATGATCAAATCTTTTGTCTACAAGGATGAAACAACATGATCTCAAAAGTTAGTTAATCACCGAAAATGGGTGGACCCCACTGCCAAAATCTTGGTTTATGTCCCAAATTCCCCTCCTGCACTGTGTTCAAAAAGGACCAATTCAATCCTATGGTTTAAAGGGTCTTTAAACCCGTCTTAGATAGTTCTCCCAAAACCCTAATATTTAAAATATGCAACGACATATCTTACCTTTTGGTCTGCGGCTATGGTCTCGATCGCAGGAAAGTCTCCCGGCACTTCATGCGTTGCATCAAAATAAGATTCTTTGAGAATAGGAGATAATCATCACAATCATCCTAGAAAGCAGTGATTAAATTTATTAGCCCAAATGTATTTCTCTCTTATATAGCTTAACATATAACATAAGTACATTTGTTCTTGCAACAAAATGTGAAACAAAAGGGAAAATACAAGTAGTTCATCCCGGAAGTCATTGTTTCCACCAGCGGGTTTAAAGCAAGTAAGTGGATAGTCCTTTGCCAGTACCTATCATATGCCCATATTCCTCCAGCAGCCGCAGCAATCACAAGCTGCTCAAAAAAATCAACAGAATTTTCGTTAATTCGTGGATTGACTCGGTTATTTTAGCACATGAGATCATAAGTATCTATGAAGATCATATCATGAATTATCATTTTACGCATGTCAAATGGTTATTATATTAAAGATCAAAAAGAGCATGATACATTTAGTTAATACTAGAAATCACCAATTCCATAATTAGATATCGACAACTAGATTTTATTGCATAGAAGTTCATCACAAGATTGACTAGCAAACAAATGCATACACAATGTGATAGTATGTGTCATAGCAAAAATAAGCCTTCAAAAGTATATTATTTGGTAAAAAAAATCCATCTAACTAACCGTACTATGATGTTAGCGCCGGCTTTATAAAGATAACGACTTACGTGAATTGGAATAGATGCGTAGTATACTTTCGCGAAAAAGTATTAAACAGTATTATAGTAGTAAAGTTATAGCTTTACCCTCATCAGCTATTTCTTTCCAGCAGGGATGAGGTTAATCATTAATTATGTGTTTGTTTTCTCTTTTAATAAAACTCATCTTTGTGTTTCTCTCCTCTCTCTACTTTCTCTAGAATGATGAATCACTTCATCTTCTTCCACCAACCAAGGCCTCCCAAAACCACATAAATCACAAGTCATTTCGGTCATACAAGTGGTATAGAGCCATGGTTATGTTTTGATGATTTATTGTGGTTTTTATACTTGTTTTAGGCTGGTTCTTGTACTTTTTCATAGTCCGAAAATTATTTTTTCATATTATTATGGAAAACCAGTTTTTAACATGTTTTTTTGTATCATTTATTGGTAAAAAAATGTCCTGTGGTCTATTATTGTGAAGATATTTGTCTTGTGTCAAATTTTGTCCAAGTCAGTTCCTTTATTCATCTTATATGACGTTTTTTTGTCCAAACCGTGAAACTTTTGTGGTCAAACATTGGTCAATCAGGCAAACAAGGTATATTCATATGCATCTTTCTGGGTTTCAATGGATCTGAACGGAAAATATGGTCGGAATCTCGCCGGAAAATGGTCAACTGGGTCAAAACCCTAGTTTTCTACGCCTATGGATATGCTTACGCGTATGGAATACGTGTAAGTGCTTACGAGTAAGAAAAACCTACGCCTAAGCATAAGCTACGCGTAAGGGATTTTTTACGTGTATGAAGTTACGCTTAAGCCTGATCTACGCCTAAGATGCTACGCATAAGCATGTTGGGCTTACGCATACCGTTCTACGCTTAAGGTTTCAAGTACAGATGTTACGCGTAAGTAAGTAATTCGAGCAAGCAAAGAAAGAAACAACCTTATGCATAAAGCAAAAATGACCACGACCACAAAAATACCATTTACATAACACACTCGACCTCAGGATATACCATCATCAGTCCGTGAGATCCAAAACCAAAACCATCTAAACCTACATCTTGACTCAAACCATAACCCTCACAATCACTCTTCATCTCCCAATCAGTTAACAATAACTCGACATGAATTAAAAATGATCTCAGAAGTGATTCAATCTTTTTTGCAATCTTTTAAAGATTGTTTTAATTGAACCAATATCCTCATAGACCTTTAGAAATTTAACTTGATTCATTTTCGAACCATACAAGATGAAACTTAACAAGATTGTTAGTTTCTTTCTTGTTTCGTTCAAGACATCAAAACGAAAATACAAAACGTGAACCTACCGTGACCCTCCAAAGGATCTTGAAGTCACGACACTTTGGTATTCGTGCCTTCTTGACTCGCGCTTAACTGACTGAATCAAAAGGGTGATGAGTTGTGTATGATATAAGGATCTTGATGTGATAAGATGAAGTGAGATCCAAGAGGATGGAGATGTGTTGTTGAATGATTTGTGAAAGGAGTATTTTTTTTTCTCAGATCTATTAAGAAAGAGGAGCGTATTTTTGTGTTGGGAGGCGAATGTTTATGATAGATGGTTTAGTATTATGGTAATGACCTAATTGTTAGGGTATGATTGGAGATGTGTTGTTGAATGATTTGTGAAAGGAGTATTTTTTTCCTCAGATCTATTAAGAAAGAGGAGCGTATTTTTGTGTTGGGAGGCGAATGTTTATGATAAATGGTTTAGTATTATGGTAATGACCTAATTGTTAGGGTATGACTGGATTTATATCCGGTTTGGAGGTATTACTGGATCGGGTTGCTATTTGAACCAGATTGGGCCTTGATTGGTCATTGTATTCTGAGTATTCATATTGGACTGGATCTCTCGTTCGATGGGCCGGATACAAGGGTTAAAACAACGTATCATTGAAAAATGATATGTGGTATTTACAAAGTATAATATATCTGAGTTTTTTTTTTACAAAAAGTTTGGCTACAACTTTGTAATATAACTAAGGAGTGGTATTTTTGGTATTAAAATTTTCACAGAAGGATACATATATTCACGGCTTGAGCGATAATCTGAAAAATGACTTCGGGGTGGTATTACTTACGCGAAACTGAAGTAACGTTTCACGGATGAACTTCTTTATCGTTGAGACGTTGGTTGGTTGGTTGCATGTCTCAAGATAACTTGTTGGGGCACATCATGAATTGACAATCTAGTTATAACAGATGTAAGGAGTTACGTTGTAGTGCTCACAGTGTATAACTATCACTTTAAGGAGTTACGTTGTTGTGCTCAGTGTCACGCGCAATTGTGGATAGATCAAGAATTTAGAACAAGCAGTAAGTCACAAAGTTGGGATGTTTTCTTCCTTTTCAAGTTGGTCGTATCGGGTTTTCTCCATATGTGGTCATTACTATTAGCCAATGAATTCAAAGGAGGTTCGATTTAAGGTTGGTTTGAGAGAATTATTGAGAGTATTTTTGTGACATATTCTCACGGAATTATGAACAAGACAAGGTTTAATATTGCATCAAGAAAATGGTATACGGCATGTACGCAACATTATGATGATTCTGATAGCTCGCAACCATCAGGAGGGAGAAGTTGGTGTTTTATCTTTCGTGATTGGTTAAATGAAGGATTTGTGCATAAAACTGAAGAAGGAGTAGTGTGTACATCGACTTTTTTGGATCTGATACTAAGTGAGTTATGTTGTTACGATGTTCCCAGAACGACAACCATTGTGCTATAATCAAGAGTATACTTTCTCCATCAGCGTGTTGGAAAGAGTTTGTTGGTTCAGTGGCGAGGAAAGATAAAAGGCTCTAGTTAGGAGGGAGTAATAACCTAAACTAGACCATTACGGTTGAAGTTCAGAGCTACAAAAATTTGAGCAAGTCGGCAAAAGATCAAATGCCGAGATCTTCGGATGGGAGAACTTCAAGTTTGCCTCGATATCTAGATACGGAGACTTTGCACTTCAATAAAGTCAACATTGTTCATTACTATTGTAATTTACTTTGTTTTGTATTTATAGGTCTCATTGTAACCATTCACGTGTGACGATATCTTGGAGGGAGATTGTTAGCCTTGCTTTTTTATAAAGATAACGTCACTTACGTGAATTGGACTAGATGCGTAGTATACTTTGCCCATAGGGACTTGTATTGTTTAAGTGGCAAAGTTATGGTTTGTTGAGCCTATAAATACCCCTCATGACTCTCCATGAGTGGTGAGGTTAATCATTAGGTGTGTGTTTGTTTCTCTTTTAATAAAAATTATCTTTGTGTTTCTCTTCCCTCTCTCTACTTTCTCTCACTAGAATGATGAATCACTTCATCTTCTTCCACCAACAAAGGCCTTCCAAAACCACATAAATCACAAGTATTTTCGGTCCTACATATGATTTACATAACTAATACATATATTCAATTTCATATGCTCATATGTATACACAATCGACTAAATAATCAAATGTCAATGACATGAAATCAACAAGATCAGAACCCCAACAAGAAAGGTTTAGTAGACCAAAAACCCACACGATAAGCCTAACAAAAAATTAACACATATTAACACAAGTTAAAACATATTAATAAAAATTAACAAAAAATCGAAAACAATTAACAAAAATCAAAAATTATACTTGGGTTTGTAGTAGTGCAGTGTCAAGAGTAAGAATGGAGAAGAGAAAAGACAGAATTAAACGAGGCTAGGAGAGGGGTGCTATGGTGGAGATGGTGCGTGTGTGGCTGCAGAGAGCTGAGAAAGTGGTGGTGCTGTGGTGGAGATGGTGGTGGAGATGGAGATGGTGGTGGAGATGGTGAGGAAGTGGTGGTGTTGTGGTGGTTGTAGAGATCAGCTGAGAAAGTGGTGGTGAGGAAGTAATTTTTTTTTTATCTCAAAGTGATAACAAATCTCGTTAATAATTGAGGTGTTTTTTTACCTTTTACTTTTCCCGGGGACATGTCCCCGGCGAAAGTATTCTTTGTCTTCTAGCGATCCTTTTAACGGGGACATGTCCCCGGGGAAACTAATGGTGGGATAAAGTAAAAGAGAGGAGGGAAAATGAAAATTTTCGTCAAAACTTTCCCAGAGGACATGTCCCCGGGAAAAGCTTTAATTATTCATTTTTCTTTTAAAAAAACTCTTTATTATCATTTTAAATAATTAAAATTAATAATAAATCAGTTTAAATTTAACCTAAAAATTCTAAAATTAATTTAATTACTTTTAACCTAGGTTGCACGGACACGGCGATACGGCAAAGTATCATGTTAAACGACCGAGTATAGGTGCTATGGCATACGTATCATGTTAAACGACCGAGTATAGATGCTATGGTATACGTATCATGTTAAACGACGAAGTATAGGTGCTATGGTATACGTATCATGTTAAACGACCAAGTATAGGTGCTATGGTATCGTATCGTGTTGTTACGACCGAGTATAGGTGCTATGGTATACAGTAACATGTTAAGACCAAGTATAGGTGCTATGTATAAGTATCATGTTAAACGACCCAGTATAGTTGCTATGGTATGCATTATCATGAAAGCATAAGTATAGGTGCTATGGTATGCGTATCATGTTAAAAGACCGAGTATAGGTGCTATGGTATCGTATCATGTTAAGCGACCAAGTATTGGTGCTATGGTATCGTATCATGTTAAGCGACCAAGTATAGGTGCTATGGTATACATATCGAGGTTAAACGACCGAAGTATAGGTGCTATGGTATGCATCATGTTAAACGACCGAGTATAGGTGCTTTATGGTATACGTTATCATGTTAAGACCGAGTATAGGTGCTATGGTATACGTATCGTGTTAAACGACCGAGTGCTATGGTATACGTAACATGTTAAGCGACCAGTATAGGTGCTATGGTATACGTTATCATGTTAAGCGACCGATACAGGTGCTATGGTATACGTATCATGTTAAACGACCGAGTATAGGTGCTATGGAATACGTATCATGTTAAACGACCGAGTATAGGTGCTATGGTATACGTATCATGTTAAAAGACCAAGTATATGTGCTATGGTATACGTATCATGTTAAACGGCCGAGTATAAGTGCTATGGCATACATAACATGTTAAACGACCAAGTATCAGTGCTATGGTACACATGATCTCATTTAGATGAAACAACATGATCTCATTAACCTAGTTAAAGTGCTATTACACATGAAAGGGGTGGACATCTTTGAACTATTGAAGAAACTTTCCCACCACAAACATCTTTATCTTCACAAGTAAAGTCCAAATTCTTGCAGTTGTCTCTGATTCAACTTCCCAAAAATGGCGCCAAAAATTCCCACAAAAAAATGGCAAAACTTCCCACCACATGAACAAACACATTATATAGTCCTTTTTATCTTTAAAATTTCACAACCTCTTATCCTCAAAACCACTCTCACCAAACCTCTTATCTTCACACAAATTTCAAACCTGACGAGTGGAGCCATTAATCCTTTTATGTGTTCTTTTGGAGCAGGAAATATAAGATTAAGAACATAAAATAGAGAATATTCATCACGGACAACAATATTATGCATGTCCTCTGTCGAAGGTGAACAATCATACATTTCTTATTTATGTAAATATACATATAATTGGGTTGTAATCTCTTATAATTTTCTTATTATGTAACTGCCCAGAAAAGAAGATAATGGGTGTGGATATTTTATGTGAAAGAGTGAATTTTACGAGTACTTAAGAATAACCTCTTCTGGCGGGAATAAAGGCGGGAACAATTAACATGCTATTGACTCTGGTCAATTTTTTGTCAAAGTGAAAGCCACTTTTGCCGGGGACGAGTCCCCGGCGAAATGTGCCATTGAATTGTGACTGGGTGGTCAAAGTATACTAAATAGTCAACAGACTTTCTCCGGGGACATGTCCCCGGCGAAAAAGTTAGTTAAATTTTCTTTAACGGTCGGTATTCATGTGCCACGTCGGCTTTGATTTTGTTCGTTTAGCGACTTTGTAGGACTTCTCGAGTCACGGAATCTCGCCCGTCCACACGATTGTTGTAGTGTATGTGAGGTTTTTAATTAAGCACAAATGCTTGGAGAACACTATCCAAGAATTTACCTTGTAAAAGTATTTCATTTACAGACAATCAGGTAGCAATAGATAGGTTTATGTATTTGTTTGCTCTCGAATTTGGATATCAGTGTTATTCTAGGAGTTTGATGGTGTCATTTGATATGACAAGTGAAGAATTTACAGAAATAAACCTTCCCAATAGTTTAGCAGTAGTCAATCAAGAAAGTATTGTGTCTTTATCTAGCATTAGGGATTCTCTTATTATGGTTCAAATTAAGGTAGAGAAACAAGTTAATGTATGGAAGATGTTGGAACATGGTGTTTCAAAATCCTTGACAAAGCTATACGCCATCAACACAACCTATGGGATTAAGAACGTACATGGATTTAGAAAGAGTGGCGAAGCTATAGTTCAAAGGAAAAAAACTATAAATTCATAACGTATTTTACAAAAAAACTCATTATGCTCTATGTACTTCACTTATTGTCATAATACATAACGTTTTATTTTATTCGTTATTTTGTCGCGTTTTTATCCGTTTCGTAATCGTCCATCTTTATCGTTTCATTTTAATATGGGATATAAAAAGATAAAAGCGGATAAAACCGTTTTGACATGGATAATATAAACGGTTTTTATCCATTTTTATCTGTTTTTATCCAGATAGATTAAAATGAAAACGGATAAAAATAGACGATTTCTGAAAAGGATAAAAACGGACAGAAAATAACTGAATAAAATGAAAACGGTTATGTATTATGAAAATAAGTGAAGTAGATAGAGCATAATGAGTTTTTTTATAAAGTACGTTATGAATTTATAGCTTTTTTCCTAGTTCAAACAAGAAATGATTTTGAAAATGAACTTTTTGCTTATGAACCTGACTCAAAACACATTAATAATATTGGAATTTTTGGAACGGGACATTTATTCTTTGTGATTTCCTACATTGAAAAACTACTTTTGCTTGATCACTGAGATGGTAGTATCTACTTCGACATGGATTGAGGACAAAGATAATGGCAACATTGCTAAGTTTGGAGCTTAAAACAAGTGACTTTTGGAGCAGGAAAGCAAGGTATGGAGATTCAAGTGCATTTATTGTTTAAATTAGTTAGGGTTAATAGAAAAGGTTTATGCATTACATATAGATTGATGCTGGTGTTAGGTGCCAGGTTATCGTTTTCGATGTTTCTCATGATAAATCTCACTTTTTCTTTTGGGGAAACTTATTCACAAAAATCTTGTTCGATCAAATAATATCCAACATCTTTAGATATTTTGGTTTTGCTGAAATTCTGTTACTCTATTCTTGGAACAAAAGATGATCTGCTATCTCACTAGGAGGGCACAAAATCGTTAAGTAGGAGACTACTGTCTTGGAGAAGCAATGCCAATAATTTTAGTTATTCTGTATATTAATTTTAGTTTTTGTATGGATGTGCCAACATTATAATAATATACAGATCCTTCTATTTACAATTACGAATGACTATTTAGTAAATCTTGAAATATCGAGTATGATATAGTTTAATGAAACATGTGTTAAACACTTTGTGTGTTTCCGTTTATCATCTGGTAAAGTGATTGTTTTCAGTATTGTGTCTACCAGATGATCAAGTTATATTTTTTTTTATCTAATTTATCAAGTATCAGCAACATTTTTGTAAACTTTCTTTGAGTATTTTACCAACAAGAAGCAAGACTTACAGACAAAGTGACATCATAAGAGGGTGAGGTATCGTGGCTAAGCCACTTCTCTTCATTTGAGCCCCACATATGCCACATCTCTTCAAAACACCCATTTAAAAATACCCCTCATTCACAACTAACCCAAACCTCTTCACTTGGGCCCCACCCACCCCCATTATCAAACAAACACACCCCTTGCTGCAAATCTTTTTTGTCTTTATTTGTATCGTTGGGGTGGCGAGAGGAGTATGGCGAAGGAAGGTGGTGTGGTGGCTAAGGGTGGCGAGAGGTGGCGAGCAAGCCACATAGGATTGGCGAGAGGTGCTCGTTACGATACCCTTCTCTCTAAGATATACATCATGTGGTGCTACACTAACACCAATAAAAATCACGATGTCTATATGTGAAAAAAAAGTAAAAAAAAAATCGTTGTTGGCAATAAGTTGGCGAAACTATAATCCATTCAGATTTAGCAACTATTGGGCTAATCCCAATCTTACCCATTTACCCCTTTTCGACCCAGTCAAACCCAATGGGTCAAACACATAAAAGTCAACCTTGACAGTTACAAACATAACTGCTATTTTGCAGTTACAACATAACTGCCTAAAGGCAGTTATCTCCTAACCGACATGCCTCTTCAACACACCCTTTCACTTGTATATATATAGATAACAATTCTGTAACATAACAGATGATGCCATTATTTGATTAATACAAAGCATATTTACAAAACCTTTGTTTCAATATCAGTATTTGGTATATTTTGACTTTTAACTTAGTAAGATCATAAGATCCATAATCGTTGAGGCCAACAATTGGTATCAGAGCGGTTTGGTCACACTAACCAAAAAATCATCATTTAACAGTTTTCGTTTTAGTTTCAGAATCAATAAGAACTAGAACAATCTCGATAAAAAAAAATTTCGCGAAAATAATGAACACAAATCAAAGTTATAATTTTTGTGTTCTATACATTTGTCGCATCAAGGGAACAATCACATAAGTGACTACTCATACCCGTGCAGAAAATTTTTTCATTCGCATTTTTTTATCATGGCCGAATCGTTAATCCATACGGATTAAGCGAAATAAATCGTTCTGATTGATCCACACAAAAACAAAACGAAGTCATCAATTAGGGCGGTATTAAAGATTCAAATTAGAACAAACACACCTGTTCCGATTCAAGAATCAAACCCAGAACGTTAATTAAGCCGCCAATCGACTTAATTAATCTCTCCAACCATTCATATCACTCACGGATTAAAAACCCCCAAATTCATCGAAACCCTAAAAGTTCGATTGAAGGGAAGAAGTGCTCGCGAAGAACACCACACCGGAGAAGATAGGAAGGCCATTCAAAGCCTTATCACAGGCGTTTGACCACAAACATCATGAGAGAAGAACGGATCTTTCCCAGAAAAGGAAGAGAAACGTCTACAGTCTCCAAAGGAGACGTTTTTATTTTCTTATCTCATTCAAGAGAAATAAGAAATATAAAGGGAGCGTACAATTTTTATCTCAAAAAATGGAGATAAACAAAATATTAAAAAGGGGCCTACTTAAGAGGCTCTACAAAGTTTTTATTTATTTAAACATCGGGTTAGACCATCAACCCATTCAGGTTCCAAAATTTTAACAACACCACTCTTTCATTTTTTTATATAGTATATATTCTTCATTTTAGATATATATTATTTTTCGTTTGATAAAGTTACTTTTAAATTACAAATTTAGTACTTCATCAAATTTTTAGATATAATAACCTTGTGATTACACTGCTTATTATATTAGAAATAACTTTTAAGGAGTAATTAACCTTAGGATATTTCATTTAAGAATTTTTAATCTCCCTAGGATAGTCTTTCAAAACTAGTCATAAAAAAGTTTTATACACCTTTAAGGAAAATAAAACATTAGAGCTCATTAAAATAAATTCGACACACATCGTGTTAAAATTTTCTTGGAGATTTATTGTCAATATCTTTAAGATATGACGAAGAAATTGGTAATAAAGAACCTAGTACTAATAATAGTACACCCCAATTTCAATGCCCAATCCTAAAGCATGAATTACTCATTATGGGCAATTAAGCATGCAAATTAAAGCAAAATGCTTATGGGAAACAATAGAGCGTGAGTGGACTCAACCCAATAAGAAAAAAGATAAAACCGCTATTGCATTTCTTTACCAAGCCTTACCCGAAGAACAATTACTTCAAATAACAAAGCACAAAACCGTAAGGCGTTTGGAATGCTTTGAAAACTAGACACGTTGGCAAAACCAGAGTTCAACAAGCAAGACTTCAAACAATCAAATCCGACTTTGAGATGTTATACATGAAGGAAGAGAGACAATGACACCTTCACTACAAAACAACTCTAGTAAAACAAAGCCGCTAGTTTAGGACACACCATAGAAGATGAGACCTCGATGCGGAAACTACTAAATCTGTACAGAAGGTATCGCGCAAATAGTCGCATCTAAGAACAATATTCCGACTAAGCGAAATGACTATGGAAGAAGCAATTGGTAGACTTAAAACCTACGAAGAAAGGATTAAGTTCAAAAAGGGAAGACATGTGGACAACCAAGAAAAATTAATGTTCACGGCATGACAATAGGAAAACACAGAAGGGCGTGGACGTTGAGAAGTTTAAATTTTCACACGGTAAAACCACCGAAAAATTTAAAGAAGAAAAGAAAGACGGAGAAAACTCTCACAACAACTTCAACAAATCACATATTGATCTTAGCAAGTAAAATGTTACAAATTAAATAAATGGGTCATTATGCAACTAAGTGTCATTCAAAACCAAACACTAGTATGCAATCTAATCTTGTCGAGGAGGACTTAGAGCCTACCTTACTAATGGCAATATTAGAGGACCCACCTGTAACAAAACTTAAGGATCAAACTTCCTCGCTACACGAACAAGATGTAGGATATAAAGAGACAAATGTAGATAGTCTATGGTACTTAGACAATGGACCCATCAATCATATGACTGGAATGAGAGAACACTTGAAAGACCTAGATGAGAACGTTAGTGGAAAAGTAAGATTCGGAGATGGATCTCATATAGAGATTAAAGGAAAAGGTTCAATCCTATTAGAATGTGATGACGAGAAACAAAGAATCATATCTCAAGTCTATTACATTCCCAGCTTAAAAAGCAACTTATTGAGCCTTGGAAAATTCACCGAATCGGTTGTAAAGTAGTAATGGAAGATGATGAATTACGACTTTATGGCATGGACAACAAAATCTTCATGAAAGTCCTAGACAAAGAAGTCTATAAAAGAAGTCGAAGATGGCACACCTGTTTGCCTACTAGCAAACTTGAAGGACACCACTTGGTTATGGCACGCAATACTAGGACATCTCAACTTTGAATCACTAAAATCAATGACTCAAAGAGAGTTAGTTCAAGGAATACCTGCCATTAAACATACAACACAAATCTGTGATGTTTGTTTAGTTGGTAAACAAAGTAGAGCACCATTTCCCGAAAAGCAAAAACTAGATCAACCTCACCCTGATTTAGTATCTACGATTTATGTGGACCAATTACACCACCAACACCATCTAGGAAAAGATACATATTCTTACTAGTCGATGACTATTCAAGATATATGTGGGCGTATTTCCTAAACACGAAAGATCAAGCATTTAATACTTTCAAGGAATACAAGAATGCAATAGAGAGGAGCTAAGGACAACATTAAAATGTTGAAGCTGATCGTGGAGGAGAATTCACATCTAGAATTCACTTTCAATCTTTATGAAAAGAAAATGGCATAGCACGACAAATTACCGCACCTTACTCACCGCAACAAAATGGAGTAGTTGAACGAAGAAATAGGAAAATTATGTCTACAACAAGATGCATGAAGAAAGCAACCAACATGCCTCAAAATTTTTGGTTTGAAGACGTTGAGACATTCAATATACATTTTCCTACAAAAGCCTTAGAAGACATCACTCCATATGAAGCGATTAAACAAAGAAAGCCAAACTTAGAAAATTTAAAAGTTTTCGTTTGCATAGCATATGCAAAAAGTACCATCACAACATCACGACAAGGATTAGATGTGAAGCAACAAAATGGTATACTTAGGAAATGAACAAGGATCAAAAGCCTATCGACTATTTGATCCAACAACACAAAGAATTTGTGTTAGTAGAGATGTGAAGTTTAAAGAGGATGAAGCATGGGGCTGGAAGGATTACTTAAATGAACACACACGATCAACTGAATGGTTTGACTTGGTCGAAAACCTTGAAGCCACGAATGATCATCAGGAACAAGAAATCCAACCAAATGAAGAGACAATGATATCCTACAGATGATGATGAAAATATAACATCAACAACAAACTCACCCTCACAAGCATTTCGCACACCATCTACAATTTCATAAAAGTAAGCGGCTCAAACTACACCAACTACCTCACATTTAACCAATCAAAGTAATTCAAATACAACCAGGAATTTACATCCAGACTTTGATCATACACCTTTACAAGGTTTTAGAAAGTTAAATGATATATACTGATAACACCGAGAAGTATTACCCGAGCAATTATTACTGGCTGAAGATGAACCTAAGAATTACAAGGAAGCATCAGACGATCTAAAATGGATTGAAGCAATGAAGGTCGAATTAGATCCCATCAGAAACAATACATGGAACTAACCACTCTACCCAAAGGACATAAAGCCATTGGATTAAAGTGGGTATTCAAGACCAAGAAAGATGCTAATGACAATATAGTCAAGCATTAAGCAAGACTAGTAGCAAAAGGCTACATACAAGAGCATGGCATAGATTTCGAAGAAGTGTGCTGCTTTGTAGCAAATGGACTTAGTCCAGATTACTATTAGCAATAGCTCTAATAATAAATGGGATACATCACCTTGACGTCAAATCTGCATTTACGCATGGAGACTTGAAGAAGAAGTGTATGTTACACAACCGAAGGATTTATAAAGAAAGAAGATACTGGAAAAGTCTGGACTCACAAATCTATACGGTTTGAGACAAGCACCACGTGCTTGGAACATAAAATTAGACAATACAGAAGTCTTTAGATTTCAAGAATGAAACTTTGGAACAAGCTATCTACAAAAAGAAATCAAAAGACTCAATACTTCTAGTTGGAGTCTATGTAGATGATTTAATCATCACTGGCACACCTAAAGAAGAGATAGACAAACTCAAAGCTCAAATGGAAGAAAAATTCGAGATGAGTGACCTAGGATTACTATCCTACTACTTTGGAATTGAAGTCACACAAACTGGAGGTGACATATCAATAAAGCAATCCGCCAAAAATAAAAGTTGGAATGCTTGCACGGAAGCTAATACCTATGGATCCAGAACACAACTAACAAAGAACAAGCTGAACAACAATTCAACTCAACTGAATACAAGCTTAATTGGATGCTTACGACGATATGCTACATACAAGACCCAACTTAAGTTATTCCATCGGTTACTTGTAGTCGTTTATATGAGGAACCAAAGGAACAACATGAAAAGCTATCGGGCAGTACTACGCTATGTAAAAGAACAAAAGACTATGGAATCACCTACAAACAATGTAGGAAACGGATACAAGGTTATAGTGACGAGGCTCACGAGTCAACACTTAAGAAGGCAAAGGCACTACTGGAATTATATTTTACTACAGTGAATCACCAATCAGCTGGAGTACACAAAAACCACCGTAGCTCTATCATCATGTGAATCGAATTCATTGCGCAACAGGCGGCAACAACACAAGTATTATGGTTAAAGAGATTACTCAGCAAGCTTACACATACCCAAGAAAAGAGTTACGATAATGGTCGACAACAAGTGCTGCCATCGAACTAATGAAGAATCCCGTATTTCCGCGGAAGAAGTAACCACATTGACATAAAACATGACTTTATCACGAGAATGCGTTGAAAGAAGATTTACAAGTCGAGTTTATAAGCGGAGAATTTCAGAAAAGTGACATGCTCGAAAGCACTACCGAAGATCGATTCCTAACAATGAGACAACTAATCGGGTCAAAGATCTACAACAAAGCGTTGTGATTAAGGGAGAATATGGGCTAATCCCAATCTTACCCATTTACCCTTTTCGACTCAGTCAAACCAAAGATGGGCACACACAAAGTCGACCTTGGCGGTTACAAACATAACTGCTATTTTTCGCTACAACATAGCGCTAAAGGCAGTTATCTCCTAACCGACATGCCTCTTCAACACACCCTTTCACTTGTATATATAGATAACAATTCTGTAACATAACAGATGATGACATTATTTGATTAATACAAAGCATATTTACAGAACCTTTGTTTCAATATCAGTATTGGTATATTTTGACTTTTGACTTAGTAAGATCATAAGATCCATAATCGTTGAGGCCAACAGCAACTTGAATTAAGGCAATATATTAGTAGATGCCTCTAGAATTGTTTAATAATGCTACAAGTATATAAGTTTTATCATATGGATTCCACAAAATTCTCTACTAAAAAAAGTAAAGTATACTTGATCTTGGTCTTCCGCGGGTTATGGGTCTTACATCCGATTTCGGTGTATGGGGAGGTTAAGATGTGAGCCTTACCCCTACACTAAAGTAGAGGCTGCTTCCAGTTCTACCAAAGGTAGAAAGGACCTCCGGCCTTTTGTAGGGAGTGAGGATCGAACCCCTGACCTCTCGGTTAGAAAGGCAAGGGGTTTTCCAACTGATCTAACCCTACTTGTTTGATGGCAATTCTCTACTCAATGTGTCTATTTGATATAATACTCTATGGTAAGCATTGTCAAAGTCGATGTGGAAGCCTATCTTGATTCTGGTCATAGTGATTTGGGGTTCTTTATTTTGACTCTGTTGCTAATGGTCTGGAAGGTGATGAGTTCGTTTCGATGATACAAACTCATGCAACCATCTGTAATAATAGCTCAAGTTAAGTGTATATATATATATATATATATATATATATATATATATATATATATATATATATATATATATATATATATATATATATATATATATATATATATATATATATATATATAAATATATATATATATATTTTCCTTTCATTAAAAGAGCTTTTATAACAGATTACGAAAATGGCAAGCAAGCGAGCATTGCATAACCCCACTTTGAATGGCAAAACCAATTCTACTAAAATGAAATTTTGTGACTTAGGGGTCATAAAATTACTTTCACAACCCGTTGGTACCAACTCCGAGGCTGAAGCCAGGAACCCGAATGTATCAAAAAGCAGGGGTAAATACGTGTTGATTCTCTAAATAAGCTTTCTCGTGTTTAGCAACTTTGCTCGATTCCGTTTCAAGCCGCTTGTCCGTAACAAACCCATTGTCCCTTAGCCCAACAAGAGGGCAATTTCACCGAATCCACACAAGCGCATGTTTCCCCGGTACGTCCAAAGCAGTATATATCCATTGAACAGACGTAGAAATTGGGCTTTGCATGTTTCTTGCAGGCAAGGTTTTTCTTTTATTCTTTTTTTTTTATCTTTACTTCCTGTGGTTAATGTATCCAACAAAGTAATATGCCAAAAGTGGTACCTTAGACATTGCTTATATTTTGATGTGCTCATGGTCCCATATCTTATCCATGGCAAGTACCTTTGGAACCAAGAAACCGTTGAGAGAAATCCGATCTATCGCTATTATCATGATTTACAGGTTGACAGGTTGATCGTCAAATACTTGGGGTTGATGGGTAAAGTGGTTTGGCTTAGCGGGTTGATCTGTCAATAACGCTCAACCCGTTAATGTAGCAAGTTAGAAAACCAAACTAATTGGTAAACAAACCGATCTCTTTTAGTCCTCGTATGTTCTTGTGTTGGGATGCCACAGATCTACGTGGGTGACACAATGGTATTGGCTCGAAAATAACTATTTGCGCGCTCCTTGTAACAAAATATGAGGACCAAGTATCTTTTAGATGTCAAACTTGGTAAAAAGTTGATAACTTGGCATGTTTTGACTGGGCCACTCAAATCCATGGCATCCCACAAAATTTTACGAATACCAGTGACTAGTTCAAAACGTCCAATCATATAGTATGGGCCATCAATGGATCCATAACATATTAACATATATGAAACCAAAAGGGCTAAAACAATGGGCTGTGCGATTTTGCGTTGCTAGCTAAATGTTTCAGCCCAAAAACTAATGTTAAATTTCATTATATAATCTTCTGTTTCATGCATATCTCTCGTCATATATAAAACCCTATTTTATAACCCTAACTAGCTACAGTGGCCCAGGTTGGGCGGCTAGCTTCAAGAAATCTTCAAAATAAAATTATTAGCATAATTTTTAAGATATCGTTAAACTTAATATAATATTCAAAATAAACATAAGTTTCTGTGAGTCATAATTATAAAAGGAAAAAGATACATATCCGTAATAATTAAAAGGAAAAAAAGTCCATAATTTTTCCATTCTTTTCAAGTGTTTTTGCCAAGCTATGTAATCAGATAGAGCTCCATTTTTCCTATACGAAACTCAATAACAATTGGACAGTATATGTTTTTAGTTTGAATGGAGAATACGATATATAAAGTAGTAATATTAGCCAAACACCCATTTAATATACAGTAAGCTATAACACTCCTCCAATATGCTTAGCCAAACACGCCTTCATTTAAGAACCTTGTCACTAAAAGAGTGCAACCTTGTTCATGTCCGCGTGTCATCAAAGAACAGTTTTGTCACCCTAAAAATTTTGTGGATACATAAAAAACCTTATGTTAGTAATATAAAATATCAAATAGAGATTCACAAAGAAGCTTTTAAAAAAGTATACTCAAGTACTCCGTGTTACTCGAACATGCATTTGATGCATAACAGGAGAAACCAATATGCTTTGATTATAGAAGAAAATGAGCATCTAACACTACTTAGTAGCTTCTCATACAGTAGCTTCTCATATGGCCTTAGTAAAATGTTAAATTACCTGTTCTCATACAGTAGCTTCTCATATGGCCTTAGTAGCTTCTCATACAGTAGCTTCTCATACAGTAGCTTCTCATACTTAGTAGCTTCTCATACAGTAGCTTCTCATAGCTTCTCAAGCTAAAATGGCCTTAGTAAAATGTTAAATTACATACAGTAGCTTCTCATATGTTGGTTTATTATAACAATGCAATCTAAAAATTGTCATATGATAGCTTAAATATGTCAAAGTAAAAACTTCTTAAAGATAACAATGGATAAGTAATTATTCGACAGTCAATGTTCGGTACCACTATCATGTTCCAAAAAATCATTGCTGAAATAAGTCCATTATAAATCTTCAAGTCGTTTAACAAAAATCTTTATTACATAAGCAGATTTCTGCCCCAAATATGCCTGCACTCAACAACTATGACCCTTAGCAGATTTCTGCCCCAAATATACATAAGCATAATCCTAATGGTGACTGATAGCTGCAATAAAATAACATAAATGATGTTAGAAACTCGTATAAAGGTATCTAAGTTAAAGAACAAACAATTGACATTTTTAAGTAGAATTACCTGGTTGACAGAACTTAAACTCTCTCTCAAATTTTAAGATGTTATCTCAGTTATATATACAGGAACCTTTGTAACACACAGGACATAAGGTACTTGTTTTAGAGTTTTTTTAGCAAACAGTTTATGTCAAAAATATACATTAAAAGGTATATGATATGATGCCAACACCAAAACCTTCCAGTAGCCTTCCCATGTTAACAAGCGATAAATCCTAAAAAATAACATACAACGTGATTCAAATAAATGATTTAGAAGCTGAAAAAAATGAAACATGGCACTAAAGAGCAGTGTATTAGGAGCTAACCTTGGCAAATGATACAGCAAGCCAGCCAAGAATATTAGGAATTGCAACAATCATCAAAGACTGCAACAACACGAGGAAACAATAATGTCATTTATGCAACCCAAAATGAACATTCGTGACTGTCTTTTTGAACTTTAAATTTTCGAATTCAATAAAGTTTGATAGGACATATGACGGGTGTTTGGACATGTTTTGTAAACATTTATGCTTGTTGATTAGTGAAAAGCCCTCTAAGGTTATAGCAAGCGCTTTATTAAATGCAACCTTCATGTTGATGAACACCAGAACCACTCTCATCTTTGTCTGATTTTAGTTGTTTGCATGAGCTTATTAAAACAGACTATCAACTTATTACTGCAATCTCAAAACACAATAACTTGTTATGAGATGCCACTATAACCTCTGATAAATAAGTTATCCCAAACACCCCCTTGAATCAAAAAGGCAAAAGCTCAAAATTCAATATTTCTTAGGGGGTTGGTGTACCATATTGGTTGGCTGTAAAAAGATATAGATATATGATCAAAATTCGAAAATACAATACTAAGTATTTACCTACAGTTCCTCTTGTGTGAGATGATCATATGCAGACGTGTTAATTAACAACTTCTATGGAAGATAATCATATGCAGACGTGTCAATTTTGGACTGGGGTGTCCTATGTATGGTAAAGCAATCTTATTAGTAGAACCATATGTGGCTAAAGCTTCCCCACAAAGTATCATCATCTCTGAATCTCTGATACAAGTCGCATTGCAGGGTCTGTTTGATATTCAACCTACAGCCTAATAGATGGTTCTTGATCATCTGGATTTTCCACCTTTATTCTAGGTTCCAATGAGCCCGTCTCAATTGCACCCTAAACCATGTATAATTTCTATAATCAGGCTCGTAAAATTCAACTTTTATGTGTATACAATTATTACAAATGAAGTAATGTTTATAATAACTGAAAAACATCAAACATGCACTTTTATGTAGATAATCTACTAACCTTTTTTCTATAATCCTTAGAAAGAAAAAAGAAAAATAATAGACCGACCTGTCCGCGTCACCACTGAAGCCGAAGCCTTGCAGCCTCACCAAGAGTTCTTAGTTCCAATTCTTCTTCCAAATTCAGATGAAGAAGCTCTGATGCACTCTCATATGTTAACATATAGGTTGGTTCGAATTATACACTTCATATTCTGCAATAATGTTATCAAGTAACATAATAAGATGACAATTTAAAATAATTGTAAACAAACAACTTGAATTTACATTATTGAACCACGAATGTCATGGACAACTGAGCGTAGCAATAAGTAGGTCATGTAACCAGCAAAGATGCATGTTGAAATCCACATTTAAGCAAAAAAATTGGATCTTATCATCATACTTATACGACCACTTAAAAATCATTAGAGTTTAACCATAAAAATAGGATCTGCTTTAAATTACAACTTGCTTAATTTGAGCGCCTTTTCCTTCTAAAATATATAGATAGACAGTAATCAATGGAGTGTTTTGGATTGCTTAGGATTGCTTACATGTGTTATAAATAAAAATAAACACAAACCACTTGAGCAATCTCAAAAACGCCCCCTTAGTCGATAAGATTTGCTTCAACTCAAACATGCAATGATATGTTGCTTGATGATTAACTTCTAAATTTTTTATGGTTTGAATTTATTTAGAAGAAAAGTTTAAGGAAGACTTACTTGTTCCCCCCCTCTACCTCGCTTC
The DNA here is from genome assembly GCA_910596185.1 of Chrysanthemum makinoi. Taxonomy (NCBI): domain Eukaryota; kingdom Viridiplantae; phylum Streptophyta; class Magnoliopsida; order Asterales; family Asteraceae; genus Chrysanthemum; species Chrysanthemum makinoi. The sequence continues at coordinate 18,565,198 of OU343225.1, read as the reverse complement.
ACAGCCACATGAATATGATTGAACAAACTATCTAAGCGCTATATGATGCCCTTTCTGTACTTGCCCAAATCCATCCTCGCCAATCATTAGAGGTTGTTTGGATTTGTTATTAGATTAGAGGTTGTTTGGATTAATTATTAAGATGATAGTTGTTCTTTGTACATATACAAACATAAACAATTGCTTATAGACTTTTTAGGGTTGTTGGCCTTCAAGTGACTTTTGCTCCGTTTGTCCCGCTCAATTACTTTGACCCGTTTTAGTTAAATTGTCTTTTAAGTTTTTCATGCCTGTTACAATCAAACCAATTATGAGCAAATGATTCAAAATTTTACAGCATATATTATAAAGTAATAACATCATGAAGGTTTTAGAATCACAAACTAACAAAAGTTCATCCCATTTGCACCATTTTATATCCTACATCAAACAACTAAAGTCTGTAAACAATTCTTCAGCAAACAGCCTCAAATTCTGCACATAAGCTGTACAGGAATGTTCAAATAGGCTGTTTGGAAATAAAAACTGTTTTAGGGGGTGTTTGGACAAGAAATGTTTTAGGGGATGTTTGGAAAAAGGTTACTAATTAAACGTTTATAGACTACCAAACTAAGAATGAAAAAATGAAAGTGAACACATCCAAGTTACCTTGTAGTATAACCCATTGATCATGCCCACAGGCCGATTGATGAAATTTCCATTGGCCCACAAATAATCTACCATGGATTTAAAATCCCCTTTCTGCGAAAATAACATTCTTTATCATCTAACTGAGTGGAAAATAATGTACCAAAAAAGAGCTTCTAACTTACTGGCAATTCATATAGTAAAGCATAAATATAGTGTGAGATAACGGTTTGCATTGTAGTACTTTAAAAATACCTGTTGACATGTCCCAACACTACTCATTGGCATTATACAACACAAACAACGAATAGGTTCGCATAATATCATAAACATATGAGCAACTATGCTATGCTGTAAGAAGCTATCCCGGTCAATACATTTCAGATGCGTAGTTTGGGGAATAATATGGATTGCATTCTTTTTTAGATTATGTGTTTTAGAATCATCACAGAATTAGTTTTCGAGGAGAAACTATTAAACTTATCACTCAAGAGCTGATTATTCGACCCTAAAGGGGTGTTTGGGATTGCTACAACTACATATGCTTTTAGAAATCACCATAAGTCGAAAATCAGTTATAGCCTATGCAAAAACTAATAGTTTTTCAATCATTTTCTACCGTAACAAAACAGAATATGTAATCAAATAATCAAATGTTTGAGTGTTGACAATTCTGCTTACTAAGATAGACTTACCCATAATCAAATAATCAACTACCAAACTCCTTAGTTCACAGTATTTAAAACTGCTTATGTATGCTTAATTATCAAGTATGGACCTATTTATTGAAACTTCTTATTTCACTCTCAAATACCCTAAACTACCGATCAAGTCATCACGCAAAAAAGTATTGCTATTAGAAAAAATAACGTTTATCTCTCACTATTTTACACTAACTCAAAAAACATAAAAGTGTTACACTAAATGAAACTATGTACCAAGTTTTCTTGATATGTTTCTTGCTTCCATCTCTTACAATATTTCAAAAAACTAAATCATTAACATATATGAAAACACGACTTGTTACCACAACTTTAGTTGTAAAAAATTCACTAACATATATTCATAGAATCCTACTTTAAATTCATCAATAAGTTGTATAATTTTACAAATTGGTTCACGCACTCATCAATTCAAGCACAAAAACATAAACTCGCAATTTAATTCCCACGCAAAAATAAAGACCCTAAATCAATAGATCAATCAATAAAGACCCTAAATCATCATTTAAACATTCAAAACACTCTACTCATTCATGTTTTAGTCATAGTTTAAGTATGTTTACTTCAAGGTTTCAGTAGGACATAAGAAATGCTATTATAAATTCCAACCCATATAAGCATTATCTTTACCACTTTTGGAGTTGTGGTATTTCTATCTCATATGTGACCCAAATTCTGCTATTAACAATTAACTAACCAGGCTTTAGCCCTAAGCTTAGAAAAAATATTCATCATGTAATACAACCATAAGCACCTAAAAATTAATCATAATATTGAATCAAAAGTTCCAATAAATGAGCATATGCAAAAATGAAAGTACCTTTATTCTGTAAAACATTGATCACATCATATATCAGTCCCGTGAATATACAACGCAAACCACGATTACTGCAGCCAAACACTCCATAACAGCATCATCCAAACACCCTCTTTCAGCAGCAAAACAGTCCCTAACAGCATCAACCAAATACCCCCTGACAGCAACCAGAACATCCTTAACAACAGCAACCAAACACCCCCTTACTGCAGCATCCAAACACCCCCTGACAGAAATATATAACTCATCTTTGTATCAATTCATACAATATCATAATCAAGAAGAAACATTTTATCCTGTACATACAACAACTGGAATAAATATTTTGCGTTTCAACTTGCATTTTTAAAGTAAGCTTCAACTTAACTTACTTGGTTTCTCATATGGCCTCAGTAAGAGCTTTGTCGTATTCATCTGCAAAATCAAATGTAGCAAGATAAGGCCACATTAACAAAAACATCACAAAAAATACCCAAGCATAATGACCACATTATTATTTAAAATCTAAATATTGCAAACAACCATCTGACACTTTAAATAATGGATGGTATTTAACATTACTTTATGGTATTTTTATGCTTGTAAATGACCTTACTTGATTCTTTTCATTAATTCATCCAACTATAAATTAACCACAACTATCATCAGTTCATCTAACTGTCACTTAAACTATTTATCGATAGGATAACACTATATACATAGATTCAGAAACTTGAAGAATTCATACCATTGAGGAAAATAAGAAAGAATGAGCCGTGTGACCCATTTTCCATCTCAAGCCCACTAATATTATTTTCTCTTAATTTGTTTACTACGCTATCTAATTTTATATTTAATATAATGAAGCAAACTCTTTCTAAAAGTCTCAATGGCAATTTATTTTTCATCATGGCACCTACTATGCTAATATCTAAATGTAGAATGTTATATGGATTTTATTTTTATCATACACCAGACACAACATGAATGAATATTCACAGTGATATCATCAACACAACTTATATGGGCAGTAAATATTGTCACTTTATCCTTCCTTACTCCCTATGTGAATAATGTAAAGATTGACCCTCTTAAAAAAATATTAAACTGAATTTTTTTCAATGGTGTCAATTGCATTTATATTTACAAAAGGGAGTGATACTCACACCACATCTTTTGATGCATGCACCACAATTTGTGCATTACAGTATTGTACGGTACAAACTGTAATGCACAAATTGTGGTGCATGCATCAAAAGATGTGGTGTATGTATCAATTCTCATTTACAAAAGATGCAAATCCAAACGCCATTTCCTAAAGTACTTACTTCCAATGGGCTTATGAAGTTGTGTAAAAGTCGAAATGTTTTTAAGCTCATATTTATAGATGTATAAGATTATCAATTTGAACGGTCCCAACCACAATGTGGCATCAACGTTGATAGTATAAGCAAGCAAAGTACCCGCCCATATACTGTCAATAAACTTCGTCCAAACATTTACAAAGCAACTTCCTTAGACTAATAGTAATGGGACCATGGACGATCGATAATCCCATATAATAAGCTAACTCAAAGCAACCATATAACTATTATTTGCATATAAGCTAATCCAAGCATCCCTAATATCACAGATAAACCATTACCTTGTCAAAGCGAACTTGTTTTCCGACTTCTCTCTTCTCCCACCCCCCGTATCGCGTGTCTCAATCTCCACTTCCACATTCATGATCTAATATGAGTTTCCTACTTTCGCACCACCCGCCATCTTTAAAGTGCATCTTTAAATTTGATCCAATCGTAAAAGCATCTGGCCACAACTAGTTAATGCTGTGATATCGACGCAAAAAGAATCTAGAATAGTGCAGAAACTTACATGTAACGTCTTAATCTTTAACGATACCCTATCTCCATTTCTCATTCCCACACTCATACAAACTGATTCAAAACAAACCTGCATATTGCAACATTAAAGTGAGTTTTGAATTCTGTTGGAATCACTCCTAAACCTTATTCAAGTGTTAGTTACTCATATGTAATAGTTAGCTTAGTATGGCCTTTATGTTTGTTATTAGCCTTAAGCTTATGTAGAAGGCCCATGAGCTTAGGCCCAAGCCCATAGGAGAAAGGGAAGGAGTAGGAGTGTTGCCCTAGCTCCTTGCCTATAAATACCTTATGTAAACCTTCATTTGAAGGTTGGTTGTTCAAGTTCTCTTTTCACAAACACTCTACGCCTAAACCGTATTATTTATATCGTGTGTGTGTGTGTGATACTTGTTCAATCGCTTCTCTATCTTTCTTATAAGCTTGTGTGGTAAACCTTGTGACCTAACAAAGGGTATCAATCGCCAAATAGTTGGGTGAACAAGTTTGTTTTGAAGGTTTTTTTCTGGTCTTACGCCGTAGAGTTAACGTGATTCTTTGGTTCGCTTAAAAACTTGTTTTTTACACTTTTTAATCCAAGATTCTTGTACTTTCAACGTTTTAAGGTGTTAAAATACTTGTTTTTGGCAAAAAGTTTCAAACTTTATGCGTGGATCATTGTTTTTGAGCTAGTTTTTATTCGTGGGTGTAGTTCTACGCATAACCGTTTTAGAGGTTTTGGTTCATCAAGTTTCACACTTTTGTGTCTTTTGGTGTTATTGAAGCTATTTTATCACACAAAAACTGGTTTAGAAACACTTTTGCCTGAAATCAAAATTACGAGTAAACCTACGCGTAGTAAAACCCTAAAACTACGCGTAAGTGCCTCCTTGGTTTGATCTTCATTTTCGCGGTTTATTCCGTGTTTTCTTACTTGGATAAGTCTGAAAATACGCCGACTTTGGATATCTTTTGCACTGTGATAGTGTAAAAGATCACTTGGGCAAATACCCTAAAATTACGCGATAAAGATAAGCTTACGCCGTAGAAATCCTACGCCTAAGATCTGTCCTACGCCTAAGCCTAGTCTTACGCATAAGAAAATCCTACCTAACTTTCTACTAACTTTTGTCTACGCTAACTTTAGTGCTTTTTCCTACTTACGCGTAAGCTAAATCCTACGCGTAACTCATTATTGTTACCCGTAACTTTGGTGTTTTTACGCATAAGTGCTACTTGGTTCTTGTTTTTCTACGCCTAAGGATACTTCATCAACAAAGGTTCATTCGACTACAAAGATCCATTTTACCAACACAAGTTTATCAACATGTCACAACCACCATACTCTAACTATTTCCCTTACACTTATCCTCATCCTCAACGCCAACAACAACTAACTCCACAACATCAACAATGGAATCAACAACAAGCAATTTATCAACAACAATTTAACCAACAACATACTCCACAACTTGCCGCAAATCCACAACCTCAAATGGTTCAACCACCACCAAGTCTTCAAGTTCAACCGTACACAAATGACCTTAATCAACATCCATCAAGGATCACTATGAGGGAACCCACTTGGTTTGCAAAGATGTTTGAAACTTTAAGCAACCAACAATCAATTCATGAGGTTGGATCACTTGATAGACCTCCAATGCTCACTCCCAGAAACTACGATCAATGGGTGATAAGGTTCTTTAGGTTTTGTGATCTAAAGAAGCCACATGGAAAGTTCTTAAAGAAGGTTATCTTGGAAGGTCCATTTGAGATGCCTACCGTCATTGTACCCGGAGATCCAAATGCCATTCCACCAAGAGATGAACAAACTAACATTGCTATCTGCACTTGAATCCTCAAGAACTTCTACACTATGAAGCCGATGAGCTTGCAATGGAATATATCCTCCTAGGATTACCAAACCTAATTCTTCGTAGTGTTGATGCTCAAAAGACCGCAAAGAAAATGTGGGATCATATTCGTCTTCTTATGGAAGGATCAGTACTCAATCGTGAAGATTTGGAATCCAAAATTTACTTGGCTTATGAACACTTCATGATTGAACCTGGAGAGACACTCGAGTCCTATCATCACCGATTTTCAGACATCATCAATGATTTGGATAAACACAACATCATCATGCCAAGAATTGCAGTGAATACTAAGTTCCTAAGTAGTCTTGGTCCCGAATGGGAGAAGTATGTCATTTTTCTCCGCAAGCGTTTAAAAACATGCATCAATCTACATACGGATTATTGTACGATTACTTGAAGCCTCATGAAAAGGAAGTTGATAGGAAAGGATTCTCCGTGCTCAAATTGCTCCACCGACACATCCGAAAATCAACAACTTGCCTTATATGCTCAAAACAGTTATTCTCCTCAACCAAAGAACTCAACCAATCTGCTACAATCACACCACATGATCCTTCACAACCTCCATCTCAACAAACTCAATTGGTTCCATACAACAACAACAATGCTCAAGCTAATGAGGAATCGATCCGCTCAAGCATTGCAACAAGGATTTGCTATGATTGCTAATGCCTTTAGCCGTTATACCAACAAATCCAACAACCGTATTCGCTCCTCATCTAATACAAGGAATCAAGCTGTTGTAAACAATGGACGAGTTGAAGTTCTGAATCGTGGTTATGGTCGCCGATGGGCGGTGGTCAAGGGTTTAATGCCGGGTAGGAATAACAATCGAGCTCCGTGGTGGAACAGGAAATGCTCGAATGGGTTGAATGGTCTTCGATGCTACAACCGCAATGAGAAGGACACTGGCTAATGCATGCCCAAAGCCAAGGACTAGGGCGCTGCTTATTTCAAAGAGGCTCTTCTTTGGCTCTTAAGGATGAAGTGGTGGATCTCTCACGCACAAAGAACAGAGTTTTATGGCAAATGCGATTCGATGATGATATGGAGGACTTGCGTGCCAATGCACAAGTTATGTTGATGGCTAATATGCATGAGTTACACATGAGTGACACAGCCCAAGTAGATGACACTGATGGCTTGTCTCAAAACCAACAAACCATATTTATCTCTCGATCTCATATCTCCGCCAACATCCGAATCCCAAGAGGCTCGAAATGTTCAAAATGAGTCGTCCACATCTCATTCCGACGATTTTCAACTAGACCCGTAGTTATATTTGACGATCAAGATGACCAAACGGTTTCCTTGATAATCAAATTGACTCCGTGGTTATACTTGAGGATCTCAGTAATGATCATGTTGAGACTCACACTGAACACGCCGAACTTTTGCCTCATCCAGATTTTGCTCGCTTAATACAAGACCAACAAACCATAGTGGAAAAATGTCATGCCATTAATCAGGACTTGAAATGCAAAATGCACTGTTAACCAAGGATTTTGAATGTTTACAAAAGCAACTCAACTTTTTCAAAACTCAAGAAAAACGTGAAAACGGTTTTGAAGCCGCCTTTGCCAAATCTTATCAAAACGAAAAATATTTAGAAAGACAGATGCGTGATCTAGCCGCTTCGGAGAATGCTTTGTTGTCCAAATAGAACAACCAAACATGAACATAAAAAGCAAATTAACGCCTCACCTTGGAAAATCAAAAAGCTAAGGCCGAAGTTGTTAACTTGTCAAAAACAGCTTCTCTGATACAAAAAGCATTCAACGAAACTAATAGATGATCATCTTGAAGAAATCATCGGCTTGCAAAACAAACTTAAAGAGTTTAAAACTGTTGTTTACAAACATGGCGAGTCGGTCACGACCATTGAAAAGTTTACTTTAAAACCAAATCCAAATGGATATGGACCGAATCTTGCCGACATACAAACCTAAGCTTTCAACAAAAGCATTCAAACCAAATCCTCAAGTTTCCAAAGGCGTAATATAAAGTTGATAATTCTGTTATGAATGTTGTTGAATATCATCGTCAAGAGGAATTAGATGCATAAGACGAGAGTCGATCAAAATTAGAAAAAGTTGTTTACAACAAACCTTTTAACTATTCAAAAGCGGTCACTTTCTTCACACCAACGGATTCTTCTAACACACCAAGGGTTATCATCAAAACACCTCAGTCTTCTAATGTTAATCCCCAACCACATTATGCACAAATTTATGGTCCTTTACCTTCCATCAGCGAAGTAAATTCAAAACCTGAAAATCGAAAAATTCTTAGATATTTTGACATCTTCATGGTTGACCTCAAAATTTTACAACATGAGATAGAATATCGCTCTGAAATCAAAATTGATCATTTTCAATCACCTCGGCGCGAGAACAAAGAGACATTTTTCATAAAAATCTTTTACCTAACGTTAAAAATTTGAAAAATTGTGCATTAGCCCGGGAAAAGGATTTTCATAAGGAACTTGGAGTGATGAAGGTCGTTTTCGAGAAAATAGAAACATCTATTTCTAATACTAAACGTAAAAGAAACTGTTGAGAAAAGATGTTGATCGACTCTTGGAAGATGTCATCCGTGGCCGATGTCCATAATGTTGTGCTAGAATTCTTTGTCATATGCATTTGATCATACCTCTCACGATATCGTTGAATCGTGATAAATGTTGAGAACACCGATAATGTGCTTCAGATCGAGTCCTTAAAAGTTGAAAACAAACGATTGTCAAACGAACTTTCAAATGCAATTCGCCGTCTTAATTGGTGTCAAAAAGATATTCACGATCAACAACATGCTTTTCAACACAAAATCGCCCAGTTGCGTGCAAAATCTTCTGATCCTAAAATTGAGCAACTTGATGATCAAAACGTGTCCTTTAAGTGTCAAATCTCAAAATATGAACAAGAACTTTTAAAAGTTAAAAAGGAATATGGTGTCATATTTGATTTACTCAAAAAGACTCGTGATGAAGCATCAAATGAACTTGATCATTATCTTGCACACATTAAAGAAGTTATGCATTTTCGAAATGTTCGGTTCGAAAAATCAAGATCCGATTCACACTATCCTCAAGTTAAGAGAAATGTTAGGAAAGTATGAACAACTTCCGCCAACCATCATTAAGAGATTAGCCCCAATAACACTTAGTACTCATGAACCTAGAATCTCTACTGCCAAATCACAATGCTAACGTGCTCCTTCTATCAAACAGAATAGTTGCATCTTTTCCAAATGTCCGCACTTCACGTTCTTAGAGCACTCAATCAAGAATAGGAAGTTGCGACCTAAGAAAAGATCAATCAAGAATGCTAAAGTAGAAGAACACCCTAGGACTATGAATAAGACTCACGTTGCATCCACTATAGATATTAAGGCCCGCAAATGTAATAGAAATAGTGATGTAACGAATGCTAAACCGTTAAGTACTTTTGATATTCAGTCCGATGCACCTTGTGTTATTTGTGGTAAAAGTATGAATTCTGATTGCCATGATAAATGTGTTGCTAAAGCTATCATCTCTCGCTTAAGGAATCCTAAGAACCGGAATACCTCTAGGCCTACTAATCTTTCTAAGTCTCAGGCTTGGTAGACCGCCATCTTTAGATTCTAAGAAACGCATTGCCTCCCTCAGAGCTCCATTTGTCACCTCCTAGGAATGTAGTACCACCTAGTGCATTCACTAAGACTAAAGCAAAGACTAGTTGGAGATGGCATAAATGGATATATAACACACTAGGATTTAAATGGATACCTAAAGCTATTGATGTTTGTATATCTACTATAATCGCTACTGGAACCCTCTAACATTTCGGGTTCCAAATCTACTTCTATTCCATCCGTGTCGCCTCAGGTGTAATGCAGTGATACAGATCATTCTTCGATTGTTGATAGCGGATGTTCCCGACACATGACAGCAATCTTAAACTGTTATCAAACTTTATTGCAAAGTTCATTGGCATCGTCAGTTCGAATGATCACTTCGCACCTATCATGGGCTACGGAGACTATGTCAATGGGAACATCGAAATTAGCAGGTTTACTATGTGGAAGGCCTCGGTCATAATCGCTTTCAAGAGGTCGGCTTTGTGATGGAGATTTGGAGGTTGCTTTCCGGAGAAAACTTGTTTCATTCGTGATCTACAAGGAAATGACCTTATGTCCGATCGCTAATTCTAGTCTCTACACTATCTCTATGAAAGACATGGTTGCTTCATCTCCCATATGTTTACTTTCAAAGGCAACATCAACAAAATCCTGGCTATGGCACCGTCGCCTCTCACATCTAAACTTTCAAACCATCACCAACCTTGCTCGACACAAACTAGTTGAAGGACTCCCACGATTTCGTATTCTAAAGATCACCTTTGCTCAGCTTGTGAACAAGGCAAAAGCACTCGTGCTCATTTTTATTCAAAGGTGGAACACGTTCTCAAAGATGTGCTTCATCTTCTTCACATGGATTTGTGTGGCCCGATGCGCGTGCAAACGATCAATGGCAAACGCTACATCTTAGTAATTGTTGATGACTATTCACGCTGGACTTGGGTCTACTTTCTTCGAAGCAAAGATCAAGCTCCACAAATGATCATCACCTTCTCACGAAAAATACAAGTTCAGCTACGTAAACACCGCTCGACTAATCGTAATGCAGATAAAGGCATCGAATTTGTTAATCAAACTCTTCGTGAATTCTATGAGAAAGTGGGAATTCAAAGATCGACATCTATTGCACGCATACCGTAACAAAACGGAGTTGTCGAAAGACGAAACCAACGCTAGTGGAAGCCGCAAGAACAATGTTAATCAATGCTAAACTTCCAGATTACTTATGGGCGTAAGTCGATTCACGCATGCTATACTCAAAACCGCTCTATGATTACAAAACGCCACAACAAAACACCTTTCGAGCTCGTCCATAACAGTAAAAACCAATCTAAAACACTTTCATGTATTTGGATCTCTTTGCTATCCGAATAATGATCGTGATGACTTTGGAAAGCTCAAAGCCAAAGCCGACATTGAGTCTTTATCTGATATCGTGATAATTCCAAAGGTTTCCGAACCGAATCGTCAGACAAAAGGTGATGGAAACGATTCATGCTCATTTCGATGAACTTACGGAAATGGCTTCTGAGTATAACAGCTTAGAACCCGATCACAACCGCTTAAACTTCCCCAAACCCCATCATCACCAACAAAGCCCCCCGCCTTACTCGCCAACAAATGGAAAGGTTATTTGCTCACTGCTCGCGACGATATTGATGAACGTGCTCCGTGTATCCGCAAGCTCGCCGCCAACCCGATAATACTCTTTACCCGATACACCGCTACAACAACTACTTGCAGATGCACCTACACCAGCTTGACTCCACCACAACAGCTTGAACAAACCGCCTCCAACAATGATGAAGCCGATGATATTCTCAATGTAGTACCCCACCGCAGATTTTGATCCAAATGCTTCTTCAACCCGCTTGCTAATGAGATCGCCGCACTGATGTCGCTGAATCTTCAACAAACCATTTGAATCCTCGACCGCACAATGTATATCAACATCAACCCTCCACACATAGATGGACTAAAGACCATCCTCCTCGAAAACATTATTGGCAACCCGAATCAACCAGCCGTTACAAGACAACGTCTTCACACAGACGGTGAACATTGCATTTATGCACTCACCGTCCGCCAATTCAACCTAAAACATCAAAGACGCAATGACAAAAGACAACCGGATTGAATCCATGCAAGAAGAACTCAACCAATTCAAACGCCTTGAAGTATGGGCACTGGTTGAAAGACCAACAGGAGTCTACGCCATTGGTCTAAAATGGATTTGGAAAACAAATTGATGTCAAGGAAATGTTATCCAAATAAGTCACGCCTGTGGCTAAGGGTTATCGCCGTGAAGAGGGTATTGACTTTGAAGAATCTTTTGCTCTCGCTGCTCGCCTTGAGGTCGTTCGATATTTCTAGCGCTCATGCTCATATGAATATGACGGTCTATCGATGGATGTCAAAACCGCTTCTCAATGGACAACTTAAAGAAACGGTTTATGTCACCAACCGTGATGGATTCGCTGATCCCGAAGCTCAATCACGCCTACAAACCTAACAAAGCTCAGATGGTCTCAAACAAGCTCCTCGAGCATGGTACGATAAGCTATCATCCTTCCTCATTGCTAATAATTTCACCAAAGGTTCGGTTGACCCAACTCTTTTTATACAATATCACGGGAACATATCTTAATTGTTCAAATTTACGTGGATGACATCATTTTTGGGTCTACACATAAAAGTTTTCAATCGCTTTTGCAAAACTAATGAAGAAAAATTTTGAAATGTCCATGATGGGTGAACTCACGCTCTTCTCGGACCGCAAGTTCATCAATCACCCGTGGTATTTTCTTGAGTCAGTCCAAATATGCCCTTGAATTGTTAAACAAATTTGGAATGAAAACCAGTGACACCTATGCCACACCAATGGCTCATACCAAGAAGCTAGACGCCGATTTACATGGGAAATTGGTGGACCCTACAAAATACCGTAGTATTATTGGGACTCTCATGTATCTAAATAAAGCGCACTGATATTGTCTTTGCCGATATCTTGCTCTCGCTATCGGCCGCGACCAATCGAAACCCACCTCTCGAGGCTAAAAGAATCCTCCGATACATAAAGGGAACCATTAACTTGGGGATCCGTATCCAAGGATTCTCGGTTTTGAACTAATCGCTTTTGACACCACCACGCAGATGCTTAGACTCACGAAAAGTACTCGTGAGCTTTACAATTTCTTGGTGATAAACCGTGTCATGGCAATCAAGAAGCAGGATTGTACATCGCCCTCAACCGGCGGTAATATGTAGCCATGTCCGCATGTTGTGCTCAAGTCATCTGGATGAGAACACAACTCTAAGACTATGGTTACGTGATTTGACGTAATCCCGATGTATCTGCGACAATCGGAGTGCCATTGCATCTCGCGCAACTCGCCAAAGACTGAAATCAAAGCACATCGATCTTCGATATCATTTCATCAAGGATCACGTGGAACATGGTACCGTTGAATTATATTTTGTGGGTACGTAATACCAATTGGCGATCTTCTCACCAAAGCCTTGCCTCCCGCTAGGTTTAATGAGTTGGTCCACCGGATTGGTATGAGGTGTTTGACTCAAGAGGAATTGGATGACCTCCTAAAACAGCCTTAAAACCTCACAAACACCAAAATCTCTTTTGTAAATAATTTTTCAAAAACAAAATACAAAAGTATAAAATCCGATAAAACAACAAAAATATTCTTCTATCTATTTTCTTTCAACATTGCAAGTACGTTTCTTCCGCCAACACTATAATCTTTCAAAATTCAATATTTTTTCGATCAAGTGTTGAGGGGAGAAATAAACTTTAACCGCTTCAAAACATCCGTACTTGCATGTTATCATATCCCTTGTTTCTTTTATCAAATGGTGGTAAATTTTCTCAGTTAAATGACACTCCTGACTAAAATTTATAACCTTTCATTATTTCTCAAGTCGAGGGGAGTGTCACAAGTTTCTTTCCTAAAAATCTTTGTTTGGTAACCAAAATGGAAGTTAAATGGCTTTGTTAGAAAAAGGAAAAGGTGGAGGGACCAAAACTGTCAAAATGTTAAAGTAATTTTAATAAAACACCTCCCACCTAACTTATTCACTTCACATTTATTACTCTCAACCATATACATCTACCTAAGATTCATTCAAGAAATCCGCGATTTGATCATCATTTTGTAAGTGTTTTAACGATCTAAACATGTTTTAAGCCAAGGTTTTTAATTTCATACAAATCCAACGGCTAAAAATTGTTTTATCGCTGATTATGTGTTCTACGATAAGCGTATGAACACACAATCATTGTGTGTGTGTTTTGGTTAAAAGGAAGTGTCAAAATGTTCCAAATACATCAAGAATATCATTTTAACCATCAAAACCTACCCATAAACACTTATTAATGATTTTTGAAAATTAGGGTTTATGAGTCGAATTGGGTTTTTCCAAATGTGAAGTGTTTTTGGTCTAAAAGATTGTTGGGTTATGGTCATATGTTGTTGAATTGATGATTTCCATGGTTGTTAACCACCCTGAAACACTAATTGTTTGAACAATTTGAATTAGGGTTTAAAGTTCATAACTTTGGGTAATTTTGATTCACAACGAAGTTAGATGTTATAACTTGGTTTATAGACTCAACAACATCTTAGAACTACCGTAATTTATTTGGTGCAATTCCCATGGCTAGAAATTATACGCATAAATCTTAACCCTTAGGGTTTTGACCTACTGCAGTATGACTTTCTACGCCAGAACTGTTAACATGAATGTTCATGCCATAACTTGTTGATATAATGAATGCTTGTGTTAATTTTGAGGATTTGATGAATTTATTTCGTGCTTTGCTACTTTAAATATTCGTAATCAAGGTCATTTGCAACTCTACGCGATAAGGATTACCCTACGCGTAGTCAAGTTATGCGTGAAGAATAATCCTACGCATAACTATTACGCGTAAGGTTCTACAATGGGACTACGCGTCTCCTGTGAAGGATATGCGAACAAAGGACCTCTACGATAAGGTCTACTTACGAGTAAGCCTTACGCCAAGGTATTTATACGCCTACGCCGTAAGCCTCACGCATAAGGTCCCCTTTCCTACGCTAACATTTCTTACGCCGTAGTTAGATCCTACTGCGAAGCTGCCTACGCCAGATATCATCATCGCTACGCTTAACTTTGCCAAAACTACGCTTAAGCCTTGATTGACCTTCATAATGAATTGTTACGTGTACAAACTTGTAAATAAACTAATCATAACGTCACTAATCCAATAATGTCACTAATAAACTTAATCGCTTGATATGTTGTGAACAATAAGTGATAACATAAACTTTAAAACTTAAAGTTAACTAACTCACTAAAACATTTCACGACGTCATTGGACTATTGAACAAACAAGTGACTTAGGACTCGTGAACAATCATTGACATCTGCATTCAATAACTAGACAATAAGACCTTCCGTTGACTAACACTATGTCTTTCGATATGTTGGTTCTTTTGGCTAATGTTATTTCGATCACGACATGGTGAACAAATGAATGTGGATGCATCGGTTCTTACAATTGCCGATATCTTTCCAAAGGGTTATCCGAGAAAGATTGGAAAGAACAACCTTAGGGTTGACTTGGATACCCTCACTTGCTCGTAATCTTCTTGCTTGATTGCGTGGATATTCTCGTGAATCATCCCTACCGTAACATGCTCTCACACTCGCCACGCCCAGAGGTCTACATTCAACAATTTCCGATTCTATGCGAGGATCACCGGTCAAAGTGCAAAGGAATGTGACACTTAATCACAAACAAGTCACTATCACTCCCGCCGACTTACGGCTGTTCTCATCATTCCCGACATCGCTCCAACCGACTTCTTTGCTACCCCTATCAAGAGACAAGTTCGAAATTGATAGATATTGGTTATGATGAAGCTTCGTGAATCATTACTAAGCACTCTCAGTGAGAGTCAAGAATATTCCTCAACCATGGAGAACACTCTACATGATCATCACCAAATCGGTCTCGGTCGTGATAAGCTATGAGCATCCCAAGCTCATGGAACTACAAATTTTCTGTTCGTTGATCAACAAGAAGGACATTGAAATCGGCATAATCGATATGGGAGGACATGATGGTATTTCACAAGAAGCTTGGCTCCAAGATTCCCTATGTCAGATACACCAAACCGTTGATCCGAGAGCACTTGACTTCATCCCGACATCCCCATGAGGCTCAATGACCCATAATCACGACATATTGATCGAACCCATACTATCGGTCGTAATCAAAGAATCGCCAACAAAGAAACAAGGTTCGGTTTTACCTGATCACCTTCTAACCACCGAAATCAAAAAGCTTGAAACATATAAAAGGTATCGGTTAGCAGTAAAAGAAGGCAAAGTTGGTCATCTCGATGAAAAATCTTCGTACACCTACTGGAGGACCGTAAGAGGCAAGTGCCTTGAAGTGTTACAAGTACAGATATTTATAGAAAGCTTCCCAAAAGGAATCCTCCTCGTAAAAGGATTGTTCCCGAAGGAAGTCAACCTATTCCCACACCGAACCGCAAAGAAAGCTTGTGGACGAAAGCTCAAGGTACCGACACGATGAAGAGATTACCTACTCGATCCGCAACCGTGAATAACCTCCTTCAAGAGCTAAACCTCCAAGTCCGCCACCTGACAAAGAAAAGGGAAGACTCTGACTTGTATTGTATGATGAAAGCTCGATGAAGAAGAAGAGCAACCGATATATCATACAGAAGAAGTTTAATATCGTTAGACACCTTCACAAAGCTCAAGAATTTGCTAAAGACCAAATGGGTGGTCCCGGAGGATCAAGTGGTGCTCCCCACTCAACCATCTCCCCGATGCGCGTTAATCAACCCGATAAGGGAGCCGGTGCCACCACTCTTATGCAACAACAAAAGCTTGTGGAGGATACTATCGTATATGAGTTTGAGGAACCGAAACCGAAGTCCTAAAAAGATCAAGATGTTGATTATGATACGCTTCTTCTAGATAGTCCCGCTGATCAAAGGAAGAAACCTTCAACCTCCAAGGATCCGAGTCTCCTCATATCTCTTCATCATCAGATTCGCCTTCTCACTCCTCGCCACCACCATCAAAGAAGTCAACCAAATCATCATCCAAATCCGCGAAGAAACCATCTAAATCTTGGATTTCTCAAGCTCATGAACGGATTACCAAAGCCGCCAAACAAGTCAAAAGAAAACGTGCTCAACAAAAGCTAAATTTCTTTGTGATCACATACAAAGATATGTATGACGAGCATGAAAAGATAAAAGGAGAAAGGAAGTTTGTTCAGTAATTCATGAAAAATCACCGTCAAGAGGAACTGAACGAAATGATCGGCTACACCTAAAAGTACCTTCTCGAGTACGCTCCTAAAGTCACAAAGGAGTTGTTCACCAAACAACTTTATCCAAATCTTATGCAGATCGCCAAGCAAACTATTCGATCAACGCCCTTAACCGTCACAATCAATCCAACCGATCCCGTAGTTTTCTCGGATAATGAATTGGTGGCCAAGCTTGTCACACAAATGTCTCGCACGACGGACATTTACTGATGAAGGAAAGTTGTTTCAAGCATTGCCGGACTACCAACTTCAAGAAGCTTGTAGATTTGAAGCTGAAAAGTCTAAACGCCCTAGAGACGATGAAGACAAGGATAAGGATAAAGACTCGCACCTAAACGCCGTAACCGGTGAATCTTCTTTGATGCAACCTCCTCCACAACGGGCTCCTGTTCAACAAAAATCTCCTCCTCGCTCTTCTACCGAAAACCTCGTGATCTATTCCGAAGTTACCACCCCACTCGAGAAAACCGATGATCACTTTGAGTATACGGGTGGTGACGATGAAGAGGTCCTTGAGCCCCTACAACAACCCTCCTCTCCCAAACAAGTTCGAAACCGTAATCATCATCTAGGCCTTCAAAGAAGAAGAAGAAGACGCCTAAACCGACGTCAGATCATGGCTAGATGACGATAGAACAGAGGAATTTGAATGGTTTGCTACTCTTGTAAACAACACTCCCTACCTCAAGAAGGTCGAATTTGGTAGACGGTTCTACATTGGAGCATGCAAAAATTTTGCAAGAAAAGTTCCAAGTGAAGAAAATGACGAAATCGAAATGGGTTTAATCAAGAATGAAGCATTTCAACTTCTAAAAGACAGCTCTGAAAGTGCCCTCGAGGTCTAATATCACCTTGAAAACATTGCTCGAGCTATGTCTAACAACATGGATTGGCTCAACCCTAAGCAAACATTGACTTCACACAAAGGGACAACCCTCCATACTACACCGATTGGACCAAACCTCTACCAACACTTGGACAAACAGCTGAACCAAGGATTCCTTTCAGATACTTCTTCAACAAAGACCTGATTTTCTTCTACACTGCGATGATTCAAGAAAATATGCTACCGTTGACACTTCCATTCCCAGCACTGCCTACTCAAACCGCATAGCCATTGAGGAACGTGCCAATCACTTGTTCTCCAACACGCTGGAAGCATACTACCAGATGCATTGTATGGGATTCATCATCGCCGTAACGCCACCTAATCTACTATAGAAGCCGCCGTTCGTAAGTCTCAACATGCCGTATAGTTCTAAAGATATCGCTGCCATCATACACGCTGACCTTTCGCCTAAGTGGGACTACACATTCCTAAAGAAGATCGTAGTCAAACGACAAGATGAATGAGACTATGCTTTCTCTCGAGGTCGACTTTGAGAATTTGTCTCTCAATGACATCAAGACATGTACCTTGCCAAGGTACGTGGTCGCATGAGACAATTCTCAACCGCAAGACAACGGAATTTATCAAGTCACTTCTCATCTTCATAAGACGCATTGTCATCAAGGTACGTGTAGAAGATCTCCACCGGCCGTTGAATCTTATCGACGCTGTCAACTTCACTCCTCCAAAGCTTGATCTTCCCGATATCAACCAAGCTATCTCAATATACACTCATCAAAGAAACCTTTCGGCGTTGTTTACCGAGTGAACTTCAAAGAAACCGCTTAATGGTGTAGTAGCTTAACTCCACAAGTTCGGGATCATACTTTGAAGCCGGTTAGGGATGGATTGGCATACGTGTTGAAGGATATACGCCGTGAAAATTGGGTCTCCTAAGCCTGGAATTCTCGTGAAAGGAGGGATGTGAGACGGATCATCACAATGATTGATGAACGGTTGTTTCAAGGGATCAGCCTGCACGATTGGAGAGTTATGTCGGTGGTCGCACCCAGAGAAACATAACCGATTTCAACGCCTGCACACCCCGGGAACATCATCCGCACTCCGGTACCCCTTGAATTGTTTTCTTCATATCATTTTGGATGTTTGATTAATTATGTCAATGGTTTGTGCACACATTACAACTGTACAACCCGCTTGTAAATAAAGGACCCTGTGGTACGCCTCTGCCACAATCCTTATAAAGGAGCGAAAGCTTCTTACTTTTGAGTAAAACCTATCAAACCTTTCACTTTTCAAGGTTTTGCTCAAAAGAACAAGTACTTTCCCTTATGATTTTCAAAACCTCAGCCATTTATATCACTCGCTGGGGGAGTACTTGAATTAAAACTTTGTTCAAAAATTGTTCACAGTGGTCATTCTTCCCGGAACACTCGAAATGGTCATATTTATTCTCAAACGTTTCAAAAATAACACTTTAATATGCCATTTTTGAGGGGAGAAAATATGTGATAAGAAATATGTTGTGTAAAATGCAAATGAATCTTGTGTGTTTCGTGACTTAACCAACGAATTGACGATGCTTAACCGTTAGTAACTCAAAAGACTTGTCCCGACGGGTAATAATTTCAAGCTAGTTCGCTAGTGATGTAAACGTGCCTCGCAAAGGACTTGTCTGAGTAGAATGTACCATTCGAGAAACTCTTGATAAACATGAACTCCGACGGGTTTGACAACCTTTCGAGGATTGTCTACACCTTCAAGGTAGTTATTAGAGCTAGTTGTCACCTAAAAGCCGACATTGTAACTCTTTAACTATGCCACGAACCTGTCTCGCGGGGATTGTCTATCTTGAGTGAATCAATTCAAAATGTGCTGCTTCTTTCCTCACTGCATTTTAACCGTTAAAACTCTTAAGCACATGTGGAGGGGGAGTATTTATGCATAATCTTATCTCAACAAAGGGTACTAAAATGTTTTTCATTCACAAACACTTTGAGAGATTTTTCACATCAAGGGTTTTATGGCAACATAGGTTAGTCATGGAGTTATAAGGTGACTAAGGTTAGGAATAACCGTGCTATGATCCGCCAGAAGCGGAGGGATCTACCCCGGACACCACAAATAGTTAGTATTTAGAAGTCCTTAGGTATGATTGTAAAAAGGAGAAAATGAGAATCGGAGAAAGAAGGAGTTGAAGAATTAAAAAGAAATGCAAAGAAAAGGGTGAAAAGAAATAGCCCTCAAGATTATTCAACTTAGGCGCATAATCGGTTCAATTCATATGCTATCGGGTTGTCACTTAGTGACGCCGGTATTGAAGATTAAAAGTCGCCATGGACCCAGTGACGCATGCACTAAACCTTCTTATCCACTCAAGTTTCTCTTAACGGAAGCTTGTTTCATTCTCACTGGGAACCCTACGTAAACTATCGGCTTTTTCTTAGAGATTGCTGGTATTGAAGAAGGAGACCCTCTCCCTAGTCTCCGCTCCAGAAAACCAAAACGCACTATTGAGTCTAGAGCCACGAGATTCATCAAAAGATCTCTTAGGTACACTTGACATTTTATCACTTGATGATCAAAATAAGGTTATCGTGGTTCATATCGAGTCCTTCACCGATCTTAGCAATCTGTCGAGAACATTTATGAGAGGTTCACATTTGTGATCCTCAGTGATTGAATGGAAACTCCCGCCAGTGGTCAACATTCAAACAAATGTCCCCTCGACAAAGAAGTCGCCGCAACTCCCCGTGGATTGCGCTTAGTGGTCTCAAACGGCTCTAGGCCGTGAGGTGATGCTTCTGTACCTCGACTCATCTCAATCGTAGGTGTACTTTCGTACATCGTGTTATCTCACTTGTGGGACTCTCATTCGTGAACGCCTTTGTAAGAATTAGAGTTGTGTTTTCACACTATGCCGTTAACACTCTCGAAGTTCAAACTTGTAAGTGCCTAATCCGCTTATTACTAACCGCTTAAATGTTTTCTTCTTATGGAAGCTCGAGCGGAATGATCGCGGCAGATTCTTCTCATGCTCACGCCAACATCATCACTAATGGAAGTTATATCTTAAAGCAACACAACAAATGTAATGATTCTTCGTCAATACGAGAATCTACAAAGTTAAAGACTTAAAGAACTCCATCAAGATCAATTCCAACGCCAAAGAGCGCGTGTGAGCATGTTGAAGAATGACGGAGACACCGTAGCAAAATAAGCGCACTGGGCGCACTTGATGCGCATAACAACATACTATCACTTTCACCACAAAGAACAATGATCAAAGAACAAAGTTAAAGATGACGCCAAAGCATAACCGTTCAAAGTAAACTATCTCTACACCGGGAGATTGTTCAAATCAAGGCAATTCTTCTCACAAGAAAGAAGAATGTCAGAAGACGCCAAAGCTACTATTACATCAACGCCTTCACCGCTTTCATCACCAACACTTGAGTGTTTGTTACTCATATGTAATAACACTTGAGGGGAGATTGTTGGAATCACTCCTAAACCTTATTCAAGTGTTAGTTACTCATATGTAATAGTTAGCTTATTATGGCCTTTATGTTTGTTATTAGCCTTAAGCTTATGTAGAAGGCCCATGAGCTTAGGCCCAAGCCCATAGGAGGAAAGGGAAGGAGTAGGAGTGTTGCCCTAGCTCCTTGCCTATAAATACCTTATGTAAACCTTCATTTGAAGGTTGGTTGTTCAAGTTCTCTTTTCACAAACACTCTACGCCTAAACCGTATTATTTATATCGTGTGTGTGTGTGTGATACTTGTTCAATCGCCTCTCTATCTTTCTTATAAGCTTGTGTGGTAAATCTTGTGACCTAACAAATTCCGAATTGAAAATGAATGAACTTTAGACTCAAACATGCCTTACAACCTATTGTAAACTACTTTATCATTAATTTGTATAAGTAATTTGTGTTTGAATTTTCACTTTCTTAAAGAACCTTTAATAGTCGTGGTTTGCTATCTCAGACCTCGTCAGCTTAGTCAGATTAAGTTAAGAGCAAACTTAGAACTATTCTTTTTTCCATGTTAAACCTACCAAATCAAAGCAACCAAAAAAAAAGTGTAAATCAACTATCTACATACTAACATGGATAAAGTCGTATAGCACAAATGAACATAGGCCAAGAGAAGTTGTCTAATAAGTGGGTTATCAGACCAAAAATAAGCTTCTTTCTTTCGCTTACACTCAAAAATCTCAACAGGCATTTATTCGGCCGATTATTCGAGCAAAATCAAGTAAAAGTTCAAGCAAAATACAAATTCAAAATTCTACATTATGTGGTTGGGTATATCCTACTTAATTAGAGCCTTTTTTAAAAATCACAAATCTTCCTACAATATCAATATGAAATTTTCAAAATATCAAATATCCTAACAAAAATTGAGTAACAATTTAATAACAAAAATATACATATATCATAATCAAAAATAACAAAAACAATACAAAAACGAATCTAAAATAAAATGAGGGGAATTAACTTGTATCAACGAAACTGGAATGACCGAGGATGTATATAAAAAACGGATTGTTAATATTATGTTGATGAACAATCATAAAAATAATAACCCCAAACACCAAAAGGATCCATATAATATTTTTCATAATACTAGTGATTAATACCACTAGGTTCATTGATGAAATCAAGAGGGTTTTGGGATGGGGTGAGGATTGGGGAGGGTGATGTTCATTTTTAATTGATTGAGGTTATATGATGATTGATTAAATGGAAAAGGATTTAGGTGATATGAAATCCGTAATTGGGGGAATTGATTGATAATCAATGACTGAATATGCGTTTGTGCTGTTATTGTTTTTGGGTGGGATAATAAAATGATCGGACAGCTGTGAGAGTTTAGAGGAAAAGAATGCCACGTGGCATTTTATTAGAATTTTGGGGGAGGTCTCATTCAAACAAACTCTCCTTTATATGGAGGAGGGATAAGCACCATCGAAATAGTAATGTCAGACACCATACCATACGATATCCAAGCAGAAATCATCAAAAGTCTTCCTACCAAATCACTGATTCGACTAGATTGGTTTCAAACAATGGAAGTCTTTAATCGAGCTCTAAATTTTATTGCTTGTTACTGCGCTCAGCTAAAAATAAACATCATCTACTTGTAAGTTATAAAAGCATCCGTTCTACTTTCCTCAACACAAGGTTTCACTTATATCCCTGTATTTAAACTACGTGGGACTTAAATATAGTTAGCTCAAGGCTTGTTATTCGTGTATCGCTATTATGGTGCAGGAACCACGAAAGCGCGAGTATTTGGAATCCTACTATTAGAAAATCGTTGATATTGATTTTATGTTGTGCGCTAAAAACAGATTATCTTACTTATTTTGGTTTTGGGGTTTGTCCTGACACTTGTGACCCTAAGATAGTCAAGGTTACAAATTATCCTAAATCGAATAAATGGGACCCTATATTCGAGGTTTATACATTAAGCACAAATGCTTGGAGAAGACTATCCAAGAATTTACCTCGTGAATGTATTTCACTTACAGATATTTATAATCAGGTTGCAATAGATAGGTTTATGTATTGGCTTACTTATGAACCAATTTATGATAATGATGGATATTATGAGGATGATGAATATTATTATTATGATGATGATGATGGATATCACTGGGGGTATACGCGGAATTTGATTCTGTCATTTGATATGACAAGTGAAGAATTTACGGAAATTTCCTTCCCCGCGCAGGTTTAGCAGTCTGTCCAGATAGTATTGATGTGTCTTTATCTAGCATTAGGGAGTCTCTTGTTGTGGTTCAAATCAAAAGAGAGGCCAAGAAAGATATTTGTAGTATATGGAAGATGATTGAAGATGGTGTTTCAAACTCGTTCATAAAGCTATACACCATCAACACCAGAGATGTGATAAAAGACGTATTTGGATTTAGAAAGAGTGGTGAACCTATTGTTGAAACGAAAAATGATCGTGGTCAAAAGGATCTCTTTGCTTATGAACCTGACACAAAGCACATCAATTATAATTGGGATTCTGGAAACGGGTATAGTAGATTATATGTGATTTCCTACATTGAAACACTACTTCTGCTTGATCACTGAGATTGTAGTATTTGCTTCTACATGAATTGAGGACAAAGATAATAAAAATTGCTCACATGTGACATTTAGGAGCAGGAAATGGTAGGTATGATTGAAGTGTTAGGAGTCAGGTTACTGTTTTTGACGTATTGATGTTAATAGATGAGTTAAAGTTAATCGATATCAAGTTATTGTTTTATCAGTTGTGTTAGGAGTCAACTGTTTTCGGATGTTTAATTTAATGAATCTCACTTTTCTTTGGTGAACTTATGCACAAAAAATCTTGTTTAAAGTCAATCACTTTATATCTAATATCTTTAGTTATTTTGGTGTTGCTGCTTGGTACTCTATTCATGGAATACGATATCTCACGAGGAGGTTACAAAAACGATTAATAGGAGACCGCTGACAATGAGACGCCGTTAGAAGTTCCTCATCTTTCATAACCTTTTGAAATTTTAGCTATTCTGCATATTAATTTAGTTTTTGTGCATGTGCCAACATTATAATGATCTATAACAACATATACTTCTATTTACAATGACGGACAACCATTTAGTAAATCTGTAAAGTTTGATAAAACGTGTGCGTGCTTCCGTTTATTATCTCAGAAGTAGTGATTATTTTCAGTATTGTCTCTGATAGATGATCAAGTTATATTATGTATTGATCGAATGTATCAACAACAATGTTATAAACTGTCTTTATATTATTTTCTGTATGGTCTCCACTAGATGATCAAGTTATATCTAATGTATCAAGTATCAACAACATTTTGCCAAACTCTCTCTGAGTACTTTACCAAGAAGAAGCAAAACGTTCAGAGAAAGTGTGATCATAACTCATAAGATATGCCAAG
>OU343225.1:18166750-18540424 GCA_910596185.1 Chrysanthemum makinoi | reverse complement strand
AAGCTAGAACTGGGATATATCGAGTTGTGATTGATATAAAAATATGGAGATCAAAACATGATAAAAACTCCTTTATCTTTTGGGACCAACTTCTTTATCTTTTTTCCTTTTGTATGTAAAGATGTAAAGATGTTAAGTTCAAAGTATATTTATTTCAAATAATATTTCTTTATATGTAAAGATGTTAAAGTTCAGGTTAAAAGCTATTATATTTCAAGTATTTCTTTGTATGTAAAGATGTTAAGTTTTCAAGTTATGATTTCTTTTGTAGTTTGACTGGCTGAAACGCCCAAACCTCATAAAACCGAAAAATATACAAAACTGAGAAACCGAAACCAAATTGTTCGAGTTTAGCTAAATCAGGAAGTTTTGCAGTTTCGATTTGACCAGTTCAAGTAAAAACCTAAGACGAACCAACTGATGCACACTTTTGATCTCTAAGAAAAACTTGACTTTAAAAAACTTGTTAAACAAATATAAGTATGGAGTCAATATGAACACATGTAGAAAATGGGCTTTGATTATTGTTGATTGGTTTTGAATTTGTTTCTTGGAGGCTTTTGTTTTTTTCCTTTACTTCCTGTTGTTAAGTTATCCAAAAAGTAATATGCCAAAATTTGTACCTTTATTTAGTGTTTAAGCTTTGTTGTGTTCATGGTCCGCATGTTATCCATGACAAGTACCTTAGTCTTATGCCAAAGGCAATACTGGTCCACATTTTATCATATATATATATATATATATATATATATATATATATATATATATATATATATATATATATATATATATATCTAGGAAGAGATCCAATAAAGAAAAACTAAATGGAGAATAAGAAGGATTTTACCACACATTTCAAATAAGGAGGAGAATTTTAAGGGGAGATGATCCTAAAATGAAAGCTGGTTGTTTCTTTATCATTCTTATTTTAATTTTTCTTCTTACCTGATCCTAACTCTATATATATATATATATATTTTTTAATTTCTTTCTATCATTCATCTGTTTTGGCCACGCTTTTTCACCTTTCATACATATTTTTTTTATTTAATTAAATACTTTATATTTATAGATAAAAATGTAAATGTGAACGTAAACGTACGAAATTAAAAACGTAAACGTACAAAACTAAAAACTTTTATTCAAAAATTAAAAACATTACTGATTACATCAAATAATTATGATATTCAAGTGTCAATTTCCCCTAATATGCTCATTATTTTTATCGTTTATATAGATACATGCTTTGATTTCTTTACATTTCGTTTCCAGGTTATAAATGAGTATAGGAACAAAAGAGACGCGGAATTGTAAAAGAACTTACAAACATACACATTTCAGTATGCTGACTGAGAAGAAGTTATGGCGTGATTCCACTATCCATTTATGTCGTAACTATAAATTCAAACATAAAGACCAAGTCAACATTAACCAAGGATTACGCGTAACTACCACAACATAAGGTTACGCCATAATATTCTGAAGACTTAGAGATTTTTATGACTATGAAGGTTACGTCGTAACCCATGTATGAGGTTACGACGTAAAAAAGGAACATGAGGGGACTTATGATATCGACGAGATTACGGCGTAACCAAGAATGAAGATTACAACGTGTATGAAACCCTAGGAGGTTACGACGTAACTATCCATATAGGTTATGCTGTAAATATATATTTATGGATAAGATCGTGGATGATTACACTAGTTACGACGTAACCACATCTCAAGGTTAAGTCGTAGCTGTGTCGGGCCTATAAATACCAACCTATTTCCAGCATTTTACATATCCTTTTCACCACAAACTACCAGAGAACGAAGTAGGGTTCCACAAGGATGATCTTAAATAGCATACGAGCCATTTTCAAGGGAGAAATTACACCATAACATCAATAAGTTTAGTGATTATCATTTCTTTTACATTTACGATTTCATATCTTTTATTTCCTTGCAAAACATTGAATCTAGTGATCGGCTATGCACCTTTGGAGCTAGCCTAGTTATTATTTCTTTCATGTCTTGATTATGTTTTCATACTTTTATTATTGTTTCTAGCGTATACATGCGTAGTTTTTCGATAGATCCTCTAGTTTCGGTAGTTTTGAAGACCGGTTGTACTTCTTGCACTAGCGTGTACATAGTGTGATTGGTTGCGAGGAATGACAACCCTGGTGCTAATTGACCATAGGATCACCCTCCGGGTTGGGTGAACTTAAGAAGTTAGATGTGTGGTCTAAGTTCCGACCGGCCGGACCACACAAAGAAATAGTCTAGCATGTAGCGACACTTAATGACTTAAACTAGTCTACCATACTTCCGCTTACTACAAAGGGTAGTACCTTTGGTTCCGGAAAGGATTTTAGGGAGATAGGCTATGCGAATTGACCATAGAAGTCTAGTGAATCTTATGCACCACTTGAAGCGATAGAAGACTTGATTAGAAAACGTAGTCATTGCATGATAGAATGAACAACTAGGCTAGTACACTTTCTCCCCACCGATTTCATCTTAATATATTTTCAACATTTCATTTATGTTTATTAGTTTAATTAATCAAATCAAACCCCCTTTAAAACATAGCATTAGACTTAAATTAGGTTTGATTCACATAGCTCTTGGGACGACTTCTACTTAATGAATACTATACTATGCATCTAATCGTACACTTCCCGTGAGGTATATGTAGACCATAGGTAGACGAGACTATTACAAATATTAAAACCTAGTCAGAAATCTTGCATCAAGTTTTTGATACCGCTGCCGAGGATCTATATTTGGATTTTTGTTCAAGTTTTAATTTTAATATTTTTGTTTTTCTTACATTTTTCTTTTAGCTTCAAGAATCATGGAAATGGTGGATATTGATATGCTTACTCTGGCGGAGTACCTTGCTATGACTAGAGAAGAGCAAGGGTCGGGCCTTGTTAGGCCGGATATCTAAGCGGATGTCCATTTCTAGATAAAGAATCAGTTCATGAGGGAATTACGTGTAAATCCCTTTTCCAGAAACAAGACCGAAGATGCTTATGAGCATGTTGAACATGTTTTGTACATCGTGAGCCTCTTCAACATCCCAGGTGTTTCTCATGATGCTATCGTGCTCCGAGTGTTTCCAATGACACTCACTGGAGCCGCTAAAAGATGGGTTGATCGGTTGCCCGCTGGAACCATCAACACGTGAGATCTCCTTAAACGACTTTTTATCCAACGTTATTGCCCTCTTTCTAAGACGGAAAAATAATTAGAGGAGATCCATATTTCAGACAAGAAGGTGATGAAACATTATACCAAGCTTGGGATAGGTATAATGATCTTCTTTACAGATGTCCTACGCATGACCTTAACAACCAGCAAAAGGTCAATTTGTTCTACAAGGGTATTAACATCGCAACAAGGCAGATGCTAGATTCTCAGGGGCCGATCCATGGAATGACTCCTACTCTAGCCATTGACGATATTCAAAAAATGGCTAACCACTCACAAAAGTGGCATGTATGAGGCAGCAACAGAAACATTGGAGGAAGTTTGGACGATATTGCTGTTATTACTAACAAACTTGAAATTCTTGGCAGGGATATGAAAGAGCTGAAGGAAAATGTGCATGCTATTCAAGTAGGACGCGACACTTGCAAAGAAGCTCATCTAGCCAAGGGCTATCCCTTGAACGATGAAAAAATCGAGGAGGTCAAATATGGAGAAGGAAGACCTTTTCAAGGAAACAGTGGTAATAGCAATGGGTACCGTGTAGAACCGTCAGGTTACTATAATCGTGCACCTTACAGGTAAAGAAGGTCTAGCCTTGAGGAGGCCATCAACCAATATTTGGAAGAGTCAACCAAAAAGCAAAAAGAATAAGACGAATGCTTGAAGAGCTTTCAAGAGAGTACTAACAAAAGCCTCAGTAGCCATGATGAGTCTCTTAAGAACCTCGAGGAAATGATTGGAAAGCTTAGTGAAAATGTGCATAAAAGGAATGCAATGGGAAAACCTGAGGTACAATGCAATAAATATGTCGTAGTCTGCAAGGTAATTTTCGCGGAAAAAGAGGTAATCAATGTAACACCCCCAAATTTGGTTTAGCGGAAGCATACGTGTTATGGGGAATGTTACGAAATCGAAGATCACAACACAAGTAATAAAGAACGGAATACATACTCCGTTTTAATTTCATAAAAATGGTTTTAAAGATATTATCTTACAAGCATTGTTTGAATAAAATGGGCACATCCCATAAGTTCAGTGGTCCCAATTTAAAAACATCATTATGTGTAAAAACACTTCTTTAGACATTACTACGACCATTTATCACCTCTTGCCTTGCATCCATGATCACAATTAAACACATGAGAAAATATGCTAAAAAGGTTAGCTAAAAGCTTGTGAGTTCATAGGTTTAAATTAAAACAGTAAGTTTGGACCATAATAAATGTCATATAATCATTACAACGAATATAATGATATATGGATGAATGTCTATTACATTAGCACTAAGTTCATGCAACATAATACTTACGCATTCCTGTATGCTAAATGATATCATACAATATATATAGGCCCATTGCGAGTGTTTTGTCCCTCAACACTCGATTCCGACATGGTATACGTTTCTCCTTGGCCTAAGCATGGCCAACCGAACGGAGGAGTCACCCTCAATAGATCTATTTATAACATTCGCGCTTTCCAATAGGAATTGAAGGTTCATGAAAAGGGTATTTCTAGGGACATAAGGGCTTAGGCTAAAACCAATGCATTTAATCTTGCAATAGTTCAAGTCCATAAAAGTTTTGCATATTTTCTCACCCCAAAATGTATAAAACAATTTATCAAGTAAAAAGAGGGGCTATGAAACTCACCTTAGCAAACGGCAATTCAAAATGGGATTCAGTTGAATATTGTGAAGTCAAAGACTCATCGCCTGAGATAAGGAGGGCAATGTTTTAGTTCATTGTTTTAAGTATTACTTACTTAAAATGGTTCAATCTATATTGTTTTCATAAATGTATTAAGACCAAAGTTTGTTTTGTAAAGATGATTAAAATGTTTTACTGGTAAGTATATGAATGTATATATACTTTCTCATGTTGACACTAAAATGATATTGTCAAAATTTAATAGTTGTTTATTTTCTAATTGTCTTTAGAAAATAGTTATGTTAAATTTGAAGACTCTCAAATTTATTAAATGATAAAATGACATAGTAGTCTTTATTTGTTTATCAAAAATTTGTTCTCAACCTTTATAATTTACAACTAGTAGACATTTGACATAGATATGTTTATCCGGACACATTTGACGTTAAACTTTGATGTAAACCTTATGAGTAGATTACATTTTCACCACTTGTTTTCTTGTATTAAGACTGTACGCTTGATTATTTGCCGAACTTATATGTTTATATATCTATGTCGAAGATTTCAAATACGTGACAAAATGAGTTTGGTTTATAATTTATTTCTTACGTTCGAGCTTTATTGATAACTCCTAACCGTTTTTAACGAGTAGTTAGCTATCGCAGTGGCCGTGGCCCTAAGAATTGGATATATCTGGGCCCGGTCCGAAGTAGTAATAAGATGAGAGAAGGGCTTTGGTCCCACTGGGAGGCATTCATGGGTCATGCCCAATGCTACTAATCAGAAAGCGTGTATGCAAGATTTAGTTTAACACATTACACATCAAGACTCAAAGTCGGTGTATCTATCTTGGACGAAAAGAAAGGTAGCTTAAATACCAAGTAATATGCCGTTAACTCCTGAGTCATGCTCAATCAAGAGTGTCGTGTTTGATGTGCTCGACAAACATCTTTACCACTTGATTAGCCATAATAATCCAATGTTACTCGAGGCCAATGTGTAAATCTTAACATGTTATATCAAAGAACACGATAAAACCATAATAGTTGAGTACTACTCATCATCGATTTCATCTGGACATCCTATTATGCCATTACGGACCATGACCAATTATAGACTAGTCACATTTCTTTTGGATAGTGGGTACTCTCGACTTGGTTCTTTTCCTAGGTAGACGCAACAATTTTAACGCAAGACTCATAGCTGTAATCCAAGACACAAGCACCATGATAACAAGCATCGGTTTCTCAAGCTAAGACAAGATTATAACATGGTGTGGGTTTCTTTAGAATATGACTTTTATCGACACAATGAATAACACTGAGTCAAAATCGAAAGGTTTACGAGCATCAAAATGGGTTCCTAGTCGAATCAAACAACAACTCAACATCTCATTACCAAATTCAATATCATGAATCTAATATGATACTTACTCCTTACAAGATTTATAAAACATAACTCTTCTAATTTTCTTGGTTCATACTTCTCGACAGAAACCATCCTAACAATTTCAATGACTAATTCAAGTTTTCAAAGTGTCAAACTCATTTATCATAACACGAGATTATGCAACCTCTACAACACTTAACTTACACACTCGAATCAAAACAAGATACCACCATTTTACATTTCATTATCAAAGTTTCATTAACAAATCAATTCATAACTTGTAACAAGTACAAAGTTGAGAAATTTCTTACAACGAAGAAGATGATACGAAGTCGAAGGCCAACCCAAAAATCCAACACCAACCGAATCCCAATCGATCCTTAGCAAAACCCCAAGCAATAGCTTTCAATTCTTTAGAGTTTCTTAAATCTTTGTGTAGAAAACTAGAAGGGGGGTTGAATAGTTTACCAATTAAAACTTTGTTTTGAAACTTATTGAAAGATCAATTGATATTGATCTTTGATATGTTGATGAAATATGCAAGTAATATGTAAAGAGTAAATAAGGAAAGAAATGATCAAACCACAACAAGTTGTTTATAGTGGTTCGGTCTACAAGGACTCTTTTTCCTTGCCCTACTCCACTCCCCGAGTCTTAGACTCGAGAGTTTAACTTCACTAGTCAACAAGCTCCTTTCACCGGCGGAGAAAACCTTTACACTTCGCTTACACTATTTCCGACACTAAGCTAGATGTCGAGTTCTTTCCAAGGGTACAACCACTCCCACACACAATGTATTTTGAGGACTAAAATACTAACCACTCACATTCACAAGATTATGATGGTTTAATACAACAATGAAGTATGAATCAACACTAGATCATACAACACTAAACAAACAAGACTTCCAACTTCTCGCTTGAAGCTTGAATGTGACTTGATCTTCTTTGCTACAAAAGAGATCACTAATATGATATGAAACCGAGTTAGAAAGGTTAGAGAAGATATGTGAGAGTATGATTAAAAGGGTGAAAACTACTTGGCTTGGCATTGCTATTTATAGCCAAAATGGATGTGAGCGCCACGGACCACCGGAACCCTTAAAAGGTATCGCCTGTACCATTTTGGTACCGCTGAGGTCCTGACAAAGATATCAAATCTTTGCTAAAGTCAACTATATCTAAGTGAGATTGTGCAAGATATGAAGAGTACAAATCCACACAAAATATCTAATGAAATCTTCCAATGATTTCCATGATGCAACACATGATGTCATATGTTGTATTTCTATATTTAAATATGCAGTACTTAAGTAGTGTTTAGTTTTAAGAACCTAACACATTCTAAAACTACTATCATACATAATGATTAGAGTCATATCAAGATGTTACTAATCATAAATGTAAATGCTTGAATGATGAATATATTGTTTGAAAAGCTTGTTTTAATATCTATTAAACTTGACAAGCTTTAAGCTTTATATAAATTAAATTTACTTTTGTCGTTAACAAAACTTAGGTAAAGATCAAAAATATAAATAACGCTAATGACTATATTTGTATTAACAATCTCCCCCTTTTTGTTGAGGACAAAATATAAATTTTATTTTATAAAAGATACAAAGTTTGTGCAATAGTTATAAAAAATATTTTGAACTTTAGAGGAAATGATAATGTAAGTGTATGATGTTTGACTTTTTCAGAAAGTCATAATATTCACTAGTTGATGCATGATGTTGACTTTTTCGAAAGTCAGTATACGTTGACTTTTCAAAAGTCAAATGTAAACAAGTTCTATATTTTTCTCCCCTTTTGTCTCAACAAAAAGAGCTTGGCGCGGAATGTAATGAGTCGAGCCTATTATCTCCTTGACTGCTCTCCCCTAAATTGGGTGCTTTAATGGGAAGATACATGGATTGTGAAAATAAAGCTACAAGAAAAATGTTAGTAATAATGATCATTCACAAGCATTTCCAAACACTATGTAAAAGCACCAACATTATAATAAAAACACCATTCATTAGTTAAAATTTTCATGAATAAAGATCATGAAATGGGAACACAATGATGTGTTTGTGTACAAGAAAAGGAAAATAATCCTAAGAAAAGAATAATTAGAAATGCTAATCTATGACCATCCTAATTGTGATGGTGGATGAGAAAGAGCATTGAGACGCTCAAGGATATGATTGAGGATGAACCTCATTTCTTCTTGAAAATCAAGGACCATAACCCATGTCCTATCAACGGTTTGGGCCGTTTGCTCACAAGTTGAGCAACCATGCCTAAGAGGGTAGTATGTTTGGGGAGGTTGTGGTGGTGGAATGGTAGATGTGTTGGTGGAAATGTTTGGGGTGGTCATGATGGATGCAAGCAAAGCATTTTGCATTTGCATTGTCTCACTCAAGTGAGAATCCACCATGCCTTTGAATTGGTGGAGGTTGTGGAGTTCCGCTTGAATCTCCTCTCTAGTGGGATTGGCATCCCACATGCACTCCTCAATGTCCTCAAGATGAGGGACATTGATGGGGGATGGTCCCCATACAATGGACCATGAATGTCTTTGTGAATGGGGTGGAAGAGAAGAGGTTTAGGCCCTAATGGGGCGTTTGGGTCAATAGATGACCGAGGTGACTCATGAGCAATCCGCTCAATTGTGCCAAATGATGGCAATGGTGGTGGATGATTGGGCCTAGGAGGCAAGTCATCCAAGTCCTCCAAGAAAGGATTTGGTGAAGTTGGTGGAGTGGAAAATAACTCCATAGGAATGAGAGTTGGAGACCTTGGTGATGGTGGTGAGGGTGTTTTGGATGTTTGGATGGGTGCCGGTGGAGGTGAAGTTGGTGTTTTGTTGGTGGTGGAGTGGTGATCACAATGTGTGATTGATTAGGTGTAGCCAAGGTAAGACTTGTATCATCTCGGATGGGAGATGAGATTGTGAGTGGAGAAGACTCGGATGAGGAGCTAAGATTAACGAAGCAACAAGGCCTCACACTAATTCTAGCGGTCTTCTTGCAAGGTTTTGGAGATGATTTTGTCATTTTGACTTTGGTTTTTCTTTGCTAGATGATAGTAAGAATGAAGAAGGTGTGAGGATGATCATGGTAAAACCTCTCAATTTATAGAAGTGAAAAAAATTGTGGAGAAATGGTTTGATTTGATGTTGAACCATTGAAGAGATGAGGTTCCTAATGATTTGGAAGTGGGTTGAATGCTAGTCATATCACCCAAGTCAATCCATACAAGAGATATGGAGTGAAGAAGAAAAGATTTGCAATAAATGTGTGAGTGGAATTTCCTAATATCGACACCCACGGGTTTGAAGGTACCAAAAATTTGGTTCCTTCCTTTATGCCAAAGGGCTCCTTGGGTGGATTTTTCAAATTTTGAATTTTGGTGGGAAATGGATTTCTTATATACCTAAGTAAATTATACTAGTTCTAATAAGAGTATAAACTAGTTAAGATTGATTTATAAGTGATGGATGGTAATTTGGAATCACGAAAGTGAAATTGAAAATTACCCGAGGATCCACGGCACCAAAATCATACACGGCCGGAACCCTAAAAGGGTGCGCCCGTCCGCCAGTACGTGCATGCACGGCGGTACCAATTTACATAACGGACGGTACCAAAATTATGGTGCCGTCTAATCCGTGAAGTGCGTAAAAGTGGATGGAGAGTACGCTTTTAGGTGTCGGGACTTTTCGAAACCTCAAATTTTCTCAAAACTTGTGACACTAAACATTTCTAGTTAGGAAAAGTAAACAACACATGTATAAACATAGTGGAGCATAGATTTTGAGCAAGGCTTTTTGATTTTCACATTATAGTGAAAATGGGTAAAATTTGATAGCATACTTGTGCTATCCCCCATGATAAGATTGTTAGCATACACCATTGTTTTAAGTTATATTATCATCCTACATAATAAAAGCAACTAAATTGTATCAAACATTAACGATAATGTATTGTTCCAAACACTCTTTAATGGACCCTTACTTGTCCAACTTCTTGTAAATCTTGTTCATCATCCTACCAAGGCACTTGAACATTCCCTTAGTTTGCTTGAATCACTGATTCATTCTCGATCTCAGGAAGAGACGCATAATACTCATGAGGTGGAAGACGAGAGCTAGGAAGACCATCCTCGAAGCTATTTGATGATGATGATGATGGAGTTGGAGGTTTTGCTCTTTTGCCTTTTGTCTTAGCAACTCGCTCATCACTCAAAGGTACAAAGATGGTGGATGAGCTCATAGTGAAGGTGCATCCCTTTTGGGGTTGGTGGAATTGGTGCAAAGTTTCTATAGAGACGGGTGAGAAGCATCCCGTATGGAAGAGCAACCGATCCTTGAGTTGGAATATCAATCATTCTCCTAGCTATGTAGTAAGCTAAATTGAATGGTTGTCGGGTGGACAAGTTGTAGAGCATGTGGCAAAGGCAAGCGTTGATGTGATCCCTATTTCCTATGGTGCTAATGACGTTGGCTCTAAGTAGCTCCTCCCATTTCTTAAATTCGGCTTAAGTTCATTTAGCTCCATTCCATATGGATCTCGGTTTACCTCTTTTCCCTTTCGGGTAACTCGGGTTGTATCACCCTTTGGGTTAAATAGGTGTTCACGGATGACATCCTTGTCGGCCAAACGGGTTTGGTAGGGGAGAGAGCGGTCATTGATTGCATCAAGAGCGGTGAGTGACCATTTATCCGAGTAGACACAAGTTCCTCGGTTGGGAATTCCTAGCACTTGAGCAAAGTTGGCTAAGGTGATGGTGTAGTCGTTTTGATTGATTCTAAACCTAAGACAAAATTCATCATCGTCTTCATCACTAAAGCCGGTCACACTAGCATAGAATTCTAACACAAACCTAGGACAAATTGGTTCATCGATGTCAAGAAGACAATCGAATTGAATGGCGGCTAGTTCTTCTCGAAGATTGGTATTTTCAAGGAAGGATGAGTGAATGGTTCTACCCTCATGGAAATACCTTGATTCTAGACCCCTAAATATTTCTACTTGTTCCTTGGTAAGTCCTTTGGTTTTGTGGTGTTTGGGAATGTAGTTAAGGGTATCTTTGTGATCATAGAATCTTGCGGCTACCATGGTTATTCCTAAGGACAAGAATTAATATGTTAAAAAATGAGAATAAATTTTAACGTTTTTGGTTCTAGTGTGTGCCTATATGAAAACAATTTGGAGTTGGGTTATCTCGACTCATTTTATGCACAAAAATGGTTTTAGTGGGGTGTTTGGCAAATACCATGAGATAACCCAAATGCTCCTAATTCAATGTGGCTTCATTTGAATATACCCGGAATGCATATTAGTTATGCAATACCTTTAGTATTCAAGAGCATGCAAGTGATGAAAATTTAACGTTTCTATTTGTATTAGCAATGAAAAAATTGTTTTCCTACAAGTGAGAAGCTTTTCAAAACTTTTAACATGGGGTGTTTGGTTGTTTGAATAAGGCCTTATATTCATTATCTATCAATTAGTGGGAAGCATGATTTGTTTATGCAATATGATAATGTAGTACCTAATTTCAATGACTAGTTATGCAATTTGCCAATTGAATTCATATTTGGTATAAAAGCATACATAAAACCCCATGTAATGATTTGTGATAGTTTTGTGCATAAATAAGAATCCTAGACTCAGAATTAAGAGATGAAATGTAGTTAGGATACTTACAATGATGTTATCTTCTGATTATTGAGTGGGAAGGTGTCAATAATGAGCTTGGTTTAAGTTTTACACGTTTTGGTAAAGTGGGTTGTGAGGAAGAGGATGTTTTGTATATAGCGGTTTTGCTTCTCAGAGACATTACCGGACGCACGGTACCAAATTTTTGGTTCCGTCCCTGTTGTCGCTTGTGCCGTGGCTATAGTAGCAGTGTACAAAACAAAATTGTTTAGTTTTGACTATTCTAATGTTTTTGGCTATGTTTATCCTACATGTTTGGTTCCATTAACCCTAAACCAAGTCTAAGAAGATTAAAAGGTTCTCGCTTAAGAGGCTTAGTTAAGATGTCGGCAATGTTGTCTTCGAGGATACTTTCGATTGAAATGTTTCCCTTTTGAACATTGTCGCGAAGAAAGTGATGGCGGATTTCAATATGCTTTGTACGAGCATGTTGAACGGGATTCTTGCTGAGATCGATGGCTCCTTTGTTGTCGCAAAGTATCACAATGTCGCTGAGATGAATTCCGTAATCTACGAGAGCTTGCTTCATCCAAAGAGCTTGTTGACATGCTTTTCCGGCCGAGACGCATCTGCTTCAGTAGTTGAGAAGGCTAAAGCCGTTTGCTTCTTTGCAAACCATGAGGTGAGACAATGTCCAACAAAAGTGCAAATACCACTTGTACTTTTTCTATCGACATAATCACCGGCATGATCCGAATCGGCATACACTATGGTTTCTATACCCGTTCCTTTGGGATACCATAATCCTAAACACGTTGTTCCCTTAATGTATCTAAAAATCCTTTTAAGGCTTCTAAGTGTGATGCCTTTGGGTTTTCTTGAAAGCGAGCACATAGACAAACACTAAACATAATGTCGGGTCTACTAGCCGTAAGATAGAGTAGGCTACCAATCATTCCTCTATATTTAGTGTTATCTACGGATTCACCTTCTTCGTCCTTGGTGAGTTTAGTGTCCGAGGACATGGGTGTTTTAGTTGGTTTGGAATCTTCAAGACCAAATTTCTTAAGCATGTCTTTTATATATTTAGATTGGTTAAAGAAAATGCCATCTTCTAGTTGTTTAATTTGAAGTCCTAGAAAGAAGTTTAACTCACCCATCATACTCATTTCAAACTCGTCATGCATGATTTTAGAGAAATCATCACATAGTTCTTGACAAGTTGATCCGAATATAATGTCATCAACGTATATTTGAACAATGATAATTTGTGATTCCTTTTTCTTGTTAAAAAGAGTATTATCTACTAATCCCATAGTGTATTTGTTATCAATAAGAAAAGTCTTAAGACGGTCGTACCAAGCTTTAGGTGCTTGTTTAAGGCCATATAATGCTTTCTTGAGTTTGAAGACATGATGTGGTTTCTCAAAGTCGGTAAAACCGGGAGGTTGAGCAACATACACTTCTTCGTTAATAAACCCATTAAGGAAAGCACTTTTAACATCCATTTGAAATAATTTAAAGTCATAAGCACATGCATAAGCAAGTAATATTCTAATAGATTCAAGTCTAGCTACCTGTGCATAAGTTTCATCATAGTCAATCCCCTCTTGTTGATTATAACCTTGTGCAACAAGCCTAGCTTTGTTTCTAGATACTACACCATTTTCGTCCATTTTATTTCGAAAGACCCATTTTGTTCCAATTATAGTTTGATCTTTGGGTTTTGGAACTAATTTCCAAACATCATTTCTAACTAATTGGTTTAATTCTTCTTGCATGGCAATTACCCATGATTCATCTTTTATTGCTTCATTTATGGTTTTGGGTTCAATGGTGGATACAAAACAAAAATAATTACTTTGATTTTGGGCTTGTGACCTTAAGGTTCTTTGATTAAGTTGTCCTATGACCTTTTCTAAAGGATGACTTTTAGATTCTTTGATGTTTACAATTTCTTTATTTAATGGTTCATCTTCCTTGTTATTATTAATTTGACTTTCTATTATTTGACTTTCAACTAAGTCATCATCTACCAAAGGTGATGTCTTAGAGGGAGGTGGACTTTCGTCAAATGTTATGTTCAACGATTCCTGACTATCATTGTTTCTATATTTAGGACAATGTAAGCTTTACTAGTTTGAGAGTAACCAAGAAATACACCTTCATAAGACTTTGGGTCAAACTTGGTGAGATAATCCTTAGTATTAAGAATAAAGCATTTACAACCAAAGACTCTAAAATATCCTAACGTTGGCTTTTTACCTTTATAAAGTTCATATGGTGTTTTGTTTAAGAAAGGACGTATTAAGACTCTATTCAAAATATATGTAGAAGTGTCAACGCCGTTACACCAAAACTTTTGAGGAATGTTTTGTTCATTAAGCATTGTTCTACTCATTTCTTGAATTGTTCTATTTTTACGCTCTACTACTCCATTTGATTGAGGTGTTCGTGGAGCCGAAAAGTTATGTGTTATACCATTTGTATCACAAAAGTTTCCAAATTGAGTTTCGTTGTCAAATTCACGACCATGATCCGTTCGGATCGACACAATTTTGACACCTTGAATTTTCTTGCTAAGAATTTCAAATTTATCAAAAGCTTCATTTTTGTTTTTCAAAAACAACGTCCAAGTAAACCTTGAGTAATCATCTACTATGACCAAAGTGTATAAGTTGCCTCCATAGTTTCTTATAGCGGATGGTCCAAACAAGTCCATATGTAATAATTCTAGACACTTAGATGTGGACACCATATTTTTAGATTTGTGACTACTATGGTTTGTTTACCAATTTTGCAAGCATCGCAAAAGTGTTGGTCATATTTTAGTTTTGGTAAATTCCTAACTAACTCTTTTGAAGATAGGTTTTGTATAAGTCTCATATTAGCGTGACCTAAGTGTCTATGCCAAAGAGATGAGCTATCGTCTAATGTTGTTAGGCAAAGTTTGTCATTATATGTTTTATCTATTTTCATGACGTATATGTTATTTTTCCTAACTCCTTTAGCTATGGTGATACCATCTTTTAGTATTTTACTACCATTTTCATCAAATAGTACTTTATACTTTTTATCACATAATTGGCTAATACTAAGTAGATTAAATCCTAACCTATCTACATGAGCAACATTTTCAATAGTTAGGGAGTTATGAGCAATCGTACCTTTGCCAATGATTTTGCTTTTGAGATTGCTACCAAAAGTGACATTACCTCCGTCATACTCTTGGTATGATGAGAAGAGACTTTTGTTGCCCGTCATGTGTCGTGAGCATCCACTATCTTTTATCCATTCATCAGGTTCCAATCCAACTTTCAAGCATACCTAAGAGGCAAATAACTCAAGCATTTGGTCCCCAATATCTCATGGGTCCGTTTGGGTTAAACATACCATTTATTTGATTCATGTATGGAAACGATGGGTAAGAGTTCCATGGCATGTAATCTGGAGTTTGATATGGTCTAGGAAAGTTTTGATTCCAACCGTTGTGTTGGTAGTTGGGTTGTATGTTGTTGTTGCTCTTAGGAAAGGGGCGTTTGGCAAAAGGAGTTTTATATCGTTGTTGAGTAGTTTTTGATCTAAATTCATTTTGACAAGTCCTACTCCTGATGTAATAGCTGGTTTTAGTTTAACACTATCATTGGTTTTCTTTGTTACTTTAACAAATTCAAGACGGTCCGATATGTAACATTTCGTTTCACTGGTACCCACG
This sequence comes from Chrysanthemum makinoi, assembly GCA_910596185.1. Classification (NCBI taxonomy): domain Eukaryota; kingdom Viridiplantae; phylum Streptophyta; class Magnoliopsida; order Asterales; family Asteraceae; genus Chrysanthemum; species Chrysanthemum makinoi. The sequence goes on along the minus strand of OU343225.1, from coordinate 18,524,823 downwards.
AACCATTTTGACAATGGACGGAACCCTTATTTTGGTTCCGTTCGGTCCGTCAACATCAGCGCAATTTTGACAGAATGTTCGGTCCCTTTTCTACCGTTTGTTTTGACTCTTTGGAATTAATACTTCATTAAAACCTAGCCCATTCATGTCTCCGGGTGTTTTATGGATTTTAACTATTTCATCGGCAAGAGCGATGTTTTTGTTAAACCTTTTAAATTTAGAATTATGTTCGATTAGAACATCTTGTGTGAGCTTTAGTTTTTCTATTTCAAGATTAAGCTCTTGACATGATTTACAATCATCGTCATTTGTTTTCCTTTTCAAGTCGTTTTGCTTTTTCTTTTAACTCATAAACTTCATTTTCCAAAAATTCCTTTTGGTTTTAAAATTTATTTTAGTTATGATTTTTAGACTTAGCTCACACAATTGATTATATTGTTTTTGCAAAGTGTCATCATCTATAGAAGAATAAGAAGAGTCGGAAAGTACCTCATTTGACTCATGTGCCATTAGAGCGATCTCTTCCTTGCTTGATTCTTCATTATCTTCACTATCACTCCAAGCACCACTTACAAAAGCTCGTTGAGTTTTGCTTTTAGGTGGCTTGGGACATTCTCCTATGAGATGACTTGCATCACCACATCTAAAACACTTTCTTTCACCTTTACCCTTTTTGTCATCCCGATCTTTTGGGAATGGCTTCTTTTCTTCTCGAGGTTGTCTTACAAACTTTCCTCTTCTTCTAAAGAACTTCTTAAAATCTCTAACGGCCATGGCATACTCCTCATCTTCACTACCGGGGCAAGATTCGTCATCATCACTTGATTCCGCCTTTGCTTTTAGAGCAACGGATTTGATCTTCTCCCTTCTTCCTTTGATGATCTCAGAATCTTTCTCCATTACCATTTCGTGTACTTTGAGGTTGCCAATTAGCTCGTCTAGTGACATTATTGAGAGATCTTTTGATTCTTCAATGGCGGTCACTTTAGCTCTCTATTTGGGATGGAGTGCTCTAAGAAATTTCCCGACAAAGTTCTTACTACGAAAAGATTCATCAAGTGCTTTAAGTGATGTAATAATAGTAATGAAGCTAGCAAATCCACAATCAATGGTTTCATCTTCAGGGATAACAAATTGTTCATATTGTTGAACAAGAAGATCAATTTTGTTATCCTTGACTTGTGAATTACCTTGATGTGTAACAATTAAAGATTCCCAAATATCTTTGGCGGTTTCACACATAAAAATTCTTTCATATTCTTTTCTAGGTAAAGCATTATAAAGCATCATTTTAGCTTCATTATTTTTAGCAACTAATTTCTTTTGTTCATCATCGGAAATATCCTTTGTTGTAGAACTAAAATCCCCTTTAACAATAATAAACCAAAGATCTATATCTTTTGATTTTACATATGTTTCAAAACGGTTTTTCCAATAGATAAATCCATTGGTTTCAAAGAGTGGTGGTCTTTGCATAGATTGCCCTTCTTTAAAGTTTTGAGAATCCATGGATCGTTTCAAGTTTATAAAATACAAGTTATTTTAGAAATTCTTGAGCAACGAGGCTCTGGTACCAATTGTAGAAAACTAGAAGGGGTTGAATAGTTTACCAATTAAAAACTTTGTTTTGAAACTTATTGAAAGATCAATTGATATTGATCTTTGGATATGTTAATGAAATATGCAAGCAATATGTAAAGAGTAAATAAGGAAAGAAATGATCAAACCACAACAAGTTGTTTATAGTGGTTCGGTCTACAAGGACTCTTTTCCTTGCCCTACTCCACTCCCGAGTCTCACACTCGAGAGTTTAACTTCACTAGTCAACAAGCTCCTTTCACCGATGGAGAAAACCTTTACACTTCGCACTATTTCCGACACTAAGCTAGATGTCGAGTTCTTTCCAAGGGTACAACCACTCCCACACACAATGTATTTTGAGGACTAAAATACTAACCACTCACACTCACAAGATTATGATGGTTTAATACAACAATGAAGTATGAATCAACACTAGATCATACAACACTAAACAAACAAGACTTCCAACTTCTCGTTTGAAGCTTGAATGTGACTTGATCTTCTTTGCTACAAAAGAGATCACTAATATGATATGGCCGAGTTAGAAAGGTTAGAGAGAAGATATGTATGAGAGTATGATAGAAAGGGATGAAAAACTACTTGGCTTGGCATTGCTATTTATAGCCAAAATGGACGAGGGCGTCCCACGGACCACGGAACCCTTAAAAGGTTCAGCGGTGTACCATTTTGGTACCGTGGAGGTTGATGACAAGATATCAAAATCTTTGGTCAACTATATCTAAGTGAGATTGTGTAAGATATGAAGAGTACAAATCCACACAAAATATCTAATGAAATCTTCCAATGATTTCCATGATGCAACACATGATGTCATATGTTGTATTTCTATATTTAGAAATATGCAAGTACTTAAGTAGTATTTGGTTTTAAGAACCTAACACATTCTAAAAACTACTATCATACATAATGATTAGAGTCATATCAAGATGTCACTAATCATAAATGTAAATGCATGAATGATGAATATATTGTCTGAAAAAGCTTGTTCTAATATCTATTAAACTTGACAAGCTTTAAGCTATTATATAAAATAAATTTACTTTTGTCGTTAACAAAACTTAGGCAAAGATCAAGAATATAAATAACGTTTAATGACGATATTTGTATTAACACATTGAGATGAGTTTGGAGGTGTGTTTTTCCCCTGGGTTGCCTCGACAAGGATAAAAGGAAGAGAGAAGAGATAGTCTTTGACTATCTTTCTCACCTTGGAAGAAGAGTGGTAACCATTCTTAGCTCTCTTTTGTCTTTACCTTCCTACTAGGCGCCTTCTCATTGGAAGAATGGGATGAGGATAGTGACTCTTGAAGCTCCTATGGCTACCTTTGGACTCTCTCTCTTGAATGAAAATGGGGCGGCGGTGGTGTTGGTGAAGACAAAAACAAACACCAATTTAACTAGTACAAGAAAGTGAGGATGAAAGTAGTATTACTCAGGATCCATTTTTATCGATTTCTTCTTTTGGGATATTTGACATAGGCGCATGGTATGGATAGCAGGGAAGTAGGTGACCATTTTGGGAAGATGAAATTTTGTTGGTATTATGCTTGTAAGAGAAAACGTGTGGGAGGTGGGAGAAAACATAAAACGATAAAAGAGAAGAGAGATTGGGGGGGGGGGGTTATACCAAGAATAATGAGATAAGGTTATTTGATATTTTATAAATTAGTGTGCATAATTTTAATTTCATGAGGTAAGTTAAAATGTTAAATATAGTATGTTACTTAAATTGTGTGATGCATTTGGTGTCTCGCGGTATAAAACCGTGACTGAAGTATTAAAGTTTGAATACTTTCATAATGTAATATCTTGTAGATACATTTCTGAAATATTATTATTTTGATAATATTTTCCATTCCGTGGATTTACCATTTGTTTTATTTGCCCTTATCATAGTGTCGGTACGCAGCGTGCTTTTGATGTCGGTCATTTGGGGAAAACGAGATAACCTCTCGTCTTACAAATTTAATCATAAGACAATAACACAATATTCATATTATGAAATGAATGCAAAAGAAGTGCAATAGGCTACCGTATGCGAGTTATCTACTCAAATGACCAGGCAAAGCTTGTGCATGCTTAATGGCTAGGCTTAGTAATAATAAATTACCATTTATTATTTAAATATGAGTGAAGAATTACCGTGTGTCACATCCTCCCCGCCTTAGAAGGAAAACCGTCCTCGGTTTTCAGTTAGAGTTACTTGCTGAAGTTGAGAATAGATGTGGGTATTTACGCGAATTCATCTTGATTCCCACGTGTATTACGGACCTCTTTGAGAGTTCCAACGGACCTTAACGATAGGAATGCGGCTTTGCTTAAGCCGTTTGATCTCTCGATCCATAATCTCAATGGGTTCCTCGACGAAATTCAATCTTTCATCAACTTGGATTTCTTCCAAGTGAATAGCAAGAGTTTTATCAGATAGACATTTCTTCAAGCTGCATACGTGAAATACGTTGTGCACAAAGTTGAGTTCTTGTGGTAATTCGAGTCGGTAGGCTACCGGCTCAATTCTCGCAAGAATCTTGAAAGGTCCAATGTAACGAGGATTCAACTTTCCACATTTTCCGAAATGGATTACGCCTTTCCATGGTGAAACTTTTAACATGACTTTATCTCCCATTTGGAACTTAAGTGGTTTCCTTCTTCTGTGCGTAGTTCTTTTTTGACGGTCACGAGTTGCTTGTAGTCGATTTTTGATTTGTACAATCTTCTCAGTAGTTTCTTGAATTAGCTCCGACCGTGAAGTTGACTTTCTCCTACTGTTAACACACGGGTGATCTACATTTTCACCCATAGAGTGCTTCATATGGTGCAGCTTTGATGCTTGTGTGATAGCTGTTATTGTAAGAAAACTCGGTTAATGGCAAATGCTTATCCCAACCATTTCTAAAATCTATCACACATGCTCTTAGCATATCCTCCAAAGTTTGGATGGTCCTTTCGCTTTGCCCATCAGTTTGAGGATGGTAAGCGGTGCTCATGTCAAGGTTAGATCCTAAAGCATCTTGAAGTGACTTCCGTGAATTCGAGGTGAAACGGCTATCTCTATCGAGATGATGGAGATGGGTACACCATGACGCAAGATGATCTCCCAATTCGTGTACAATCGTGCAAGTTTGTCCATTACGTCACTTTCTTTCATTGGTAGAAAATGTGCCTTGACTTGGTGAGAGCGATCAACTATTACCCAAATAGTGTCGTAGCCATTGGAGGTCTTAGGTAGCTTGGTGATAAAGTCCATTATCGTTCCCATTTCCATTCGGGAATGTCGTTGTACTAGTAGACACGAGGGTCTCGATGTTAAACTTTGACTTTTGGAGCAGGTTAAACATCAATACATACGCTTGCGAATAGCAGTTTCGGCCTTCATGTTTGGCCACCAAGTACAATTCTCTGAGATCTAGGTACATCTTGTCGGATCCTAGGTGTATGGAGTACTTAGACTTATGGGATTCGTGCATAATGACATCGCGAATTCCGTAACCAACTTTGATCCTTAAAACACAAAGTTCCGTTCGACCTTTTTACGAATCCATTTTCACTTTTTGGCATTCCGTAAAGGTTCTCATTTGGACGATTCTCTTCTTTGAGTGCTTTCGATTGAGTCTCAAGAATCTTGGATGGAAGAGGTGAACTGATTGTCATACCCAAAGATCTGACTCTAAGGGGTTTTGGTCGCTCTTTTCTCTTGAGAGCATCAAGAACTACATTCGCCATTTCGGATGGTAAGGAATCTCACAGTCATAATCGATGAGCAATTCCAACCATCGGCGTTGTCTCATGTTCAGTTCTTTTTTACCCAAACTGTGCTGTAGGCTCTTGTGATCGTTGTACACGACACACTTCGTGCCATACAAATAATGTCTCCAAATCCTGAGTGCGAACACAACAGATCCTAATTCCATGCCGTGCGTTGTGTAATTTCTCTCATGGGTTTTTAACTCATGAGAGGCGTATGCTATCACCTTCTCTCTTTGCATTAACACCGCTCCTAGTCCCTTATGAGAAGCGTCGCAATAAACAACAAAGTATTCACTACCCTCCGGTAGGGCCAAGATAGGTGCACTACACAACTTTTCCTTAAGGAGTTGAAAAGCTTCTTCTTCTTTTTCTCCCCAGTCAAACTTGACGTTTTTCTGGGTTAGTTTGGTCAAAGATTTGGCAATCTTTGAGAAACCTTCAATAAATCTTCTGTAGTACCCAGCGAGTCCTAAGAATTGGCGTATTTCAGTAGGAGTTGTGGGTGTCGCTCAATCCTTTATTGACTCGATCTTAGCGGGATCTACATGAATACCCTGACTGTCAATTACATGACCTAGAAATTGCACAGTCGATTTCCAAAATTCACACTTCGAGAACTTAGCATACAGTTCCTCCTTCTTCAGCAATTCCAGGATTAATCTAAGATGTTCCTCATGTTCCTTCACACTCTTGGAATAAATTAGGATGTCGTTAATGAAAACGATCACAAATTTGTCTAGGTAGGGTCTACACACTCGGTTCATGAGGTCCATGAACACAGCTGGTGCATTTGTCAACCCAAAAGGCATGACTTGGAACTCGTAATGTCCGTAACGAGTTCTGAAGGCAGTCTTGGGAATATCTTCTTCCCGAACTCTTAGTTGATGGTATCCGGACCTTAAGTCAATTTTTGAATAAACACTCGAACCTTGAAGTTGATCGAATAAGTCATCGATCCTTGGGAGTGGGTAACGGTTCTTAATGGTTAGTTTATTCAACTCACGATAGTCGATGCACATTCGAAAGTTAGTCCTTCTTCTTGACGAACAGACCGGTGGTGCTCCCCATGGTGATGAGCTCGGTCCCAATGAATCCTTTTTCAAGTTTCGACAAGCCGGTTTGATAACTCCGGAGTTTCGTTGGAGCTAATTGATAAGGTGCTCTTGCCACTGGTGCGGCACCGGGCACTAAATCGATTTGAAATTCAACTTGTCGGGTCGAGAATCTGGCAAGTCTTGAAAGACCTCGAAATTCTCTCACTATTGGCACGTCCTCTAGACGTTTTTCTTCCGTTTCTATTTCGTCTTTTTCGGTGACTTGTGCTAGGAAGACGTGCCATCCTTCCTCGATATACCTCAACACCTTGGTACAGGAAATGACATGCAGTCTTGATGCGCTCCTTCTATCACTTCTGTCTCCTTCTACAATTAAGACTTCATCTCCATAGGGTATTCGGTCGAGCTTCTTGATTGGTCCCGAACCGTCAAGCTTTATCACGCAAGCTAGCCACTTGTGAATGGCCAACCGTAACAAACTTAAAACAGCTCAGGAGGCAAATGCAATGAAGATCAGAGAATATAATGAATTCCCGGGTCGTTAAGTCCCAACGAGGTGTGTAAACTGTAGTACAACGACTGTGTGTGCTGAAATGATATTGAATATACAAAAACAGGAATCTGATTGACTAACACTAGGAATGTGAATAGTGATAGCTCATCCACTATGTCGTTAAAAAACGTGCAATCAGAAACCTAAAAACGTAAAAGATAAATTTTTACACTATTAAATTAATTAATATAAATTAAAAATGAATTAAATGTATTTAATAATGAATTAAATAATAAGAAAATCTAATTTTAACTTAAATAAATGAAATAAAGAATCTGAAAAATCTAAAATATTATAAAATAATTTTTGAAACTGAAAATGTATTGATATTATACATGTTTAATGAAAACAAATACTTACAAACCTAAAAATAAGCAAATTGTGAGCTTATGAATCCAACAGTTAAGCTTTTGGCTTCATAGTGGAGTTTAAGCTTGAAATAAGCTAGGAAAAAGCTTTAAACAGTAAACAAAAGGTAAAATAAGATAAACACAAGTCCAATGGATAAATATAAACAAGAAAATGGACTGTGGTAGTGTGAGCTTAAGGTTTAGACAGTTAAGCTTTTTGGGCTTAACTTGGATGGATTGAAGGCTTGAATAAGCCTGGTATAAGCTCCACATAGGAAAATAAAGGAAAAATAATATATTTACAAGTAATATAAACAAGTATGCACAAACTGGTATACTGGATTTCATCAAATAAGCTTGTAATAAGCTAATAAGCAATTCAGCCAGAATCCGAATCTGCTGAACCATTGCAAGGTTCTGCTGATAAGTATAAGCTACTTGCAGCCCTAGTAAATAGGCTACAATGGGAAAATTAAGAGTTGGATCAAAAAGTTGGGTGGATAAGCTTCACATAAAGCTAAAACACACAAGCTCTAGATCACTAATGAGCTTTTTAGAGCTGTTGGTAATGGTGTAAGTTCACTGAGTACTCAGTGCTGTTGAGAATGGGCAAACAACAAGCTCTAAATTAACTTATCAAATGAGCTCATGAGAGCTCAACAAGCACCTAAACACTGAGTATGATAGATTAGCCTCACATAAGGCCAAAATCACAAGCTCAAGCTCAATGAGGAACTTTTCATGAGCTTAGGAAAACAACTCCACTACACAGTTTGCTTCTCGTGTAGTGAGTAAATGGGACAAAAAAGGTAAAAGTGATTAAGCTATCTAATAAGCTACAAACTGAAAAACAAGCATACACATAATAAAAAGGCCATAAGGGCAACACAAAGCAGTCAAGTGCACAAGCTAGGGCTAAGTCATAAAGCTTCTGCAAGCTTATGAACTTAACAGCTAAACTTGTGCACATGGCAAAAACAAACTATAAAAAGCTATAAAATAAGCAGTTAAACATGACATATAAAAATTAACAAAAATAGAATAAGCAAGATTAGCAACAAAACTAAAACATCCTAAAAGCACAGGTTATGAAATTAAGTAACAAAGACACAGGAAAATAAACAATTAAATCAAAAACAGGAAAACTAGAAATTTGACTTTTACTTAAAACACATAAGTTGACTAATATGAATTAAGAACTTAAACTACTGATTAATTAAGTTATAATAAGCTATAAGAACATGAAAGAAACAAAGATAAACAAAATTTAAACAAGTATGCAAGATTCTAGGATCTAACAACCTCACAGTGCTCATAATGAGATTGTCAAGTGTCAAATTGACTTTCTACCATGCTACACCATTTGGTTAGTATTTCACTGAGCTACTTAGGCCATATAGAGAGTACATCAAACAAGAGCAATCACAAACACAGCCCTAAACACAGTTTCATTATCAAATCCAAACAACCTTTAAATGGACTGTTTTGAGGTTTTTCAAAGCATAAGACTATGTAAACCAATTTCATCAAATCCAGGGGTCACAATGTGTCAAATCAGACCCTTTTAAGCATAAACAAGTAGTCACAAATGTTCAAACCTAGGATTGTCAAAAACTAGCATATTGACAGTCCAAATGCCAAATCAAACCATAATCAAATCCAAAACATAACAACCTAATATTAAGACATATTATGACTACAAACAACAAAGAAACATAGAAATATGAAAATTATAGCATCTAAAATACGGAAACAGTAAAATGCAAAAATGGTAAAAATGAGCTTACAAGTGAATCCAAGCTGAAAATGAGAACCATGGTCACAGAACACATCCTAAGGCTTTCCACAAAGCTTCTAAACCCAAGGCAATCCACAATTAACCTTGCTCCATGCAGTTTCACCAAGATCACTTCATTATTTTTGGTTTTTCTTGATTTTTTTAGTACTTTCTGAATTTTAAAGACTAAACTTGTTTTAAGGTCTCTAAAAGCTTTAAAGCTTTGTCAGGAGCTTATGTGAGCTTATTGAGTCCTTTAAACAACTACTTAACAAGAATTTAAAGAACATGAATTTTAAAGGTAATTTAAGCAAGAACTTAAAACTGAAATGATACTTGAAATTAAACTGATAAGGAGGTTCCATTACACTAATTTGATGAAAATACAACATTGAAAGCAATAAAATGACTTGAAATTAAAGAAAGCTGTAAACTAAATTAACTACGTGACCTAGGCTAATCCAAAGGTATTTAATCTAAAGAAAGCATTTAAATTCTATACTACACGACCAATGGCTAGCCCAAAAGTAAGTCTTCTCTCTGCCTCTCCTCGATATTTATAGTCATTTGAGTTCCCACCATCTTCCTCGTAAAATCCCACTTTAATTTTTGACCATTGATTGAGCAGAAATGATCCTAGCCTTTGAATTCACTTTTGGCGCCAAAAGTAATACTAGTAGATTGAGGCAGTTCTGCAACAATTAATGCTTCTTGTTCACTTGTAGAGGTGGAGGGGACATGTTTGGTGGGTTTAGAGGTCAAGTGGTAGAGTTGATAGCAAAAACAGGGTATGTGAGGTGAGGTGAAGTGTTTGTGGTGAGAATGCATTTATTGATTGTAGGCTGGTATAGGTGAAAGGATGGTGGAGAAAAAGGTGGTAGCAGGTGGCAAAAACTAGGCAAGGTGGAGGAGTGGTTTTGACCAGATATTATTTAGGGACCAGATATTTTAGTGGAAGTATCTGGCTGAAACGTATGCCTCAGCAGAAACCATCAGCATTATATCTTCAGAAACCATTGATTCAGCAGAATCACAATAGGCTTGAGAAACCATCATTATCAGCAGAATCAAACTGTTTCAACTCTTTTTGTACCTGATTCACATAAAACACATTTTCATGATATTTGTAACATTTATAAAGTCATTTGTGTGTTTTTGGTGGTTTTTGTGGGTTTAAACAATGTAAAATATATGTGTATTTAGACACATATCAAATCCCCACACTAAACTATTGCTAGTCCCTAGCAATATTTATGAAGTTTTAATGGATTTTAAAGAACTCTTTACCAAAAGCCATCACTTCTGGAGTAGCCAAATTGTTTCAGTTCAAGTAAGAACCTTGGTACAATGATAACCAAGTGATTTTGAGCAAATCACCGAACTTTCAACGGATTTGATTAGTCTTTACCAGAAGCCGTTTGCTTCTGGACTAGCCAACTCTTAGATAAATTATTAATATTATCTTTGGTGAGTTGATTACCAATTATGGTTTTCCAACTGCCTTTACCACAAGCCATAAACTTGCGGGCTAGCCAACTCTTCACTAATTAAAGATATGGTGAGCTGAACACCATACAATTTTGGGCAAATTGCAAGCCGTCAACGGATTTGAGATATCTTTACCAAGAGCCGTTTGCTCCCGGATTAGCCAATCCTTTTGTTTATTAGACATGGTGGACTGATTACCATTTGTTGTGTTTAGTACATAGTACTTCCACTAAAAAAAATTAAAATTTGGCCATTTTGGGGAAAAAGGGACTAATAGGGTACATTTATGATCAAATTCGCCAGAATTTCCCCCCCACACTTAGAAATGAATATTGTCCTCAATATTCAAAGTCCCGCCTATTATGCCGAATCCTTGAACGTAAAAAGATAACATTACTAGCTAAGTGTAGAAACACAACAATTATTCTCTTTTTTAATATTTACAATTTTCATTTATTTTTTAGATCTATATACAACATGTGGGGCATCTCCCCCACACTAAGGTGGTAGAAAGGGGTAAGAAGACGAGAAAAACAGGGGTGAAAACCCATGTTGCACTCACTTGTTTTGATTATCGAAGTCGCTAGCTTGACTCGACCCGAATAAATTGTTCATGAGGAAGCTACTGTTTTGATAACGAATCGCTAGCTTGATTTCGGCCCAGAATTAAATGGTTCATGGAAATGACTTAATGAGAATTGGGTGGGGTCACCACTCACAAAATTATGAATAGTAAGGTAAGGAGAATATTTTTGGTTTTGGATTTTATAATATAAACAGAAAAGGGAAAATATTTTTGTATTTTTATCTTTTATATATATAGAAAGAAAAGAAAAATATTTTTGTGTTTTATATTGTTTTTGGAAATGAAATATGATATGATATATAATATATACAAGGGATAGATATTTCAACAAATCACAAGTACGTTACTACTGACACACCTCCCGGCCGGCGCCATAATTTGATTGGTCGAACCGTCCAAGCTTTATCATAAAGCTAGCCACTTGTGAATGGCTAACCGTAACAAACTTAAAACAGCTCAGAAGCAAATGCAATGAAGATCAGAGAATATAATGAATTCCCGGGTCGTTAAGTCCCAACGAGGTGTGTAAACTGTAGTACAACGTACTGTCTTTGAAATGATATTGAATATACAAAAAACAGGAATCTGATTGACTACCACTAGGAATGTGAATAGTGATAGCTCATCCACGACTATGTCGTTAAAACGTGCAATCAGAAACCGAAAAACGTAAAAGATAAATTTTTACACTATTAAATTAATTAATATAAATTAAAAATGAATTAAATGTATTTAATAATGAATTAAATAATAAGAAAATCTAATTTTAACTTAAATAAATGAAATAAAGAATCTGAAAAATCTAAAATATTATAAAATAATTTTTGAAACTGAAAATGTATTGATATTATACATGTTTAATGAAAACAAATACTTACAAACCTAAAATTAAGCAAATTGTGAGCTTATGAATCCAACAGTTAATCTTTTGGCTTCATAGTGGAGTTTAAGCTTGAAATAAGCTAGGAAAAAGCTTTAAACAGGAAACAAAAGGTAAAATAAGATAAACACAAGTCCAATGGATAAATATAAACAAGAAAATGGACTGTGGTAGTGTGAGCTTAAGGTTTAGACAGTTAAGCTTTTTGGGCTTAACTTGGATGGATTGAAGGCTTGAATAAGCCTGGTATAAGCTCCACACAGGAAAATAAAGGAAAAATAATATATTTACAAGTAATATAAACAAGTATGCACAAACTGGTATACTGGATTTCATCAAATAAGCTTGTAATAAGCTAATAAGCAATTCAGTAGAATCCAGAATACTGCTGAACCATTGCAAGGTACTGCTGATAAGTATAAGCTACTTGCAGCCCTAGTAAATAGGCTACAATGGGAAAATTAAGAGCTGGATCAAAAAGTTGGGTGGATAAGCTTCACATAAAGCTAAAACACACAAGCTCTAGATCACTAATGAGCTTTTTAGAGCTGTTGGTAATGGTGTAAGTTCACTGAGTACTCAAAAGAACTGTTGAGAATGGGCAAACAACAAGCTCTAAATTAACTTATCAAATTAGCTCATGAGAGCTCAACAAGCACTGAAACACTGAGTATGATAGATTAGCCTCACATAAGGCCAAAAATCACAAGCTCAAGCTCAATGAGGAACTTTTCATGAGCTTAGGAAAACAACTCCACTACACAGTTTGCTTCTGTGTAGTGAGTAAGATGGGACAAAAAAAAAGGTTGAAAGTGATTAAGCTATCTAATAAGCTACAAACTGAAAAACAAGCATACACATAATAAAAAGGCCATAAGGGCAACACAAAGCAGTCAAGTGCACAAGCTAGGGCTAAGTCATAAAGCTTCTGCAAGCTTATGAACTTAACAGCTAAACTTGTGCACATGGCAAAAACAAACTATAAAAAGCTATAAAATAAGCAGTTAAACATGACATATAAAAATTAACAAAAATAGAATAAGCAAGATTAGCAACAAAACTAAAACATCCTAAAAGCACAGGTTATGAAATTAAGTAACAAAGACACAGGAAAATAAACAATTAAATCAAAAACAGGAAAACTAGAAATTTGACTTTTACTTAAAACACATAAGTTGACTAATATGAATTAAGAACTTAAACTACTGATTAATTAAGTTATAATAAGCTATAAGAACATGAAAGAAACAAAGATAAACAAAATTTAAACAAGTATGCAAGATTCTAGGATCTAACAACCTCACAGTGCTCATAATGAGATTGTCAAGTGTCAAATTGACTTTCTACCATGCTACACCATTTGGTTAGTATTTCACTGAGCTACTTAGGCCATATAGAGAGTACATCAAACAAGAGCAATCACAAACACAGTTTCATTATCAAATCCAAACAACCTTTAAATGGACTGTTTTGAGGTTTTTCAAAGCATAAGACTATGTAAACCAATTTCATCAAATCCAGGGGTCACAATGTGTCAAATCAGACCCTTTTAAGCATAAACAAGTAGTCACAAATGTTCAAACCTAGGATTGTCAAAAACTAGCATATTGACAGTCCAAATGCCAAATCAAACCATAATCAAATCCAAAACATAACAACCTAATATTAAGACATATTATGACTACAAACAACAAAGAAACATAGAAATATGAAAATTATAGCATCTAAAATACTAAACAATGCAAAAATGGTAAAAAAAAATGAGCTTACAAGTGAATCCAAGCTGAAAATGAGAACCATGGTCACAGAACACATCCTAAGGCTTTCCACAAAGCTTCTAAACCCAAGGCAATCCACAATTAACCTTGCTCCATGCAGTTTCACCAAGATCACTTCATTATTTTTGGTTTTTCATTGTTTTTCTTGATTTTTTTAGTATTTTCTGAATTTTAAAGACTAAACTTGTTTTAAGGTCTCTAAAAGCTTTAAAGCTTTGTCAGGAGCTTATGTGAGCTTATTGAGTGCTTTAAACAACTACTTAACAAGAATTTAAAGAACATGAATTTTAAAGGTAATTTAAGCAAGAACTTAAAACTGAAATGATACTTGAAATTAAACTGATAAGGAGGTTCCATTACACTAATTTGATGAAAATACAACATTGAAAGCAATAAAATGACTTGAAATTAAAGAAAGCAGTAAACTAAATTAACTACGTGACCTAGGCTAATCCAAAGGTATTTAATCTAAAGAAAGCATTTAAATTCTATACTACACGACCAATGGCTAGCCCAAAAGTAACTTCTTCTCTTGCCTCTCCTCTGATATTTATAGTCATTTGAGTTCCCACCATCTTCCTCGTAAAATCCCACTTTAATTTTTGACCATTGATTGAGCAGAGATGATCCTAGCCTTTGAATTCACTTTTGGCGCCAAAAGTAATACTAGTAGATTGAGGCAGTTCTGCAACAATTAATGCTTCTTGTTCACTTGTAGAGGTGGAGGGGACATGTTTGGTGGGTTTAGAGGTCAAGTGGTAGAGTTGATAGCAAAAAAAGGGTATGTGAGGTGAGGTGAAGTGTTTGTGGTGAGAATGCATTTATTGATTGTGGGCTGGTATAGGTGAAAGGATGGTGGAGAAAAAGGTGGTAGCAGGTGGCAAAAACCAGGCAAGGTGGAGGAGTGGTTTTGACCAGATATTATTTAGGGACCAGATATTTTAGTGGAAGTATCTGCTGAAACGTATGCCTTCAGCAGAAACCATCAGCGCATTATATCTTCGGCAGAAACCATTGATTCAGAGAATCAAATAGGCTTCAGCAGAAACCATCATTATCAGCAGAATCAAACTGTTTCAACTCTTTTTGTACCTGATTCACATAAAACACATTTTCATGATATTTGTAACATTTATAAAGTCATTTGTGTGTTTTTGGCTGTTTTTGTGGGTTTAAACAATGTAAAATATATGTGTATTTAGACACATATCAAATCCCCCACACTAAACTATTGCTAGTCCCTAGCAATATTTATGAAGTTTTAATGGATTTTAAAGAACTCTTTACCAAAAGCCAACACTTCTGGAGTAGCCAAATTGTTTCAGTTCAAGTAAGAACCTTGGTACAATGATAACCAAGTGATTTTGAGCAAATCACCAGCTTTCAACGGATTTGATTAGTCTTTACCAGAAGCCGTTTGCTTCTGGACTAGCCAACTCTTAGATAAATTATTAATATTATCTTTGGTGAGTTGATTACCAATTATGGTTTTCCAACTGCCTTTACCACAAGCCATAAACTTGCGGGCTAGCCAACTCTTCACTAATTAAAGATATGGTGAGCTGAACACCATACAATTTTGGGCAAATTGCAAGCCGTCAACGGATTTGAGATATCTTTACCAAGAGCCGTTTGCTCCTGGATTAGCCAATCCTTATGTGTGTTAGACATGGTGGACTGATTACCATTTGTTGTGTTTAGTACATAGTACTTCCACTAAAAAAAATTAAAATTTGGCCATTTTGGGGAAAAAGGGACTAAAAGGGTACATTTATGATCAAATTCGCCAATTTCCCCACACTTAGAAATGAATATTCTCCTCAATATTCAAAGTCCCGGCTATTATGTCGAATCCTTGAACGTAAAAAGATAACATTACTAGCTAAGTGTGAAAACACAACAATTATTCTCTTTTTTTAATATTTAAAATTTTCATTCATTTTTGAGATCTATATACAACATGTGGGGCATCTCCCCACACTGGGTGGTAGAAAGGGGTAAGAAGACAGAGGTGAAAACCCATGTTGCACTACTTGTTTTTGATTATCGAAGTCGCTAGCTTGACTCGACCCGAATAAATTGTTCATGAGGAAGCTCTTTTTTGATAACCGGGCTAGCTTGACTTTTACGAATTAAAATGGTTCATGGGGAAATGACTGAATGAGAAATTGGAGTGGGGTCACCACTCACAGAATTATGAATAGTAAGGTAAGGAGAATATTTTTGGTTTTGGATTTTATAATATAAACAGAAAAGGGAAAATGTTCTTGTATTTTTATCTTTTATATATATAGAAAGAAAAGAAAAATATTTTTGTGTTTTATATTGTTTTTGGAAATGAAATATGATATGATATATAATATATACAAGGGATAGATATTTCAACAAATCACAAGTACGTTACGCAGCACACCTCCCCGGCAGCGGCGCCATAATTTGATTGGTCCCGAACCGTCAAGCTTTATCACGCAAGCTAGCCACTTGTGAATGGCCAACCGTAACAAACTTAAAACAACTTTCAGAGGCAAATGCAATGAAGATCGAGAATATAATGAATTCCGGTCGTTAAGTCCCAACGAGGTGTGTAAACCGTAGTACAACGACTGTGTGTGCTGAAATGATATTGAATATACAAAAACAGGAATCTGATTGACTAACACTAGGAATGTGAATAGTGATAGCTCTGTCACAGCTATGTCGTTAAAACGTGCAATCAGAAACCTAAAACGTAAAAGATAAATTTTTACACTATTAAATTAATTAATATAAATTAAAAATGAATTAAATGTATTTAATAATGAATTAAATAATAAGAAAATCTAATTTTAACTTAAATAAATGAAATAAAGAATCTGAAAAATCTAAAATATAATAAAATAATTTTTGAAACTGAAAATGTATTGATATTATACATGTTTAATGAAAACAAATACTTACAAACCTAAAATTAAGCAAATTGTGAGCTTATGAATCCAACAGTTAATCTTTTGGCTTCATAGTGGAGTTTAAGCTTGAAATAAGCTAGGAAAAAGCTTTAAACAGAAACAAAGGTAAAATAAGATAAACACAAGTCCAATGGATAAATATAAACAAGAAAATGGACTGTGGTAGTGTGAGCTTAAGGTTTAGACAGTTAAGCTTTTGGGCTTAACTTGATGGATGAAGGCTTGAATAAGCCTGGTATAAGCTCCACACAGGAAAATAAAGGGAAAATAATATATTTACAAGTAATATAAACAAGTATGCACAAACTGGTATACTGGATTTCATCAAATAAGCTTGTAATAAGCTAATAAGCAATTCAAGTAGAATCCAGAATCTTCTGAACCATTGCAAGGTTCTGCTGATAAGTATAAGCTACTTGCAGCCCTAGTAAATAGGCTACAATGGGAAAATTAAGAGCTGGATCAAAAAGTTGGGTGGATAAGCTTCACATAAAGCTAAAACACACAAGCTCTAGATCACTAATGAGCTTTTTAGAGCTGTTGGTAATGGTGTAAGTTCACTGAAAGTACTCAGAAACTGTTGAGAATGGGCAAACAACAAGCTCTAAATTAACTTATCAAATTAGCTCATGAGAGCTCAACAAGCACTGAAACACTGAGTATGATAGATTAGCCTCACATAAGGCCAAAATCACAAGCTCAAGCTCAATGAGGAACTTTTCATGAGCTTAGGAAAACAACTCCACTACACAGTTTGCTTCTGTGTAGTGAGTAAGATGGGACAAAAAAAAAAGGTTGAAAGTGATTAAGCTATCTAATAAGCTACAAACTGAAAAACAAGCATACACATAATAAAAAGGCCATAAGGGCAACACAAAGCAGTCAAGTGCACAAGCTAGGGCTAAGTCATAAAGCTTCTGCAAGCTTATGAACTTAACAGCTAAACTTGTGCACATGGCAAAAACAAACTATAAAAAGCTATAAAATAAGCAGTTAAACATGACATATAAAAATTAACAAAAATAGAATAAGCAAGATTAGCAACAAAACTAAAACATCCTAAAAGCACAGGTTATGAAATTAAGTAACAAAGACACAGGAAAATAAACAATTAAATCAAAAACAGGAAAACTAGAAATTTGACTTTTACTTAAAACACATAAGTTGACTAATATGAATTAAGAACTTAAACTACTGATTAATTAAGTTATAATAAGCTATAAGAACATGAAAGAAACAAAGATAAACAAAATTTAAACAAGTATGCAAGATTCTAGGATCTAACAACCTCACAGTGCTCATAATGAGATTGTCAAGTGTCAAATTGACTTTCTACCATGCTACACCATTTGGTTAGTATTTCACTGAGCTACTTAGGCCATATAGAGAGTACATCAAACAAGAGCAATCACAAACACAGCCCTAAACACAGTTTCATTATCAAATCCAAACAACCTTTAAATGGACTGTTTTGAGGTTTTTCAAAGCATAAGACTATGTAAACCAATTTCATCAAATCCAGGGGTCACAATGTGTCAAATCAGACCCTTTTAAGCATAAACAAGTAGTCACAAATGTTCAAACCTAGGATTGTCAAAAACTAGCATATTGATAGTCCAAATGCCAAATCAAACCATAATCAAATCCAAAACATAACAAACTAATATTAAGACATATTATGACTACAAACAACAAAGAAACATAGAAATATGAAAATTATAGCATCTAAAATACGGAAACAAGAAATGCAAAAATGGTAAAAAATGAGCTTACAAGTGAATCCAAGCTGAAAATGAGAACCATGGTCACAGAACACATCCTAAGGCTTTCCACAAAGCTTCTAAACCCAAGGCAATCCACAATTAACCTTGCTCCATGCAGTTTCACCAAGATCACTTCATTATTTTTGGTTTTTCATTGTTTTTCTTGATTTTTTTAGTACTTTCTGAATTTTAAAGACTAAACTTGTTTTAAGGTCTCTAAAAGCTTTAAAGCTTTGTCAGGAGCTTATGTGAGCTTATTGAGTCCTTTAAACAACTACTTAACAAGAATTTAAAGAACATGAATTTTAAAGGTAATTTAAGCAAGAACTTAAAACTGAAATGATACTTGAAATTAAACTGATAAGGATGTTCCATTACACTAATTTGATGAAAATACAACATTGAAAGCAATAAAATGACTTGAAATTAAAGAAAGCAATAAACTAAATTAACTATGTGACCTAGGCTAATCCAAAGGTATTTAATCTAAAGAAAGCATTTAAATTCTATACTACACGACCAATGGCTAGCCCAAAAGTAACTTCTTCTCTTGCCTCTCCTCTGATATTTATAGTCATTTGAGTTCCCACCATCTTCCTCGTAAAATCCCACTTTAATTTTTGACCATTGATTGAGCAGAGATGATCCTAGCCTTTGAATTCACTTTTGGCGCCAAAAGTAATACTAGTAGATTGAGGCAGTTCTGCAACAATTAATGCTTCTTGTTCACTTGTAGAGGTGGAGGGGACATGTTTGGTGGGTTTAGAGGTCAAGTGGTAGAGTTGATAGCAAAAACAAGGTATGTGAGGTGAGGTGAAGTGTTTGTGGTGAGAATGCATTTATTGATTGTGGGCTGGTATAGGTGAAAGGATGGTGGAGAAAAAGGTGGTAGCAGGTGGCAAAAACCAGGCAAGGTGGAGGAGTGGTTTTGACCAGATATTATTTAGGGACTAGATATTTTAGTGGAAGTATCTGCTGAAACGTATGCCTTCAGCAGAAACCATCAACAAGCATTATATCTTGGCAGAAACCATTGATTCAGCAGAATCACAATAGGCTTCAGCAGAAACCATCATTATCAACAGAATCAAACTGTTTCAACTCTTTTTGTACCTGATTCACATAAAAACACATTTTCATTATATTTGTAACATTTATAAAGTCATTTGTGTGTTTTTGGCTGTTTTTGTGGGTTTAAACAATGTAAAATATATGTGTATTTAGACACATATCAAATCCCCACACTAAACTATTGCTAGTCCCTAGCAATATTTATGAAGTTTTAATGGATTTTAAAGAACTCTTTACCAAAAGCCAACACTTCTGGAGTAGCCAAATTGTTTCAGTTCAAGTAAGAACCTTGGTACAATGATAACCAAGTGATTTTGAGCAAATCACCAGCTTTCAACGGATTTGATTAGTCTTTACCGTAAGCCGTTTGCTTCTCGGACTAGCCAACTCTTAGATAAATTTTCAATATCATCTTTGGTGAGCTGATTACCAATTATGGTTTTCAACCGCCTTTACCACAAGCCATAAACTTGAGGGCTAGCCAACTCTTCACTAATTAAAGATATGGTGAGCTGAACACCATACAATTTTGGGCAAATTGCAAGCCGTCAACGAATTTGAGATATCTTTACCAAGAGCCGTTTGCTCCTGGATTAGCCAATCCTTATGTGTGTTAGACATGGTGGATGATTACTATTTGTTGTGTTTAGTACATAGTACTTCCACTAAAAAAAAATTAAAATTTGGCCATTTTGGGGAAAAAGGGACTAAAAGGGTACATTTATGATCAAATGCCTGAATTTCCCCTACACTTAGAAATGAATATTGTCCTCAATATTCAAAGTCCCGGCTATTATGCCGAATCCTTGAACGTAAAAAGATAACATTACTAGCTAAGTGTAGAAACACAACAATTATTCTCTTTTTTAATATTTACAATTTTCATTTATTTTTTAGATCTATATACAACATGTGGGGCATCTCCCCCACACTAAGGTGGTAGAAAGGGGTAAGAAGACAGAAAACAGGGGTGAAAACCCATGTTGCACTACTTGTTTTTGATTATCGAGTCGCTAGCTTGACTCGACCCCGAATTAAATTGTTCATGAGGAAGCTACTGTTTTTGATAACCGAATCGCTAGCTTGACTCGGCCCCGAATTAAATGGTTCATGGGGAAATGACTGAATGAGAAATTGGAGTGGGGTCACCACTCACAGAATTATGAATAGTAAGGTAAGGAGAATATTTTTGGTTTTGGATTTTATAATATAAACAGAAAAGGGAAAATGTTCTTGTATTTTTATCTTTTATATATATAGAAAGAAAAGAAAAATATTTTTGTGTTTTATATTGTTTTTGGAAATGAAATATGATATGATATATAATATATACAAGGGATAGATATTTCAACAAATCACAAGTACGTTACGCAGCACACCTCCCCGGCAGCGGCGCCATAATTTGATTGGTCCCGAACCGTCAAGCTTTATCACGCAAGCTAGCCACTTGTGAATGGCCAACCGTAACAAACTTAAAACAGCTCAGGAGGCAAATGCAATGAAGATCAGAGAATATAATGAATTCCCGGGTCGTTAAGTCCCAACGAGGTGTGTAAACTGTAGTACAACGCACTCGTGTCAAATGATATTGAATATAAAAAAAAACAGGAATCTGATTGACTAACACTAGGAATGTGAATAGTGATAGCTCATTACAGCCTATGTCGTTAAAAACGTGCAATCAGAAACCTAAAACGTAAAAGATAAATTTTTACACTATTAAATTAATTAATATAAATTAAAATGAATTAAATGTATTTAATAATGAATTAAATAATAAGAAAATCTAATTTTAACTTAAATAAATGAAATAAAGAATCTGAAAAATCTAAAATATAATAAAATAATTTTTGAAACTGAAAATGTATTGATATTATACATGTTTAATGAAAACAAATACTTACAAACCTAAAATTAAGCAAATTGTGAGCTTATGAATCCAACAGTTAATCTTTTGGCTTCATAGTGGAGTTTAAGCTTGAAATAAGCTAGGAAAAAGCTTTAAACAGGAAACAAAAGGTAAAATAAGATAAACACAAGTCCAATGGATAAATATAAACAAGAAAATGGACTGTGGTAGTGTGAGCTTAAGGTTTAGACAGTTAAGCTTTTTGGGCTTAACTTGGATGGATTGAAGGCTTGAATAAGCCTGGTATAAGCTCCACACAGGAAAATAAAGGAAAAATAATATATTTACAAGTAATATAAACAAGTATGCACAAACTGGTATACTGGATTTCATCAAATAAGCTTGTAATAAGCTAATAAGCAATTCAAGAATCCGAATCTTGAACCATTGCAAGGTACTGCTGATAAGTATAAGCTACTTGCAGCCCTAGTAAATAAGCTACAATGGGAAAATTAAGAGCTGGATCAAAAAGTTGGGTGGATAAGCTTCACATAAAGCTAAAACACACAAGCTCTAGATCACTAATGAGCTTTTTAGAGCTGTTGGTAATGGTGTAAGTTCATCGAGTTCTCAGAAACCTGTTGAGAATGGGCAAACAACAAGCTCTAAATTAACTTATCAAATTAGCTCATGAGAGCTCAACAAGCACTGAAACACTGAGTATGATAGATTAGCCTCACATAAGGCCAAAATCACAAGCTCAAGCTCAATGAGGAACTTTTCATGAGCTTAGGAAAACAACTCCACTACAGTTTGCTTCGTGTAGTGAGTAAGATGGGTCAAAAAAAAGTTGAAAGTGATTAAGCTATCTAATAAGCTACAAACTGAAAAACAAGCATACACATAATAAAAAGGCCATAAGGGCAACACAAAGTAGTCAAGTGCACAAGCTAGGGCTAAGTCATAAAGCTTCTGCAAGCTTATGAACTTAACAGCTAAACTTGTGCACAGGACAAAAACAAACTATAAAAAGCTATAAAATAAGCAGTTAAACATGACATATAAAAATTAACAAAAATAGAATAAGCAAGATTAGCAACAAAACTAAAACATCCTAAAAGCACAGGTTATGAAATTAAGTAACAAAGACACAGGAAAATAAACAATTAAATCAAAAAACAGGAAAACTAGAAATTTGACTTTTACTTAAAACACATAAGTTGACTAATATGAATTAAGAACTTAAACTACTGATTAATTAAGTTATAATAAGCTATAAGAACATGAAAGAAACAAAGATAAACAAAATTTAAACAAGTATGCAAGATTCTAGGATCTAACAACCTCACAAAGGCTCATAATGAGATTGTCAAGTGTCAAATTGACTTTCTACCATGCTACACCATTTAGTTTGTATTTCACTGAGCTACTTAGGCCATATAGAGAGTACATCAAACAAGAGCAATCACAAACACAGCCCTAAACAGTTTCATTATCAAATCCAAACAACCTTTAAATGGACTGTTTTGAGGTTTTTTTCAAAGCATAAGACTATGTAAACCAATTTCATCAAATCCAGGGCTCACAATGTGTCAAATCAGACCCTTTTAAGCATAAACAAGTAGTCACAAATGTTCAAACCTAGGATTGTCAAAAACTAGCATATTGACAATCCAAATGCCAAATCAAACCATAATCAAATCCAAAACATAACAACCTAATATTAAGACATATTATGACTACAAACAACAAAGAAACATAGAAATATGAAAATTATAGCATCTAAAATACGGAAACAGTAAAATGCAAAAATGGTAAAAATGAGCTTACAAGTGAATCCAAGCTGAAAATGAGAACCATGGTCACATAACACATCCTAAGGCTTTCCACAAAGCTTCTAAACCCAAGGAAATCCACAATTAACCTTGCTCCATGCAGTTTCACCAAGATCACTTCATTATTTTTGGTTTTTCATTGTTTTTCTTGATTTTTTTAGTACTTTCTGAATTTTAAAGACTAAACTTGTTTTAAGGTCTCTAAAAGCTTTAAAGCTTTGTCAGGAGCTTATGTGAGCTTATTGAGTCCTTTAAACAACTACTTAACAAGAATTTAAAGAACATGAATTTTAAAGGTAATTTAAGCAAGAACTTAAAACTGAAATGATACTTGAAATTAAACTGATAAGGATGTTCCATTACACTAATTTGATGAAAATACAACATTGAAAGCAATAAAATGACTTGAAATTAAAGAAAGCAGTAAACTAAATTAACTACGTGACCTAGGCTAATCCAAAGGTATTTAATCTAAAGAAAGCATTTAAATTCTATACTACACGACCAATGGCTAGCCCAAAAGTAACTTCTTCTCTTGCCTCCTCTCGATATTTATAGTCATTTGAGTTCCCACCATCTTCCTCGTAAAATCCCACTTTAATTTTTGACCATTGATTGAGCAGAGATGATCCTAGCCTTTGAATTCACTTTTTGCGCCAAAAGTAATACTAGTAGATTGAGGCAGTTCTGCAACAATTAATGCTTCTTGTTCACTTGTAGAGGTGGAGGGGACATGTTTGGTGGGTTTAGAGGTCAAGTGGTAGAGTTGATAGCAAAAACAAGGTATGTGAGGTGAGGTGAAGTGTTTGTGGTGAGAATGCATTTATTGATTGTGGGCTGGTATAGGTGAAAGGATGGTGGAGAAAAAGGTGGTAGTGGCAAAAACCGTGCAAGGTGGAGGAGTGGTTTTGACCAGATATTATTTAGCGACTAGATATTTTAGTGGAAGTATCTGCTGAAACGTATGCCTTCAGCAGAAACCATCAGCGCATTATATCTTCGGCAGAAACCATTGATTCAGCAAAATCACAATAGGCTTCAGCAGAAACCATCATTATCAGCAGAATCAAACTGTTTCAACTCTTTTTGTACCTGATTCACATAAAAACACATTTTCATGATATTTGTAACATTTATAAAGTCATTTGTGTGTTTTTGGCTGTTTTTGTGGGTTTAAACAATGTAAAATATATGTGTATTTAGACACATATCACTTCTCATCACAAATGATGGCAGCATGGTATTTTGATAACCAATCCATCCCGATGAAGACATCAAAACTACCCAATTCTACTGGTATAAGGTCGATATTCAATGGGTGGTTTAACAGATTCAGGGTGCAACCTCTTATGGTGGTATCTACCCTTTCTACGTTACCGTTAGCTAGTTCCACATTGTATGCATTGCCTAATGCAGTTGGGGAAATATCGAGTAATGGACTAAATGCATTAGAAACAAAACTCCTATCGGATCCCGTATCAAACAATATGGATGCATAACGGTTATTTATAAGGAGCGTACCCGTCACGACATTCGGGTCTTCCTGAGCTTCCACTTTGGTCACATCATAGACCCTTCCACGAGCTCCTTCGCCATTTCCTTGGTTGCTCTGCTGTCCAACATTTCCCTGAATCCTGTCATTTCCATGGCTTCCTTGATTTCCTCGGTTTCCTTGATTTCCCCCATTGCCTTGGTTTCTGGTCTTTCGGCATTCATTCTTATAATGCCTTTTCTCACCACAACCAAAGCAAGTTATAACAGCTTTGGGTCCTGGCTGGTCCGCTGTTTGAACCATTGCCATGATTTGGACCTGCAGTTTCGGTCAAATGTCGATTTTCGACAGTTATGGCACTTGACTTGCATACCTGCCCTTATGATGCAGGTGCATCGGTTACACAAAGGTGCAGTTCCTGCGTATGGTTTCCTTTCTCCAATCCCAGCTGCATATGCTCTAGCAACATTTTGCCTTTTGTTCTGATTGTTTCTATGGTTTCCATTGTTTTTGCCATGATACCCATTGTTGCTGTAGCTTCGAGAGTGGTCATCCCATTTCCTCTTATTGTCGACCACCTTGTCCAAGGCATCCTCGATAACTTGGTCCATGAGTTTGTTGGCTACTTTGATGGTTTCGTAAACATTAGCAGCCTTAGAAGTGGTGACATTTCCCTTGATAGATGGGGGCAGTCCTCCGATGTACCTTTCTAGCAATCGAGTCTCAGTTTGAACCATTTCAGGGCATAGCAAGGCCATTTCTTGAAAACACTTGTTATAAGCAGCCATGTTTGTGCCTTGAACTTTGAGGTTCCAAAACTCATGCTCTAGCTTCTTTATCTCATTGCGAGGACAGTATTTGCGAAACACCATTTCCTTAATGCTTTACCATGGCATGGCATAGGCAACATCGATACTTACAGATTTCAAGAATTTATTCCACCAGGTCAAGGCAGCATCCGTGAAAGTGAACGATGCATACTTAACCTTAGCTTCTTCTTCACGCCATGATTCGAACACAATTTCGAGTTTCTCTATCCACCTGGTCAAACCGACAGCTCCTTCGGTTCCACTAAAACCTCCAGTCATAGTCTTTCAAAAGTCCTGGTAGGTACAAATGCGGCTATGGGTGGCTGGTCTCGAAATTCCGGCCGATGAGACGAGTGGTTTGCTACAGCTAGAGCTGCATTCACTCGCTCATTGACCAGTTGGTCTATCATAGCTTGATTCATGGTAGGTTGAATTGGAGTAGCCCTAGCAGGAGTAGTGGCTTCGGCAGTTTGATCGTGTGTGACCCTGGCTGGAATAGCAGTGTTTGCAGCTCGGTTGCGAGTAACCCTCGCTGGAATAGGAGCATTGGAAGCTCCACCATGGTTGGTTCTGTTTGATCTTCTTTTTGGCGGCATTTCTGCAGTAAGAAAGGCGATGAGATATAGAACCTTTTAAACAAGGTAAGTGCCAGGTAATAGTGTAAATATCACAGATAGATCATATGAGCAATCTATGAAAGAAGGGACAATTGGATAAGAAAATAAGCTTGACATAGATAGAATTTCGGTTACAGGGTTCCTAAAATTCAAGTTGAGGTACAAGATGGAATACAACTGAAATACAACTGAAATACGACTGACATACAGCTGAAATACAAGTCATAACGAACACTAACTGTCATAATCCAGTTTAGTGTAATACATCATACAATAAGGTCTAAGGATGTCCGCGCTCGACACGCAATCGCTCAATGCTAGCAACCAACTCTCGCTGCGTAGCCTCTAGACTCGCGATGCGCCTTATTTGGGAGGCTAACATGGACTCCAAACCCGTAGTCCTCTGCCACTCTGCTCTGGCAGTATCCCTATCAATCCACTGATGCGCTCTAGCTCCTCAAGTCGGCCATGCATCCGGGCCTGTCCTCTGTCCGACGCCCGTGATCTGCTGTCTAGATCTCTAACCACATCAACTTGAGCCTCAAAACTATAACCCAACCGGATCCTCTCATGCCTCTCTAGCTCTATACTCTCAAACAACACATCTGTGGTGCTGTCTAGACCCTCAACACGCTACTCGTAAGCCTGTAAGCGTGCTGGCTCAACTCTCTCCAACTGATCTGTATGGACCCCTAGTAAGGTCTCGTGAGAATCCAACTGAATAAGTACTCTCTTAGTGAGAGTTAGCTCCTCATCATCTGGAGACACTGGTGGGTCTGGCACAGGTTGTGCCTCACTCGGTGCGGCTACCTCAATAGTCTCAAGCTGTCTAGTAGTGTGAGTAAGGTGCTCCATATCTGAGGCAGATGGTATGAATGAGGATGATGATGGACTGTAGCTCGGGCTCGCGACATGTGGTATAGAACTGATCAAACAATCGATATCCCTCCATGCAACCACATCACTCTCCTCCTGGCTGCGAAGAAAAGCAGCTCTCTGTCCTAACCCAGTCTGTATATCAATGTCCATATCCTCGCCTAACCTCTGAGCCATCCTGGAACTCTGTCCTAACTCCTGAATACTCTGAACAATATCTAGACTCAGCGTATCCATATCTACAACTGTACTAACATGTCCAGGGATACTCTCAATCGACATAGACCCTGTCAGCTCATCCTCTGGATCCTCTTCCGGGTCTTCCTCTGAGTAGGAATCAGTGGCTCTCCTAAGCCTCTGGTGGGGTGGTGACTCGGTGGATGATGGTGACAGTGACACTAGAGTAGTGGGAGGACCCATGTAGGCAGTGCGGGTCATCTCAGAAGCTGATGCAGGTATGAATGAATATCGCTCAAGATATCTAGGCACTATCACGATCATGCGGGCTTTGCGCCTGCATGTCAGTAGAGCTGATGGAGTGGTAGTGAGAGTAGGTATAGATGGCGTGGAGGCGAGTGACAGTGATAGTGTAGCCTGAACGTACGGATCAGTGGCCATGTGTGCAATCTGGTGAATGTTAGGTGAATGAGCAGCAAGTTGGATGTTCTCTTGAACATCGTGATGGAAGACAGGTGAAGGCATGGTCTGTGACAAGACGGTGCATATGTGTAAGTATGTGGAAAATACTCATGATAAATATGAAATAGTGCACTAGTAAATAGGAAATAAAACATGCATTCCTATTTAAATGAACTCTAAATAAGATAGCAAGTAAGGCAAGTGGCAATTGACGGTCGTAGTATGATGTTTTTGTAAAAAGTATTTATAGTTTAAGATTTATATGTACCTAGTTCTCATGACTTAGGCTCTGATACCAATCTGTAACACCCCTAAATTTGGTTTAGCGGAAGCATACGTGTTATGGGGAATGTTACGAAATCGAAGATCACAACACAAGTAATAAAGAACGGAATACATACTCCGTTTTAATTTCATAAAAATGGTTTTAAAGATATTATCTAACAAACATTGTTTGAATAAAATGGGCACATCCCATAAGTTCAGTGGTCCCAATTTTAAAACATCATTATGTGTAAAAACACTTCTTTAGACATTACTACGACCATTTATCACCTCTTGCCTTGCATCCATGATCACAATTTAAACACACGAGAAAATATGCTAAAAGGTCACTAAAAGGCTGGTGAGTTCATAGGTTTAAATTAAAACAGTAAGTTTGGACCATAATAAATGTCATATAATCATTACAACGAATATAATGATATATGGATGAATGTCTATTACGTTAGCACTAAGTTCATGCAACCGATACTACGACAGTTCCTGTATGCTAAATGATATCATACAATATATATAGGCCCAATGCGAGTGTTTTGTCCCTCAACACTCGATTCCGACATGGTATACGTTTCGCCTTGGCCTAAGCATGGCCAACCGAATGGAGGAGTCACCCTCAATAGATCTATTTATAACATTCGCGTTTCCCATCAGGGAATTGACGGTTCATGAAAAGGGGCATTTCTAGGGACATAAGGGCTTAGGCTAAACCATGTAATAGTAATCATGCAATAGTTCAGGTCAATAAAAAGGTTTTGCATATTTTCTCACCCCAAAATGTATAAAACAATTTATCAAGTAAAAGAGGGGCTATGAAACTCACCTTAGCAAATGTGCAATCCAAAAGTGGGATTCAGTGAATATTGTGAAGCTGCACCGACATGCGACCTAGATAAGGAGGACAGTGTTTTAGTTCATTGTTTTAAGTATTACTTACTTAAAATGGTTCAATCTATATTGTTTTCATAAATTTATTAAGACCAAAGTTTGTTTTGTAAAAATGATTAAAATGGTTTTACTAGTAAGTATACGAAAGCATATATACTTTCTCATGTTGACACTAAAATGATATTGTAAGAATTTAGTAAGTTGGTTTATTTTCTAATTGTGTTTAGAAGAATAGTTATGTTAAATTTGAAGACTTCTCAAATTTATTAAATGATAAAATGACATATTAGTCTTTATTTGTTTATCAAAAATTTGTTCTCAACCTTTATAATTTACAACTAGTAGATTACTTGATATAGATATGTTTATCCGGACACATTTGACGTTAAACTTTGATGTAAACCTTATTCAAGTAGATTACATTTTCACCACTTGTTTTGTTGTATTAAGACTTGCACGTTTGATTATTTGTCGACACTTATATGTTTATATATCTAATGTCGAAGATTTCAAATACGTGACAAATGAGTTTGGTTTTATAATTTATTTCCGGTTTACGTTTTGAGCTTTATTGATAACTCCTCTAACTGTTTTTAACGAGTAGTTAGCTATCGCAGGTGGCTGTGGGCCCGGAAGAATTGGATATATCGTTGGGCCTGGGCCCGAAGTAGTATGCAGATGAGAGAAGGGCTTTGGCCCAAATTGGGAGGCATTCATGGGCTGCGGCCCAATGCTAATACAGAAAGCAGGTATGCAAGATTTAGTTTAACACATTACACATCAAGACTCAAAGTCGGTGTATCTATCTTGGACGCAAAATGAAAGGTAGCTTAAATACTTCAAGTAATATGCCGTTAACTCGGAGTCATACTCAACCAAGAGTGTCGCGTTTGATGTGCTCGACACATATCTTTACCACTTGATTAGGCCATAATAATCCGAATGTTACTCGAGGCCAATGTGTAAATCTTAACATGTTATATCAAAGAACACGATAAAACCATAATAGTTGAGTACTACTCATCATCGATTTCATCTGGACATCCTATTATGCTATTACGGAACATGACCAATTATAGACTAGTCACATTTCTTTTGGATAGTGGGTACTCTCGACTTGGTTCTTTTCCTAGGTAGACGCAACAATTTTAACGCAAGACTCATAGCCATAATCCAAGACACAGGCACCATGATAACAAGCATCGGTTTCTCAAGCTAAGACAAGATTATAACATGGTGTGGGTTTCTTTAGCATATGACTTTTATCGACACAATGAATAACACGGAGGTCGACCGGAAAGGATTACGAGCATCAAAATGGGTTCCTAGTCGAATCAAACAACAACTCAACATCTCATTACCAAATTCAATATCATGAATCTAATATGATACTTACTCCCTACAAGATTAATAAAACTTTACTCTTCTAATTTTCTTGGTTCATACTTCTCGACAGAAACCATCCTAACAATTTCAATGACTAATTCAAGTTTTCAAAGTGTCAAACTCATTTATCATAACACGAGATGATACAACCTCTAAAACACTTAGCTTACACACTCGAATCAAAACAAGATACCACCATTTTACATTTCATTATCAAAGTTTCATTAACAACTCAATTTATAACTTGTAACAAGTACAAAGTTGAGAAATTTCATACAACGAAGAAAATGATACGAAGTCAAAGGCCAACCCAGAAATCCAACACCAACCGAATCCCAATCGATCCTTAGCAAAACTCCAAGCAATAACTTTCAATTCTTTAGAGTTTCTTTAATCTTTGAGATGAGTTTGGAGGTGTGTTTTTCCCCTGGGTTGCCTCGACAAGGATAAAAGGAAGAGAGAAGAGATAGTCTTTGACTATCTTTCTCACCTTGGAAGAGGAGTGGTAACCAATCTTAGCTCTCCTTTGTCTTTACCTTTCCACTAGGCGCGTTCTCATTGGAAGAATGGGATGAGGATTGTGACTCTTGAAGCTCCTATGGCTACCTTTGGACTCTCTCTCTTGACTGAAAATGGGGCGGCGGTGGTGTTGGTGAAGACAAAAACAAACACCAATTTAACTAGTACAAGAAAGTGAGGATGAAAGTAGTATTACTCAGGATCCATTTTTATCGATTTCTTCTTTTGGGATATTTGACCTAGGCGCATTGTATGGATAGCAGGGAAGTAGGTGACCATTTTGGGAAGATGAAATTTTGTTGGTATTATGCTTGTGAGAGAAAACGTGTGGGAGGTGGGAGAAAACAGAAAACGATAAAAGAGAAGAGAGGGGGGGGGGGGTTATACCAAGAATAATGAGATAAGGTTACTTGATATTTTATAAATTAGTGTGTATAATTTTAATTTTATGAGGTAAGTTAAAATGTTAAATATAGTATGTAACTTAAATTGTGTGATGTATTTGGTGTCTCGCGGTATAAAACCATGACTGAAGTATTAAAGTTCGAATACTTTCATAATGTAATATCTTGTAGATACGTTTCTGAAATATTATTATTTTGGTAATATTTTCCATTCCGGGGATTTACCATTTGTTTTATTTGCCCTTATCATAGTGTCGGTACGCGTGCAATGTCGGTCAATGGGGAAAACGAGATAACCTCTCGTCTTACAAATTTAATCATAAGACAATAACACAATATTCATATTATGAAATGAATGCAAAAGAAGTGCAATAGGCTACCGTATGCGAGTTATCTACTCAAATGACCAGGCAAAGCTTATGCATGCTTAATGACTAGGCTTAGTAATAATAAATTACCATTTATTATTTAAATATTAGTGAAAAATTACCGTGTGTCACAATCAATTCCAACAAAACTTCCACAATTGTAATCAAATATGTAGAGTTTCCTTTTTCCCGAATAGCACTAAGCCAAATGATGTTATTCCAAGACAGTTACCAAGTAAGGTGGATAGCTCAAAATTCCTTGCATTATTAGTAATTGCGACTTATCTGCGTTAGCCGATCTAGGGTCTAGCGTAAATGTCATGCCACTATCGCTATTTCTAAACCTTAAGCTAACTAGCCTAAAGAAAACCAATCTGAAAATTGAAATGTCGGATATGAATAGAGCAACTCCGGTGGGGATTGTGGATAATGTGATAATCAAGGTTGACAAATTTTTATTCCTTGCTGATTTTGATGTTATTAACATGGCAAATATTCCTAGGGAACACCTAATCCTAGGAAGACCTTTTCTTGCTACTTCACACGCCCACATTAAAGATTTTTGAAAAAGAAATTTTGCTTGGAATTAATAACGATAGGGTTGTGTTCAAAATAAATAATGGTTTATGTCATGAAAACGAGGAAGTAGCTAGTTCATGCATTGCTGACATGGTTGTTGATAATGAAACCCCTTCGTGTTTAACATATGAACAGGAAGCAAATTCCTATGATAGCGACAAATCTTTTTGGAATGATAGCGATGAAGAAGATCTAGCATTAGACAAGGGAGAAAATGGAAAAGCTTCGGTAGCTCAATAGGGAGGTTACATTGTTGTGAACCCATAGAAGTTATGAACGATGGGTTGAAGCTTACTATACCAACATGTGACCCGTTTGTGAAGCGTTGCAATGAAGGGGGCCAATTTAGGTTGAGGAAATTAAAGAAGGAAGCAAAATTTTGGTGGTTCTTTGAAGATGAAGATGTGATTAAAGAAACTTTGTTCCGTAGCCACTTCATGAGCGCTAACTTGAACGAGAAGGTTGAGTGGATGGTTCACTTTTTTGAACCAACTATTATGACATATGGAGGACGACACAAGCTTGTCCTACATGTGATCCCTTTCTCATAAAATTCAATGGAGCGAAGTTTCCTAAAGAAAATATGGTCAAACAACTCTTAAACGAATGGGCATGTTTTAATGGGAATAAGAGAGGACAAGTCGACTATCATGGGACATCTTTTGAAAATTGGGTCAAAGTAAGGTTTGAAGATGTTCAACTAAACAAGCAAATTGAGATTCAATATCATGATGAATGGGTCAAAGAAATTTTTTTTCGAGAAGATCCATTTGACCTCTTTCCTTTTATAGTTCTAACGGTTTGGGACCAATCTTCTAAGAGTAAAGACAATGATAGTGGAGTCCATCTACTCACGTAATGGCCGCGGCTTTGAGTTTAACTTAAAGACTCGTAAAATAAACAAAAGTGCTCTCTCGGGAGACAACCCGAATTATCCTTTTTTATTTCATTTTTATTATTATTTTTGGGTTTGGTAGTTTGTTTTTAATTTTTGCAGGAATTGGAGCAAGGTGGTAGCGTAAAGATCTCAGAAGATAGAATCAGTTTGGAATTTTACACTCTGTGCAAACTTTACGACATAACCCAGTCTTTGGTTATGCCGTAACCATCTTCCCGATATCGAATGACTCCCAGGTTTCACCAATTACGACGTAACTCAGCAATGAGATTATGCCGTAACCTGCCCTGTAACCAAATTTAAATTTTAGATCTTACTTACCATAACCTTGTATTAGTTCTAAATGAAATTTGTGGGTGTGTTCCCTATAAACCCTCACGAGACTTCACTTGTCCATTGGGGACACCGAGTGGTTTAAAAGGCTTGTTGCATGTGCTAAATGCACCCATGATTCCTATGAAAGTGAGTTAGGTTTTTGTTTGTTTTATTTTCCCTTTTTATTTTAGAATTATGCTTGTTGGTAGTGTTGTGATTTCAGGGAATTAAAGTTTGCTCATGGAGACATAAAGAAGGCAGCATTTCAACGTGACCCTTCTTTCATTTTAGAGCATAGTTTAAGGGAGTTCTCGTTCCAATTCTACTTTTTCCTCTTTTTTATTTCATGTTTAGTACAAAAGGGACTTTGTACATTTTAAGTGGGGGGACGGGAGTAAAATTATAACAAAGGACCATGGCTATTGTTTGTCAGCAGGAATGGTGAGACAGGTATCTGGTCAGTCTGAACATATAATGAGCAACACACTTGTTTGCAATCAAGGGCAGTCAGAGCTTTTGACCTTCGCTATATCTCACAGAAAATTACAGCACAAATTGAAACCAATCCACTGGTTCCTGTCAAGTCTGTGCATAATCAACTTACCAACCAATACGAGCTTCAAGTGTCCCTGCAGAAGGTTTTAAGGGCCAAAAACCTAGCAATAACAGCCATCAAGGGTCAATTCAAGCTACAATTTACCATGTTGAGAGATTATGTTCAAGAGTTGCAGGAGACAAACCCTAATACAACAGTTGTGATGAATATGGAACGACCTCCAGATGAGGCTCTTCCAACTAGAGAATTCAAGAGAGTGTATGTTTGTTTAGGTGCACTGAAGGAAGGATTTAAAGCGTGTGGGAGATCATTGTTGGGGCTGGGTGCTTTTCCAATTCATGGTCCTTTGAATGGTCAACTGATGACAGCTGTGGGAATTGATAGCAACATGGGTATATACCCTTTAGCTTATGCTTTTGTTGAATCAGAAAACATAGGATCATGGACTTGGTTTCTTCATTGTTTATCCGATGATATAGCACTTGAGCCAATCTCAAGCATCACTTTTATTACTGACATGGAAAAGCTTCTCCCTTAATCTGTTCATGAATTTAAGTCTATGTGTTTTGAAACAGACAATAAACATATTTGATTTTGTGCAGGATATAAGTAGAGCTTTAGGAGAAGTTTTTCCAGATGTAGAACACAGATTATGTATTAGAAGCATTCATGAGAAAATGAAACTGCAATGGAAATGTAGGGCCTACAAAGAGCATATGTGGAAATGTGCAATAGCCTCAACTGTTGTACAGTTTCAGAAAGCTATGGCTGATTTTAAGAAACTTAATCAACCAGCCCATGATTGGTTAAGTAAGATACCACCGATCCATTGGTCAAGGTCACATTTTTCATGTAAGTGATCTATCTGTTTCAGTTAATTTGTATTTGTTAATGCAGTATAAACAGTTATAATTAATACATGTTTATTCCTGTTTATCTTTAGGGAGAGCTACTTCTGATGTGTTACTTAATAACATGTGTCGTTTCATGACAAAATAATTGAGGGTTTAAACAAACCAATTATTACAGCATTAGAATACATCAGGGAATAATGTATGAAGAGGATAATGCATGTTCATTTGGTGATTAAGAAGAGTGATGGGCCACTAACACCAACTGCACAACACATACTAGAGGGCATTAAGAAAGAGGCTGTTAAGTATAATGTTTTATTGAATGAGGGAACTAAGTTTCAGGTTAGTGGACCATGGGGTGACCAATGTGTAGTTAATGTTGTACACAAGTCTTGTACTTGCAGAAGATGGGAGATAACAGTTTTACCATGTAAGCATCTTTGTTGCTACCAATTTGAATATGGCTTTAAATGGGCAACAAGTAGGAGCTGTAGAAACATGGGCTCATCCTTGTTACTATCTTCTCACTTGGGAGGCAACCTACCATCACCATGTACAGCCTATAAATAGCAGCGAACATTGGGAAAAATCAGCTGTGCCAACAACAATTGTTCCACCGAAATCCGAAACAATTCCGCCTAGCTCAAGAGGTAGAAAAAGAGTTAGGATAGCTCCTGAAAGTGAAGAGATTGTGAAGGATGGTAAGTTGTCAAGGGCTTGAAAGAGTGTTAAGTGTAGTATTTATTGCATTGCTGGACACAACCGGAAAACATGCCTAGGGTATGGTGGAGCTGAAAGTAGTCGAACTGCCAATAAGGGAAATGTCAAACAAGTGCCTACAAAAGCTGCTGCAAAAAAGACACATCGTAAAGGTAATAATGTAGCAGCAGATAAAGAAGCTGAAGGTACAGGTGTTGTTCAAAGTCAAGTTAGTGCAGTTCAAGGAAGTGGTGTTCAATCTGAAAATCAAAATCCTGCAACTGAAGATCCCATCATACATGATGCATCCCTGTCAGAATCCCAGCAACATCAAGATGAATCAATTGCCGATCCCATCATGCATGAGCAATCTCAGTGTCAATCCCAACAACATGATCAATCCCAGTCTGATTCTCAGCTGCAGTCAAGTGATGTGCAAGCAGTTTCTGCTTCAACCCAGCCTGCTACACGAAGAAGCTACACGAAGAATGACTAGGCAGAGGTCTTTGGAAAGAATGATGGCCTCACCATAGGTCAATTATGTTATGCAAATTAGCTAGACAATGTTTCATCTAGTTTATTTCCTATGGACAAGTTATGTACTCTAAAACATATGTGTGTGTGTCTAACTGTAGTTCTCATGCTTTGAAAAGTATGCAATTTTATGCATTTGGAATTATATCCATTTGCATTAACTACGGAACCATGTCATTATTGTGTATTTTTATAGATTGACTAAGCTTGATGTGTGAATAATTTGCATCAAAAGTAATCAAAGCTAAACAGAACCTCATAAGAATGTTGACATTTAAAAGTCAAACCTAAACAAATTGCTAACCATCTGCATACCCATAAGGCATTGAAAATAAAAAATAAACCAAACTGAATGCTTCATATCAACGTTACTACAATTCAAGATAGTGAACATTAACCATCTCGCCTCATTACATAAAAGCTAAAAAAGTTATCCCAATGCATAAACAATCAAGAACAATATCCAACTGAGCACCATGTAAATCTTCCACTTTCACACATCACCTTGAGCAGCTACTAATCTTGCCTCAAGCTCATTTCTCCCCCTCAAAAGGCCTGGTATGATTATTCTTGAACGAGCACATATTTCAGGATCATACCATCTTATCCACCGAAAAGAAGACCCCTATTCATGATTATGACAAGTCATTAAACAACCACCATTGTTACAATGTACTTTGCTGCTTACGAAAACAAACTAACACAATAAATATTAAGACGCACTTACTTCAACAGGACAACCAGAGAATCGACGCCCTGGGTTGGCAGAGGTTCACGAAGTGCGAATAATAGCTTGCTTGCCACACCAGCAACGTACCATCTTGAAACGATTCTCGTTTTGTAGAAGACTGTTTTTGTAAGATAGTTTAGGAATGGATGATAAATGTCGACCAAACTGTGTTACACAGACATATACTAGCTATAAACACTGTACAACGGTTTGTATTGAGTACGCTACAGTGAAAGACGGTTTTGCCCTCACCAACATAACGTTGACATCAGCGTTAATGGTCAATGGACGAGTTTGACATATAAACCCCATGTTTTGGACCTCCTGCGATGATAATGCCCAACTTTGTCCCATCGCGATACGCAGTGACAAGTTTATGGACCAACCGTGTATTTTAGTCTTAAAAAAATATATAAAATACGATGCAAAAAAAAATTTAAAAATTTAAAAAGCATAAAAATTAAAAAATGCCCCCATGCAGGATCGAAGTACATACCTCCTGTTTACAAGACTGGAGCTCTATTACTGAGCTATAGGGGCTTTTGGATGAATATATTTAGTAAAGTAATACATAATTAACCTGAACCTAAGCTTAAAATATTCATAAAACAACTTTTTTTCTTCCATTTCTTCTACTTTTCATTGTCATAACTGATGGCATGAACTTCAAAGATTGCTATGGAGTATAGTATTATGTATTTTCATACTTGCAGTAGTTATCATCTCTTTTAACTGTAT
Source organism: Chrysanthemum makinoi (assembly GCA_910596185.1). Taxonomy (NCBI): domain Eukaryota; kingdom Viridiplantae; phylum Streptophyta; class Magnoliopsida; order Asterales; family Asteraceae; genus Chrysanthemum; species Chrysanthemum makinoi. Next base: position 18,487,364 of record OU343225.1, on the reverse strand, counting down.
ATATGCTGATTAAAAGTTTGAACTATGGATATAAATCTAATTTGCCAATCATGACAATGACTAGAATTCAAATCACAACCACCATTTATTTGAATATAATTTGTTACAATGCCATTGATCACAAACATAATAAATCAAGAGTAGATACACTAAGTTACAAACTTACCAACATATATATTTTAAGATATGATGTATAATATGAGTTTAGTCAGTGCAACATCGGTACAAGAAAAACCTCTCCATAGACCGGCCACATTCAGCGCAAATCACTCTTTCGGGCACACTTCCGGTTGTTCCTGGTAGGATCAAGCGGTTGCAATGATGAGGTGGTCGATTTGCCTCAAGATAGTTGTTTAACGCTGGTAGAAAACCTCTATTTTCCGCGTCCACTTGCCAATCTTTGTAGTTAGTAAAACTAGTTAAGATTGTTTCCCCATCAGTACGTCTCATCCAGTCGTTTGAGCCACGACATATCACGGCCCACCCGTGATCATTGCCATCATATGTGAGCATCACATTGATTTCCCTTAGAATAGGGTCTTCGTCAAATGACTTCCCGTGATGTAATTTTGAGTGAAGCATGCTTTCGAGTCGAACCCAAAAGAACCATATTAAGGTTAAGTCTGGGAGAACATAGCTAAGATTCTCCTCTCGGATTATATCATTGTTTTTTCGTACCTTTTCTCTTGGGTTACTTTTTCCAACGTATAACATCTCGAGTGGAATATTGGCTGCGCCCGCCACCCCTTGTGCAGTCTTTGTAAACTTTCGTATCCAATCCATGTCCTCTCCTCCATACAAACAAATGTACTTTCCATCGGCGATCTTGAAAAGCAAAAATGAAAATTAAGTACTCCCTAAAAAAACGAATATGCGAAATTTAAAGTAATGAGGTTTGACGTGTCATACCCAATTAAAAATCATTGGCTCAATGGAATCTGCTAGGAGCTCGATTCTCCAAGTTTCTTCACGCCATAGGGATTCTTCCCTCAAGCTTGTGAATGGGAAAGCTAGGCTTCCCCAAATCCACATCATATGTAGAGCGTTGGTGTTGACGATCCTCCCTTGAGGATCCATCACCACGAGCAATGGTTTATGGTTAAAGTGCCACACCTCCTTGATATACTTGATCACCGCCGGTTCAAGTAACGAGGGGTGAAACACTGAATACCATGGCATCATGTTTCTCAGTGCCTCAAATTTGCTTTGGCTCTCTTCGGTCCATGGTGTTGTCCTGAGATTTGGTACCACCGGGATCCAAACGACCTCATATTGGCTCTCAGGTCTTGTTGGGTTTTGCCTTGCCTCCCGATACATTTGGTCTAGAACTGATAGCTCTTCTGGAGGTAAGTCAAGGTCGGATATGAGTAACAACACAATCTTCTTCTTTAGTATCTCTATGCCAACCTATATATGGACAAATTTATTCAATTTGATTATTAGTCATAATTAATTTTATAAAAGTGATGCAATCGAACAAGGAACACCTACTCGAGTCTTTGTAGAGCTCTCGTACAATGGTGGCTGATCATCTTTCAAGTAAATCAAATGCCTTAGAGCCTTCATGTTGTCAAGATGTACCATGTCCATGATGCGAAGAAGCGTTAGGTATGCTTCAATCTGCTTCTTCTCATCTAGTGATTAGTATAAAAATCGTGCATCCGTGATTAGTTTATGCACATATATATTAAAATTGATAATATTTATAACATTTTTAATCTTACTTATGTGGTGATTGCAAAGATCTAATTGATGCCTAAGGTGATCATGAATATTGCTGATTTTGTGTGCCAAACTTGATAATTCCCAAGCCTCCGTAGTCGTAGTGATATGCCTGTTTGAAAAAGATGTTTGTATATGCATTGAGGTATCATTGAATCAACAAATTGCACTATAAATAGTTCATGAGAATGCTTAAAAAACAATGTGAATCGATAACATACTCATGTCCCATTCCAATGAGGTTGATGAGTATTGATGAACAAGCCACAATGCTTCTAATGATCCAATAAACAGCGATGGGAATATGAGCGGTGGCCGTCACCAAGTCTGGTGTCTCGGGGTGAATATATTGCTCTGGAAGCTCCTTAAATCTAACAATGCAATGAGTCAAGTCAAGCATGGCCTTGATGAGATTAAACACGGCCTCAAACCTTGGTTTGAGAGCATCACCACGCTCTAGTACATCAGGCAGTTGCTTAAGGTGGGCTAGTGATTTGGCGAGTGGGTTGCGAGTGTAAAGCTGAGCCACCAACCAAAACTCGCCGTAATTCACTGCAAATGCTGCTAAAGTGATAACAGCTTTTGCATCCCAACTGTAGTTGGAAAGTATGTTAAAAATCCCAGTAGTGGTTGAATGTGCGTCTTGACCTCCAACACATTTGCAAGAAATCTATCATTTAGTTTTAGACGTTAGATTTAAATTTTTTTAAATAACTGATCTATAAAATATACTTAACCCGAGCTAAAGTTTTACCTCACATGAAACCTTATTGATTGTGAGCGCCATAACTTCAAGCATCTCATTGACATCGTTATAAACCACACCCTCCACAATGGCATCCAGTTCCGCTTGAGTTCCCTGCAATCGTACAAATCAACAATTTTTAGTATATAAATCGATCAATAAATTAAGTACTAACACGATTAATGTACTTGATGGCTAGGGTCCGGATTTGCCCTATGCATAATGTCCTCAATGACTTGAAGGAGTGGTATGACGTCAAGATATGTGCCATCGGGTGCATGAGTGGCTAGTATGTGTTTCATCATGGCATTGTCGTCTGAGGACGAGAACATACTTCTGTCACCTCTAGCATGGCGAATCCTTGGAGTAGCCATTGACAAAAATGGTGTAGTTGTTAGAGTAACTGGATTTTGAGTTGTGATTGCTGAAAAATAGGCATGCTAAAACCTGATATAAACTCTAAATTTGGAATAAAGTGTGTATGAATCTTGTACCTTGCTTGTATAGCTTCATCTAAGCTTCCCTTTGAACTTTTGGGTCCATTCTCTTTATCTTTTCTCTTTTTTCTATCATTTATCCAAGTATATTTATTTATATGTAAGATACTAAGTTTCAAGTTAAAAGCTATTATATTTTTAGTATAGCTAAGAACATATGTTTAATCACATGTTTACTTTTATTTGAGCCTACTTTAGACAACAGTTTCGGAATTTGGCTATCAATTAATCGAATTAGTGTACATTTGCTGTGCTAAACTTATGATTTCTTTTGTAATTTGACTGGCTGAAACGCCCAAACCTCATAAAACCGAAAAATATACTAAACTGAGAAACCGAAACCAAACTGTTCGAGTTTAGCTAAATCAGGAAGCTTAATTTGCAGTTTGTCACGAAAATAAGTATAGAGACAGCGAACACAGGTAGAAAATGGACCTTGATAATTGTTCATTGGTTCTACATGTTTCTTGCAGGAAAGCTTTTTCTGTTATTCTTTTTTCCTTTACTTCCTGTGGTTAATTTATCCAACAAAGTAATATGCCAAAAGTGATACCTAGCTTAGTAATTGTTTAAACTTTGATGTGTTCATGGGCCCATATCTTATCCATGGCAAGTACCTTAAGAACCAAGAAATTTTAAGACAAAACGAATCTATCGCCATCATGAGTGACTTACAGGTGGAGGTAAAATGGGTTGAATAGGTCAGCGAGTTGCAAAATAGTTAATGGGCTGATGGGTTGAGTGGTCAGGTTCAACAATCAACGGGTTGGTCAGTTCAACCTGAACCAACCCGTCAATTATTTCTCGAGATAGTAAAACTACAAATTAGAAATAAAACCAAACTAGTTGGTAAAAAAGCCTTCAAACCAATCTCATATATGGACCATCAATCATCAATGGATCCATAGCATATAAAGCCCAATGGGCTGTCAGGCTTGTGCTTTTTTAAATGGTTTAGCCCATAAACTAATGTCAAAATTGTAGTGCTCCGTATGATATATCTTCTGTTTCATGCAAATGTCTCTTTATAAAACCCTAATAAGTATCCATCATCGAAATAATAATGTCAGACAACATACCATTCGATATCCAAGAAGAAATCATCAAAATTCTTCCTATCAAATCATTGACTCGATTCAGATTGGTTTCGAAACAATGGAAGTTTTTAATCCATAGCTCTAAATTTATTGCTGAGTACCACACTCAGCAAAAACATAGATATCATCTACTTGTAAGTTATCGCGTATTTGGTAATATTGACGAAACATATGTTCGAGATGATGATTCTTTCTCTCAACACAAGTTATCACTTACTGTCCCCGCGTCTGCTAAAAAACTCAGGAGACCTGATATAGTTAGCTCTCAAGGCTTGGTATTCTTGCATCGTTATGATGCAGAAACCCCGAAAGCCCTTATTTGGAATCCTAGTAATAGAAAATCGGTTAATATTGATATGCTTGGTGTGTGTTCTCCTGCGTTTTTTGCTTTCGGGGTTTGTCCTAACACTTGTGACCCTAAAATCGATATATAGAGGATACTACGCATGTGAGGTTTTTACATTAAGCACAAATGCTTGGAGAACACTATCCAAGAATTTACCTCGTAAAAGTATTTCATTTACACACAATCAGGTAGCAATAGATAGGTTTATGTATTTGTATGGTGGCATTTGATATGACAAGTGAAGAATTTACAGAAATAAACCTTCCCGATAGTTTATGCATTACATATAGATTGATGCTGGTGTTAGGTGTCAGGTTATCGTTTTCGATGTTTCTCATGATAAATCTCGCTTTTTCTTTTGGTGAAACTAGCTTATTCACAAAAATGTTGTTCGATCAAATAATATCCAGCATCTTTAGATATTTTGGTTTTGCTGAAATACTGTTCCTCTATTCTTGGAACACAAGATGATCTGCTATCTCACTAGGAGGGTACAAAATCGTTAAATAGGAGACTACTGTCTTGGAGAAGCAATGCCAATAATTTTAGTTATTCTGTATATTAATTTTAGTTTTTGTATGGATGTGCCAACATTATAATAATATATAAATAATCCTTACTATTTACTGTAGTAAATCTTAAAATATCGAGTATGATATAGTTTGTGTGTTTCCGTTTATCATCTGATAAAGTGATTGTTTTCAGTATTATCTCTACCAGATGATCAAGTTATATTTTTTAATCTAATTATATCAAGTATCAGCAACATTTTTGTAAACTCTCTTTGAGTATTTTTCCAACAAGAAGCAAGACTTACAGACAAAGTGACATCATAAGATATACATCATGCCGTGCTACACTAACTCAATAAAAATCACGATGTCTATATGTTAAAAAAAAAAAAAAAAAAAAAATCGTTGTTGGCAATAAGTTGGCGAAACTATAATCCATTCTGATTTGGCAACTTGAATTAAGGCAATACATTAGTAGATGCCTCGAGAATTGTTTAATAATGCCACAAGTATATAAGTTTTATCATATGGATTCCACAAAATTCTCTACTCAATGTGTCTATTTGATATACTACTCTCTGGTAAGCATTGTCAAAGTCGATGTGGAAGCCGATCTTGATTCTGGTCATAGTGATTTGGGGTTCTTTATTTTGACTCTCTTGCTAATGGTCTGAAAGGTGATGAGTTTTTCTCAATCATCCAATGAACAGACGTAGAAATTGGGCTTTGCATGTTTCTTGCAGGCAAGGTTTTTCTTTTATTCTTTTTTTTTTTTTTTTATCTTTACTTCCTGTGGTTAATGTATCCAACAAAGTAATATGCCAAAAGTGGTACCTTAGACATTGATTATATTTTGATGTGTTCATGGTTCCATATCTAATCCATGGCAAGTACCTTTGGAACCAAGAAACCGTTGAGAGAAATCCGATCTATCGCTATTATCATGATATACAGGTTGATCATGTCAAATACTTAACTGGTTGATGGGTAAAGTGGTTGGGCTTAGCGGGTTGATCATGTCAACCTCAACTCAACCCGTTAATTTAGAAAGTTGGTACAAAATAGAAAACTAAACTAATTGGTAGACAAACCGATCTCTTTTAGTCATCGTATGTTCATGTGCTGGGATGCCACAGATCTACATGGGTGACACAATGTTATTGGCTCGAAAATAACTATTTGCGCGCTCCTTGTAACAAATATGAGGACCAAGTATTTTTAAAATGCCAAACTTGGTAAACATTTGGTTACTTAGCATGTTTTGACTGGGCCACTCAAATCCATGGCATCCCACAAAATCTTACGAATACCAGTGACTAATCCTAGTCTTGGCTCTTGCGGTCTTGCCACAATTTTCTCTAATACAAAACTCTTGCCACAATTTTCGCTAATACAAAACCAATTACATAGAAACCAAAAGGGCTAAAAATGGGCCGTGCGATTTTGCGTTTCTAGCTAAATGTTTCAGCCCAAAAACAAATGTTAAATTTCATTATATAATCTTCTGTTTCATGCATATCTCTCGTCATAAAACCCTATTTTAAAACCCTAATAAGCATCATCGAAATAGTAATGTCAGACACCATACCATACGATATCCAAGCAAAAATCATCAAAAGTCTTCCTATCAAATTACTGATTCGATTCAGATCGGTTTCGAAACAATGAAATTCTTTCATCGAGAGCTCTAATTTTATTGCTGAGTACCACACTCACAAAAAACATATACATCATCTACTTGTAAGGTATTGCACATCTTACGACTGTTCTGATGATAAATATGTTTCGATCGTGGATGATGAATCTTTCCCTCAACACAAGTTTTCACTTACTGTGCCCACGCCTCTTAAGATACATTACCGACCGGTTATAGTTAGCTCTCAAGGCTTGTTATTCGTGCATCGTTATACAACCAGGAAAGCCCTTATTTGTAATCCTAGTGTTAGAAAATCGGTTAACATTGATATGTGTGGTATCACTGGTATGCCTTCTTCTGATTTTTTTGGTTTTGGGGTTTGTCCTGACACTCTTGACCCTAAGATAGTCAAGATTGCGTATATATATAATTCGCATAAACAGGAGTATGTATATGAGGTCTTTACATTTAGCACAAATGCTTGGAGAAGACTTTCCAACAATCTACCTCGTAAAGGAATTTCATTTGTATACGCCGATCCTGTAGCAATAGATAGGTTTATGAAAGGATTTATGAGGATGGTGGATATTATGAGGATGATAGATATCAGCCGTGGTATAAGGGAATTTGATTGTGTCATTTGATATGACAAGTGAAGAATTTACAGAAATAAACCTTCCCGATAGTTTAGAAGCCAGTTCAATCAGAATATGTAACATTAGAGAGTCTCTGGGTGTGGTTCAATTAGAGGCCGAAGAACAAATTTATAGTGTATGGAAGATGATGGAACCTTGTGTTTCAAACTCGTTCACAAAGCTATACACCATCAACACAACACATGTGATAAGAAACATACATGGATTTAGAAAGAGTGGCGAACCTATTGCTGAAACAGAAAATAATCCTGATGAGATGGATTTTTTTGCTTATGATCCCGATTCAAATCACATCAATTATATCGGGATACCTGGAGCACGAAGTTATTACTCTGTGAATTCCTACATCGAGACTCTACTTTTGCTTGATCACTGAGATTGTAGTATCTACTTCCACATGGACCGAGGACAAAGATAGTGGCATGCTAAGTGTGGAGCTTAAGACAAGTGACTTTTGAAGCAGCAATTAAGTAAGGTATGGAGGTTGAAGTGCAAGTATAGTTCAAATTAGTTAAAGAATTACTAAGAAATCTTATGCGTTACATATAGATTAATACTCGTTTTAGGAGTCTGGTTATTGTTGTTGACGTTTTACATAACGATCCTCACTTTCTCTTTTGGTGAAACTTATTCACAAATCTTTCAAAGTCAATTGATTTTATATCTTACATTTTTAGTTATTTTGATTTAGCTGCAAGTTTGTTACTACTATTGGTATTGTATATGCTATCGTTTATAAGATGCTAAACTGATGATCATATTATTTTCGGTATGGTCTCCACTAGATGATCAAGTTATATATTGTATCTAATGTATCAAGTATCAACAACATTTTGCTAAACTCTCTCTTGAGTATTTTACCAAGAAGAAGAAGAAGCCAAACTTTTAGAGAAAGCATGAAGATAACTCATAAGATATGCGCGCAAACATGTAGACTTGTGTATGCGTTTAGCAGTTGCACTTCAGCAAAGATGACCATTGTGAACTAACACCACACAAATCTATACCCTCAAAATAAACAACTTGTTAGCCATTGGTAAAAATACTGGCTCTTTTGCAGGAAAAAACATAGATGTTGATATTAAGCATTGAAACCGCAACCAGAACCTACAAAACCATTAAATTTCAGTGGTGGCCGGGTAAGTCGTGATGAAGAATTAAGAAGATACGAGTGCCAGTTGTTGATTAAGTGGTATATCGATGGATGTAAGAAGAAATAACTTGATGCAACAAAATATGTACGTAGAGTCATGACGAATCGACGAGGAAAAACATGATTGATTGAAAATAATCTATAGACTGCTATGTGCAATGACATACTTTGAATTGGAACATATTAATGTTATTCATAGGAAACCTGATTCTCAATTTCTCATACTTAACTCTTGTCTTTATTTAACAAGATGATGTCAAGAAATTAAGTAGTCATTTAACAACATGTTGTAAACTAGTAACCGGGTGTTGCGTTGAGTTGAGGTCAACCATAACCTAATACAGCTCAAGCAAAAACACCCGAATACTGGTCGGAATGATAAGTTGCCTGTGTAAAAACAAGCCATGTAAAAGAAAATTGTCACAAGAAAGTAGAATAAGTCGATGAACACACGTAGAAAGTGGGCACTGGATATTATTTACTGGTTTTGCATGTTTCTTGCAGGCAGGCTTATTCTTTTATTCTTCTTTCCTTTACTTCCCGAGGTTAATTTTTCCATCAAGTATTATGCCAAAAGTGGTACCTTAGTCATTGTTTAAACTTTGATGTATTCAGGGGCAAGTACTTTCGCAATCATCAATTACTTACACGTGACAGTTAAATGGAATGATCCGGCAAACGCATTGTCAAATAGTTAGTTACTTACACGTTTGATTATAGGTCAACGTCAACTCAACTCGTTAATTTAGCAAGTTAGTACAAAACATAAAACCAAACTAATTGGTAAACCTTTTAGTCCTCTTATGGGGATGCCACATATCTAGCTAGGTGACAATGGTATCAGCTCGAAAATGACTCTCCTTTTCGTTGTAACAAAATACGAGGACCAAGTATCTTATAAATTGTTAAACTGGGTGAAAATTTGATTACTTGGTGCGTTTCGACTGGGCCACTCAAATCCATGGGATCCAACAAAATCTTACGAGGATTAAAAGTCTAGATTATAAATTTCTCTAAATTAAAACCATCAATGGGCCAAAAATGGGCCGTATAGATTTGCCTTTTCAAAGGTTTTAGCCCAAAAACTAATGTCGAGTTTCATTATATAATCTTCAGCTTCATGCATATCTCTCGTTATAAAACCCTAATAAGCATCGTCTATCGATATAATAATGTCAGACAACATACCATTCGACATCCAAGCAGAAATCATCAAAAGTCTTCCTGTCGAATCATTGATTCGATTCAGATCGGTTTCGAGACAATGGAATTCTTTCATCACTAGGTCTAAGTTTATTGCTGAGTACCACACTCACCAAAAACGTAGACATCATCTACTTGTAAGATTGTTATCGACATATCATGATTTTGACGAAGAATATTTTTCGATCGTAGATGATGATACTTACCCTGAACACAAGTTTTCAATTCCTGTCCCCCCGTCTGTTAAACTGCTTGACGACGACGTACTACGACCACATATAATTAGCTCTCAAGGCTTGTTATTCGTGCATCTTTATGATGAGGTATGCTCAGGGACCTTGGAAGCCCTTATTTGGAATCCTATTATTAGAAAATCGGTAGATATTGATGTGTGTTGTCAGCCAAGACCAGATATTCTTACCTTTGGTTTTGGGGTTTGTCCCGACACTTGTGACCCTAAGATAGTCAAGTTTACATATTATCAATATCGGGGATCTTTTTTTGAGGTTTTTACATTAAGCACAAATGCTTGGAGAAAACTAACCAAGAATTTACCTGGTGAATATACTATATTTCCAGATCATGGGGTAGCAACAGATAGGTTTATGTGTTGGCTTGCTTCTGAGGATGATGTATATGACCCGAGGAATTTGATTGTGTTATTTGATATGACAAGTGAAGAGTTTACTGAAATAAACCTTCCCCGTAGTTTAGAAGTCGTTCCAACATACAATTTCAATTTATATAACATTAGGGAGTCTCTTGTTATGGTTCAACGTAACGAGAAACAGGTTTATAGTGTATGGAAGATGATGGAACATGGTGTTTCAAAATCGTTCACAAAGCTATACAACATCAACACAACAGATGTGATATATCGCGTATATGGATTTAGAAAAAGTGGCGAACCTATAGTTCAGATGATAAATGATCCTGAAAATGATCTTTTTGCTTATGAACCTGAATCAAAAAACATCAATAATATTGGGATTCCTGGATCAACACGAGATTATTATCCTATAGTGTATTCTTACATCGAGACTCTACTTTTGCTTGATCACGTACTTAGATGGTACTTCGACGTGGACTGAGGACAAAGATAATGGCATGCTAAGTGTGCAGTTTAAAACAAGTGACGTTTGAAGCAGCTTAAGTAATTGAGGTATGGAGATTGAAGTGCAAGTATAGTTTATTAATGCTCGTTTTAGGAGTCTGATTATTGTTTTTGACGTTTTACATACCGAACCTCACTTTCTCTTATGGTGAAACTTACGCACAAAAATCTTTAAAAGTTGATTGATTTTATATCTTACATTTTTATATTTTGGTGAAACTTGTGCACAAAAATCTTTCAAAGTTGATTGATTTTATATCTTACATTTTTAGCTATTCTGGTTTGGCTGATTATATTATTTTCGGTATATATTGTCTCCACTGGATGATCAAGTTATATATTGTATCTAATGTATCAAATATCAACAACATTTTGTTAATCTGTTTTTGAGTATTTTACCAAGAAGAAGAAGCAAAACTTCCGGACAAAGCATGATCATAACTCATAAGATATACGCGCATGCATCATGTAGACTTGTGTATGTGTTAAGCAGTTGCAGTTCAGCATAGATGATTATGGTGAACCAACACCACACACATCTGTACTCTCAACATTAATGATAATTAAACAACTTGTTAGCCATTGGTAAAAATACTGGCTCTCTTGCAGGAAAGAAAAATAGATGTTGCTCTTTTCAATGACATATTTTGAATTGGAATATATTAATGTTCGATCGTTTTGTAGTTAGCAGAATAGATAATTATACTAATTGCACATTCATTTTTGCAAGGTTCAAGATTATTTATAGGACAACTGATTCTCAGTTCATACTTAACTCTTGTTTTTGTTTAATAACATGAGTGACACTTATGTCAAGAAGTTAAGTACTCCATTCGTCTCAAATTATATCTTCATTTTTAAAGTTCATTCAGTTTAAAACATTCCTGCTACTTACATACTTTTTACCAATCAAATAGGGTTAATGGCATGAAAAGTCATCATACTTGCTACTTTTTCTCATTGTGTATGGTGAACTTATTTATTTTCAATTTTGACACCAACCTTTTGAATTTGTGCTATTGTTTGTATTTTGTGACCATTTTACCCTTAATTTTTTCAAAATTTAAAGGGTAAAATGGTCATTTTGCATAACAATAGTCGCAAAATACACACAATAGCACGAATTTAAAAGGTTGGTGTCAAAATTGAAAAAAAATAAGTTCGCTACATACAATGACAAAAAGTAGCAAGTATGATAACTTTTCGTGCCATTAACCCAATCAAATACCCTCTTTCTGCACTAAGGTATCTTATTACTGGTTAACTTATAAACTCTGACAAATATTTTGGGACATCATAAAATAGAAACATGAACTTATAAACAGGGGCGGAGCCAGGATTTCAAGTTAAGGGGGGCCGATATAAAATTTTAGAATGATAACGATATAATTCTAACCAATATAACAAAACATGAAAATCTGTAAAAGTAAACGAAGATCCAAATGTCTAATAAATTAAAGAAACACGTGTTTTAAACTAATACAAAGCCTTCATCAATCTTGGTAAGAATTTCAATGACCGTTAGCAACTTAGCGATTAGCATTTGGCCTCCTTACTACTAATAAAAAAATACAGTACCTCTTCGGTAGTTAATTTATGATTCTTGATTGCTAAAGAAGTATCATATGTGAAGGCTATGGATGTAATAGTACCTAGAACATCAATGAGAGCATTTGACCAAATAAAGTCTGTAGTTGAACAAGTTTTCCTCAATTTCGTATCACCATCTTCAAATCCTTTGTCTCATGAACTAACCTGCAAATAGTTTGCTCCATTTTATGTATCTTATGAGTTAATACTTGATCATTTTTAATAATTCTTAAAGGAAAATACGTAATCAAGCATACAACAAGTAATAAATTAATAATCATACAAGGCTATTAGCAATTAATACTTTAATAGTTACCAAGTGAATGAGATGATCATCAATGAAAGAACAAAAACTATCCATAAAATCACAATTCAATATTTCAAAGAATTGAAGACACAAAGATTCAAAAAAGTGAATATGTAATTGTGATCATTAATTAAAGAACAAATCAATAAAAGCATTCAATACCTTATAAAAAAAACACAATTCTTTTGATCGGTGTATTCAGTTGTTAAACCTGTCCTCCTCTTGACTTTTGAGTTTCAGCAGTTACAATTTTTTTATCCAAAGAACACAATATTGAATCGGTAATATTGGTAGGGGCCGATAGTTCATATTTTTAAAGTATTGGGTTTTAGAGCTATATTATATAGGACTTATTCGACTAGTTGGGGGAGGCCTAGCACCCACTAGTCCCCCCATTACCTCCGCCCCTGCTTATAAATTGGGACGGAGAGTGTCATTTAGCAACATGTTGAGACAAAATGAACCTACTCTATCATCAATGACTTTATGCTGCGTTGAGTTGAGGTCAACAAAAGCATATCTAGTTTATTTGACGAGTTAGTCGGTTAATTATTTAAACTCGAATAGCTTAACCACAACCCTTTTATTCTTATCACAAATTACCACCTCTTGTCAATACACACTAAAACATGTCAAGATGACATCTATGAAACGGATCTAGCCAACAATTCACATAATAATCGTATTCCAGTTGTTGTCAACAAAATTTCTTTAAAACGTTGATAGATGACAACGATGTCCCATAACAACATTTGAAAGATAATGTTCAAACTGATTAAAACTGGGCAATTCAAATGCTTCATAGATAACACCCTATTTCCTTGATTAAAACTGGGCAATTCAAATGCTTCATAGATAACACCTTATTTCCTTTCCTTGATTAAAACTGGGTAATTCAAATGCTTCATAGATAACACCCTATTTCCTTTCCTTGATTAAAACTGGGCAATTCAAATGCTTCATAGATAACACCCTATTTCCTTGATTAAAACTGGGCAATTCAAATGCTTCATAGATAACACCCTATTTCCTTTGCTTGATTAAAACGGTAATTCAAATGCTTCATAGATAACACCTATTTCCTTTCCTCTCCAACTCACTTCGAGAGATCAAAGTGACCTGCTTTGGAGAATGTCCGCTAACTTTGCAACACTAGAAGCCTTTTCTTTTTCAAAAGTAAATAATGCGACAGTTCAAGTGAATGCTAACATGAATGTTTAGAATCGCGAATTGAAAAAAGAAGAAAATTGCTCGTGAATGAGTATTCAAAAAGAACAAATTAAAAATCTTGAGCTACAAAGTCTTGATTTTTTATACATGTTATGTGGATTAGGATCCTCTAATATTCATATGAAAATGAGTATATGACCCATCATGATAGGCAAAACATCGAGAGTGTAAAAGCATGCATGTTCGCCTTAAATATTCTTCAAAATTGTACTCTTTATTTATTTATCTTTTCAATCGAATTTTTCAACATGATGGGTCATGTTTATATGACCATTAGAGTATCTCAATCCATGTTATGTGAACTTTGCAAATGACAGAACTATAATTTGTTTTTGAACTAATTTAGAAGTATGATTAACAAAAAAAAAATCATTTATATAATAAAAGAAATTAAGAAAGCATGTCTCAAAATAAGTGAATACACAAGTAATGCCTATTTATAATTAGATCAATAATTTTCTTACAAACAATTGAAACAAGACACGCATGACTCATTCAGAAAGCAGCATAAAAGGGTATCAAAATAAATGAACACATAAGCAATGCCTAATTATTATTTTTTTTTGGACCATTTCTCGATTTGTGCGTGTCATCCTTGCGCATGAGCCATACTAATCTTCTCTGTATCGTTCCAATTTTATCGGATGTCCCCGAAGGGACAAGCCATGCCTAATTATAACTAGATAAAAAAACTTCTTACAAACAATTGTTACCAAAAACATATAACTTTATAACCACATCTAGGGCAGAGAAAAACCGATCATAAACCGAGCGGAAACGAAAAACCGAACTAGCTAACCGACCCCTATTCGGTTTGATTTTATATATTTATCGTGTTCAGGTCAAACAAAAAAAACAACACCTAAATTATCTAAAGTGAACCGAATGGACCCCTATTCAGTTGAGTTTTATATATTGGGTAAATTCCATATATACCCAACTAAAACACGATATTGACATATTAATCAAAAACATGCTTTAAATGCATTGTATTCATGCATTCAGAACATGTATTTTGGTATATATATATATATATATGACATTTTTATTTTTCGATGGGCATATATAAAATTGTATCCCTTAAATAGTTATGGTGTTTCGTTCATGTCAAAACTGAAAAAACATCATCTAAATCTTCTAAACTGGACCAAACCGACCTCCTGTTACCATAGGGTCACTTCGGCTCAGTTCTCGATTAATGTTCTTCCACAAGATCGATTATCAGTTCGAGTCAGTTTTGACCCGTTGCTCAGCCATGTCACATGTTATCCATAAAATGAAAGATATTACATATTGGGCTATAATTGCTAAAAAAATGTTCTATTGATGAGCCCAATGAGTAAGGATCTGATGAGAAATACCCGCACATTTTAGATACACCTGAAAATATAGATGCATCTCCCCTTATATTTCTCTCTTTTTCTCATACCGTCATCTGCCAAGAACACAATCTCATAATCCCTAACCCTAAACCCTAATATCTCAACTCATCCCTCACAATGAACAACAAACGCATGAAATCCACCAAAACCACTAACAGTGTTGAGGAGACGGCAGTGGAGAAGAGGAAGAGAGTAGCGGAGGCATATTTGGAGAAGTTACCATTCGATATCCAAGAAGAAATCACCAAAATTCTGCCTATCAAATCATTGGTTCGATTCAGATTGGTTTTGAAACAATGGAAGTCTCTTATCGATAGTTCTAAGTTTATTGCTGAGTACCACACTCATGAAAAACATAAATATCATCTACTTGTAAGTTATAATAAATTTGACGGATATTCTGATGATAAATATGTTTCGATAGTAGATGATGAATCTTTCCCTCAACACAAGTTTTCACTTACTATCCCCGAATCTGTTAAAATACTCAGGGGACCAGTTATAGTTAGCTCTCAAGGCTTGTTATTTGTGCATGGTTTTGAATTTTGATAGACGATTCTCAGAAAACTGGAAAGCCCTTATTTGGAATCTTGCTATTAGAAAATCAGTTAATATTGATATGCGTGGTGTGTGTTATTTTTTTGGTTTTGGGGTTTGTCCTTACACTTGTGACCCTAAGATAGTTAAGGTTCCAAATAAAGTTGTGAACTAACAGGACACTATATTTGAGGTTTTTACATTGAGCACAAATGCTTGGACAACACTATCCAAGAATTTACCTCGTAAAAGTAACACCAATAAAAATCACGATGTCTATATGTGAAAAAAAAGTAAAAAAAAAATCGTTGTTGGCAATATGTTGACGAAACTATAATCCAATCAATTTGGCAACTTGAATTAAGGCAATACATTAGTAGATGCCTTTAGAATTGTTTAATAATGCAGCAAGTATATAAGTTTTATCATATGGATTCAACAAAATTCTCTACTCAATGTGTCTGTTTGATATAATACTCTCTGGTAAGCATTGTCAAAGTCGATGTGGAAGCCGATCTTGATTCTGGTCATAGTGATTTAGGGTTCTTTATTTTGACTCTGTTGCTAATGGTCTGAAAGGCGATGAGTTTGTTTCGATGATACAAACTCATGCAACCATCTGTAATAATAGCTCAAGTTAAGTGTATATATCCAATGAAAAGACGTAGAAACTGGGCTTTGATTATTGTTTATTGGTTTTGCATGTTTCTTGCAGGCAAGGTTTTTCTTTTATTCTTTTTTTATCTTTACTTCCTGTGGTTAATGTATCCAACAAAGAAATATGCCAAAAGTGGTACCTTAGACATTGCTTATATTTTGATGTGTTCATGGTCCCATATCTTATCCATGGCAAGTACCTTTGGAACCAAGAAACCGTTGAGAGAAATCCGATCTATCGCTATTATCATGATTTACAGGTTGACAGGTTGTTCATGTCAAATAATTAACGGGTTGATGGGTAAAGTGGTTGGGCTTAGCGGGTTGATCATGTCAACCTCAACTCAACCCGTTAATATAGCAAGTTAGAAACCAAACTAATTGGTAAATAAACCGATCTCTTTTAGTCCTCGTATGTTCTTGTGTTGGGATGCCACAGATTTACGTGGGTGACACAATGGTATTGGCTCGAAAATAACTATTTGCGCGCTCCTTGTGACAAAATATGAGGACCAAGTATCTTTTAGATGTCAAACTTGGTAAAAAGTTGATAACTTGGCATGTTTTGACTGAGCCACTCAAATCCATGGCATCCCACAAAATCTTACGAAAACAAGTGACTAGTTCAAAACGTCCAATCACATAGTATGGGCCATCAATGGATCCATAACATATTAACATATATGAAACCAAAAGTGCTAAAAAATGGGCCGTGCGAATTTGCGTTTCTAGCTAAATGTTTCAGCCCATAAACTAATGTTAAATTTCATTATATAATCTTCTGTTTCATTCATATCTCTCGTCATAAAACCCTATTTTAAAACCCTAATAAGCATCATCGAAATAGAAATGTCAGACAACATACCATACGATATCCAAGAAGAAATCATCAAAAATCTGCCTATCAAGCATTTGGATATTCTGACAGAGAATATGTTTCTATCCTAGATGATGATACTTTCCCTCAAAACAAGTTTTCACTTACTGTCCCCACGTCTGTTAACTTACTTAACGAATCAACAATAGTTAGCTCTCAAGGCTTGTTATTTGTGCATGGTGATGATAGATGCTCAGGAACCAGTAAAGCCCTTAGCTTATTTGGAATCCTACAATTAGAAAATCGGTTAATATTGATGTGTGTTGTGCCGCCACTTGTTTTGGTTATAAAATGAATACTTATTTTGGTTTTGGGGTTTGTCCTGACACTTGTGACCCTAAGATAATCAAGTTTACATATAATCGATATTCGAATAAACGGGACCCTATATTTGAGGTTTTTACATTAAGCACAAATGCTTGGAGAAGACTATCCAAGAATTTGCCTCGTGAATGTATATTCTTTACATCAAATCAGGTAGCAATAGATAGGTTTCTGTATTGGATTGCTTATGAAAAGATTTATGTGAATGTTGGATATCAGTCGTGGTATAATCAGAAATTAATTGTGTCATTTGATATTGACAAGTGAAGAATTTACGGGAATTTTCCTAGGCGCAAGTTTAGATGTCGGTAAGGGAAGTAGTTCGAATTTATATAGCAATAGGGACTCTCTTGTTGTGGTTCACTTAAAAAAATATACCGGGAAACGAGTTCATAGTGTATGGAAGATGATGGTGTTTCAAAATCATTCATAAAGCTATACACCATTAACACAACCTATGGGATATACAACGTACGTGGATTTAGAAAGAGTTGGGAACCTATAGTTGAAACGAAAAATGATCATCAAAATGATCTCTATGCTTATTATGATCCTGACTCAAAACACATCAATTATATTGGGATTTCTGGAAAAGGGTATAGATTATCTGTGATTTCCTACATTGAAACACTACTTTTGCTTGATCACTGAGATTGTAGTATTTACTTCTACATGAATTGAGGTAAGTGTGCAGCTTAAAATAAGTGTCTTTTGGAGCAGGAAATGAAGGTATGGAGATTGGAGTGTTAGGAGTCAGGTTACTGTTTTTGACATTTTAATGTTAATACATGAGTTAAAGTTAATGGATGTCAAGTTATTTGTTATAGGTTATGTTAGGAGTCATGCAGGTTACTGTTTTCGATGTATTATATAATGAATCTCACTTTTTATTTGGTGAAACTTATGCACACAAATCTTGTTTATATTCAATCACGTTAAATCTAATACCTTTAGTTATTTTGGTTTGGCTGCAATTCTGGTACTCTATCCACGGAATACGATATCTCACGAGGAGGCTACAAAAACATTTAATAGGAGACTACTGACAAGGAGAAGGAATGCCGTTAGAAGTTCCTCATCTTTCATACTCTTTTGGTTTTTTAGCTTTTCCGCATATTTATATAGTTTGTATAGATGAGGTAAAGTTAAAATAAAAAGACAAATATCCGTAAAAAGAATAAAAATATTTTATTTTTTTTTAAAAAAATTCTCCAAAAATTCCAAAAAAAATCCACAAGATCGGATATGTTGGTGCATAAAACTTTTGTGAAAACGTTTTTTTTAATTTTGAGTTTTGATACGTTTTTTTAATGCACAAAAAACGAATTTTGATGCGCAAATAAATTTTGATGCGCAAAATTTTCAACTTGTTTTAGTTAGATGCGCAATGTTATTTTGATGAAAAAAATCAAAAGAAGTTGGGTGCAAAAACCAATTTTTGATGCACATAAAAACGATTTAATGCGCAAACGTATTTTTTCATAATTTTTTTTCGAAAAAAATATCCACTTTTAGAAAAAAGTTTTTCACAACTTTTTCATGCACCATCATACCCGATCTTATGGAATTTTTGGGGAATTTTTCGAGAACTTTTTTTGAAAAAAAAATATTTTTAACTTTTTATGGATATTTGTCTTTTTATTTGATCTTTATCCTGTATAGATGAGCCTACATTATAATGATATATAACATATACTTCTATTAACAGTGACGGACGACCATTTAGTAAATCTGTAAACATCGAGTATGATTTAGTTTGATAAAATGTGTGCGTGCTTCTGTTTTATATTAAGTATCGTCTCTGATAGATGATCAACTTATATTATTTATCGAATGCGAACAACAATGTTATAAACTGTCTTTGAAGTATTCTACCAAGAATCTAAAGATATACATCATATAGATTTGTCTATATGTATCATTTTTTCTTTTTAGTTTGTTTCTTTAAATAATCGGTGACTCACTAGTGATACACTGAAATAATGTAATATCGTAATGTTTGTATGTGTAAACCAACACCACTCCCTCGCAATTTTGAAACCATATTCTTGTCGATGAGAAGAACCTTGCTGGAAAAAGGATGTCTCAAGGGCATCGACGAACCTTGCTGAAATCTTTGGATACCTCTACTTATCTATATGTCAAAATTTTGACCGAAAATAGATCTCCAGCTAGTAGAAGATCTATCAGACCATAAAAGCTGGATGTAACGCTCAAAAATAAACAGATAAACAACTGGTTAACCATTGGCCTGGCTTGCTATGTTGTAAGCACAGAAACTAGGAATAAAGTCAATCTAAACCATTCTATTATAACTAGAAGGGTACCCGCGCAATGCGGCGGCGGGTACCCAGTGACTATTTTTGTGGCGAGCAAATGTTTTTCATTTTAAACCTTTCTTATTTAGCATGTCCCAAATATTTTATAATGTAGTAGATATATGTTTTTCACAAGTAGAACGTTTAAATTAATAGTGTAAATAATTAGCACTTTTATTTTTCAAATTTTAGCATTAAATAATTGGTGGTTATAAGTTTAGTGAGCTTTTTTTATAAATAATTTTAATTAAAATATGTCATTATGAGAGAGGGTTACTTTATGGTTTAAATTAGACTTAAATTTTCAAATTTAACATTAATTTTCTAATTTTTCTTTTATAGTAATGTTTTTTGTCTTAAAATTTTAAGACTTCCTTTTATAGGAAGTCCCAAATACTTTATAATGTAGTATAGATGGTTTGAGATTAACAGTGTGAAGATACTAGTTAAAGGTTTAGGATGGTAGACACAAGAAAGCAAGAAAGCGAACATTTCGAAGGGAAAAACCGGCAAAACTGAACATGATTGATTGAATATAATAAATAGACCGTTATGTTCAGTGACATATTTTGTGCTCGAAATTTTATAAATGCATAAGCTTTATATTTTGTTAGAGAAAGTGATAAAGCATTCGTTTTAAGTTTTCAAAATACTAGATCTGAGAGGTGGTAAAGATGCTTAAACATTCACACCTCTGATAAGTCGCCAGTGTAAAAATAAGTTAGACTTGAAAAGATAATTGTCACAAGAAAATAGAATAAAAAGTGGGCTATAATTATTATTTACTGGTTTTGCATGTTTCTTGCAGGCAGGCTTATTCTTTTATTCTTCTATCCTTTACTTCCTGAGGTTAATTTGGCCATCAAAGTATTATGCCAGAAGTGGTCTCTTAGTCCATTGTTTAAACTTTGATGTGTTAAGGGGCAAGTACCTTAGCGATCATCAATTACTTTCTCGTGATAGTTAAATGGATTGATCAGGCCAACGCATTGTCAAATAGTTAAGTGGTTGATGGGTTGAGTTGGTCAGGAAAAACGATTTGATTATAGGTCAACCTCAACTCAACTCGTTAATTTAGCAAGTTAATACAAAACAGAAAACCAAACTATTTGGTAAACAAACCGATCTCTTTTAGTCCTCGTATGTTCTTGTGGGGATGCCACATATCTAGCTAGGTGACATAATGGTATTAGCTCGAAAATGACTCTCCGCGCACTCCTAGCTTGTAACAAAATAACCACACAACTCATGTTTCCGTACCTGCTCTAGGCACAATATCTCAGGCCACATCTTCAAGAATAAATAATTGCGACTCCTTGGGATTGGACAAGAAGACCTCGCTCCCTGGCAGAAAAATTGGAGTTCACTGATCTTCAAAACCTTTTAACCAGTCTCCACCTCTCTATGGATCAAGATATGTGGGAATTCACCCAAGACCTTCGAATTTTCAGTTAAGTCTATGCGGAAGACCATTTCCAACACAGTGGTTGATCCTACTTCTCAACAAACAAGATGGAACAAGCTCCTCCCCTCTAAAGTGAACATTCTTGCATGGCGTATCGCAAACAAAAGACTCCCGACCAGGGCCAATCTTGATAAGCGTGGGATCGACCTTGATTCTGTTCTATGCCCCATGTGCAGCAACGACATCAAAACGGAAAGCCATGTTTTGGTCTCATGCACAGTTGCCCAATCCGTATGGAAAGGCGTTTTAATTGGTGGAAGCTTTCATATTCTCAAATTAGTGTTCTTGAGGATGTCCTTTCCATGGCCGATCAAGCACCCTTGGAGAAACACCTAAGGAGCTTCTTTGATGTTACGGTCAACACAACCATGTGGTCCATTTGGAACTACAGGAACAAGGTCCTCTTTAATCTAAAGCGGCCTCAAAAAGTTCTCATTCTAAACGAGATCAAGCTTTCAACGTTTAATTGGATCTCGAGTAGAAGTAAAAACATTTCTTTTAGTTGGCGAGACTGGTTTAGTGACCCATGTAACTCTCTTAATTCAATTTTGTAATTGTTCCTTCTAGCTTCTTGCTAGCCTTTTAATTTAATTCCGCCTTTCAAAAAAAATAAAAAGACCAAGTATCTTTACATGTCAAACTTGGTAAAATTTTGATTACATGGCGTGTTTGGCCTTGCCACTCAATCCACGGCATCCCACAAAATCTTACGAAAATCAAAAGTCTATATTATAAATTTCTCTAAATCAAAACCAGTTACATATGTTGGACCATCAATGGGCCAAAAAATGGGCCGTACAAATTTGCCTTTTCAAAGGTTTTAGCCCAAAAACTAATTTGGAGTTTATTATATAATCTTATGTTTCATGCATATCTGTCGTTATCAAACCCTAATAAGCATCGTGGTAAGAATAATGTTAGACAACATACCTTACGATATCCAAGCAGAAATCATTAAAAAACTTCCTGTCAAACCATTGATTCGATTCAGATCGGTTTCGAAACAATGGAATTCTGTTATTGGTAGCTCTAAGTTTATTGCTGAGTACAACACTCATCAAAAACATAAACATCGTCTACTTGTAAGTAATCTTGCATCTGTTTATTCTGATAGAGAATATGTATCAATCCTAGATGATGATACTTTCCCTCAACACAAGTTTTCACTTACTGTCCCCACGTCTGTTAACTTACTTAACGAATCAACAATAGTTAGCTCTCAAGGCTTGTTATTTGTGCATGGTGATAGATGCTCAGGAACCAGTAAAGCCCTTATTTGGAATCCTACTATTAGAAAATCGGTTGATATCGATGTGTGTTGTGCCGACACTTGTTTTGGTTATAGAACTAATACTTATTTTTATTTTGGGGTTTGTCCTGACACTTGTGACCCTAAGATAGTCAAGTTTACATATAATCTATATTCGAATAAACGGGACCCTATATTAGAGGTTTTTACATTAAGCACAAATGCTTGGAGAAGACTATCCAAGAATTTACCTCGTGAATGTATATTCTTTGCACCAAATCAGGTTGCAATCGATAGGTTTATGTATTGGATTGCTTATGAAATTATAAATGTGGATGTTGGATATCAGTCGTGGTATAATCAGAAATTAATTGTGTCATTTGATATGACAAGTGAAGAATTTACGAAATTTCCTGCCCTTAAGTTTAGCTGTCGGTAAGGGAAGTTATTCGAATTTATATAGCATAAGGGACTCTCTTGTTGTGGTTCACTATAAAAAAGAGCCCGCGGGCAAACGAGTTCATAGTGTATGGAAGATGATGGAACATGGTGTTTCAAAATTATTCATAAAGCTATACACCATTAACACAACCTATGAGATAAACCATGTACGAGGATTTAGAAAGAGTGGCGAACCTTTAGTTGAAACCAAAAATTATCGTCAAACGGATCTCTTTGCTTATGAACCTGACTCAAAACACATCAATTATCTTGGGATTTCTGGAGACGGGTATTGTAGATTCTCTGTGATTTCCTACATTGAAACACTACTTTTGCTTGATCATTGAGATTGAAATATTTACTTCTACATGAATTGAGGACAAAGATAATGGGAAAATTTCTCACATGTGACATTTAGAGCAGGAATGGTAGGTATGGAGATTGAAGTGTTAGGAGTCAGGTTACTGTTTTTGACGTATTAATGTTAATAGATGAGTTAAAGTTATCGATATCAAGTTATTGTTTTATCAGTTGTGTTAGGAGTCAGGTAACTGTTTTCGATGTTTAATTTAATGAATCTCACTTTTTCTTTGGTGAAACTTATGCACAAAAATCTTGTTTAAAGTCAATCACTTTATATCTAATATCTTTAGTTATTTTGGTGTTGCTGCAATTCTGGTACTCTATTCATGGAATACGATATCTCCCGAGGAGGGTACAACAGATAACATATACTTCTATTAACAGTGACGGACACCTAGAAACAGATAAACAACTTGTTAACCATTGGCCTGGCTTGCTATGTTGTAATTAAGCACAGAAGTACCAGGAATAAAGTCAATCAAACCATTCTATTATAATGGCTGGTTTGTCGAGATTAAGAGTGACGAAGATACTAGTTAAAGGTTTAGGATGGTAGACAAAAGAAAGCAAGAAACGAACATTTCCGAAAGGGAAGAACCGGTAAAACTGAACATGATTAATTGAATATAATCAATAGACCGTTATGTTTAATGACATATTTTGTGCTGGAATTTTTAAAAATGCATGAGTTTTCTATTTTCTATCTGAGAGGTGGTGAAAAAAAGCAAAAAAAAGCAACGGCCAATGCCGTCTTCCACGGGTTATGGGTACCCAATACCGTTTCCGGTGTATGGGGGAGGTTAAGATGTAGACAGCCTTACCCCTACCTAAGGTAGAGAGGCTGCTTCCAGTTCTACCAAAGGTAGAAAGGACCTCCGGCCTTTTGTAGGGAGTGAAGATCGAACCCCTGACCTCTCGGTTGAGAGGCAAGGGGTTTTCCAACTGATCCAACCCTACTTGTTTCGATCATCAATTACACGTGACAGTTAAATGGATTGATCAGGCCAAACACATTGTCAAATAGTTAATTGGTTGATGGGTGGAGTTGGTCAGGTTTAACGGTTTAAATCATAGGTCAACCTCAACTCAACTCGTTAATTTAGCAAGTTAGCACAAAACAGAAAACCAAACTAATTGGTAAACAAATCTCTTTTAGTCCTCTTATGTTCTTATGGGGATGCCACAGATCTAGCTAGGTGACACAATGGTATTGGCTAGAAAATGACTCTCCGTGCACTCCTAGCTTGTAACAAAATAAAAGGACTCGACCAAGTATCTTTACATGTCAAACTTGGTAAAATTTTGATTACTTGGCGTGTTTGGACTTGGCACTCAAATCCACGGCATCCGACAAAATCTTACGAGGATCAAAAGTCTATATTAGAAATTTCTGTAAATCAAAACCAATTACATATGTTGACCATCAATGGGCCGTACAAATTTGCCTTTTCAAAGGTTTTAGCCCAAAAATTAATGTCGAGTTTCATTATATAATCTTATGTTTCATGCATATCTCTCGTTATCAAACCCTAATAAGCATCGTGGAAAGAATAATGTCAGACAACATACCTTACGATATCCAAGCAGAAATCATTAAAAATCTTCCTGTCAAATTATTTATTCGATTCAGATCGGTTTCGAAACAATGGAATTCTTTTATCGGTAGCTCTAAGTTTATTGCTGAGTACCACACTCACCAAAAACGTAGACATCATCATCTACTTGTAAGATTCCACCGATCATTGTATAATTTTGACGAAAATTATGTTTCGATCATAGATGATGAAACTTTCCCCCAACACAAGTTATCACTAACTATCCCCGAGTCTATTAATACACTTAGGGGACCATATATAGTTAGCTCTCAAGGCTTGTTATTCGTGCAAGGTTATGATAGACGACAATTCTCAGAAAACTGGAATGCCGTTATTTGGAATCCTACTATTAGAAAATCAGCTAATATTGATCTGCGTGGTGTGTGTTCTTTTTTTGGAAGGGAAGGGGATGGGAAGGGATGTGAAGGGCAAAGTAGGGGATGAGATGGGAAGAAAGTGGTTATTTATTTTTGTGTTCTTGAGTTTTTTTTTAAAGTAGCAAATAATGGAAAGGAAGCTACGCAAATTACCAATATACCCTCGTACTACAAATATGCTACTTCACAAAGACAAGAAGCTAATACGTATTACCGATTATGAAATGAATTTGAATGAGAATTCTCAAGTTGAAGTAGTAGCAAATGAAGCGGCTTTTATTCCATTAACATGATTTACATTTTTGTTGACTTACTATGGAGTATTTCACATTTACTTTCGGATGTCAATATGTACCTATTCAACTTTGTTGAAGTTTCAATCAATATTTGCAATTTTTGTAACAGAAACAGAAAAAACAAGTAACAAACCAATACTTTTATGTAAACTGCAGACGCATGTAAACCATCAGCTCATGCAAATCAAAATTGACATATAACGTTTTTGAGCCAATAGCCATATTTGTCTCTTATTTACTTGAACCTGCCACAGTTTCTTGGTTGGTCGACCACATTTAATATTAAAGCATGGTTAGGGGTCTTTGCTCTTTAAGTGTTTTGCCATATTTATCCACTTGCAACCACAAGACTATAAAGAAATGATGCTCGAGTACTTAATATTAAGCTCTTTTGCCAAATTTAAAATATTAATTATAACAACTATCTATATCTATCAATTACTACAATGTCAAATGCAAAATTAATTAAACATAAAGTTATAAGTTCAACTGCAATACAAGACCATACAATACAACAGAATAATAAGCAACTCTACTCTACAACACTAAACATCAGATTACCAGTCTTTTGTGGATATATGGATTGGATATTTCAAAACATATACGCTCTGAGCATGAATATGAGGATAATATTGTAATTCTATTTGAGGCCTGTAATGTTGAAACCCGTTTCCCTTCCCAATCCGCCCAAAATTGGACGGAACAAAATAACACTCAAAAATCCATCCCTTCGTGCCCTCCCACCTTCCCGTCCCCTACCGTTCCATCATTAAAAAAAAACTCAAGAACGCCTTTTTTTTTATTTCCCTTCCCCTCTCCTTCCATTACTTTAAAAAAAACTCGAGAACAGACCGTTTAGGTTCCAAATAAAGTTGTGGATACACAGGACACTATATTTGAGGTTTTTACATTGAGCACAAATGCTTGGAGAAGACTATCCAAGAATCTACCTCGTGAATGTCTTCAATTTACACACGATCAGGTAGCAATAGATAGGTTTATTTATTGGCTTGCTTATGAACCGGTTCATGAGGATGACGGATATCAGTCGTTGTATCCGCGGAAATTGATTGTGTCATTTGATATGACAAATGAAGAATTTACAGAAATAAACCTTAACGATAGTTTACAAGCTGATCGACCAGGCAATTATTTCAGAATATATAACATTAGGGAGTCTCTTGGTGTGGTTCAACATAACGAGAAACACGGTTATAGTGTATGGAAGATGGTGGAACATGGTGTTTCAAAATCGTTCACAAAGCTATACACCATCAACATAACAGATGTGATACAAGAAGTATATGGATTTAGAAAGAATGGCGAACCTATAGCGAAGCGGACAATAATAGCGATCATATTTACCGTTTTGCTTATGATCCTGATTCAAAAAACATCAATTGTATTGGGATTCCTGGATCAACACGAGATTATTACCCCCTACTTTGTATTCTTACATCGAGACTCTACTTTTGCTTGATCACCAAGATTGTACATAGTATATATCGACATCAACATGGATTGAGGACAAAGATAATAGCAGGCTAAGTACGTGTGGAGCTTAGAACAAAGTAACTTTTGAAGCAGTCAATTAAGTAAGGTATGGAGATTGGAGTGCAAGTATAGTTTAGATTAGTTAAAGGATAACTAATAAATTTTATGTGTTAATGTTGAAATTATATACTAACATGACAATCAGTAAATAATCACAAAACATCAAAGTATACATGCGGAAGCGTATAGGAAAAATTAACGAATAATTAATTAACATAAACAAGAATATGCGTACCTTTCTTGATTCTAGCCGAACAAGAATCAAATCCACAATCTAGCAATTAGGATGAACCCTAATTAGGGTTTGAGTGCTAGTCGACTTAATAAAGTCGAATAGTGTAAATCACCAAAATCCAAAATAGGATTTCTCTACGATCATGTACGCGCGTATTGTTAGCGATTTAATTAGAATGCTAGTTCAAGTCACAATTAAATATATATACGAAACCTTTTACTTGCATCTTTCAAATACATATATGCAAGGAATGAATACATGAATATATGCATGTGCTTGACATTATCTTGCATATTAAATATTCATGAAACCAATACTGTCACACATGTATTATAAATTCATGCATATGACTATTCAATAAAATCATGGCATGAATTGATAATCATTATTAAACCGAATTTAGCAATTGGATAATACATTGTCACACATGTATACATGCAATTGACTTTTCGGATTAATATATCATGCAATGGAGTTGTTATTCATGTCTGTGTCGATCGTCTCTCTCCCATCGAATGAGACAAAGGGTGTGTTTATATAGCATTAAAACTTGTCCAACAAGTCATTGCAAGCACCTCTTTAAGTTTTAAAACTCGACACTCAACCCCCTCGTTTTTCTTAGTTCGACCATATAAATATTTTGTGACGTAATATAATTAAATCTCATACGCAACACGTGCAATCCCATAGGTCTCGAGTTCGATCCTAACACACATCTATTAATATTTTGTCCATTAAACCAACAACTCCCACTTGGACATATCTTAATAGTGTGATCACATCGGTTAGCGTCTAGCAACACTTTGATGCCTCTAGTACAACTCGAGTAAGGTCTCCTGGAAAAAACCTTTTAACGATTTCTCATTATTATTATCCTTTTGTTTCTAATACCATGTTAAATAAAGATATGGAATTAAGTCATTCTTTATTCAACCATTATGTTTCACGTTATAAGTAATTGAGCAAGATTACCAAATCTTCTAAACATATTTAGGGGAGATCTTGGGCATGGCCATGCAAACATCTTGTCAACCCTACGAGAGGCCCAGCAGTATTAAACTCCAAAATAAATTTTGAAGGAACAAATTCTATTTTGACTACAAGAATAACCCATAAACTTTGCAACACTTCAGGAAACAACCCTTATGAATACTAGTTACGTATAGCGTTACGTTGCTCCACAGAAGTGCACTACATTCATGACACTTACCTGGTATCTCAAGTCTGAGGATAACTATTCATGATTTACTTAATAACAATATCCATAAAGTAAAATCATGTAGTTGGGATAAGTCCTATATTCAATTCATTAAATATCATCAGAAATTGGTATGCATTCTCATCAATATACTTTCAAGTATATTCTACCATATCTCTCAGATTTGTCTTAGTTTAATGATACTCCCATATCATTAATTGACAACGGACGATTTAGAATAAATAAATTTATTCACGGATTAAACATGCAAATATAGGATACAATATATTATAAAATCAAACATACCAAGTATTTGATTTATTATAACAATTGTTTAACATCCCTTATCCAAATACCAAATAGATCAATGCATGAAAATTCTTGTTGATGAATTATGCCTCAAGTAATGACAATCATACTTGTTGACAAGGCATAAATCAACCAACTTGATCTATCGTAATTTTGAGAATACTTATTTCAAGAATTCAATTAATGAAGTCCTTGTATGTGTGCATTCAACAATCCACATAATAATTCATAAAGTGTGTGACATCCTCTATCACCAATTTATGACAATTTAAACTTTCAAACATTTTAAAGTTTAAAGTATTCTTATTCTTTTAATGTATAATGCAACTGTGCTCTTAGTAGCACACCTAGTTTACATAGTCATTAACAAGGATGAAATCCTACAATGACTAGTATTGAGTGTCATCTCAATTAAACCAGCATCATTGTATACAAACAACAATATGCTTATTAAAACTCCGTAAACTTTTAATATCTTATTGTGTAATGTTTGATGTCTTCCAAACTTTCAAGTTTGAAGCTGATGACAATTTGCACAACATTTGATATATTGTTCATCCCTAGAATCTAGGAGCAATTCCAGGCTGAGGATGTAATTCAATTAGAATATTCATTACACAAGTTATCTAATAACTTTTAGTTAGATATCAATGTTGTCAAATCACTTCTTATTCAAGAATGATACAACAATTTTAAACATGATGTACATGATGAATCTACATGTCAAACTTAGATTTCATTCATGTTCTATCTTGTCAAAAGATTTTTATCCATTTCCAAAATAATATATCATGTTTTATTAGAATCATTTATTTTACTGCACATGTTTATTAATAATAAACATATACTCCAAGGTTGTATGTTTTAATCCTTAAATCTTATAAGTGAAGTTTCATTCCAATCTAAGACTTAACATTTAGCTTACAAGGAATGTTACTTCCTATATGTTACACAACATATAAGATTTAAAACCTTAACATAATACTCCCACTAGCATTCAGGAATACTTAAAATTTATCTTATTTCAATTATAAATCAAAACTAGGATTTAATAATTAACATAAGAAAAAATTTCATAGATGCATGCATTTATCCATTCATGAATTATTGCACTTCATACACTTCCAAAGATTATATGAATTCAAAAAACCTTTCAATTACTTACCGTCCTCGCTCAAGTAATTTCTCAAGAAAGAGTTTTGATATTCCATTGTCATATTTCATATTCATGAAAACAATTATGACCATTATCATCTTTATATGTATTTAATGTGTCTATGAAAGAATATTCAATCACAATTAATTGCTTAAGTATGATTAATAATCTTGTCATAAAACATGCATTAAATATGTGTACAATATTGTCCATGTGATTTCTACATAGAAATTCAAACCACTAGGGTTTTTCATCTCTTTGAAGAAACTCATTTCCATTCTCTAGTCTAACTATTAAGATAAACCAAATTTCCAAAATTGATTATCTTTATGGACAACATCTTTAACATTCATAGTATGAGTAATTTACCTAATTTAATATTTGGTAATCCATCATAATGATTATCAGGTTTACTTTAATCATGTAACTCATATTTCTCAGCATATAAGTCAAATATCTGAGATATCCTTGCAGATCTATGAATGAAAATTCCATCATCATGAGGTCTATCATTTACATGTCTAACCTCATCATGATATTTACTAGTGTGTTTTAGAAGATTATGTATCTTGTAATTTTATCTTTCAAGATAAAAAAAAACTCCCACTTGTCTTTTGTAATATATATAGACTATCTATATATACTTAGCAATTAGAGCAAAACTACATTGTTCTCTTTTTGAGATATTACAAATACACATTGATAATTCATGACTTTACTTTGTTAATAACCTATTCATAAATAGTTTAACAAATTCAGAATCTTCAATTTTAAAACTTAATGTGATTCATCACATTCCATAATAAAATGGTGTTTTATTAATCTTCGAGGTTGGAGTCATATTGAGTATATTTAATCCATACTCAATTTCTAACCTTGTTACTTTTTAAGAAAGAAGTTATGGTTATCTTGAATCAAACAAATCAAATATACTTTGATTCTCCTAACTGAACATACCATCAACTTGTGGTATTCATTAGAATTAATATTGTAAGACAATCTAACAATATATAAGATAAACATATTCCTTTTGTCTTACCTATTTACCAACTAAGTCAACTTAATGGTATAATAGATTTTCCAAGCCAATTGCATGCTTTATAACATAAGTACTTTTTAACCAAGTCACTTCATATCCATGTCATATCAAGAAACATAAACTGTTATAATCCCATTATACGTTATACATCATTGATCAACTCAATGACTTCTTGTATATGTCTTAATTAAAAAACATAACAAGTTAATGTCTTACTTTATTATAAGTCTTAAAAGACTTTATGTTTATGTCTTTACAATGAATCATAAACATGTTTAACTAAAGTAATTATGAACACAACTCTTGGTTTCAATAGAAATTTCAAGTTAATTTATTTACTTCACAATAATGTTGGACTACATTATTTTTCATTTATGTCATTCCAAAATACATAAACAAATTGAAGACACCCTGGGATGAGTGACATGGCTGAGTTCCTTCATGATATTGGTTCGAATAACGAACCAGATGATCCAACTCAAGGAAATATTGGCTAGACAAGTAACGTCGCAATTCCTCAACGTAATGAGTATGAGGAGTTACTTGCCATTGCCAATGAAAAACTATACCCAGCCTGTGAGTGGATGTCTTCATTAGACTTTATGGCAAAGATTACGCACATCAAGGTCAAAGGTAAAGTGAGTGACACCACATTTAATGAGTTCCTAACTTTATTCAAGGAAGTTTTCCCGCCCGTTCTAGGATACAAGATGCTATCGTCATACTATGAAATAAAGAAGACATTTAAACTATCGGGTTAGGATATGAATCGATACATGCTTGTGTAAATGATTGCTTTTTATATAGGGGGGCGGGTAACGAAGATTTGCAGATTTGTCCGATCTGCGGCGCTAGTAAATGGAAAGAAAAGAACACACTGGGGAAGAAAGTTCCTAACAAGGTGTTGCGTTACTTTCCTATCATTCCTAGACTACAACGTTTGTACAATTCTAAACACACTGCAAAACATATGACTTGGCATGCGTCTGGGCAGTCTATGGAGAACGGTAAGATGCAACACCCGGTTGATGGTCAAGCATGGAAGAAATTTGACATCAAGTATTCGAAGAAATTTGCTAAAGAAGAAAGAAACGTCTGGTTAGGGTTGGCTGCTGATGGTTTCAATCCGTACGGCAACCTTAGTCAGTCATACAGCATGTGGCCGGTCATATTAACCACATACAATACGCCTCCCTAGATATGTATGAGAGAGACTTCTCTTATGTTGACATTGTTAATTCTGGGCCCCAAATAACCAGGGAAGGATATTGATATTTACCTGAGGCCTTTGATTGATGACCTAAAGACTTTATGGAAAGATGGAGTCATGACTAAGGATCTTTACAGGAACGAATTCGTATGAAAGCAGCACTTTTATGGACTATCAATGACTTTCCTTCGAAGTAGTTTGTCTGGCTGGAGTGGGCAAGGTTACAAGGCATGTCCGACATGTAATGTAGACACTCCACTATGCGGCGTGTTAAACAAAACCGCGTATGTTGGTCACAGAAGATTCTTAAGCACGACCAATAAATGGCGGAAGAACGAAGGGCATTCTATCAGAGGTAGATAATCTGAGACCCTCCTAGAAAATTAACCAGTGATGACATCTTGGATCAACTAAGAAGATTGCCTAAACGTGTCCGGGAAACATCAAGATATGGCGGTCGAAAAAAACGTGATCAAGATCGCGAATTGAATTGGACAAAAAAATCTCTTTTCTACGAGCTAGAGTATTGGTCTTTTCTTACACTAAAACACAATTTAGATGTCATGCATATCGAAAAAAATGTGTGTGAGAGTGTGTTGGGTACTTTCTTAATGAATGACAAATCAAAAGACACCAACAAGGCAAGACAAGACTTACAAAATTTGAATATTCGTATTGACTTGTGGCTCGTCAACAAAGGAAACGGGAAGTGCTCTAAGCCTCATCATACGTACTCTTTCACAACCGAAGAAAGAAAACTTTTTTGTCAATTTTATTAAAGGTACGCGTTTTATTTGAAAATTTCTTTGTTCGAATTAATTCGTATTCATTTCGACAACTTATTCTAATATCCGATTTTTTCTTAATTCATCAACGGTGTTAAACTACCTGATGGGTTTGGATCTAACTTCAAGCATAAAGTGACCGACAACGATAGCAACATAACAGGCTTGAAGGATCATGACTATCACATAATGATGCAACGGTTGCTTCCTGCTGGACTTCAAAATTACTTGAAGGGCCAAACCACCGCAACACCAATAATCGAGCTTTGTTCATTCTTCAAACAAATATGCGCTCGAACTTTGATGGTGGATGACATGTTGAAAGCTAGAGCACAACTGATCAATATTTTGTGCAGTTTCGAGCAAATATATCCTCCAACTTTTTTTGACATTATGATTCACTTGGTTATTCATCTACCGGAAGAGGCTATTGAAGGCGGTCCTGTTTACATGAGGTGGATGTATCCATTTGAAAGATACATGAAAAAGCTCAAAAATTATGTCGAAATAAAGCCAAGCCTGAAGGTTCAATAGCGGAGGGTTATATTGCAGATGAAGCATTAACTTTCTGTTCGCATTATTTTCGGGGTGTTGAGACGAGATTTAATCGTCGACGGAATGAGGACGGTCCAAGGCCAACAAGTTGATTTGAGGTGTTTCGATCAGTCTGCAAAAAGAATGGTAAACAACCATTAGTTCGGTTTAAAGCAGACACAATGAAGCAAGTAATATGGTACGTACTACACAACAGTCATGAAATCGACCCGTATATGAACGCGTACAAGAGGTACGCGTTTTATTTCAAAATTTGTTTCACGTAAGTTGTTATTCGATGACTTGTTCTAATTTCATGAACATTTACAGGGCATTTCCTGGCAGAGACTTGGAAGAAGGGTTTCCTCACTGGTTTGAGATGAAGGTAGACTTATTGTATGTATTACCCTGTATAAATAACGACTATTACTCATATCTATCTATTCTTAACTTTTTCATAGATTCGTGAATTAAAAGTACAGAAGGACCTAAGTTGTACCGCCGAGTTATTCGCTTTGGCTTGTGGACCATCATGTACTGCAGTCTC
The DNA here is from genome assembly GCA_910596185.1 of Chrysanthemum makinoi. Classification (NCBI taxonomy): domain Eukaryota; kingdom Viridiplantae; phylum Streptophyta; class Magnoliopsida; order Asterales; family Asteraceae; genus Chrysanthemum; species Chrysanthemum makinoi. Next base: position 18,453,108 of record OU343225.1, on the reverse strand, counting down.
AGTCAACTCTTGCGTAGTCAACGGTGTGAAGTTTACTGTACACGACCGTGATTTACGTCGTTCAACTCAAAACAGCGGAATTTCAACTCCTAACCCTGATGGAGGAATGCATTATGGCCAGCTTGAAGAAATTCTCGAGTTTTCATATATTTCATTCAATGTTGTGTTGTTCAAAGTCAAATGGTTCGACACTAATAACAGTAATCGCCTAAAACGTTGTACCTATAGAAACAACATTACGCAAATTATGACCGATCGTGTATCATTTCAAAATGAACCATTCATTCTTGCAACGCAATCAACACAAGTCTTTTACCTTGATTTCCCGGGTAAACGTGGTAATTGGAAGGCCGTACAAGATTCTTATCATCGAAAGATTTGGAACCCGGATATCATTGTGGTAGAAGACAACCAGGATGTTGTACATGACAAAAACTCATGACATATCACACTCTCTGCTGATGTTCAACCAGCGGAAGTTGAGGCACCACCACCAACTATCACTATTGTGAAAGACGAAGATGATATTGATTATGATGATCACGTTCCTCATGATTTAGCATCTGATGATGATGATGACCACGAGAATGAAGATGATGAAGATGACAGTACTAATAATGTGGAATTTTATGTTGATGATGTGGAAGATTAATCTCGAATTGTAATTTGTAGAACAACACTTAATTATTTGAATGAAATTGTTATCGAGTGGTTAAATGTGTTTATTTGTTTGTTTATTTATTTATGGATTTATTTATTTATTTATTATAATTATCTTGTTGATATATACTGTTAAATGTGTTTGTTTATTTGTTTGTTTATTTATTTATTTGTTTATTTATATATATGTTTCTTCACTAATTTCTATGTTCATTTAAGAGATGGCAGATGTTGTAGCTAGGTCTCACGGTGGCAATGGAGGTAATTCGCCACCTCGTGATCCCTCGAGGAGGATAGGCACCAACTGCCAGCGTAAGCATTTCTGAATTATTTTTCAATAAACTGTATTTGATTACATGTTATTTTAAATTGATAAAATGTTATTTTATATCATCATCACTTGAATTTGATTACTTGTAGGCTCTAAATCCAAAGCTGTCAACCCAAACGCCAAAACTAGGAAAGGCGGGAAGGTGGTGCGTGGTCCCACTAAGAACATAGCACTCAAGGCGAAGAGGGCACTGGATGGTCGTCCTGTGTCGATCAATTTTCGGGTCAACCAGGAGGGGTTTTGGACACACGTGGGCCCTCACTCTTCTTGGTTCTCCAACTATGTTGGGGAGGTGTTACGGGACTCGATTCCCATGTTTTACAATTCATGGGCTAAGGTTCCCGAAATGGCCAAGGCCCACATCCATGAGCATCTACACGTAAGTTTTTTAAACCTTTATTTTTTTAATTATTGTGTTTATTTATTTAAATTTGTATATTTATTCAAACTTGTTTGTTTATTTAAATTTGTATATTTTTTCTATTTATATTTTATTGCAGCACTACTTTGATCTCGACACACACCTTGCTGGCCCGAATGGAGACAAGATTGTTGACAGTATCGAGTATTATCTCCAAAAACGATACGACGACAACAAATATAGGTACAAAAAAGATAACTTTACGGCAGCAGGTGGGCTGGAGAAAATTGAGGAGATCAAAAGAAAGCGTCCAGAGAACAAGACGCAAGAGGATTGGGATGCGTTGGTAAATTTCTGGATCGACACTTTATAATAATAATAATAATTCATTTATATAATAGTTTTTATAATTTAAAATACGCAGGTTAAGCTTTGGACAAACCCCAAGAAGCAGCACATCTCAGAGGTGAACCGACAAAACCGAATGGCGAACACGAGTTCTAGCCTTCACGGATCTCAGTCGTATGCTGCTATTCGCCATAACTTTGTAAGAAACTATTTAATCATTTTATTTATATATATACATGGTGTTGGGTGTGTCGTTATTGATTTTATTTCTAAACAGTTGACCAACGAGGCTGAGGTGGCGGTTGGAGAAGACTTAATAGAGCTTTACCGTCAGAACCATACGAGGGGCGATGTCTTTGAGTCCCCGTTATCTGAGGCTAGATATGTAAGTATAATTTATTTTCAAAGTCACCCATTTTGATGATATATAATGCATCACGACTTATATATTACTTTTTTTGTTTTTTTGTAACTAAACAGAACGAGATGTTGAGGATGCGGGAAGAGAGCACCTCCGATGGGACCCGCATGACTGACCGCGAGATTCTGCGTACCGTGATTGGTGGTAAGAAGCGGTCATATTCTGGTGTAGGTCGAGTCTTACGGCGGTGGAGTAAAGAAGACCTTTAGCGCCTCCCAACCTCGTGATGCAGCGGATGTGTCCTCAATGCGCGAAACATTGCAGAAACAGACCGAGGAGCTCGCTACACAGAGGAGTCAGATGGACCAGGTCATGGAGTTTGTGAGGTCATTGCCGGGTTGGCAGGAGCGAATACAGTCCGCCCCGGATCAAGTGTTTCTCCACCAGGTGGGTCGGGATCTGGTGCTACTCCATCCGGTGAATCTAGAGATACCGGGGACGGTAATGGGGGTAGTGGGGTTTGAGATGCCGATTTATGTTACTTTAACACGTTTTGGATATGTTTGCAGAGAATAACATGGATTATTATGTAGTTTATGTGCATTATGTGCTAGGATTCCCGTAAATGAATTATACGTATAGTTTTGGACCATTTGCGGATAGGTAGTTTTGGATAGTTTTGTAGATGATCATGCGTTAACGCTTTAGGAACCGTTTTGGCGATTTTGGAAAAGGATAACTATGTTAACGATTGATGGGTATATATGATATTATGTTTAGCGAATTTGTGTTATAATTGGCATATTAAACATTGGTAAAACAGGTTGTGGCATATTAAAACATGTTGTAGATTTTTTCCGGAGAATTGCCGGAAAAAATCTGGAAATTACCCATTTTGCAGCAATATTCTGCATAATGGGTCAGCTAGTTTTGCCGGGGACATGTCCTCGGAGAAAGTACAAGAGCATATTTTAGTTTACAATTTTCCCCGAGGACAGGTCCTCGGCGAAAGAGTTTAACTCAACAGTGGTTATATACTTCACCGGGGACATGTCCCCGGCGAAAGAGGTTAACTCAACAGTGGTTACATAATTCCCCGGGGACATGTCCCCGGCAAAACGTGTGCCACGTCGGACTAATAACGTAATTAGGGTATTTAAATAAAAGTCCAAAAATAGTTTCTCCGGGGACATGTCCCCGGCAAAAGTAGATGCCACGTCGGACATGTTTGACCGGCGACAGTTGGCTGTGGGACCCACATGTCCCCGGTAAAAGTGTTAAACAGTCCCCGAGAAAAGTATTCCCGAGAAGGTATTTCCGGGGAACTTTTGCTGGGGACATGTCCCCGGGGAAAGGTTTCGCAGGGAACATGTCCTCGGGGAAAGCTCTGAAATTTCGCCTGCGAAAGCGGCGATCATTGTAGTGAGGAAAGAAACATAGATTTTGATATTAAGCATTGAACCGCTACCAGAACCTATAAAACCATTATATTTCAGTGGTGGCCAGGTATGTCATGATGAAGAGTTATGACGAATCGACGAGGAAAAACATAATTCATTGAAAATAATTTATAGACTCCTACGTTCAGTGACCTATTTATTTAAATTGGAACATATTAATGTTCTATCATTTTTTAGTTAAGAGAATAGAAAATTATTCTAATTAAGCACATTCACGTTTGCAAGGTTCGATATTATTTATAAGAAGATTGATTCTCAATTTATCAAGATGGATAACAACATGTTGTAAACTAGTAAATGGGTGTTGCGTTGAGTTGTGGAAAACCAAAACCTAATACAGCTCAAGCAAAAACACACGAATACTGGTCGGAATGGATAAGTCGCCTGTGTAAAAGCAAGGTAGACTTGAAAAAAGGTCAATGAACAAAATAAAAAACCAAACTAATTTGTAAACAAATTTCTTCTAATCCTCGTATGTTCTTGAGATGGCATAGATGGTGACACAATGGTATTGGCTCGAAACTGACTCTCCGCTCACTCCTTGTAACAAAATACGAGGACCAATTATCTTTAGACGTCGAATTAAACTTGGTAAACATTTGATTACTAGGAGTGATTTGACTAGGCCACTCAAATCCACGGCATCCCACAAAATCTTACGAGCATCAATTGTCTATATTAGAAATTTTTCTAAAACAAAACCAATTACATATGTTGGACCATCAATGCCTCAATGGATCCATGACATATCAAACCCAAAGGGCCAAAAAATGGGCGTACGATTTTTCCTCTTCAAAGGTTTAATTTAAGCCCAAGAACTAATGTCTAGTTTCATTATATAATCTTCGGTTTCATGCAATATCTCGATTTAAAACCCTAATTAGCATCTTCTATATAATAATGTCAGACTACATACCATTCGACATCCAAGCAAAAATCATCAAAAGTCTTCCTGTCGAATCATTGATTCGATTCAGATCGGTTTCGAGACAATGGAATTCTTTTATCAGTAGCTCTAGGTTTATTGCTGAGTACCACACGCACCAAAAACGTAGACATCATCTACTTGTAAGATTGTTATCGTCATATTTTGACGACGAATATGTTTCGATCATAGATGATGATACTTTCCCTCAACACGAGTTTTCAATTCCTGTCCCCCCGTCTGTTGAACTGCTTGACGACCAGATACTACGACCACATATAATTAGCTCTCAAGGCTTGTTATTCGTGCATCTTAATGATGAGATATGCTCAGAAACCTTGAAAGCCGTTATTTGGAATCCTATTATAGGAAAATCAGTAGATATTGATGTGTGTTGTGATCCAAGACCAGATATTCTTACTTTTGGTTTTGGGGTTTCTCCCACACTTGTGACCCTAAGATAGTCAAGTTTACATGGTATCAAAATTGGGGAACTTTTTTTGAGGTTTTTACATTAAGCACAAATGCTTGGAGAACACTAACCAAGAATTTACCTAAGAATTTACCTGGTGAATGTATTAAATTTACAGATTATGGGGTAGCAATTGATAGGTTTATTTATTGGTTTGCTTGTGATCTTGGAGATCGGTATCGAGGGAAGTTGATTGTGTCATTTGATATGACAAGTGAAGAATTTACTGAAATAAACCTTCCCGGTAGTTCAAGCAATTATCTCAGAATATATAACATTAGGGAGTCTCTTGGAGTGGTTCAATGTAACGAGAAACAGGTTTATAGTGTATGGAAGATGATGGAACATGGTGTTTCAAAATCGCTCACAAAGCTATACAACATTATCACAACAGATGCGGTACAAGAAGTACATGGATTTAGAAAGAGTGGCGAACCTATAGTTCAAATGATAAATGATCCTGAAAATGATCTTTTTGCCTATGAACCTGACTCAAAACACATCAATTATATTGGGATTCCTGGATCAACACGAGATTATTATCCTACTGTGTATTCTTACTTCGAGACTCTACTTTTGCTTGATCATTGAGATGGTAATATCTACTTCGACATGGACTGAGGACAAGGATGCACGTCAACTGTGGAGCTTAAAACAAGTGACGTTTGAAGCAACTTAAGTAAGGTATGGAGATTGAAGCGCAAGTATAGTTTATTAATGCTTGTTTTTTGGGTAAAGGGGAGTAAATTTATTAATGCTTGTTTTAGGAGTCTGATTATTTTTTTATGCGTTACATATAGATTATTCATGCTCGTTTTAGGAGTCTGATTATTGTTTTCGACGTTTTATCTTAACGAACATCACTTTTTATTTTGGTGAAACTTATGCACAAAAATCTTTCAAAGTTGATTGATTTTATATCTTACATTTTTAGCTATTTTGGTTTGGCTGATTATATTATTTTCGGTATATATGGTCTCCACTAGATGATCAAGTTATATATTGTATCTAATGTATCAAATATCAACAACATTTTGCTAATCTGTGTTTGAGTATTTTACCAAGAAGAAGAAGCAAAACTTCCGGACAAAGCGTGATCATAACTCATAAGATATACGCGCATGCATCATGTAGACTTGTGTATGTGTTAAGCAGTTGCACTTCAGCAAAGATGATTATGGTGAACCAACACCACACACATCTGTACTCTCAACATTAATGATAATTAAACAACTTGTTAGCCATTGGTAAAAATACTGGCTCTCTTGCAGGAAACAAAAATAGATGTTGCTCTTTTCAATGACATATTTTGAATCGGAATATATTAATGTTCGATCGTTTTGTAGTTAGCAGAGTAGATAATTATACTAATTGCACATTCACTTTTGCAGGGTTCAAGATTATTTATAGGACAACTGATTCTCAGTTCATACTTAACTCTTGTTTTTGTTTAATAACATGAGTGACACTTATGTCAAGAAGTTAAGTACTCCATTCATCTCAAATTACATCTTCATTTTTAAAGTTCATTCAGTTTAAAACATTCCTGCTACTTACATACTTTTTACCAATCAAATAGGGTTAATGGCATGAAAAGTCATCATACTTGCTACTTTTTCTCATTGTGTATGGTGAACTTATTTATTTTCAATTTTGACACCAACGTTTTGAATTTGTGCTATTGTTTGTATTTTGTGACCATTTTACCCTTAAGTTTTTCAAAATTTAAAGGGTAAAATGGTCATTTTGCATAACAAAATAGTCGCAAAATACACACAATAGCACGAATTTAAAAGGTTGGTGTCAAAATTGAAAAAAAATAAGTTCGCTACATACAATGACAAAAAGTAGAAAGTATGATAACTTTTCGTGCCATTAACCCAATCAAATACCCTCTTTCTGCACTAAGGTATCTTTGGTTAACTTATAAACTCTGACAAATATTTTGGGACATCATAAAATAGAAACATTAACTTATAAATAGGGGCGGAGCCAGGATTTCATGTTAAGGGGGGCCGATATAAAATTTTAGAATGATAACGATATAATTCTAACAAATATAACAAAACATGAAAATCTGTAAAAGTAAACGAAGAGCCAAATGTCTAATAAATTAAAGAAACACGTGTTTTAAACTAATACAAAGCCTTCATCAATCTTGGTAAGAATTTCAATGACCGTTAGCAACTTAGCGATTAGCATTTGGCCTCCTTACTACTAATAAAAAATACAGTACCTCTTCGGTAGTTAATTTATGATTCTTGATTGCTAAAGAAGTGTCATATGTGAAGGCTATGGATGTAACAGTACCTAGAACATCAATGAGAGCATTTGACCAAATAAAGTCTGTAGTTGAACAAGTTTTCCTCAATGTCGTATCACCATCTTCAAATCCTTTGTCTCATGAACTAACCTGCAAATAGTTTGCTCCATTTTATGTATCTTATGAGTTAATACTTGATCATTTTTAATAATTCTTATAGGAAAATACGTAATCAAGCATACAACAAGTAGTAAATTAATAATCATACAAGGCTATTAACAATTAATACTTTAATAGTTATCAAGTGAATGAGATGATCATCAATGAAAGAACAAAAACTATCCATAAAATCACAATTCAATATTTCAAAGAATTAAAGACACAAAGATTCAAAAAAGTGAATATGTAATTGTGATAATTAATTAAAGAACAAATCAATAAAAGCATTCACTACCTTATAAAAAAAAACACAATTCTTTTGATCGGTGTATTCAGTTGTTAAACCCGTCCTCCTCTTGACTTTTGAGTTTCAGCAGTTAGAATTTTCTTATCCAAAGAACACAATATTGAATCGGTAATATTGGTAGGGGCCGATAGTTCATATTTTTAAAGTATTGGGTTTTAGAACTATATTATATAGGACTTATTCGACTAGTTGGGGGAGGCCTAGCACCCACTAGTCCTCCGATTACCTCCGCCCCTGCTTATAAATTGGGACGGAGAGTGTCATTTAGCAACATGTTGAGACAAAATGAACCTACTCTATCATCAATGACTTTATCTTTGCGTTGAGTTGAGGTCAACAAAAGCATATCTAGTTTATTTGACGAGTTAGTCGGTTAATTATTTAAACTCGAATAGCTTAACCACAACCCTTTTATTCTTATCACAAATTACCACCTCTTGTCAATACACACTAAAACATGTCAAGATGACATCTATGAAACGGATCTAGCCAACAATTCACATAATAATCGTATTCCAGTTGTTGTCAACAAAATTTCTTTAAAACGTTGATAGATGACAACGATGTCCCATAACAAAATTTGAAAGATAATGTTCAAACTGATTAAAACTGGGCAATTCAAATGCTTCATAGATAACACCCTATTTCCTTGATTAAAACTGGGCAATTCAAATGCTTCATTGATAACACCTTATTTCCTTTCCTTGATTAAAACTGGGTAATTCAAATGCTTCATAGATAACACCCTATTTCCTTTCCTTGATTAAAACTGGGCAATTCAAATGCTTCATAGATAACACCCTATTTCCTTGATTAAAACTGTGCAATTCAAATGCTTCATAGATAACACCCTATTTCCTTTGCTTGATTAAAACGGTAATTCAAATGCTTCATAGATAACACCTATTTCCTTTCCTCTCCAACTCACTCGGAGATCAAAGTGACCTGCTTTGGAGAATGTCCGCTAACTTTGCAACACTAGAAGCCTTTTCTTTTTCAAAAGTAAATAATGCGACAGTTCAAGTGAATGCTAACATGAATGTTTAGAATCGCGAATTGAAAAAAGAAGAAAATCGCTCGTGAATGAGTATTCAAAAAGAACAAATTAAAAATCTTGAGCTACAAAGTCTTGATTTTTTATACATGTTATGTGGATTAGGATCCTCTAATATTCATATGAAAATGAGTATATGACCCATCATGATAGGCAAAACATCGAGAGTGTAAAAGCATGCATGTTCGCCTTAAATATTCTTCAAAATTGTACTCTTTATTTATTTATCTTTTCAATCGAATTTTTCAACTAGATGGGTCATGTTTATATGACCATTAGAGTATCTCAATCCTTGTTATGTGAACTTTGCAAATGACAACTTTTTTAGAACCATAATTTGTTTTTGAACTAATTTAGAAGTATGATTAACAAAAAAAAAAAAAAAAAAAAATCATTTATATAATAAAAGAAATTAAGAAAGCATGTCTCAAAATAAGTGAATACACAAGTAATGCCTATTTATAATTAGATCAATAATTTTCTTACAAACAATTGTAACAAGACACGCATGACTCATTCAGAAAGCAGCATAAAAGGGTATCAAAATAAATTAACACATAAGCAATGCCTAATTATTATTTTTTTTAGACCATTTCTCGATTTGTGCGTGTCATCCTTGCGCAGGGGCCATGCTAATCTTCTCTGTATCGTTCCAATTTTATCGGATGTCCCCAAAGGGACACGCAATGCCTAATTATAACTAGATAAAAAAACTTCTTACAAACAATTGTTACCAAAAACATATAACTTTATAACCACATCTAGGGCAGAGAAAAACCGATCATAAACCGAGCGGAAACGAAAAACCGAACTAGCTAACCGACCCCTATTCGGTTTGATTTTATATATTTATCGTGTTCAGGTCAAACAAAAAAAACAACACCTAAATTATCTAAAGTGAACCGAATGGACCCCTATTCAGTTGAGTTTTATATATTGGGTAAATTCCATATATACCCAACTAAAACACGATATTGACATATTAATCAAAAACATGCTTTAAATGCATTGTATTCATGCATTCAGAACATGTATTTTGGTATATATATATATATATGACATTTTTATTTTTCGATGGGCATATATAAAATTGTATCCCTTAAATAGTTATGGTGTTTCGTTCATGTCAAAACTGAAAAAACATCATCTAAATCTTCTAAACTGGACCAAACCGACCTCCTGTTACCATAGGGTCACTTCGGCTCAGTTCTCGATTAATGTTCTTCCACAAGATCGATTATCAGTTCGAGTCAGTTTTGACCCGTTGCTCAGCCATGTCACATGTTATCCAGAAATGAAAGATATTACATATTGTGCTATAATTGCTAAAAAAATGTTCTATTGATGAGCCCAATGAGTAAGGATCTGATGAGAAATACCCGCACATTTTAGATACACCTGAAAATATAGATGCATCTCCCCTTATATTTCTCTCTTTTTCTCATACCGTCATCTGCCAAGAACACAATCTCATAATCCCTAACCCTAAACCCTAATATCTCAACTCATGCCTCACAATGAACAACAAACGCATGAAATCCACCAAAACCACTAACAGTGTTGAGGAGACGGCAGTGGAGAAGAGGAAGAGAGTAGCGGAGGCATATTTGGAGAAGTTACCATTCGATATCCAAGAAAAAATCACCAAAATTCTGCCTATCAAATCATTGGTTCGATTCAGATTGGTTTTGAAACAATGGAAGTCTCTTATCGATAGTTCTAAGTTTATTGCTGAGTACCACACTCATGAAAAACATAAATATCATCTACTTGTAAGTTATAATAAATTTGACGGATATTCTGATGATAAATATGTTTCGATAGTAGATGATGAATCTTTCCCTCAACACAAGTTTTCACTTACTATCCCCGAATCTGTTAAAATACTCAGGGGACCAGTTATAGTTAGCTCTCAAGGCTTGTTATTTGTGCATGGTTTTGAATTTTGATAGACGATTCTCAGAAAACTGGAAAGCCCTTATTTGGAATCTTGCTATTAGAAAATCAGTTAATATTGATATGCGTGGTGTGTGTTATTTTTTTGGTTTTGGGGTTTGTCCTTACACTTGTGACCCTAAGATAGTTAAGGTTCCAAATAAAGTTGTGAACTAACAGGACACTATATTTGAGGTTTTTACATTGAGCACAAATGCTTGGACAACACTATCCAAGAATTTACCTCGTAAAAGTAACACCAATAAAAATCACGATGTCTATATGTGAAAAAAAAGTAAAAAAAAAATCGTTGTTGGCAATATGTTGACGAAACTATAATCCAATCAATTTGGCAACTTGAATTAAGGCAATACATTAGTAGATGCCTTTAGAATTGTTTAATAATGCAGCAAGTATATAAGTTTTATCATATGGATTCAACAAAATTCTCTACTCAATGTGTCTGTTTGATATAATACTCTCTGGTAAGCATTGTCAAAGTCGATGTGGAAGCCGATCTTGATTCTGGTCATAGTGATTTAGGGTTCTTTATTTTGACTCTGTTGCTAATGGTCTGAAAGGCGATGAGTTTGTTTCGATGATACAAACTCATGCAACCATCTGTAATAATAGCTCAAGTTAAGTGTATATATCCAATGAAAAGACGTAGAAACTGGGCTTTGATTATTGTTTATTGGTTTTGCATGTTTCTTGCAGGCAAGGTTTTTCTTTTATTCTTTTTTTATCTTTACTTCCTGTGGTTAATGTATCCAACAAAGAAATATGCCAAAAGTGGTACCTTAGACATTGCTTATATTTTGATGTGTTCCCATATCTTATCCATGGCAAGTACCTTTGGAACCAAGAAACCGTTGAGAGAAATCCGATCTATCGCTATTATCATGATTTACAGGTTGACAGGTTGTTCAAGTCAAATACTTAACGGGTTGATGGGTAAAGTGGTTGGGCTTAGCGGGTTGATCATGTCAACCTCAACTCAACCCGTTAATTTAGCAAGTTAGAAACCAAACTAATTGGTAAATAAACCGATCTCTTTTAGTCCTCGTATGTTCTTGTGTTGGGATGCCACAGATTTACGTGGGTGACACAATGGTATTGGCTCGAAAATAACTATTTGCGCGCTCCTTGTAACAAAATATGAGGACCAAGTATCTTTTAGATGTCAAACTTGGTAAAAAGTTGATAACTTGGCATGTTTTGACTGAGCCACTCAAATCCATGGCATCCCACAAAATCTTACGAAAACAAGTGACTAGTTCAAAACGTCCAATCACATAGTATGGGCCATCAATGGATCCATAACATATTAACATATATGAAACCAAAAGTGCTAAAAAATGGGCCGTGCGAATTTGCGTTTCTAGCTAAATGTTTTAGCCCATAAACTAATGTTAAATTTCCTTATATAATCTTCTGTTTCATGCATATCTCTCGTCATAAAACCCTATTTTAAAACCCTAATAAGCATCATCGAAATAGAAATGTCAGACAACATACCATACATATCCAAGAAGAAATCATCAAAAATCTGCCTATCAAGCATTTGGATATTCTGACAGAGAATATGTTTCTATCCTAGATGATGATACTTTCCCTCAAAACAAGTTTTCACTTACTGTCCCCACGTCTGTTAACTTACTTAACGAATCAACAATAGTTAGCTCTCAAGGCTTGTTATTTGTGCATGGTGATGATAGATGCTCAGGAACCAGTAAAGCCCTTAGCTTATTTGGAATCATACAATTTGAAAATCGGTTAATATTGATGTGTGTTGTGCCGCCACTTGTTTTGGTTATAAAATGAATACTTATTTTGGTTTTGGGGTTTGTCCTGACACTTGTGACCCTAAGATAGTCAATTTTACATATAATCGATATTCGAATAAACGGGACCCTATATTTGAGGTTTTTACATTAAGCACAAATGCTTGGAGAAGACTATCCAAGAATTTACCTCGTGAATGTATATTCTTTACATCAAATCAGGTAGCAATAGATAGGTTTCTGTATTGGATTGCTTATGAAAAGATTTATGTGAATGTTGGATATCAGTCGTGGTATAATCAGAAATTAATTGTGTCATTTGATATTGACAAGTGAAGAATTTACGGAAATTTCCCTACCCGCAAGTTTAGATGTCGGTAAGGGAAGTAGTTCGAATTTATATAGCAATAGGGACTCTCTTGTTGTGGTTCACTTAAAAAAGATACCGGGAAACGAGTTCATAGTGTATGGAAGATGATGGTGTTTCAAAATCATTCATAAAGCTATACACCATTAACACAACCTATGGGATATACAACGTACGTGGATTTAGAAAGAGTTGGGAACCTATAGTTGAAACGAAAAATGATCTCTTTGCTTATTATGATCCTGACTCAAAACACATCAATTATATTGGGATTTCTGGAAAAGGGTATGTATAGATTATCTGTGATTTCCTACATTGAAACACTACTTTTGCTTGATCACTGAGATTGTAGTATTTACTTCTACATGAATTGAGGTAAGTGTGCAGCTTAAAATAAGTGTCTTTTGGAGCAGGAAATGAAGGTATGGAGATTGGAGTGTTAGGAGTCAGGTTACTGTTTTTGACGTTTTAATGTAAATACATGAGTTAAAGTTAATAGATGTCAAGTTATTTGTTAGAGGTTATGTTAGGAGTCATGCAGGTTACTGTTTTCGATGTATTATATAATGAATTTTATTTGGTGAAACTTATGCACACAAATCTTATTTATATTCAATCACTTTAAATCTAATACCTTTAGTTATTTTGGTTTGGCTGCAATTCTGGTACTCTATTCACGGAATACGATATCTCACGAGGATGGTACAAAAACATTTAATAGGAGATTACTGACAGGGAGAAGGAATGCCGTTAGAAGTTCCTCATCTTTCATACTCTTTTGGTTTTTTAGCTTTTCCACATATTTATATAGTTTGGTATAGATGAGCCTACATTATAATGATATATAACATATACTTCTATTAACGGTGAAGGACGACCATTTAGTAAATCTGTAAACATCGAGTATGATTTAGTTTGATAAAATGTGTTTGTGCTTCTGTTTTATATTAAGTATCGTCTCTGATAGATGATCAAGTTATATTATTTATCGACAACAACAATGTTATAAACTGTCTTTGAAGTATTCTATCAAGAGTCTAAAGATATACATCATATAGATTTGTCTATATGCATCATTTTTTCTTTTTAGTTTGTTTCTTTAAATAATCGGTGACTCACTAGTGATACACTGAAATAATGTAATATCGTAATGTTTGTATGTGTAAACCAACACCACTCCCTCGCAATTTTGAAACCATATTCTTGTCGATGAGAAGAACCTTGCTGGAAAAAGGATGTCTCAAGGGCATCGACGAACCTTGCTGAAATCTTTGGATACCTCTACTTATCTATATGTCAAAATTTTGACCGAAAATAGATCTCCAGCTAGTAGAAGATCTATCAGACCATAAAAGCTGGATGTAACGCTCAAAAATAAACAGATAAACAACTGGTTAACCATTGGCCTGGCTTGCTATGTTGTAAGCACAGAAACTAGGAATAAAGTCAATCTAAACCATTCTATTATAACTAGAAGGGTACCCGCGCAATGCGGCGGCGGGTACCCAGTGACTATTTTTGTGGCGAGCAAATGTTTTTCATTTTAAACCTTTCTTATTTAGCATGTCCCAAATATTTTATAATGTAGTAGATATATGTTTTTCACAAGTAGAACGTTTAAATTAATAGTGTAAATAATTAGCACTTTTATTTTTCAAATTTTAGCATTAAATAATTGGTGGTTATAAGTTTAGTGAGCTTTTTTTATAAATAATTTTAATTAAAATATGTCATTATGAGAGAGGGTTACTTTATGGTTTAAATTAGACTTAAATTTTCAAATTTAACATTAATTTTCTAATTTTTCTTTTATAGTAATGTTTTTTGTCTTAAAATTTTAAGACTTCCTTTTATAGGAAGTCCCAAATACTTTATAATGTAGTATAGATGGTTTGAGATTAACAGTGACGAAGATACTAGTTAAAGGTTTAGGATGGTAGACACAAGAAAGCAAGAAACGAACATTTCCGAAAGGGAAAAACCGGCAAAACTGAACATGATTGATTGAATATAATAAATAGACCGTTATGTTCAGTGACATATTTTGTGCTCGAAATTTTATAAATGCATAAGCTTTATATTTTGTTAGAGAAAGTGATAAAGCATTCGTTTTAAGTTTTCAAAATACTAGATCTGAGAGGTGGTAAAGATGCTTAAACATTCACACCTCTGATAAGTCGCCAGTGTAAAAATAAGTAAGACTTGAAAAGATAATTGTCACAAGAAAATAGAATAAAAAGTGGGCTATGATTATTATTTACTGGTTTTGCATGTTTCTTGCAGGCAGGCTTATTCTTTTATTCTTCTATCCTTTACTTCCTGAGGTTAATTTGGCCATCAAAGTATTATGCCAGAAGTGGTCTCTTAGTCCATTGTTTAAACTTTGATGTGTTAAGGGGCAAGTACCTTAGCGATCATCAATTACTTTCTCGTGATAGTTAAATGGATTGATCAGGCCAACGCATTGTCAAATAGTTAAGTGGTTGATGGGTTGAGTTGGTCAGGAAAAACGATTTGATTATAGGTCAACCTCAACTCAACTCGTTAATTTAGCAAGTTAATACAAATCAGAATACCAAACTATTTGGTAAACAAATCTCTTTTATTTCTCGTATGTTCTTGTGGGGATGCCACAGATCTAGCTTGGTGACATAATGGTATTAGCTCGAAAATGACTCTCCGCGCACTCCTAGCTTGTAACAAAATAACCACACAACTCATGTTTCCGTACCTGCTCTAGGCACAATATCTCAGGCCACATCTTCAAGAATAAATAATTGCGACTCCTTGGGATTGGACAAGAAGACCTCGCTCCCTGGCAGAAAAATTGGAGTTCACTGATCTTCAAAACCTTTTAACCAGTCTCCACCTCTCTATGGATCAAGATATGTGGGAATTCACCCAAGACCCAACTCGAATTTTCAGTTAAGTCTATGCGGAAGACCATTTCCAACACAGTGGTTGATCCTACTTCTCAACAAACAAGATGGAACAAGCTCCTCCCCTCTAAAGTGAACATTCTTGCATGGTGTATCGCAAACAAAAGACTCCCGACCAGGGCCAATCTTGATAAGCGTGGGATCGACCTTGATTCTGTTCTATGCCCCATGTGCAGCAACGACATCAAAACGGAAAGCCATGTTTTGGTCTCATGCACAGTTGCCCAATCCGTATGGAAAGACGTTTTTAATTGGTGGAAGCTTTCATATTCTCAAATTAGTGTTCTTGAGGATGTCCTTTCCATGGCCGATCAAGCACCCTTGGAGAAACACCTAAGGAGCTTCTTTGATGTTACGGTCAACACAACCATGTGGTCCATTTGGAACTACAGGAACAAGGTCCTCTTTAATCTAAAGCGGCCTCAAAAAGTTCTCATTCTAAACGAGATCAAGCTTTCAACGTTTAATTGGATCTCGAGTAGAAGTAAAAACATTTCTTTTAGTTGGCTAGACTGGTTTAGTGACCCATGTAACTCTCTTAATTCAATTTTGTAATTGTTCCTTCTAGCTTCTTGATAGCCTTTTAATTTAATTCCGCCTTTCAAAAAAAAAAAAAAAAATGACCAAGTATCTTTACATGTCAAACTTGGTAAAATTTTGATTACATGGCGTGTTTGGCCTTGCCACTCAATCCACGGCATCCCACAAAATCTTACGAAAATCAAAAGTCTATATTATAAACTAGTTATAAACCCCGTGCACGCACGGGGTTTTTACTAAAAATTTTAGTTAACCAATAACATTCATAAAAGGGTTCCAAATAACAGCTATACATTATTTTTATAAACTCTATGTACATGATATTGTTTAAGCAAAGGAGACCTAACAAATGGAGCAAATGGAACAGAAAAAACCAACCGATATCGAACAAAACCAAACCTAATCGTTATTCGGTTCGGTTTCGGTTTTGTATATTTTTTTCCTTTTTTGTCGGTTTCCGTTCGGTTTGGTTTTTGTCGATTTTTTCGGTTTGAAATAGCTAATTCAACCCGCACCGAACTTTGTTATTCGGTTCGGCTTCGGTTTTGATATCTATTTCTCGGATTGGTTCTCGGTTCAAGTTTTTCCCTTTGTCGGTTTTCGGGTTGAGCCAGATTTTGTCGATTCAGGCCGAGTTTGACTCGTTGCTCACCCCTCATGTCTGCTTTTGAAACAATTGTTTAAGTTTGGTATTTTCTGGTTAAAGCAATGGATGTAAATCCATCTTTTGGTTAGTGAGCTCAAATATTGATCTTGGTTTCATCTTTTGTGAATTTTTATCACGTCAAAGAACACCTTTATTATGGCTTTCAATATACAACAATGATATGAATGATATAGTTCTATGATTTGTGGAATTCACGGGATAAATTTTGAAACCGTGAAATAGATAGAGATATACGGACACCTCTACGATTTTATTGATATGTTAAAATTGCAGGATTCGAAGTTATACAATTAAATCGATTGGTATTAGATGTCTAAAGTGTTTCTGCTTGATAAGAGCAAGCAGGTGCCCCTCCAACAATAGCTATTCATAAGACTTCAATTAAGGAGCTGAAAATATATATATTAACCTTTTTTTAACATAGTAATGCATGTATTTGGCGAAAATCTGAGACATGTTATAATAACCTGGAATTTGACGTAGAAATTGACAAAGAGATAACAATAGTGATGTCAAGTGACTACATCATAAACATTCAACCACAAATACTAATGTATATTTCATTTCAATTGATTTTTGGGTTGAGTTCACTTAAGCAAATGAATGGGAACAATGGAAAGAGAAATTAAGATGCACACCTGTTTCTCAAGCATTTTTTTGTTCATGTACCCTTTACTTAAAATCCAACTTTACACATTTAATCAATTAAGTGCCAAAGAAGGATTTAAACAGATAAAGTCTGACCTTTTAAATAGCTCAATAAAATTCTTACCTCAATTATCATTTTCTGATTGTAGATGGTTAAATGGTGATCCACAAATCATACTCTATATGACACTTGAGCAAGCATCCACCACAAAAACAAAAGTTAATTAAGCTTTGCGCATTGATTAAGATTGAACTTCAAGGAACACAACGAAGTACTTTTTTTTCTCTAAAGATCTGTGCGTCGAGAAAAAGAAATCAATGGACATTCCAAATTAAATGACGATAATAACATTTCAAACTGTTTTTTATTACAGAAAATAGCATTTCATTCATGCTCCAATGTAACTGAGATACATAACTAACTAAAATCATCCCAAACATAATCACCTATTTGATCCAAAACAAAAAATACAGTATTGTATAAACTTTACACAATATCTTCCCTGGTGGCCTGGACACAGATATAAATGAATGGGATTTAAACGGAAATTAGAAATCGGAAGTCTCTTTTCAATCTACACAGAAGCAAATTTTTTTTTTTTATTTTTTATTTTTTTTATTTTTTTTGGAATTCATCAATTATAATATTCTATACAAAGAGGAAAAGAGATTCATCTTAGTTTAATAAGAGACAAAAATGAGTGACTTTGATGTACTAATTGTAATTTATAATTTATTAAAAAAAAAAATCCTATATCAGACTAAATAACTTCCATGATATGCTTGGACACGGAAGATATTTACCTTGCACATATCCGGATCAGGTTTCATATTTCCAAGAACTATGCATGAGCCTCCCATCTACAAACTTGGCTGCTTTTTTACGTGTTGTATGAGTGTTTTTGGACCATGCATGAGCCTGAGCTGACATCATTAGATTTCATGTTAGAATTCCTATAGTATGAGGAAGAAAAATTACTTGACTTTTTCAGTATACATAATAGCAATTTAAAATGCAAAGAGAAAAACAAAATTAAGTATTCTGAAGTGTAATAACATACTTTCAAGGAGTTAAATAACCTCAAATTTCTACTCAAAACTCTAATAAGCAATTTGTTCAGGCTTTATTAGCATGACTAATTTCAATACTTTATAACATATAAAAACGAATTACCTTTTGTCAAGGACAATCTATCATTCTATCCTTCGCATGAACTCCATACAAAAGCCTAGAGTAATATAATGAAAACCCAATGCCCAGATTTATAAACATTATATTAGAAATAACACAGCAACAGCTGGTACGTGTAGTTCCTCTACCAAATCGGTCAAAACTTTGTTGCCACCGGTTTGACCTGAATATATTATAAACTTATAAAGTTGAATCAAAGACGACTCAATGAATATACAAATTTTAGTAGTGGCTACTATCAGTCAACACTTTACAACACATATTTCTGATCTATGACAACGAATACCTACCATGAGATATGCACCATCATCAAGCCAGTGATTCTCCTTTGTTGCTCCATGACCACTGGTCTCAATCGCCAAATGTGACTCCTCGCCAACAGAATTCTGTGAAGGATGCCCGGTCAACACAATAGTAAATTCGAAATTCAAGTAATTTGATTGTTTGTACTTTGTATAGAATTTGAACATTCAGCAGATATTAAATATTCTCAAGTCTTACCCGACAAATTGCTTCATGAATAACTTTTCATACCCTCTTTTGAACCTATGGTGCTTTCCTCCTGCAAGAATTTAGGAACTTTCAGTTCTTTACATGCACACTTCGGGATCGATTATGCGGTTTTTGGTCATCCATGTTCAGCCCTAATTAAATCTAGTAAACTGTGTGTGTAACCACAACTAATGAATTATGTAGCAACACATTAAGCCAATGTTTTTTTTAAAGAAATTACATACTGCCTTTGTGTTGATATTCATTACGCATTAACTTACAGCAAGTGATTACAACCCTCAATTTATACCCTTCTAATGTTTAATATACCTACATTAGCAAAAATGATAAGTGATCCAATAAACATGAATGGAACACATAAAGGATGTTCATGGTTTTTATATAGAGGGAGTGCTTGATATGCCTCCATTAGCAAACATACAACACCAAATTATTTAACCATTTTTAACAACGTGTGAAGTTCTTGAGGCTATTTATAAGTATATAATAATGTGACCCGTTCTTCTGTCGAATTGGTAATATGCCTAAAAAAACGAATATATCAAAAACTAAAACTGTTTTGTTGTAGCTAAAAAAAACAATGAAAAGAATATACCAGCAAGTCCATCTGTGCAAATGAAGTAACTTGTCAGTTCTTTTGGCATACTTCTTCAAAATCTTTATAGTACCTGAAGGGTAATAAGATGACAGAAAGGTTACTCCCAAAACTACGGATGATATGTATGGCAACTCTAAAAACAAAATCTAATTTTGAATCGTTTTAAAAAACCTCTGTACAACAGGTCGCCACCACCTGGTCTTCGATCACCACCTTTGCCGTTGCTCGCTGGTCGCCGTTAACCGCCGCCTGGTTGACTGTCACTGTCGCTGTCGCTTGGTACCCTAGTAATATCACATAATATATTGAATATTAACACCTCAATTTGATGAATTGAATGATTAATTTTTTAAACCAAAAATATATCACCTTTGTATTATGTCGTTTTTGTATTGATTTATTAGTGATTCAAGGTACACTACAAAATTAATGCCATTTGGTGACTGAAACATTTTGTGACTGAATAATAAAAAAGTCAATAAAAGTTTTCCCGACTAAATATAATCATAAAAGTTTAATTATGAGATAAGTCAATAAAAAAGTCTTTGCTTCTTTCACTCGACCCACACACAAATCTCACACACTCACCTCCAAACGTACTCCGTCACCGAAACCCTAACTCCGCCGTACTCCGGCCACACTCCGTCACCACCTCAGATGACCGGAACCATCGACGGCACCGTATTCGATCACTATCATCGTAACCGTCGCCGATCTCCGTCGTAAATCACTTTATCAAGTTAGGTATCATAAAACAATTAATTTACATATTATTTTTAATTTTGTGCTAGTTAAAGTTATATGATCATATTCATATATAATTTTGACTGAATAATTGATCAATTGAAACATTTGTTAAGTTAGGTTTTGACTGAATAATCGATCAATTGAAACAGGTTTTCACTTTTGTAATCATTGTTGATTAGGTTTTAGGACTTTATTTTGTGTATAATGGAAGAATGGTATGTTTTTAGGTTTTGAATTTTGAGAAATTGTGTCCGTTATCATAACGAATTGATTACACGCGCATTGAAGCTAGGCGCGTGTTTGCTTGAAGCTGGTAATCGATCTGCGAGGAGCTGCTCGTCTGATCATAACGGTGTCGTTTGGCCGTTATCACCTGATTTAACTATTAAGGTAGTCTAGTTTACAGCTTATTATTTCATTTTGATTATATAATTTTATTTAATTTTGAATTTAATATAATTTTGAATTTGTGATGATTTGTTGTTGTGTATCTCGAGCGTAATTCGTTTGTATTGATTACTCAATTTAGCGTTTTAGATTATTGATTATAGACGCGTAATACTTACAGTGTTTACGAAATTATGCGCGGTTTGTATTTGATTAGTTATGTGATCGGATTGTTCTTGCGTCTTTTGATTAGGCATCAACGTTACATAGGCAAAGTTAAAGATGTTGTCGTCTCTACTCATGAGAACGGTATCGCCTCCCTTGATCTCCGCTGTGGAGACATTTGTAATCCCCTCCTTATTTTACTTTGGGGGTGTTTGTTTAAACTTATATAGCCGCCTTATTAACTTATTGATATATCATGTTGACTGAACGTGTGTTAATTGCTCTGTAAATTTATAGTTATGCTACTATGCGAATACAATAAAAAAGGCAACTGAATTAAAGTGTTTGGTTTTTTTACCTTGTCGGGTATTCTGTGTTGATGAGAAATGTTCTTAAAGTGTTTGTTTTAATTTTATGTGTATCAAGCTAATTGGATGATCATGTTGAATATAGCGGTAGTATAATATTGAAGTTGTTGGACTTGGTGTGACATTGTTTTGTTCTAAATGTTGCAACAAACTGGATTTAAGTTTTTAGGTTCTTTGTTGTGTTTGATTTTGTTATTGTTCCAAGGTGTTTTTTCTAAGCGTAATGGCTTTAGTATCTTCGGATTGTGTATTGTTATGGTGCATTTGCAGACCAATATATAATTCCTATTAACTGTATTTTTATCAATGTTTTATTTTAGTGTTTTTGGTGTATATGATATAGATACCGATTTTCATGACTCGAATATATCTGCAATTTAATAGCTCATGCAATTTGTTGAATGACTGATTTAACTCTGCTATGCAGTTTGATATCTGCTTACTTATTCTAACTTTTTACTATTGTTTCTTTTATTGTAGGTGTTCGTCAAGTCCCAAAAGTCAAGTTCTTACTTCAAGAGGTTTCAAGTCAAGTTTAAGAGAAGGAGAGGTGTGGATTAGTCTTCATTAGTTGTTCAAACATGAATTTATCAGTTTTTTTAAAAGTCTTTTGTTTATTTGTTACTAATGTATATGGTTTTTGATTTCTAATGCAGAGGGTAAGCCTGATTACCGTGCTAGAGTCCGGTTGATCAACCAGGACAAGAACAAGTACAACACCCCCAAGTACCAATATGTTGTCCGATTTGTATCCTTCTGATCTCTTACGTAATGGCTTACTCTTATGTAGAACCTGAGGTCTTATTTAGTGTCATTTGTGAATGCAGAGTGTGCGTTTTGGAGAATTAACAGAAGTTGCAGAAAGTTCACCTTGTAAGGGTACAACTTGATTCCACGACACAGACTTGTGAACCACCGATACAGACTTAATTCCACTAACTGAACAACAAGTATTCCTAGTTTCTAAGCTAGCATGACTCCAATACAGCCTGATAGATCAGGTTGATACCAACGAACAACATTCATCTTAGTGATTTGAAGCCTGACTTCTGTTTCTAGCAAGTGAAAACAAATGTTTCAGGAACATGTTGTGGTTGAGCTTATAAAATCATGCACTGTGTTCCAGGTTCCTCAAAGCAATGCATTTGGTGGCGTCATTTTGCAGTCTCCATCGTCACTCAGTATCGACCAAAGTGAGATGTTTTCTTTGTACTTATTCCCAGGGCCTGATCTCAGCAAAAAGGTTGGTTTTGAATCTGTATGCTTCTCTTGTGTGAACGATGAAATGATGCTTGAACAGAGCAGTAGTTCTGTTAGGATGCTAATTCTTGTTATTCATATAAAAGGTGATCAGGAAGGAAGTGCTTTTGATGCCGCATTTGCACAGGGAACATTAGGGTGCTTTTAGTTGAAACGGATGGGGCCATTGAAGATGAAAGACAAATTTGTGAAGTTATGAAAAAGCAACTAAGAAGTCAAGGATCAGAGCTTTGTCCACGCATTTGCACGTTTGGTATAGGTAATAATATATTCATCAAGTTCCTACTATTTCTTACTCTTGCATCTTACAATCTCACAGGGAACATTAGGGTGCTTTTAGTTGAAACGTCCCTGTTTTCTACTTGATGTATATGTTATGAGTACGCAGTTATATTAAGCTTTTGGGTAGTGAACTGGAGGTTCAACTTTGCATTATAGTATTCTGGACATTTTTTTGATTCATGGATCGTCGTAATTAGCATGTTTCTGTAATCTGGTGTAGGTTCATTCTGCAACCAATACTTTTTGCGAATGCTTGGGGCCATTTTGATGCCGCGCCTGACGCAGGTAATTCATTTTTTTTTCAACCCAGGGAAAGATTTTGTGCGTAAAGCTTGTTTGTTTTAAAAGCTAAATGAGTTTGAGAAGTCGTTTGATTTAATGAAATGGCGGCAGCTATTGTGATTTGTGAAGTTACTAATGATAAACAGGCAAATGTATGTTTGATCAGATTCAGTTTTAGCTCAAATGGAAGCTTTGTTTTCCAGAGCTGCCTCAACGGTTGTGCTGAACATTGAAATTGATGGTCTAGATGATCTTGATGCTCTTGAGGTATGGTTTCATTTCTCACGCATTATGTGTTCATGGAAACTTAGGTTTATTCTATTCATGAGTCCCTTGTCATAAAATTTACAAATTTGTGACTTGAGTTAAATGTCCTTTACCCATATTTCTCTTACATAAGTATCTTATGTACTTAATATTTTTCTAAATATATTTTTCTATTTTCTAGTGACATGTTAAATTTTGATGGGATAAATGATGAAGCATTTACTTGCCGAAGGAATGATTGATAGGGCAGAAGCTAAGGAAGCTGCTGAAAGAAAACGGAAGGTTCGTTATTTGTTTTACAAATCTTTATACGTTTTTCAGCGTCATATTCTTATAGTCATTGATGAGATTTTTGTTGTTAGCAGATGGCGATTGATGAAAACTATATATATTTTGATACCATATTTGCAGCTGCTTGCTGGACTGATCTGAAGCAGTTTACTACCGGGTTGATATTAAGGAGCATTTCTCGGGGGCACGACTATTGTACCTGCACATGGTTAGTTGCTTATGATTGACACATACATATCAAGCTTGTGTGCTCTTGACATATGAATACTGATACATAGATTATGTTTTCCACTTTTCAGACCATCCAGCATATGCAGTGATGGGGTGATGCTTGTGGTGGGTCCTTGGTCGAAGAAACTGGTAAGGTATTAGGATGTTAGTAGAGTGATCTTCATTTGGTGATCGCAATCACACACAGAACAAGTGTCAAATTATTTGTTTGCTAGTTCGTTTCATTATTTATATCCACTTTGTGCTCTGTATAACATGCGAGAACCATTTGCTTCATATGTAGAAATATACATTTTGGAAATGGATGAATTTGAGTTGTTTTCGACTTGTTTTAGGCAATAAAGTTACTTTGTGGTTTCATATATGTGATTTTCTTATAAATTCATGTTTTATATAGTTTGTAAACAAATACAACATATAAAATAAGAAAAATGCAGTAGAAATAAAAAAAAAAATTGGTCAAGACTTTTAGTGACTGAATTATTCAGTCACTAAACAATTGTTTTAAGTATTTGGTTTTGGGACCTATATTGACACATAACGATCAGACACAAAATCTGACAGACCTTTTGTGACTGATATAAAGTGTCAAAAAAGACTTTTAGTGATGGTGCCTCTAGTGTCTCTTTTTCTTTCAGTGGGAGAAGACCAAAATGCCTTTAGTGACTGATTTTAGGCTTTTTCTGACACTTTTTTTCAGTCACTAAATGGCATTTATCTTGTAGTGGTAGTTGATGATTAATCACACTTAAACATCATCATGATTTTGATTTTGAAATAATTAACAAAAGAGAGCAACAAAGTTAACCATGCCTTCGAATCAAGCATAACCTTAAAACAATAACGCCTAAATCAAGTACAAAAATTGTTAGATCAATATTAAGGTTTATAATTGAACTTAGCTGATATTAAAAGATTAATTCCATAGAGGAAAAAGTGGATGGATTCAAAATTTTGGTTTTTTGATTGTTGATTTAGGGTTTGGACGTGTTGATGAATTGTGGTTTTGAGTGTTGATTATATGAATAGTGTCTAGAATATGTGTTTTGGATAGCACGTACCAGGAAGAGTCCGTATTTTTTTTTAAATTGCTCTTTTGGCTCACAATTAAAGAAAATATCATTGAGGCCCATGTGTATTTCATATTTTTTTACATGTGAGTAACAAAGCGTTTTTTTTTTGTTTTATTTTAGGCAAATTAAGAAATAAATAGCTTTTAATATTTTTCTACACCTAAAAATAAAAATCTAATTAAAAAAATATTGCCAAATAAGGAATGGTTTAATTTTTTTGAAATGAAAAATTCCCGCCAGGGGTTTTGTTTTATTATATAAAAGATTTCTCTAAATCAAAACCAGTTACATATGTTGGACCATCAATGGGCCAAAAAATGGGCCGTACAAATTTGCCTTTTCAAAGGTTTTAGCCCAAAAACTAATTTGGAGTTTATTATATAATCTTATGTTTCATGCATATCTGTCGTTATCAAACCCTAATAATCATCGTGGTAAGAATAATGTTAGACAACATACCTTACGATATCCAAGCAGAAATCATTAAAAAACTTCCTGTCAAACCATTGATTCGATTCAGATCGGTTTCGAAACAATGGAATTCTGTTATTGGTAGCTCTAAGTTTATTGCTGAGTACAACACTCATCAAAAACATAAACATCGTCTACTTGTAAGTAATCTTGCATCTGTTTATTCTGATAGAGAATATGTATCAATCCTAGATGATGATACTTTCCCTCAACACAAGTTTTCACTTACTGTCCCCACGTCTGTTAACTTACTTAACGAATCAACAATAGTTAGCTCTCAAGGCTTGTTATTTGTGCATGGTGATGATAGATGCTCAGGAACCAGTAAAGCCCTTATTTGGAATCCTACTATTAGAAAATCGGTTGATATCGATGTGTGTTGTGCCGACACTTGTTTTGGTTATAGAACTAATACTTATTTTTATTTTGGGGTTTGTCCTGACACTTGTGACCCTAAGATAGTCAAGTTTACATATAATCGATATTCGAATAAACGGGACCCTATATTAGAGGTTTTTACATTAAGCACAAATGCTTGGAGAAGACTATCCAAGAATTTACCTCGTGAATGTATATTCTTTGCACCAAATCAGGTTGCAATCGATAGGTTTATGTATTGGATTGCTTATGAAATTATAAATGTGGATGTTGGATATCAGTCGTGGTATAATCAGAAATTAATTGTGTCATTTGATATGACAAGTGAAGAATTTACGGAAATTTCCCTGCCCGCAAGTTTAGCTGTCGGTAAGGGAAGTTATTCGAATTTATATAGCATAAGGGACTCTCTTGTTGTGGTTCACTATAAAAAAGAGCCCGCGGGCAAACGAGTTCATAGTGTATGGAAGATGATGGAACATGGTGTTTCAAAATTATTCATAAAGCTATACACCATTAACACAACCTATGAGATAAACCATGTACGAGGATTTAGAAAGAGTGGCGAACCTTTAGTTGAAACCAAAAATTATCGTCAAACGGATCTCTTTGCTTATGAACCTGACTCAAAACACATCAATTATCTTGGGATTTCTGGAGACGGGTATTGTAGATTCTCTGTGATTTCCTACATTGAAACACTACTTTTGCTTGATCATTGAGATTGAAATATTTACTTCTACATGAATTGAGGACAAAGATAATGGGAAAATTTCTCACATGTGACATTTAGAGCAGGAATGGTAGGTATGGAGATTGAAGTGTTAGGAGTCAGGTTACTGTTTTTGACGTATTAATGTTAATAGATGAGTTAAAGTTATCGATATCAAGTTATTGTTTTATCAGTTGTGTTAGGAGTCAGGTTACTGTTTTTGACTGTTTTCGATGTTTAATTTAATGAATCTCACTTTTTCTTTGGTGAAACTTATGCACAAAAATCTTGTTTAAAGTCAATCACTTTATATCTAATATCTTTAGTTATTTTGGTGTTGCTGCAATTCTGGTACTCTATTCATGGAATACGATATCTCCCGAGGAGGGTACAACAGATAACATATACTTCTATTAACAGTGACGGACACCTAGAAACAGATAAACAACTTGTTAACCATTGGCCTGGCTTGCTATGTTGTAATTAAGGACAGAAACCAGGAATAAAGTCAATCAAACCATTCTATTATAATGGCTGGTTTGTCGAGATTAAGAGTGACGAAGATACTAGTTAAAGGTTTAGGATGGTAGACAAAAGAAAGCAAGAAACGACATTTTCCGAAAGGGAAGAACCGGTAAAACTGAACATGATTAATTGAATATAATCAATAGACCGTTATGTTTAATGACATATTTTGTGCTGGAATTTTTAAAAATGCATGAGTTTTCTATTTTCTATCTGAGAGGTGGTGAAGATGCTTAAACGTTCACACCTCTGATAAGTCGCCTGTCAAGTTAGACCCAATACCGAAAATTGTATGGGGAGGTTAAATAGAATATAGTCAATTACCTACAAGGTAGAAAGGGGCTTTGATTTGACCAAAGGTAGAAAGGACCTCGGTTTTGTAGGGAGTGAAGATTCGCTAGAACTGGTGCCTTAGACATTGTTTAAACTTTGATGTGTTCAGGGGCTTAGCGATCATCAATTACACGAGACAGTTAAATAGATTGATCAGGCCAAACACATTGTCAAATAGTTAATTGGTTGATGGGTGGAGTTGGTCAGGTTTAACGGTTTAAATCATAGGTCAACCTCAACTCAACTCGTTAATTTAGCAAGTTAGCACAAAACAGAAAACCAAACTAATTGGTAAACAAATCTCTTTTAGTCCTCTTATGTTCTTATGGGGATGCCACATATCTAGCTAGGTGACACAATGGTATTGGCTAGAAAATGACTCTCCGCGCACTCCTAGCTTGTAACAAAATAAAAGGACTCGACCAAGTATCTTTACATGTCAAACTTGGTAAAATTTTGATTACTTGGCGTGTTTGGACTTGGCACTCAAATCCACGGCATCCGACAAAATCTTACGAGGATCAAAAGTCTATATTAGAAATTTCTGTAAATCAAAACCAATTACATATGTTGACCATCAATGGGCCGTACAAATTTGCCTTTTCAAAGGTTTTAGCCCAAAAATTAATGTCGAGTTTCATTATATAATCTTATGTTTCATGCATATCTCTCGTTATGAAACCCTAATAAGCATCGTGGAAAGAATAATGTCAGACAACATACCTTACGATATCCAAGCAGAAATCATTAAAAATCTTCCTGTCAAATTATTGATTCGATTCAGATCGGTTTCGAAACAATGGAATTCTTTTATCGGTAGCTCTAAGTTTATTGCTGAGTACCACACTCACCAAAAACGTAGACATCATCATCTACTTGTAAGATTCCACCGATCATTGTAAAATTTTGACGAAAATTATGTTTCGATCATAGATGATGAAACTTTCCCCCAACACAAGTTATCACTAACTATCCCCGAGTCTATTAATACACTTAGGGGACCATATATAGTTAGCTCTCAAGGCTTGTTATTCGTGCAAGGTTATGATAGACGACAATTCTCAGAAAACTGGAATGCCGTTATTTGGAATCCTACTATTAGAAAATCAGTTAATATTGATCTGCGTGGTGTGTGTTCTTTTTTTGGAAGGGAAGGGGATGGGAAGGGATGTGAAGGGCAAAGTAGGGGATGAGATGGGAAGAAAGTGGTTATTTATTTTTGTGTTCTTGAGTTTTTTTTTAAAGTAGCAAATAATGGAAAGGAAGCTACGCAAATTACCAATATACCCTCATACTACCAATATGCTACTTCACAAAGACAAGAAGCTAATACGTATTACCGATTATGAAATGAATTTGAATGAGAATTCACAAGTTGAAGTAGTAGCCAATGAAGCGGCTTTTATTCCAGCAACATGATTTACATTTTTGTTGACTTACTACGGAGTATTTCACATTTACTTTCGGATGTCAATATGTACCTATTCAACTTTGTTGAAGTTTCAATCAATATTTGCAATTTTTGTAACAGAAACAGAAAAAACAAGTAACAAACCAATACTTTTATGTAAACTGCAGACGCATGTAAACCATCAGCTCATGCAAATCAAAATTGACATATAACGTTTTTGAGCCAATAGCCATATTTGTCTCTTATTTACTTGAACCTGCCACAGTTTCTTGGTTGGTCGACCACATTTAATATTAAAGCATGGTTAGGGGTCTTTGCTCTTTAAGTGTTTTGCCATATTTATCCACTTGCAACCACAAGACTATAAAGAAATGATGCTCGAGTACTTAATATTAAGCTCTTTTGCCAAATTTAAAATATTAATTATAACAACTATCTATATCTATCAATTACTACAATGTCAAATGCAAAATTAATTAAACATAAAGTTATAAGTTCAACTGCAATACAAGACCATACAATACAACAGAATAATAAGCAACTCTACTCTACAACACTAAACATCAGATTACCAGTCTTTTGTGGATATATGGATTGGATATTTCAAAACATATACGCTCTGAGCATGAATATGAGGATAATATTGTAATTTTATTTGAGGCATGTAATGTTGAAACCCGTTTCCCTTCCCAATCCGCCCAAAATTGGACGGAACAAAATAACACTCAAAAATCCATCCCTTCGTGCCCTCCCACCTTCCCGTCCCCTACCGTTACATCATTAAAAAAAAACTCAAGAACGCCTTTTTTTTTATTTCCCTTCCCCTCTCCTTCCATTACTTTAAAAAAAACTCGAGAACAGACCGTTTAGGTTCCAAATAAAGTTGTGGATACACAGGACACTATATTTGAGGTTTTTACATTGAGCACAAATGCTTGGAGAAGACTATCCAAGAATCTACCTCGTGAATGTCTTCAATTTACACACGATCAGGTAGCAATAGATAGGTTTATTTATTGGCTTGCTTATGAACCGGTTCATGAGGATGACGGATATCAGTCGTTGTATCCGCGGAAATTGATTGTGTCATTTGATATGACAAATGAAGAATTTACAGAAATAAACCTTAACGATAGTTTACAAGCTGATCGACCAGGCAATTATTTCAGAATATATAACATTAGGGAGTCTCTTGGTGTGGTTCAACATAACGAGAAACACGGTTATAGTGTATGGAAGATGGTGGAACATGGTGTTTCAAAATCGTTCACAAAGCTATACACCATCAACATAACAGATGTGATACAAGAAGTATATGGATTTAGAAAGAATGGCGAACCTATAGCCGAAACGGACAATAATAGCGATCATATTTACCGTTTTGCTTATGATCCTGATTCAAAAAACATCAATTGTATTGGGATTCCTGGATCAACACGAGATTATTAGCCCCCTACTTTGTATTCTTACATCGAGACTCTACTTTTGCTTGATCACCAAGATTGTACATAGTATATATCGACATCAACATGGATTGAGGACAAAGATAATAGCAGGCTAAGTACGTGTGGAGCTTAGAACAAAGTAACTTTTGAAGCAGTCAATTAAGTAAGGTATGGAGATTGAAGTGCAAGTATAGTTTAGATTAGTTAAAGGATAACTAATAAATTTTATGTGTTACTGTTGAAATTATATACTAACATGACAATCAGTAAATAATCACAAAACATCAAAGTATACATGCGAAAGCGTATAGGAAAAATTAACGAATAATTAATTAACATAAACAAGAATATGCGTACATTTCTTGATTCTAGCCGAACAAGAATCAAATCCACAATCTAGCAATTAGGATGAACCCTAATTAGGGTTTGAGTGCTAGTCGACTTAATAAAGTCGAATAGTGTAAATCACCAAAATCCAAAATAGGATTTCTCTACGATCATGTACGCGCGTATTGTTAGCGATTTAATTAGAATGCTAGTTCAAGTCACAATTAAATATATATACGAAACCTTTTACTTGCATCTTTCAAATACATATATGCAAGGAATGAATACATGAATATATGCATGTGCTTGACATTATCTTGCATATTAAATATTCATGAAACCAATACTGTCACACATGTATTATAAATTCATGCATATGACTATTCAATAAAATCATGGCATGAATTGATAATCATTATTAAACCGAATTTAGCAATTGGATAATACATTGTCACACATGTATACATGCAATTGACTTTTCGGATTAATATATCATGCAATGGAGTTGTTATTCATGTCTGTGTCGATCGTCTCTCTCCCATCGAATGAGACAAAGGGTGTGTTTATATAGCATTAAAACTTGTCCAACAAGTCATTGCAAGCACCTCTTTAAGTTTTAAAACTCGACACTCAACCCCCTCGTTTTTCTTAGTTCGACCATATAAATATTTTGTGACGTAATATAATTAAATCTCATACGCAACACGTGCAATCCAATAGGTCTCGAGTTCGATCCTAACACACATCTATTAATATTTTGTCCATTAAACCAACAACTCCCACTTGGACATATCTTAATAGTGTGATCACATCGGTTAGCGTCTAGCAACACTTTGATGCCTCTAGTACAACTCGAGTAAGGTCTCATGGAAAAAACCTTTTAACGATTTCTCATTATTATTATCCTTTTGTTTCTAATACCATGTTAAATAAATATATGGAATTAAGTCATTCTTTATTCAACCATTATGTTTCTCGTTATAAGTAATTGAGCAAGATTACCAAATCTTCTAAACATATTTAGGGGAGATTTTGGGCATGGCCATGCAAACATCTTGTCAACCCTACGAGAGGCCCAGCAGTATTAAACTCCAAAATAAATTTTGAAGGAACAAATTCTATTTTGACTACAAGAATAACCCATAAACTTTGCAACACTTCAGGAAACAACCCTTATGAATACCAGTTACGTATAGCGTTACGTTGCTCCACAGAAGTGCACTACATTCATGACACTTACCTGGTATCTCAAGTCTGAGGATAACTATTCATGATTTACTTAATAACAATATCCATAAAGTAAAATCATGTAGTTGGGATAAGTCCTATATTCAATTCATTGAATATCATCTGAAATTGGTATGCATTCTCATCAATATACTTTCAAGTATATTCTACCATATCTCTCAGATTTGTCTTAGTTTAATGATACTCCCATATCATTAATTGACAACGGACGATTTAGAATAAATAAATTTATTCACGGATTAAACATGCAAATATAGGATACAATATATTATAAAATCAAACATACCAAGTATTTGATTTATTATAACAATTGTTTAACATCCCTTATCCAAATACCAAATAGATCAATGCATGAAAATTCTTGTTGATGAATTATGCCTCAAGTAATGACAATCATACTTGTTGACAATGCATAAATCAACCAACTTGATCTATCGTAATTTTGAGAATACTTATTTTAAGAATTCAATTAATGAAGTCCTTGTATGTGTGCATTCAACAATCCACATAATAATTCATAAAGTGTGTGACATCCTCTATCACCAATTTATGACAATTTAAACTTTCAAACATTTTAAAGTTTAAAGTATTCTTATTCTTTTAATGTATAATGCAACTGTGCTCTTAGTAGCACACCTAGTTTACATAGTCATTAACAAGGATGAAATCCTACCATGACTAGTATTGAGTGTCATCTCAATTAAACCAGCATCATTGTATACAAACAACAATATGCTTATTAAAACTCCGTAAACTTTTAATATCTTATTGTGTAATGTTTGATGTTTTCCAAACTTTCAAGTTTGAAGCTGATGACAATTTGCACAACATTTGATATATTGTTCATCCCTAGAATCTAGGAGCAATTCCAGGCTGAGTATGTAATTCTATTAGAATATTCATTACACAAGTTATCTAATAACTTTTAGTTAGATATCAATGTTGTCAAATCACTTCTTATTCAAGAATGATACAACAATTTTAAACATGATGTACATGATGAATCTACATGTCAAACTTAGATTTCATTCATGTTCTATCTTGTCAAAAGATGTTTATCCATTTCTCAAATAATATATCATGTTTTATTAGAATCATTTATTTTACTGCACATGTTTATTAATAATAAACATATATTCCAAGGTTGTATGTTTTAATCCTTAAATCTTATAAGTGAAGTTTCATTCCAATTTAAGACTTAACATTTAGCTTACAAGGAATGTTACTTCCTATATGTTACACAACATATAAGATTTAAAACCTTAACATAATACTCCCACTAGCTTTCAGGAATACTTAAAATTTATCTTATTTCAATTATAAATCAAAACTAGGATTTAATAATTAACATAAGAATAATTTCATAGATGCATGCATTTATCCATTCATGAATTATTGCACTTCATACACTTCCAAAGATTATATGAATTCAAAAAACCTTTCAATTACTTACCTTCCTCGCTCAAGTAATTTCTCAAGAAAGAGTTTTGATATTCCATTGTCATATTTCATATTCATGAAAACAATTATGACCATTATCATCTTTATATGTATTTAATGTGTCTATGAAAGAATATTCAATCACAATTATTTGCTTAAGTATGATTAATAATCTTGTCATAAAACATGCATTAAATATGTGTACAATATTATCCATGTGATTTCTACATAGAAATTCAAACCACTAGGGTTTTTCATCTCTTTGAAGAAACTCATTTCCATTCTCTAGTCTAACTATTAAGATAAACCAAATTTCCAAAATTGATTATCTTTATGGACAGCATCTTTAACATTCATAGTATGAGTAATTTACCCAATTCAATATTTGGTAATCCATCATAATGATTATCAGGTTTACTATAATCCTGTAACTCATATTTCTCAGCATATAAGTCAAATATCTGAGATATCCTTGCAGATCTATGAATGAAAATTCCATCATCATGAGGTCTATCATTTACATGTCTAACCTCATCATGATATTTACTAGTGTGTTTTAGAAGATTATGTATCTTGTAATTTTATCTTTCAAGATAAAAAAAAACTCCCACTTGCCTTTTGTAATATATATAGACTATCTATATATACTTAGCAATTAGAGCAAAACTACATTGTTCTCTTTTTGAGATATTACAAATACACATTGATAATTCATGACTTTACTTTGTTAATAACCTATTCATAAATAGTTTAACAAATTCAGAATCTTCAATTTTAAAACTTAATGTGATTCATCACATTCCATAATAAAATGGTGTTTTATTAATCTTCTAGGTTGGAGTCATATTGAGTATATTTAATCTATACTCAATTTCTAACCTTGTTACTTTTTAAGAAAGAAGTTATGGTTATCTTGAATCAAACAAATCAAATATACTTTGATTCTCCTAACTGAACATACCATCAACTTGTGGTATTCATTAGAATTAATATTGTAAGACAATCTAACAATATATAAGATAAACATATTCCTTTTGTCTTATCTATTTACCAACTAAGTCAACTTAATGGTATAATAGATTTTCCAAGCCAATTGCATGCTTTATAACATAAGTACTTTTTAACCAAGTCACTTCATATTCATGTCATATCAAGAAACATAAACTGTTATAATCCCATTATACGTTATACATCATTGATCAACTCAATGACTTCTTGTATATGCCTTAATTAAAAAACATAACAAGTTAACGTCTTACTTTATTATAAGTCTTAAAAGACTTTATGTTTATGTCTTTACAATGAATCATAAACATGTTTAACTAAAGTAATTATGAACACAACTCTTGGTTTCAATAGAAATTTCAAGTTAATTTATTTACTTCACAATAATGTAGGACTACATTATCTTTCATTTATGTCATTCCAAAATACATAAACAAATTGAAGTAGTATTAGATTACTTCATTTATGTCATTCTAATAATACATAAATATCTAATTTTAAGTAGTCTTATATATCATTTTGACACATGTTCTAAATACTTGTCTAATTTAAAAACTGCAAATATGTTCATGTAAGATCTGACTTTACATAAAGATTTACCTTTCGATCACAATCTCGCCAAGTTCTGACATGACGTAAATTGCAACATCAAGTGTTTCTAGAATTAGATATGTAAAAGTCATGTTAGAACGTTAGTCTCTTACCTTGCAGTCAAGAGAATCCGTTAAATCATATACCTATATGTTGTACCTTGCACACACTATAGATTTCTCCCACTTGTGCATGGAACAACATCATGTAGCAGATAAACAACACGACATATGTTTGTTTATGTGACTAATATGATTGTGTCATTGATATTAGCATAACTAGTAGATATAGAACCACTTCATTGTCTAATAAGGAAACGTACATGACTATCCTTGAAAACATAAGTGTCTACAAGTGGAAAGTAATTATCTTAAGACATTCTAGAGATAATCTGGGTTACTACCAAGATGACAAAGCTTGTAACTCCGACTGAATTAGAGATCATTACATTAATTCCTTATTCAGTAATAAGAACAAAATACTCCCACTGGATTTGACAACATTGTAAGTGTAGCATTAACCAGTGAAAGAAAATAGTGTTCTATTTTACTTTCCTACACCTTTGAGAAAGTCCATACATAACAATTACTTATGTACTAAAAGAGTGTATTCTACTATGTAGATGATGAATTATCCATCAATGCTATTAACTTGGAAAATTGGGCATGCAATTTCTTTCTAAATAGTTCTACTATTCCAACAATTGCAAGTAGTACTTTTAAATGGTCAAAACAAAACAACTAGATAAAATATGCTAGTTTGCTTTTACCAGTTTTTGCAGTAAATTATTCTAGCTTCTAATTTAATAACTCAGAAAATATACAATTTTCTTAACTATTAAAAATACTTACGAGTTATGAATTTAGAATTTAGAAAATTCTAATTTGTCCTATCATACCTTTTTATGAAAAGGAATAGGATTGAATCTCACTCTTTCTTATGAAAAGAGGACTAGGTTTATTCTTTTAGCAAAGTTGACTCTACCAAAAACCCTTACAGGTGTAGATCAATTTACCAATACAGGAATAACCTACGTTTACGGTTTAATGTTGCATTAATACAATAAAAGAATTAGCAAAATTCAATTTTAGTATTTTCGATAATTAAACTTTTCAAGAAAATAAAATACCCAAGGTAATATTCATATAACCATAGAATTTTCTCGAAAAATAGGATCCAAATTATCGTAGTTCCATTACATCAGTTGATCTGCTAGTAACAAAAGCACATAATAGGGTAATCTATCGAACAATAATTGGCAAACAATTTCCAACTCCTAGATCATTATGGGATTTATATTTTCCAACGCTATTGCAAATATAAACATGTTTCATCCCATCTTATGCCTTGAATCCAGTTCTCACTTCCTACTCAGTTTAAGTGTCTAACTTAAAAAACTGCAAATATGTCCATGTAAGGTCTGACTTTACAAAGAGATTTACCTCTCCATCACAATCTCGCCAAGTACTGTCATGACGTAAATTGCAACTTCAAGTGTCCCTTTAATTAGATGGCATATAACTTAATTTATAAGGGTACTAGTTTTGATTTTATGTGGTCAAATCAAATATGTACAAAGATGTCATGCATTCATCTTGTAGCATAATTTTAATAAAAAAACTTTTTATTACCAATTCATAAAGATCAAATTATCAAAGTTTTGATTGAGGTATTGGGCTCACCAATCAAGGAATTTAGCGTTAATTATCGTCCATTATACCGTACTTTTGCATAAGTGTAAACACTTAGTGTTTCGGGTAATTACCACCGAAGTGGCACATGGAATTAAAACTAATTCGCCCTTAAGATGAGTTTGTACATTTATGGCTTACTAAGTAGCTCCAATCAAATTCACAGGGGGCAGAGGACCAGGTAAGTGCAAAAGCATAACCTTAGACATCCTTTCAGTGTGACTGTGCGCACTTCTTTATTTACCCCTTTATAGCTTGTTCTAGTGGGTGAGCCGTTCAGACCATTTGTACCAAAATCACCAATCAATTAAACTATTGAAAACTTAACTCTTCAAAACAAATCAAATTTCACCATTGTTTAGTCCGTATTATTTTTCTATTCAAAATTACCCTTTACTTAAAACTGTCTAACATAATAAACAAACGAGTAACAAATAAAAAATAAACAACTAAAAAATAATGCGCACATAATAAACAATTTATACGTGAAAACAAGTAGCCACATGCAACTTATTTGATAAAACCATATTAATAATCAATATATAGGTTAAATTAATGTATATATCAATTTAGGGTTTTCACTCCAACAATAGAAAGTGAGCCACATACATCGACGAATCGATTGCGTAAATCCATAATTAATGATATACCAAATTGCACATAATTGATTCATTAATGTATATAATTGGAGTCTTCCCCAATTCAAGATTTATCATAAATAAATATCTCTTAACAATTAAACAATATCAAAGTAACTTATCCATGACTAACATGCACATATAATCATGGATATATCATAACAATTATACACATAGTCACAAGATCGCATATAAAAAATTCCATGACACATAACAAACTATTCATGTAACTAATATATTAATTCTAGGTTTTAATAAGGTTAGCAAACAATTTTCAAAACCCTAAAAAATTTATGTATGTGTCGACATAAAAAAAATAGGGGTACGCCCCAATTCATAAAAAAAATCGACCAAACAATAAATTAAACATAAACTCTAGATTAACATATCAAACAACATACAATTATTTGTTTTATTTGCGCGTTTATGTAATTAATTACTCATTAAAAACCAATGACTCGTAATGTCACTGTTGGAATTATATAACATGACAATCAATAAATAATCACAAAACATCAAAGTATACATGCGGAAGCGTATAGGAAAGATTAACGAATAATTAATTAACATAAACAAGAATATGCGTACCTTTATTGATTCTAGCCGAAAAGAATCAAATCCACAAACTAGCAATTATAATGAACCCTAATTAGGGTTTGAGTGCTAGTCGACTTAATAAAGTTGAATAGTGTAAATCACCAAAATCCAAAATAGGATTTCTCTACGATCATGTACGCGCGTATTGTTAGCGATTTAATTAGAATGCTAGTTCAAGTCACAATTAAATATATATACGAAACCTTTTACTTGCATCTGTCAAATACATATATGCAAGGAATGAATACATAAATATATGCATGTGCTTGACATTATCATGCATATTAAATATTCATGAAACCAATACTGTCACACATGTATTATAAATTCATGCATATGACTATTCAATAAAATCATGCGCATGAGTTGATAATCATTATTAAACCGAATTTAGCAATTGGATAATACACTGTCACACATGTATACATGCAATTGAATTTTCGGATTAATATATCATGCAATGGAGTTGTTATTCATGTCTGTGTCGATCGTCTCTCTCCCATCGAATGAGACAAAGGGTGTGTTTATATAGCATTAAAACTTGTCCAACAAGTCATTGCAAGCACCTCCTTAAGTTTTAAAACTCGACACTCAACCCCCTCGTTTTTCTTAGTTTGACCATATAAATATTTTGTGACATAATATAATTAAATCTCATACGCAACGCGTGCAATCCCATAGGTCTCGAGTTCGATCCTAACACACATCTATTAATATTTTGTCAACAGTTACAAATAGATTAATGCTCATTTTAGGAGTCTGAAACAACACTTCTTATTTTAGTGAAACTAATTCACAAAATCTTTCAAAATCGATTCATTTTATATCTTATATTTTTAGTTATTTTGATTTAGCTGCAAGCTTGTTACTCTACTCTTAGAATATGCTTCCATTAATAAGATGCTACTGATGATTATATTATTTTCGGTATGGTCTCCACTAGATGATCAAGTTATATATAGTATCTAATGTATCAAGTATCAACAACATTTTGCTAAATTCTCTTTGAGTATTTTACCAAGAAGAAGAAGAAGCTAGCAGAACTTTCAGACAAAGCGTGATCATAACTCATAAGATATGCGCGCATCATGTATGAATCGGAACATATTAATGTTAAGCAGTTGCGCTTCAGCAGGAAAGAAACATTGATTTTGATATTAAGCATTGAAACCACAACCAGAACCTTTAAAACCATTATATTTCAGTAGTGGCTGGGTAAGTCGTGATGAAGAGTTAAGAAGATACAAGGGCTAGTTATTGCTTAAGATGGTATATCCATGGATGTAAGTAGAAACAACTTGAAGCAACAAATTATGTAGAGTTATGACCAATCGACGAGGAAAAACATAATTTGCTGAAAATAATCTATAGACTCCTACGTTCAATGACCTATTTATTTGAATTGGAACATATTAATGCTGGATCGTTTTTTAGTTAATAGAATAGAATATTACACTAAGCACATTCACTTTTGCAAGGTTCAAGATTATTTATAAAGATTACTGATTCTCAATTTCTCATACTTAACTCTTGTATTCTGGGACGGAACTTGAACGTATTTGGCGGAGGGGCCAACTTAACAAGTATTTATTTTAGATGGGCCGATATACACTATTTTGAATATTTTGTTTTAAAAATGACTAAAACCATATACAAAATGATATAAAATGTACACATGTTCAATTCAAATTTCTTTGGGGGGCCACAAACCCCTCGTCCCTTCTAAGTTCCGTCCCTGCTTGTCTTTGTTTAATAAGATGAAAGTCAAGAAAACTAAACAGTCATTTCACAAGATGTTATAATAAACTAGTAAGCGGGTGTTGCGTTGAGTTGTGGTCAACCAAAATTAGAAACTTGTCGGAATGGATAAGTCGCCTGTGTAAAAACAAGGTAGACTTGAAAAGAAAATTGTCACAAGAGAATAGAATAAGGTCAATGAACAGTTGAACACACATAGAAAGTGGGATTTGATAATTATTTACCGGTTTTGCATGTTTCTTGCAAGCATGCTTATTCTTGTATTCTTCTTTCCTGTACTTCCTGAGGTGAGGTCAGTGGCGGATCTAGGATTTTAAAATAGGGTGTGCACCGTAATTAAAGGTAGCACAATGATCGGGTCACGTATTAGGTCAAAATCATATTTGTGTCGGGTCGGGTAAAATGTAAGCATGCTACTTTTTGTCTATGGAAACCTGTTAATCCCATCAACCCCTTTACTAAGTGACTTCGTATATGTATCTTTGTAAAAGACACTTCTTCTAGCCTCTTCTACTTTTTAGAGAAAATAATACAGAGGACCAAAATAATAACAGAGCAAGGTACATCTATCTTCAAGAAGATTGTAAATATTTTTCTTTCTTTGTTTTTTATCATCAGTTTTCAGAATGTATCTGCAGGTTATGCACCTTAAGTTTTTGCTTAATTTCTTGGGTATGCACTCTATGAAAAAGGTCACCATGAAAGCCAAAAATCAAAAAAATTTACACTATCACCAGGTTTCATAGGGTATGCACATGCTGAGAAAAGTTCATTATAGAACCGTATTAGAAACCAATCAAAACGTCATGGTAATTTCTTTTATTAAAAATATATTCACCCTTTTTTTGAAAATTAAATATCTCACAAACCGTTAATCGTTACGTCAAAAAAATTATACCATCTCGACGAGAATTAAATTATCTTTCTATAGATATGCATTGTTATATACTTTCGACGAACTTTTTTAAAAAAATTTCGTCCAGAAAAATCACATGTGATTTGTAAAAATCACATGTGATTTGTAAGAATCACATGTGATTTCTTAAAATCATATGTGATTTGATTTTTACGAATCACATGTGATTTTTAAAAATCACATGTGATTCTTACAAAATTTCGACGAACTTTTTTTTTAAAAAATTTCGTCCAGAAAAATCACATGTGATTTGTAAAAATCACATGTGATTTGTAAGAATCACATGTGATTTCTTAAAATCATAAAATCATATGTGATTTGATTTTTACGAATCACATGTGATTTTTACAAATCACATGTGATTTTTCTGGACGAACTTTTAAAAAAAAAATTCGTCGAAAGTATATAACAATGCATATCTATAGAAAGATAATTTAATTCTCGTCAGCGATGGTGTATTTTTGTAACTTGAAGATTTACCGTTTGCAAGATATGTTGTTTTTAAAAAAATGTGAAAATAAAAAAATGGATGAATGTGATTGGTTAATTAGTTCTATGACAAATTTGAGTTCTACATGGATCTCAACTCTGCACATGCATACCCTATGGTAAGTGTAGATCCGCCCCTGGGTGAGGTTAAATGGATTGATCAAGCCAACGCATTGTCAAAAAGTTAATTGGTTGTTGGGTTGGTTTGGTCAGGTTTTGACGGTTTATTTAGGTCAACCTCAATTCAACCCCGTTAGTTTAGCAAGTTAGTACAAAACAGAAAACCAAACTATTTGGTAAAAAAACCGATCTCTTTTAGTCCTTGAAACAAAATATGAGGACCAAGTATAAACTTGGTAAAAATTTGGTTACTTGGCATGTTTTGACTGGGCCACTCAAATTCATGGCATCCCACAAAATCTTACGAATACCAGTGACTAATCCTATTAATTTTCTCTAATACAAAACCAAATAACCAATCACATAGTATGGGCCATCAATGGATCCATAGCATATTAACATATATGAAACCAAAAGGGCTTAAAAATGGGCCGTGAGATTTTGCGTTTCTAGCTAAATGTTTCAGCCCAAAAACTAATGTCAAAATTCATTATATAATCTTCTGTTTCATGCACTCTCGTCATAAAACCCTATTTTATAACACTAATAAGCACCATCGAAATAGTAATGTCAGACACCATACCATACCATATCCAAGCAGAAATCGTCAAAAATCTGCCTATCAAATCACTTGTTCGATTCAGATTGGTTTCGAAACAATGGAAGTCTTTAATTGAGAGCTCTAAATTTATTGCTTGTTACCGCGCTCAGCAAAAACATAAACATCATCTACTTGTACGTTATTGGCAAGCATCTGACAATGATTCTGATGTTAAATATGTTTCGATAGTAGATGATGATACTTTCCCTCAACACAAGGTTTCACTTACTGTCCCCATGGCTTTTAAACTACAAGGACGAAATATAGTTAGCTCTCAAGGCTTGTTATTCATGTATCGTTGTTATGGTGCAGGAACCACAAAAGGCGTTGTTTGGAATCCTACTATTAGAAAATCGGTTGATATTGATTTGTGTTGTGCACTAAAACCAGATAAACTTACTTGTTTTGGTTTTGGGGTTTGTCCTGACACTTGTGATCCTAAGATAGTCAAGATTACATCTTATTCTAATTCTAATGAATGGCACATTGTATTTGAGGTTTTTACATGAAGTACAAATGTTTGGAGAAGACAATCCAAGAATTTACCTCGTGAATGTATTTCATTTACACACAATCAGGTAGCAATAGATAGGTTTATGTATTGGCGTGCTGATGAAAGGATTTATGAGGATGATAGATATCAGCCGTGGTATGAGCGGAATTTGATTGTGTCATTTGATATGACAAGTGAAGAATTTACAGAAATAAACCTTCCCGATAGTTTAGAAGCCAGTTCAACTTCAATCAGAATATGTAACATTAGAGAGTCTCTGGGTGTGGTTCAATTAGAGGCCGAAGAACAAATTTATAGTGTATGGAAGATGATGGAACCTTGTGTTTCAAACTCGTTCACAAAGCTATACACCATCAACACAACACATGTGATAAGAAACATACATGGATTTAGAAAGAGTGGCGAACCTTTTGCTGAAACGGAAAATAATCCTGATGAGATGGATTTTTTTGCTTATGATCCCGATTCAAATCACATCAATTATATCGGGATACCTGGAGCACGAAGTTATTACTCTGTGAATTCCTACATCGAGACTCTAATTTTGCTTGATCACTGAGATTGTAGTGTCTACTTCCACATGGACCGAGGACAAAGATAGTGGCATGCTAAGTGTGGAGCTTAAGACAAGTGACTTTTGAAGCAGCAATTAAGTAAGGTATGGAGATTGAAGTGCAAGTATAGTTCAAATTAGTTAAAGAATTACTAAGAAATCTTATGCGTTACATATAGATTAATACTCGTTTTAGGAGTCTGGTTATTGTTGTTGACGTTTTACATAACGATCCTCTCTTTCTCTTTTGGTGAAACTTATTCACTAATCTTTCAAAGTCAATTGATTTTATATCTTACATTTTTAGTTATTTTGATTTAGCTGCAAGTTTGTTACTACTATTGGTATTGTATATGCTATCGTTTATAAGATGCTAAACTGATGATCATATTATTTTCGGTATGGTCTCCACTAGATGATCAAGTTATATATCTATACTATATAAAATGGAAAAATGGTCAAAGTGAAAAAAGTGAAAAATGTTGAAAGTTGAATGTTGAAAACATGGTCAATGGAGAGAGAAATAAATAATA
The DNA here is from genome assembly GCA_910596185.1 of Chrysanthemum makinoi. Lineage (NCBI taxonomy): Eukaryota > Viridiplantae > Streptophyta > Magnoliopsida > Asterales > Asteraceae > Chrysanthemum > Chrysanthemum makinoi. The sequence continues at coordinate 18,409,575 of OU343225.1, read as the reverse complement.
TAATTATACTTTCTTATTAAACCCATTACCTAAAAGTACAATAATTTATTCACATTGTACAACCAATTAAAAGCACATCTACCAAATTAAAACAACCAATTGAAACCGATACCGGGTTGACCGTTGAAACGATACGGGTTGACCGGGCGCTTCAAACCCGGGTGACCGGTTTAATTTGACATTTTTGACCCAACCTATCGGTTTGATTCGGTTTTAAATTGACTGTTTTTTATCGGAACGGTTCAACAGGTTGAACCGTGGGTGAAATCGGGTTTTCAAATTTGACAAAATTATATGAGAAATGATGAAGTAGTTGTGGAACCAGTGACAATTTTTTTTAAATGAGACACCAAGTAATTGTAGTTTTTGGTTTATTTTGCTTTGACACATGTAATTTATTTTAAAAAAATGTTGCTCTTGCACCATTTAAGGGGTAGCATATATGAATCGTCGTTTAAAAGTTAATATATATTGTATAGCCCTTTCTCCAGTGTATCAATAATGTTATGTAAGTTTATTAAAATCACAAAAAATAAATAGTATTGTTATCTTTAGCGATAATTATTTGTACCTCAAACAAATAGCTTTGAACAATGCATAAATATCTATACAAATTGATAGTACAAAATAATCTTATACGGTGATATCCAATTTGCAAAGTTACAATTTTAAAAGCCACACACCAAATGATAAGCGTTACACATGTAAAAAATAGTTATCCTTTGCCTAAATTCTTACAAAAGAAAAAGCGATTAACGTTGCATGTTGGCTATACCTATAAACTACAATATAATATTGCCCATAATACCGTTGCTCTTTGTAATGCTTGAATCTATTATTACTAAAAATCTTAATAACTTAAAACAATCCTATTAGAAAATATACTCGCACACTTAGATCAACTCCACATAATTTTTTAAAAACGTATATTTATCTTTGCTATGCAACCACGTTATGTCGGAATTGTAGTTATTCGATAACGATTCTCTAATGCTACAAATACAGTTTGTTGAAAGAAACTTATGGGTCGTCGGAACTTTGCAAAAAACTAGACATCGCTGCCGCTAGGCGCGGGTACTCGTCTAGTTGTATCTAATGTATCAAGTATCAACAACATTTTGCTAAACTCTCTCTTGAGTATTTTACCAAGAAGAAGAAGAAGCCAAACTTTTAGAGAAAGCGTGATCATAACTCATAAGATATGCGCGCAAACATGTAGACTTGTGTATGCGTTTAGCAGTTGCACTTCAGCAAAGATGACCATTGTGAACTAACACCACACAAATCTATACCCTCAAAATAAACAACTTGTTAGCCATTGGTAAAAATACTGGCTCTTTTGCAGGAAAAAACATAGATGTTGATATTAAGCATTGAAACCGCAACCAGAACCTACAAAACCATTAAATTTCAGTGGTGTCCGGGTAAGTCATGATGAAGAATTAAAAAGATACGAGTGCCAGTTGTTGATTAAGTGGTATATCGATGGATGTAAGAAGAAATAACTTGATGCAACAAAATATATGCGTAGAGTCATGACGTCGGACGAGGAAAAACATGATTGATTGAAAATAATCTATAGACTGCTATGTGCAATGACATACTTTGAATTGGAACATATTAATGTTATTCATAGGAAACCTGATTCTCAATTTCTCATACTTAACTCTTGTCTTTATTTAACAAGATGAATGTCAAGAAATTAAGTAGTCATTTAACAACATGTTGTAAACTAGTAACCGGGTGTTGCGTTGAGTTGAGGTCAACCATAACCTAATACAGCTCAAGCAAAAACACCCGAATACTGGTCGGAATGATAAGTTGCCTGTGTAAAAACAAGCCATGTAAAAGAAAATTGTCACAAGAAAGTAGAATAAGTCAATTAACACACGTAGAAAGTGGGCACTGAATATTATTTACTGGTTTTGCATGTTTCTTGCAGGCAGGCTTATTCTTTTATTCTTCTTTCCTTTACTTCCTGAGGTTAATTTTTCCATCAAGTATTATGCCAAAAGTGGTACCTTAGTCATTGTTTAAACTTTGATGTATTCAGGGGCAAGTACTTTCGCAATCATCAATTACTTACACGTGACAGTTAAATGGAATGATCCGGCAAACGCATTGTCAAATAGTTAGTTACTTACACGTTTGATTATAGGTCAACGTCAACTCAACTCGTTAATTTAGCAAGTTAGTACAAAACAGAAAACCAAACTAATTGGTAAACCTTTTAGTCCTCTTATGGGGATGCCACATATCTAGCTAGGTGACAATGGTATCAGCTCGAAAATGACTCTCCGCGCACTCGTTGTAACAAAATACGAGGACCAAGTATCTTATAAATTGTTAAACTGGGTGAAAATTTGATTACTTGGTGCGTTTCGACTGGGCCACTCAAATCCATGGGATCCCACAAAATCTTACGAGGATTAAAAGTCTAGATTATAAATTTCTCTAAATTAAAACCATCAATGGGCCAAAAATGGGCCGTATAGATTTGCCTTTTCAAAGGTTTTAGCCCAAAAACTAATGTCGAGTTTCATTATATAATCTTCAGCTTCATGCATATCTCTCGTTATAAAACCCTAATAAGCATCGTCTATCGATATAATAATGTCAGACAACATACCATTCGACATCCAAGCAGAAATCATCAAAAGTCTTCCTGTCGAATCATTGATTCGATTCAGATCGGTTTCGAGACAATGGAATTCTTTCATCACTAGCTCTAAGTTTATTGCTGAGTACCACACTCACCAAAAACGTAGACATCATCTACTTGTAAGATTGTTATCGACATATCATGATTTTGACGAAGAATATTTTTCGATCGTAGATGATGATACTTACCCTGAACACAAGTTTTCACTTAATGTCCCCCCGTCTGTTAAACTGCTTGACGACGACGTACTACGACCACATATAATTAGCTCTCAAGGCTTGTTATTCGTGCATCTTTATGATGAGGTATGCTCAGGGACCTTGGAAGCCCTTATTTGGAATCCTATTATTAGAAAATCGGTAGATATTGATGTGTGTTGTCAGCCAAGACCAGATATTCTTACCTTTGGTTTTGGGGTTTGTCCCGACACTTGTGACCCTAAGATAGTCAAGTTTACATATTATCAATATCGGGGATCTTTTTTTGAGGTTTTTACATTAAGCACAAATGCTTGGAGAAAACTAACCAAGAATTTACCTGGTGAATATACTATATTTCCAGATCATGGGGTAGCAACAGATAGGTTTATGTGTTGGCTTGCTTCTGAGGATGATGTATATGACCCGAGGAATTTGATTGTGTTATTTGATATGACAAGTGAAGAGTTTACTGAAATAAACCTTCCCCGTAGTTTAGAAGTCGTTCCAACATACAATTTCAATTTATATAACATTAGGGAGTCTCTTGTTATGGTTCAACGTAACGAGAAACAGGTTTATAGTGTATGGAAGATGATGGAACATGGTGTTTCAAAATCGTTCACAAAGCTATACAACATCAACACAACAGATGTGATATATCGCGTATATGGATTTAGAAAAAGTGGCGAACCTATAGTTCAGATGATAAATGATCCTGAAAATGATCTTTTTGCTTATGAACCTGAATCAAAAAACATCAATAATATTGGGATTCCTGGATCAACACGAGATTATTATATTACTGTGTATTCTTACATCGAGACTCTACTTTTGCTTGATCCGCGTACTTAGATGGTACTTCGACGTGGACTGAGGACAAAGATAATGGCATGCTAAGTGTGCAGTTTAAAACAAGTGACGTTTGAAGCAGCTTAAGTAATTGAGGTATGGAGATTGAAGTGCAAGTATAGTTTATTAATGCTCGTTTTAGGAGTCTGATTATTGTTTTTGACGTTTTACATACCGAACCTCACTTTCTCTTATGGTGAAACTTACGCACAAAAATCTTTAAAAGTTGATTGATTTTATATCTTACTTTTAGCTATTTTGGTTTGGCTAGATTATATTATTTTCGGTATATATGGTCTCCACTAGATGATCAAGTTATATATTGTATGAATCTAGTGTATCAAGTATCAACAACATTTAGCTAATCTGTTGGAATTCTAGGTTACAGCTTCTAGATGGGAGTTATTTACAGCCTTCTAGATGGCTGTCATCATCTATGTCATCATAATCCATGTGGGACCCATTATCAAGACTTAGTGTTCCAATATATCTAATACCTAACTTATACCACTAGACCAGAAGTTGCTGTATCCTAGAGGTTATAAATAAGGGTGTTTAGCAAGAGGTTAAGCATCACAAACACATAAAAAGTATTGTATAACATGTAATAGGTTTTGAGCTATTTTCCTATTATCAATCAAAGAGTCATTTTGGTTATCTGTGTTTATACATTGCATTCTTGAATTGGTATCAGAGCCTGAGAGAAGGGGCTTTGAATTCATACCTGGTGTTTTCTTGAACCATGTCAGATGTTGAAGACGCAGCAGGTCCTACATCGGTGAGGGTGAAGGAGGTCGGAACAACCACCGTAGCATGTCCAATGCTCACATCCACCAACTACACTGTCTGGGCCCTACGAATGAAGGTTGTACTCAGAATTCATAAAGCTTGGTTAACTATTGAACCAGGAACAGATGAAAGTGAAGAAAAGAACAACCTGGCAATGGGATTGCTGTACCAAGCAATCCCTGAAACTCTAATAATGCAGATAGGCGATGTCGATAGTCCGAAGGTGCTATGGGAATCGATCAAGGCGAGGTATGTCGGAGCTGATAGAGTAAAGGAAGCACGTCTGCAAACCTTGAACTCTGAGTTTGATCGGTTGAAGATGCACGAGACCGAGACCATCGATGTATTCGCCGGAAAACTCGCCGGAATCGCTTCAAAGTCCGCTTCACTCGGAGAAACAATCGAAGAATCCAAGCTAGTTAAGAAGCTGTTGAAGGTGGTGCCGCGAAGATTCATCCATCTTGTTGCTTCTCTCGAGCAGGTGCTCGATCTAAAGACGGTAGGATTTGAAGATGTTGTTGGAAGATTGAAGGCGTACGAGGAGAGGATACGAGATGATGGAGGTGACGAGCAGCAGCGGATGTTGTTTACTCGATCTAATGGTGGTGGCGGATCGAGTGGAAGTAGCGGCGGCCGGAGTGGTGGTGGTTCTGGTGGTCCTGGAGATTGGTCGAAGAAAGAGGTGAAGGGGAGATGGGAAAAGATTAATAACCGGAGTGTTATTAATAAAGATGGATCCGGGTCAGGCTATTCAACAGGAGGATCCGGTTCTTCTAGTGGGTCAAAAGCCCAAAATAATTATAAACCCAATAAGCCCAACTCCAACTCAAACCGAAACCAGAAAAAAGATCTGTCAAAAATTATTTGCTACAGATGTGATAAATCAGGCCATTACGCGTCTAAATGTCCGGACCGACTCCAAAAATTCCAAGAAAGCAATTTTACGGGCAGGGAAGATCTTGATGAAACGTGTTTTTACGAGACAGTATTTTTAAATGAAAAGAATGTGATACCGTCTCGATACAACGCACAAGAAAATGATGTGTGGTATTTGGACAACGGGGCGAGTAATCACATGACGGGAAATCGATCGTTTTTCTCCGAACTCGACGAAGGAATAACCGGAAAGGTTAAATTCGGTGACAATTCGTGTGTCGAAATTAAAGGGAAAGGCTCTATTCTTTTCCAAGGAAAATCGGGACAACAACGATTGATGACGGAGATTTATTTCATACCGGATTTGAAAAATAATATTTCCAGTCTCGGACAAGCAACTGAAGCCGGGTGTGATATTTGGATGAAAGATAACTATTTGATGATGCATGATGCTGACAACTGCTTATTAATGAAGGTACAAAGAACTCCAAACCGCCTTTATAAAATAAATTTAACAATTGGAGTACCTATTTGCCTTCATTCGAGACTAGGTGAAGACACGTGGCGCTGGCATGCAAGACTTGGGCACATCAATTTTGAGTCAATGAAAAAGATGTCCAAGAAAGGTCTAGTCAAAGGGTTACCTCATTTTAAAAATGAGAATCAATTGTGTGAATCTTGTTTGGTGGGCAAGCAAACAAGAAAGTCATCTCCATTGATGACGACGTACAAAGCAACACGACCATTGGAGCTCGTTCACTGTGATTTATGCGGTCCGATCACACCGTCAACGAAAGGTCAAAATCGGTACATTTTCACACTAATTGATGATTATTCACGATATATGTGGACTTTTCTTTTGAAGGAGAAAAGTGAGGCATTTTTACACTTCAAGAAATTCAAAGCTTTGGCGGAGAAAGAGCTCGGAAAGTCTTTGAAGGTATTTCGAAGTGATCGAGGTGGAGAGTTTACTTCGCTCGAGTTTAATTCCTTTTGTGATATAAATGGAATCAAACGACAGCTTACCGCCCCATATACACCACAACAAAATGGAATTGTGGAACGAAGAAACCGAACACTCATGGACATGACACGAAGTATCATGAAGGCGATGCATGTTCCAAATTATCTGTGGGGCTGTAAGACACTCTACGAATTTGATCAACCGCGTTTACACAAGAGTCCTTGGTGATACAACTCCGTACGAGAAGTTGTATAAAAGAAAACCAAATTTGGAGAATGTTCGTATCTTTGGGTGTCTAGCATATGTGAAAGTTGAACCGGTGAATCTCAAGAAGTTGGATGCAAGATCAAGACCACTAGTGCATCTTGGTTCTGAACCGGGTACAAAAGCTTATCGGCTTTTTAACCCGGCTACACAAAAAATAATTGTAAGTCGAGATGTTATTTTTAACGAGACCAAATGGTGGGATTGGGACAAAGAAGCAGGTACCAACAATGAAGAACCGGGATCATTCATAGTTCCATGGGACTATCCAGAAGATAAGGCTATAAACCAAGGAGATGATGTAAGCAATGATCAAACTGAACCGATTGAATCGGATCACGAGATTGAAGACGGAGTGCAGGTTCAAGACAACGAGAAACCAAGTCCGGTCAACAATAACGTGAACAATGTCCAAAACCAAAGGCCCACGAGAACAAGGAGACTTCCAACTCGACTGCAAGATTTTGTGCTTAACCTTAATAATCTTGATGAACTTCTCCTAATAACCAATGACTAACCAGTATCGGTTGAAGAGGCGAAGAAAGAACCAGAGTGGGTCAAAGCCATGAATGCAGAGATCAATTCGATCAACAAGAATAATACTTGGATTCTTGTGAACAAGCCTATGGGGGTGAAGGTGATTGGACTCAAATGGGTGTTCAAAAGCGAAGAAAAATGCAGAGACGGCACCATCATTAATTACAAGGCAAGGTTGGTTGCTAAAGGGTACGTGCAACAACCTGGTATTGATTTTCAAGAGGTATTTGCACCGGTAGCTCGAATCGAAACCATCCGGTTTCTCATTGCCTTAGCTGCTACAAATGGTTGGGAGCTTCACCACTTAGATGTCAAAACGGCTTTCTTACACGGAGAATTGAAGGAAACCGTTTATGTGTCACAACCGGAAGGCTATATAAGGAAGGGCAACGAGCATAAAGTGTATCGCCTTAACAAAGCACTTTATGGTCTAAGACAAGCACCTCGAGCATGGAACACGAAGCTTGATGGAATTTTGAAGGGGTTGAAATTTCACAAGTGCTTGAAAGAACCATCGTTATACCGGAGGCGAGAAGGAACTAACTTGCTAATTTTAGCAATTTATGTTGATGATTTATTTGTTACATGTACAAATTTGAACATGATCAAAAGGTTCAAATTCGAGATGTCCAAGAACTTCGAGATGTCGGATCTTGGAAGATTGACTTACTACCTGGGCATTCAAGTCAAGCAAGAAGAATCAGGGATTACGATAAACCAAGAAGCCTATGCTCGACGCATTCTGAAGGAAGCTGGTTTACAAGATTGCAATCCAACTCACATTCCCATGGACACGGGAACCAAATTGTCAAAGGGCAAAGATGAACCCGAAATCGACCCTACACAATATCGAAAGGTGGTTGGATGCCTTAGATATCTCTTGCAAACAAGACCCGATATGGCATACTCGGTTGGAGTTATTAGCCGATACATGCAAAGTCCAAGAGAATTACATGGTCATGCAATTAAACGCATTCTGAGGTACTTACGGGGAACAACGGGATACGGAATTAAGTACGAGAGGATGGGTCAAAACAGAATCATTGGTTTTAGTGATAGTAGTCACAATGTTGATCCGGATGACGGAAGAAGCACAACTGGTCACATTTTCTACTATGGGTTATCTCCGATAACCTGGTGTTCGCAAAAGCAAGATACCGTTGCTTTATCATCTTGCGAGGCAGAGTTCATGGCAGCTACTGCGGCTGCTTGTCAAGCAATATGGCTTCAGGATTTGCTTGGAGAAATTATGAACAAGACGCAAGAGAAGGTGGTTCTTAGGGTTGATAACAAGTCTGCTGCTCGAACTAACAAAGAATCCCGTTTTTCACGGAAGGAGTAAACACATTCACACGAGGTTTCATTTCATTCGCAATTGTGTTGAAAACGAACAGGTGGAAGTGGAGTACATTCCCAGTGAGAAACAGAAGGCGGACATTCTCATGAAACCATTGGCACGAATCAAGTTCAAGGAAATGCGGAGCTTGATTGGAATCAAAGATATCTCTAGAAGGACTTAGAGATTCAGGGGTGATTGTTGGAATTCTAAGTTACAGCTTCTAGATGGGAGTTATTTACAGCCTTCTAGATGGCTGTCATCATCTATGTCATCATAATCCATGTGGGACCCATTATCAAGACTTAGTGTTCCAATATATCTAATACCTAACTTATACCACTAGACCAGAAGTTGCTGTATCCTAGAGGTTATAAATAGGGGTGTTTAGCAAAAGGTTACGCATCACAAACACATAAAAAGTATTGTATAACATGTAATAGGTTTTGAGCTATTTTCCTATTATCAATCAAAGAGTCATTTTGGTTATCTGTGTTTATACATTGCATTCTTGATAATCTATTTTTGAGTATTTTACCAAGAAGAAGAAGCAAAACATTCAGAGAAAGTGTGATCATAACTCATAAGTTATGCGCGCAACATGTAGACTTGTGTATGCGTTTAGCAGTTGTACTTCAGCAAAGATGACCCTGACCATTGTGAACCAACACCACACAAATCTATACCCCCAAAATAAACAACTTGTTGGCCGTTGGTAAAAATACTGGCTCTCTTCAGGAAAGAAACATAGATGTTGATATTAAGCATTGAAACCGCAACCAGAACCTATAAAACCATTATATTTCAGTGGTGGGCGGGTAAGTCGTGATGAAGTGTTAAGAAGATACGAGTGCCAGTTGTTGCTTGAGTATATCGATAGATGTAAGAAGAAATAACTTGATGCAACACAATACGTACGTAGTGTCATGACGAATCGATGACGAGGGAAAACATGATTGATTGAAAATAATCTATCGACTGCTATGTTCAATGACATATCTGTTAGCCCATATTGTGTAGTATTGATGTAACGGGCTCAAGCCCGAATCTAGAACATTCCTAGTATTGCTATAAATCTCTACGATGTAATCAATCAAATGAATCAATCAAATCAATTATCTCAATCATATTCTTACATGGTATCACGAGTCAGACATCATCACCGATCCTAAACCCTAAAACCAAAAACAACGCCTCCTTCTCCGGTCGTTGGCTTCGGCCGGCGGTCCGGAGGTTAACTCTCTCCATCACCCTTTTCTATAATACACTTGTCAATTTCTTTTATGTTACTTTTGCTTTGATGGCAGATATAAACAAACAATCTTTGAATTGATCCCGTTGTATTAATCCATCTCATGTTTAAGTGTGATGGAGTGGTATATTATGGATATGTTTTACATGGTTTGAGATATCTCTCATATTAATATGAAAATACACCTTCGCTTGTGTATTTTAAGAAAAAAAAAATGTCGATCTTTATGCTTTTTAGAGAAAAACACGCCCCGTTTGTTCGGAAGGTTCTTTGGGGGTTGAAGTTTTAGAACCAACTTTCGTTTTATCATCTTTTCTTTTGATGTTAGTGCATGAGTTTTAGTTGTTATTTCCTTTGTTTTAGTTGTAGGGGATACTTTGGTTTATCATGTGTTTTGTAAGGGATGCTTTGGTTTATCCCATTTGGTCAGGATACTTTGGTTTATCCTGTTTGGAACGGATATTTGGTTTATCCGGTTTGTTGCTGCTGAAGATGTGCTTCCGCTTGCTGTCGAATGTATTCTTCAACAATTATTTATTAGTTTTACTTTATTATTTATTAGCTTCTAATCTCCGGTCCGAGCTTTCACGATTTCGCCGCTCGGACTGCGGGGGAGTGTTAGCCCATATTGTGTAGTATTTATGTAACGGGCTCAAGCCCGAGTCTAGAAGATTCCTAGTATTGCTATAAATCTCTACGATCTAATAAATCAAATTAATCAATCAAATCAATTATCTCAATCATATTCTTACAATATCTTGAATCATAAAATATTAATGTTCGATCGCTTTTTAGTTAACATAATAGAAAACTACAGTAAGCACATTCACTTTTCCAAGGTTCAACCGTTCAAGATTATTTTATAAAGAAAACTGATTCTTAGTTCTCATACTTAACTCTTGTATACACTTTGTTGAGTGACACATTCGTCATAAAATTTAAGTAGCCATTGTCTACACTTTGATGTGTTTATGTGCCCATACAGTTTCTTAGGAACCAAAGAAATTGTTGAGACATAATGAACCTATAATGACTTTGAGGTGAACCAAAAACTATCTTGTTCATTAATCGAGTTAGTTTGTCAATTAGCTAAACTCGACTAGCTTAACCACAACCCGTTTTATTCTTGTCACAAATTACCATCTCTAGTCAATACACACTAAAATAAGTCAAGATGACATCTATGAAACGAATCTAGCTATCAATTCAAATAATAGTCATATTCCAGTTGTTGTCAACATAATTTCTTTAAAATGTTAATAGATGACAATGATGTCCCATAACAACACGTGAAAGATAATATTCAAACTGATTAAAAATGGGCAATTCAAATGCTTCATAGATAACACCCTATGTTCTTTCCTCTCCAACTCACTCGGAGATCGAAGTGACCTGCTTTGGAGAATGTCCGCTAACTTTGTAACACGAGAAGCATTTTCTTTATCAAAAGCAAATACGATAGTGCAAGTGAATGCTAACATGAATGTTTAGAATCGTGAATTGAAAAAAGAAGAAAAAAGTACACATGGATGAGTATTTAAAATGAGCAAATGAACAAACTTGACAGTGCAAGTGAACGCTAACTTGATTTTTGATATATGTTATGTGGATTAGGATTTTCTAATGTTCATATGAACATGACCAATCATGTTAAACATAATTGTGAGATTGTAAAAGCATATGAGCCCTAATTTTTCTTTAGAATTTTGATATTTATTTATTTATCTTTGTAATCATTTCTCACCATAATGGATCATGTTCATATGAACATTAGAGTATCTCAATTCATGTTATGTGAACTTTGCAAATAACAACTTTTAGAACCTTGATTTTTTATTTATTTATTTATTTTTTTTTTTGAAACTACGAGTAATTTAGAAGGATGATTAACTATAGATATTTCCATTTATATAATAAAAGGCATAAAGAAGTAGAAAGGGTCTATGTTGGTTTTGTTGGAATTATATAACATGACATTCAAATAAATAATCACAAAACATCAAAGTATTCAAGCGGAAGCGTATAGGATTTATTAATGAACAATTAATTAACATAAAATAATATGCGTACCTTTTCTTGATTCTAGCCGAACAAGAATCAAATCCACAAACTAGCAACGGATGAACCCTAATTTGATTTAGTTAGGATTATGTGAATTATCCCTTACCGTTTTGTAATTCAATCCAAGATAATAACAATAGTGTGTTATTACTATGTTCTTGTACACACGTACTAAACCGAATTAAAGTAATGCTAGTTTTTAAAAAACAAATAACTTGTTTGTGGAAAAAGAGTGGTTCGACACCCTTGAGGTGTTCGACCGGTTTTTGAAGGACAAAGAAACACACACAAAACAATTTTAGGGTTTAGCTAATGAGCACAAGAGATGGAAAATAAAACCCCTGGCCTTGTTTATATACCCAAGCAAACTTGGTGAACAAGTTGGTTTTTCTTTCCTTGTTTTGTGTCCCTAGGCCGATCGGTTAAGGAGTCCCCAAAGGGATTCCGGAACCTTCCCAACTTTTGCAATTTAGTCCTTTTCCATAAACATTTAACGACCATTAGTCCATTACATTAATTACTTAACGTCCGTTAGTTATTTCGTTTAATAAATAAATAAATATAACATTTATATTTAATTATTAACTTTAAATTCTCATACGTAAAGTGTGCAATCCCATAGTCTCGAGTTCGATCCTAACTCACGTCTACTAATTTATATCCATAAAACTAACAGCTCCCACTTGGATATATCTTAATAGAGTGATCACATCGGTTAGCGTCTAGCAACACTTCGATGCCTCTAGTACAACTCGAGCAAGGCTCCTGGAAAATCTTTTAATGATTTCTCATTATTATTATCCTTTTGTTTCTAATACCACGTTAAATAAAGATATGGAATTAAGTCATTCTTTATAAAACTATTCTGTTTCTTGTTTGTAAGTGATTGACCAAGATTACCGAATCATCTAAACATATTTAGGGGAGATTTGGGTGCGGCCGCACAACCATCTTGTCAACCCTACGAGGGGCCAGCAGTATTAAACTCCAAATAAATTTGAAGGAACAAATTCTATTTTGACTACAAGAATAACCCACAAACTTTGTAACATTTCTGAAAACAACCCTTATGACTACCATTCATTGTATAGCGTTAAGTTTCTTCACAGAAATGCACTACATTCATGACACTTATCTGGTATCTCAAGTCCGAGGATAACTATTCATAATTTACTTATAACAATATCCACAAAGTAAATTATGTAGTTGGGATAAGTCCTATATTCAATTCATTGAATATCATCCGAAAATGGTATGCATTCTCATCAATATACTTTCAAGTATATTCTACCACATCTCTGATTTGTCTTAATTTAATGATACTCCCATATCATTAATCGACAGCGGACATTTAGAATAACTTAGTTATTCACGGATTAAACATGCAAATATAGGACAACAATATTATAAATGAAAATAAACATAATCCAAACTTTATTTCATTAAAATAATAAATGTTTTACAATATCCTTTATCCAAATACTAATCACAGTTATGCATGAAACTTTTAGCTAAACGAAGTCCAATTCCATTGGCAAGTCCTACAAGCTTGTCTTTAGCTAAAGCCTTAGTGAACAATTGGGTCACTAAGTTATCATCTGTGTGAACTTTCAGTAGATTTATTTCACCTTCCTGGACTTGTTCCCGAACATAGTGATACTTCCGTAGAAAATGTCCGGTGCCCTTCATGACTCCAGGTTCATTGGCAAATATGATTGCAGCAGAATTGTCACAATACATATCAATAGGTGATTCAATTGAAGGCATAACACCAAGCCCCAAAATGAATTTCCTAATCCAAACAGCCTCCATTGCAGCTTCGGAGCAGCTATGTATTAAGCTTCTTTGCGGACATCGCAATCGTTACTCTGCTTCTTGCTCTTCCAGTCAATTGCTCCTCCATTGATGACAAAAACATAACCCGTCACGAGACTTCGTATCATCTTTATCACATGCTTGCAGGACGCATCACAATAACACTGTAACACCAAGTTCGTGTGTCGGATTTCCTCCATACACTAAAAACATATCTTCGTATTCCTAATATACTTTAGAATATGTTTAACTTAATAATCCATGAAGTTCACGGATTCTTGATATCGACCCCATGTTTTGAGCGAACGCCACATCGGCCTTGTGCATCTCACAGCATACATAATAGATCCTCAGACGAAGCATAAGGAACTTTCGCACACATGCGTGCCACCTCAACAGGTGTTGAAGCACACATATCGCTACATAAGCCATGCTTTACTTCCATCGGCAAATATCCTTTCTTGGAATTTTGCATATTGAATCTCTTCAATATTTTATCAATGTAAGCGCTTTGACTTAAACCAATTAACCGCTTTGACCTATCTCGGTAGATCTTGATTCCCAGAATATATCACGGCTTCTCCTAAATCCTTCATGAAAAAACACTTCCCAAGATATGCCTTAACATTTTGCAAACTCGGAATGTCTTTTCCCATAATTAATATGTCATCGACATAAAGAATTAGGAAAATTACATTACTCCCACTAACTTTGTGATATACACATGGCTCATCAAGATTTTGAATAAATCCATACCTTTTGATTTCTTCATCAAATCTTTTATTCCATTGCCTTGATGCTTGCTTCAATCCATAAATGGACCTTTGAAGTTTGCATACACGGTTTGGAAATTGTGGATTCACGAACCCCTCAGTTTGCTTCATATAGATGTCTTCATCTAAGCGACCATTTAAGAAGGCGGTTTGACATCCATTTGCTATATCTCATAGTCATAGTATGCCGCTATAGCTATGAGAATTCTAATAGCTCTAATGTCCGCTCACGAGGAATCAATGCCATAAGTTTGAGTAAAACCTTGTACTGCAACTAGGCGAGCTTTATAGACGTATATATTGCCATCCATGTCAGTCTTAATCTTATAGAGCCACTTACTTCCAACCACCGTGGCGTTTGGAGGTAAGTCAACCTCTACCCAGACTTCATTTTCTCTCATGGATTGCATTTCCCCATTCATTGCAACCTGCCATTTTGCCTTGTCAGGACTTGCCATGGCAGCTTTATAACTAGTAGGCTCTCCAAGATCTCCTAACATAGTTTCCTCAACCTCTACGTTAAGACATAGGCGTTCGGTGCATATTCCTTACGGATCTCTGAACGGGAATCACTTCAACTTCTGGTGGAGGACCCGGACTATCAGGTTCTACTGGAAGTACGTTAGTGTTTTCAGAAGGTAATGCATCTTCTTGATCATCTTCCAGATCATAAACTCTCCCACTGAATTCTTGAGATCCGAGATCTCTTTCAAGAAAATCTCCATACCTAGCAACAATTACTTTATTTTCAGTTGGATAGTAAAAGTAGTAACCCATAGTTTCCTTAGGGTATCCTACGAAGATACACTTTCCAGATCTTTGTTGGAGTTTATCTGCTGAGTCACGTCTAACATCATACTCGCAACCACCCGACCTTTAAATAAGAAATGTTAGGAGCTTTACCATGCCATATTTCATATGGTGTCTTATCAACCTTCTTTGTGGGAACCATATTTAGAATGCGACAGTGATTCCAAAGCATAAACCCAAAAGGATAAAGGTAGAGTGGTAAGATTAAACATAGATCGTATCATGTCCAACAATGTACGATTTCTTCTCTCGGATACACCATTTTGTTGTGGAGTATATGGAGAAGTGAGATTCTGAACAATTCCATTCTCCTGACTAAGTAATCTTTAAACTCTTGGCTTAGATGACTCGCCTCACTCTATCGGATCAAAGAGCTTTAATCTTCTTTCCCAATTGAGTTCTACTTGACTTTGAAAACCTTAATTGTTTCAAACACCTCATGTTTATGCTTAAGTAAATAAACATAACCATAACGGTTGAAATCATCAGTAAAGGTTAAGAAGTAGCTAGCACCTCTCTTTGACACATGTCTAAGTGGTCCACACATCGGTATGAATAAGACCAAGTAGATCAGAAGCCCTCTCCATATTGCTATGAAAAGGTTTCTTAGTCATCTTCCCAGATATGCATGACTCACATTTACCAAATGATATTGTCTTTGCCTTATTTGAGTCGAGGTTGGTTGTGGGTTAAGTATGTTGGGTTGTTCCTTTCCTCAGAGTCCCACGAGACAGCGGTGGGCGAACTTTCGGTGCCTTTAGCGGTCGGTTGATAGTTGTATCCAACAATCCATGGGTTGTTTGAGTCCCTTACTGAGGACTTTGGGAGAAAAAAATCAATTGTGCCAAGGATTGGTTGTTTACAAAAGCAACTCAACTTTTCAAAACTCAAGAAAAAGCGTGAAAGCGGTTTTGAAGCGACCTTTGCCAAATCTTATCAAAGCGAAAAATATTTAGAAAGGCAGGATCATTGATCTAGCCATTGAAGAATGCTTTGTTATGCGAAATAGAACAATGAAACATGAACATAAAAAGCAAATTAGCCTCTCACCTTGGAAAATCAAAAAGCTAAAGATTTGCTGAGTTGTTAACTTGTCAAAAACAGTTCTCTGCATACAAAAAGCATTCAACGAAGCGAATAGATGATCATCTTGAAGAAATCATCGGCTTGCAAAACAAACTTAAAGAGTTTAAAAGCATTGTTTACAAACATGGCGAGTCGGTCACTGCCATTGAAAAGTTTACTTTAAAACCCAATCCAAATGGATATGGACCGAATCTTGCGGATTACAAACCTAAGCTTTCAACCAAAGCATTCAAACCAAATCACGAAGTTTCGGTCACGAGAATATAAAGTTGATAATTACATTTATGAGTGTTGTTGAATATCATCGTCAAGAGGAATTAGATCACGAGAAGGCGAGAGTCGATCAAAATTAGAAAAAGTTGTTTACAACAAACCTTTTAACTATTCAAAAGCGGTCACTTTCGTCACACCAGCGGATTCTTCTAACACACCAAGGGTAATCATAAAACACACAGTCTTCTAATGTTAATCCCCAACCCAGTTATGCACAAACTTATGGTCCTTTACCTTCCATCGATGAAGTAAACTCAAAACACGAAAATCGCAAAATTCAGATATTTTGACATTTTCATGGCTGACCTCAAAACTTTACAACATGAGATAGAATATCATTCCGAAATCAAAGTTCAACACTTTCAATCGCCTCTAGCGCGAGAACAAAGAGACATTTTTGAGAAAAATCTTTTACCAAATGTTAAAAATTTGAAAAGTTGTGCATTGTCTTGGGAAAGGACTTTCATAAGGAACTTGGATTAATGAAGGTCGTTTTAGAAAGCGAAACATCTATTTCTAATACTAAACGTAAAAGAAACTGTTGAGAAAAGATGTTGATCGACTCTTGGAAGATGTCATTTGTCTTTGATGTCCATAATGATGTGTTATTGAATTCTTTGTCATATGCATTTGATTATATCTCTGCCGATCTTTGTTGATACGTGGTAAATGTTGAGAACAACGATAATGTGCTTGGTCGAGTCCTTAAAAGTTGAAAACAAGCGATTGTCAAACGAACTTTCAAATGCAATACGTCGTCTTAATTGGTGTCAAAAAGATATTCACGATCAACAACTTGCTTTTCAACACAAAATCGCCCGATTCGTGCAAAATCTTTGATCCTAAAATTGAGCAATTAGATGATCAAAGCGTGTCTTTTAAGTGTCAAATCTCAAAATATGAACAAGAACTTGTAAAAGTTAAAAGGAATATGGTGTCATATTTGATTTACTCAAAAAGACTCGTGATGAAGCATCAAATGAACTTGATCATTATCTTGCACACACTAAAGAAGTTATGCATTTTCTTTGGAAATGTTCGGTCACGAAAATCAAGATCGATTCACACTATCCTCAAGTTAAGAGAAATGTTAGGAAAGTATGAACAACTTCCGCCAACCATCATTAAGAGAATAGCCCGGTAACACTTAGTACTCATGAACCTAGAATCCTCTTGCTGCCAAATCACAAGTTGCTAACGTGCCTCCTTCTACTGAAACAGGAATAGTTGCGTCTTTTCCAAGCGTCCGCACTTCACGACCTAGGAGCACTACATCGAAGAATAGGAAGTTGCGACCTAAGAAAAGATCAATCAAGAATGCTAAAGTAGAAGAACACCCTAGGACTATGAATAAGACTCACGTTGCTTCCACTATAGATATTGCGTCGGGCAAATGTAATAGAAATAGTGATGTAACGAATGCTAAACCGTTAAGTACTTTTGATATTGATCGATGCACCTTGTGTTCTTTGTCATAAAAGTATGAATTCTGATTGTCATGATAAATGTGTTGCTAAAGCTATCATCTCTCGTTTAAGGAATCCTAAGAAGCGGAATACCTCTAGGCCCACTAATCTTTCTAAGTCTATGCTTGATAGACCGCCCTCTTTAGATTCTAAGAAGCATTCTTTGTCCTGTAGCTCAGTTCACCTCCTAGGAATATCGTACCACCTAGTGCATTCACTAAGACTAAAGCAAATAGTAGTTGGAGATGGCAGAAATGGATATATAACACACTAGGATTTAAGTGGATACCTAAAGCTATTGATGTGTGTATATCTACTATAAGCTTTCGGAACCCTCTAACATTTGGGTTCCACATCTACTTCTATTCCATCGTGTAGATGCAGTGTGTAATCACGGTGTCTGATCATTCTGGATTGTTGATAGCGGATGTTCCCGACACATGACAGGCAATCTTAAGCTGTTATCAAACTTTATTGCAAAGTTCATTGCACTGTCGAGGTTCGGGAATGATCACTTCGCGACTATCATGGGCTCTGAGACTACATCAATGGCAACATCGAAATAAGCAGGGTTTATTATGTGGAAGGCCTCGGTCATAATCTGTTTTGATGGAGTCGGATTTTGTGATGGAGATTTGGAGGTTGCTTTAGGGAGAAAACTTGTTTCATTAAGTGATCTACAAGGAAATGACCTTATATGCGGCTCGCGTAATTCCAGTATTTACACTATCTCTATGCAAGACATGGTTGCTTCATCTCCCATCTGCTTACTTTCAAAGGCAACATCAACAAAATCACGGCTATGGCACCGTCGTCTCTCACATCTAAACTTTCAAACCATCACCAACCTTGCTCGACACAAACTAGTTGAAGGACTCCCACGATTTGGGTATTCTAAAGATCACCTTTGCTCGGCTTGTGAACAAGGCAAAAGCACTCGTGCTCATTTTCCTTCAAAGGTGGAACACAGCTCGCAGCATGTGCTTCATCTTCTTCACATGGATTTGTGTGGCCCGATCTTGGCGTGCAAGCGATCAATGGCAAACGCTACATCTTAGTAATTGTTGATGACTATTCACGCTGGACTTGGGTCTACTTTCTTGTAAGCAAAGATCAAGCTCCACAGATGATCATCACCTTTCTCACGAAAATACAAGTTCACTCTGAAACACCGTTCGACTAATCGAGAAGCAGAATAGAGGCGAATTTGTTAATCAAACTCTTCGTGAATTTTATAGAGAAAGTGGGAATTGACATCGGACATCTATTGCCGCATACACGAGAACAAAGCGGGTTGTTGAAAGCGAAACCGAGCGTTAGTGGAAGCTGCAAGAACAATGTTAATCAATGCTAAACTTCAGTTACTTATGGGCGAAGCTATATCTCTTGCATGCTATACTCAAAACCGTTCTATGATTACAAAGCATACAACAAAACACCTTTTGAGCTTGTCCACAACTGGAAAAACCGAATCTCAAACACTTTCATGTATTTGGATCTCTTTGCTATCAGAATAATGATCGTGATGACTTTGGAAAGCTCAAAGCCAAAGCTGACATTGGAGTCTTTATGGATCTTGTGATAATTCAAAAGGTTTCGAATCTGGAATCGTCGTACAAAGCGGTGATGGAAGCGATTCATGCTCATTTTGATGAACTTACGGAAATGGCCGAGTATAAACGACTTGAACCGGACACAACCGCTTAAACTTCCCCAAACCCCATCATCAATGAACAAAGCCCCACTTACTCGTCAACAAATGGAAAGGTTATTTGCTCCATTTGTTCATGGCGATATTGATGAGCGTGCTCGGGTGTATCCATTTGTTTCATTTGCTCAACGATAATACTCTTATACGATACACCTGCTACAACAACTCTTGTTGAAGAAGCACCACCAGTTGACACCACCACAACAGTTGAACAAACTGCTTCCAACAATGATGAATGGTGATGATGTTACGAATGAAGTACCCCTGCGATTTTGATCCAAATCGTTCTTTAACCCGTTTGCTAATGAGGCTGCTGCACGGATGTCGAGAATCTTCAACAAACCATTTGAATCCTCAGAATCGCACAATGTATACCAACATCAACCCTCCACACATAGATGGACAAAGACCATCCTCTGGAAAATATTATTGGCAACCCGAATCAACCCGATCGTTCTGACAAGACAAGCGTCTTCACTCGGATGGTGAACATTGCATTTATGCACTCAGCATCTGCCAATCTGAACCTAAAAACATCAAAGACGCCAATGACAAAAGACAACTGGATTGAATCCATGCAAGAAGAACTCAACCAATTCAAGCGTCTTGAAGTATGGGAGCGGTTGAAAGACCAGAGGAGTCTCGTCATTGGTCTCAAATGGATTTGGAAAAACAAATTGGATCTTTGAAGGAAGCGTTATCGAAAATAAGTCACGCGTCGGTGGCTAAGGGTTATCGTCGGGAAGAGGGTATAGACTTTGAAGAATCTTTTGCTCGGTTGCTCGTCTTGAGGTCATTCGGATATTTCTGCGTTCACGGCTCATATGTATATGACGGTCTATCAGATGGATGTCAAAACTGCGTTTCTCAATGGACAACTTAAAAGCGGTTTATGTCGACCAACGGATGGATTCGTTGATCACGAGTTTCGAATCCGTCTACAAAGCGAACAAAGCTCGTATGGTCTCAAACAAGCTCCTCGGGCATGGTGCGATAAGCTATCATCTTTCCTCATTGCTAATAATTTCACCAAAGGTTCGGTTGACCCAACTCTTTTTATACAATATCACGGGGCACATATCTTAATTGTTCAAATTCACGTGGATGACATCATTTTTGGGTCTACACATAAAAGTTTTCAATCGCTTTTGCAAAACTAATGAAGAAAAATTTTGAAATGTCCATGATGGGTGAACTCACGTTCTTTCTAGGTCTGCAAGTTCATCAATCACCCCGTGGTATTTTCTTGAGTCAATCCAAATATGCCCTTGAATTGTTAAACAAATTTGGAATGAAAACCTGTGACACCTATGCCACACCAATGGCTCATACCAAGAAGCTAGGCGCTGATTTACATGGGAAATTGGTGGACCCTACAAAATACCGTAGTATTATTGGGTCTCTCATGTATCTAACACTTAGGGGACGATATTGTCTTTGCCGGTATATCTTTGCTCGTTATCGGTCGCGACCAAGCTGAAACCCACCTCTTTGGGCTAAATCCATTATTGGGAACCATTAACTTGGATCTATGATTACGGTTTTGAACTAATCGCTTTTGGGGGACGTGACCCGCGAGGATGCTTAGACTCACGGAAAAGTACTTGGGAGCTTTACAATTTCTTGGTGATAAAGGTGTCATGGCAATCGAAGAAGCGAGGATTGTACATCATTTGTCCTCAACGAGTAGAATATGTAGCCATGTAGGCGTGTTGTGCTCAAGTCATTTGGATGAGAACACAACTCAAAGACTATGGTTACGTATTTGTGAGAATCGATATACTGCGACAATGGAGTGCCATTAATCTCGTCAACTTCGATTCGGCATTCGAAATCAAAGCACATCGATCTTGATATCATTTCATCAAGGATCACGTGGAGCAGTCTTTGTTGAATTATATTTTGTGGAGTCGAATACCAATTGGAGATCTTCTCACCAAAGCCTTCCGCTAGGTTTAATGAGTTGGTCCACCGGATTGGTATGAGGTGTTTGACTCAAGAGGAATTGGATGACCTCTAAAAGCATCTTAAAACCTGTCAAACACCAAAATATCTTTTGTAAATAATTTTTCAAAAACAAAATACAAAATATAAAACCTGATAAAACAACAAAAATATTCTTCTAATCTATTTTTCTTTCAACATGGCAAGTACATTTCTTCCATCAACACTTTAATCTTTCAAAATTCAATATTTTTCCGATCAAGTGTTGAGGGGAGACTTCTAAAGATTCTTTGTTTCAAAACATCTGTTGTACTTGCATGTTATCATATCTCGGTTGTTTCTCTTATCAATGGTGGTAAATTTTATGGTTCAATGACACTCCTCGGACTAAAATTTATAACCTTTCATTATTTACCTAAGTCAAGGGGGAGTGTCGTCATGTTTCTTTCTTAAAATCTTTGTTTGGTAACCAAAATGGAAGTTAAATGGCTTTGTATGAAAAAGGAAAAGGTGGAGGGACCAAAACTGTCAAAATGTTAAAGTCATTTTAATAAAAACACTCTCCACCTAACTATTCCATCACATTTAATATTTACACCAAAAACATCCTACGCCTAAGAATCGTTTGACAAATCCGTGTTTGGATCATCAATTTGTAAGTGATTTCGTGTTTTATAACATGTTTTTAAGCAATGGTTTTGAATTTTCAAAAAATCCAACGGTTTAATTTTATGATATAGTCATTTTGTGTCTTACGGCGTAGCGTATGAACACCAAATCATAAAAGGGTGTTTGTGGTTGAAAAGATTGTGTCAAAACATGTATTTAACATCAATGATACTAGTTTCAACCTCAAAATCCACCTAGAAACACGAATTGATGATTTTTGAATATTAGGGTTTATGAGTCGATTTGGGTGTTTACAAATGTGAAGAGTTTTGTTCAAAAGATTGTTGTGTAATGTTTATATGATGATGAATTGATGATTTCCAAGCTCTATAACCACCCGGAAACTCTAAATGATTAATAATTGGAATTAGGGTTTAAAGTTCATAAGTTTGGGTATTTTTGATTCTCCACGATTTAGATGTTATAACTTGGTTTATAGACTCTCACAACATCTTAGAACTACCGAGAAATTGTTTGGTGCAAATCCATGGCTAGAAATTATCGGCGTAAATCATAACCCTTAGGGTTTTGACCTACATGATATGACTTTCTACTCATAACTTTTTAACGAATGTTCATGCCATGATTTGTTGTTAAAATGAATTCTTGTGTTAATATTGATGATTTGATGAATTTATTTCGAGGCTTGCGGCAAATTCGAATCAAGGTCATTTGAATCTTTACTCATAAGGATTACCCTACGCGTAGTCATGTTATGCGTAAGAATAAATCCTCACATAACTATTACGCGTAAGGTTCTACAATGGGACTACTGCGTATCTGTGAAGGATATGCGTAGCTGATGACCTCTACGCATAAGGTCTACTCTTACGAGTAAGCCTTACACGCAAGGTATAAATACGCCTACTTAGCGTAAGCTCACGCATAAGGTCCCCATTTCCTACGCGTAACATTTCTTACGCGTAAGTTAAGATCCTACGCATAAGCTTTCGTCTACGCGTATGTCATTCTTACATTTTACGCTTAACTTTGCCAATTCTACGCCTATGCCTTGATTGACCTTCATTATGAATTGTTACGTGTACAAACTTGTTAATAAACTTATCATAACGTCACGAATCCAATAATGTCACTAATAAACTTAAGCGTTTGATATGTTGTGAACAATAAGTGATAACATAAACTTTAAAACTTAAAGTTAACTAACTCACGAAACATTTCCACGGCGTCATTGGACTATTGGACAAACAAGTGACTTAGGACTCGTAACAATCATTGACCTTTGTACATTCAATAACTAGACAATAAGACCATTTGTTGACTAACATTATGTCTTTCGATATGTTGGTTCTTTTGGCTAATGTTATTTGAGATCCGACATGGTGAACAAATGAATGTGGATGCATCGAGAATTCTTACAATTCTTGATATCTTTCCGAGGGTTATAGAAAGATTGGAAAGAACAACCTTAGGGTTGACTTTGACACCCTCACATGCTCGGAATCTTCTTGTCTCATTGCGTTGGATATTCTCGGGAATCATCCCTACCGAACATGCTCTCACACTCTGCCGCAGTTCGAGAGGTCTACATTCAACAATTCACGGGATTCTATGCGAGGAGGATCATTGGTCAAAGTCTTTGTGACGGTGACACTTAATCACAAACAAGTCACTATCACTCCTGGACTGACTTAAGGGATGTACTCATCATTCGGACATCGTGCCAACGACTTCTTTGCTACACCTCTTGAAGAGGGTTCGCAATTTCTACTAATATTGGCTATGATGAAGCGTCGGGAATTATTAACAAGCACTCTCACGTGGATCTTAAGAACATTCCTCAACCGGAGAACACTCTACATCATCATCACTAAGTCCGTCTCACGGTGGTGGCGGTGGCTATGAGCATCCCAAGCTCATGGGCTGCAAATCTTACGGTCATTGATCAATAAGAAGGACATTGAAATCGAAGCAGTGATATGGGATGACATGATGTCATTTCACAAGAAACTTGGCTCAAAGATTCCCTATGTCAGATACACGAAGCTTTTGATCCAGAGAGCACTTGGGCTTAATCCGGATATTCCCAAGAGGCTCAATGACCACGACAATCACGACGTGTTGTCGAACCTATCCTTTCTATCGAGAATCAAGGAATCGACAACAAAGAAACAAGGTGCTTGCGTCTTTGCTGATCACCTTCGACCAATGAAATCAAAAAGCTTGAAACATACAAAAGGTATCAAGTAGCGATGCGAGAAGGCAAAGTTGGTCATCTCGATGAAAAGCCTTACAAATCCTACTCGGAGAACCGAAGAGGAAGTCTTTGGAAGTGCAATAAGCCTGAGAGAGTCAAGGAAGGTCCCAAGAGAACCTACTCCAAGGAAGAAAGTTCCCTCAAGGAAGCTGCTCCTATTCCTACACACGAACCACGAGAAAGCTAATGGGCGAGGACTGGAGGCTCTTGAATCGGATGAAGAGACTTTCTACTCGAATCTGCAGCCGTTACACCTCCTTCATAGCTAAACCTCCAAGTCCACCGGTGACAAAGGAAAGGGAAGACTCACGTACTTGTGCCTTATGAAGAAAACTCGGATGAAGAAGAAGAGCAACTGGATACCTCATACAGGAAGAAGTTCAAATTCCTTAGACTCCAACACGTGGCAAAGGAATTTGCTAAAGAACAAATGGGTGGCCGGGAGGTCAAGTGGTGCAGCTCAACCTTCACGGATCTTGATGCGGTTAATCAACCCGATAAGGGATGCGGTGCCACCACTTTGGTACAACAACAAGACCGCGTGTCGAAGATACTCTTGAGTTTGATTTTGAGAACGAGAATCTCGAGAAGGAGAGAAGGTTAAAGGCGATGAAGAAGCTGCGAGTCAAAGCCAAAGTGATGAACAAGCTAAGGCTGGCAATGAAGAAGATGTTGAGTATGATACGTTTCTTCTAGATAGTACTGCACGATCAAAGGAAGAAACTTCTGAACCACCAAAGGACCGAGTCTCCTCATCTCATCATCATCATATTCTTCTTCTCACTCTTACCACCACCATCAAAAGATCAACCAAATCATCATCCAAATCAGTGAAGAAGCCACCTCGATCTTGGATTTCTCATACTCATAAAAGAATTGTAAAAGTTGTCCAACAAGTCAGAAAGAAGGACATGCTCTACTGAGAAAGCTGAATTGGTTTCTGACCAAATCACGATATCTACATGATGAGAATGACAAGATGCGAATGAAAGGGAATACATCTGAAGCTCATGCGGGATGATCTACAAGGGAAAATGGATGAGAATGATGAAGGCTACACTCACAAGTACCTTCGGATATCGTTCCTAAAGTCACAAAGGAGATGTTTACCCGGAACAACTATATCCAAATCTTATGCAGATAGCCAAGCAAACTATAAGATCAACACCCTTAACCGTCACAATCAATCCATCGATCCACTGTAGTTTTCTCGGATAATGAATGGTGGCCAAGCTTGTCACACAAATGTCACGAACAATCTGGACATTTACTTCGATGAAGGAAAATTTGTTTCAAGCATTGTTGGACTACCAACTTCAAGAAGCATCAGATCAGGCGAAAGTCTAAACGCGTCCTAGAGGCGATGAAGATAAGGATCAGGATAAGAATAATGAAGCTAAACGACAAAAGAAGTCTGGTGAATCATCTTCTATGCCACCACCTCCCAACGGCCTCTGCTTCAACAAAGGTCTCCTCCTCGTTCTTTCTACTTGATAAACCTCATGATTCTGAGACACCACCCCAGACTCAAAAACCGGTGATTACTTTGAGTATACGGGTGGTGGCGATGAAGAACACCATGAGCCCCTACAACAACCCACCTCTCCCAAACAAGTAAAGAAACGTGAACCCTCATCTAGGCCTAAGAAACAGAAGAAAAAGGCGCCAAGGCGGGCGTCCTATCATGGCTAGTTGAAGACACCACAAAGGAATTTGAATGGTTTTCTACACTTGTCAATTCCACTCCCTACCATGAAGAAGGTCAAGATCTGGTAGACGGTAATACATTGGAGCATGCTAAGATTATGCAAGAAAAGTTCCATGTGAAGAAGATGGCGAAATCCGAATCAAGAATGAAGCTTTTCAAGAATGCTGTGGAAGAGCAGCTCGAAAGTGCCATCGAGGTTGAATATCACCTTGAAAACATTGCTCGAGCTATGTCTAACAACATGGATTGGCTCAACCGAGAAGCAAACATCGACTTCACTAAGCGGGACAACCCTCCATACTACCGCCGGTCAAAACCTCTACCAACAATTGGCCAACCAGATGAACCAAGGATTCCATTCCGATATTTCTTCAACAAAGACTTGGATTTTCTTCTACATGGTGGCGATGGTTCAAGGAAATACGCTACATCGTTGACACTTCCATTCCCTGTAGCTATATACTCAAGCGCATAGCCATCGAGCGTGCCAATCACTTGTTCTCCAACAAAGTGGAAGCCTACCCAAGAGATGCATCATGGGATTCATCATTGGCGAACGCCGAAGAATCTACTACGTAGTACGCGAGTTGAAGTCTCAACATGCGATTGGAGTTCTAAAAGTATCATTTCCATCAAACACGTCGATCTTTCATCTAAGTGGGACTACACCTTCCTAAAGAATATCGTGGTCAAACGACAAGATGAAAGGGATTATGCATTCTCTGAAGTTGACTTTGAGAATTTGTCTATCAACGACATCGAAGACATGTACCTTGCCAAAGTACAAGGTCGTATGAGACAATTCTCCAACGCAGTACAACGTGAATTCATCAAGTCGGTGCTCATCTTCATCGGACGCATAGTTATCCAGAGCGTGTAGAAGATCTCCAACGGCGGTTGAATCTTATCGGACCGTGTCAACCTTCACTCCTCCAGCTTGATCTTCCCGACATCAACCGGCTTCCACAATATACGCTCATCGGCAAACCTTTCGGCGTCGTTTACCGCAGTGAACTTCAAAGAAATTGCTTGATGGCGTGCATAGATCTTCATAAATTTGGAGATCACACTTTGAAGATGGTTAGGGACGGATTGGCTTACCGGTTGAAGGATATACACCAAAATATGGGTCTCCTAGCGATGGAATTCTCGAGGATCGAAGGGGCGTAAAGAGGATCATCACCATGATTGATGAACGGTTGTATAGAAGGGATCGATTCGAAAGGCTGGAAAGCTATGTTGGTGGTCGACCGGAGAAACATCATCGGCTTTCAAGCGCCGACTCACACTCTGGCGACATCTACGGACTACCGGTACCCCTTGAACTGCTTCTTTCATTACATATTTGGATGTATGATTTATTATGTCATTGGCTTGTGCACACATTACAGTGTACAACCCGTACTTGTAAATAAAGGACCACGTAGTGCACGCTGATGCCACAATCCTTATATATAGGGAGCGAAAGCTTCTTACTTTTGAGTAAAACCTATCAAACCTTTCACTTTTCAAGGTTTTGCTCAAAGAACAAGTACTTTCCCTTATGATTTTCAAAACCTCAACCGTTTATATCACTTTCGTTGAGGGGAGTACTTGAATTAAAACTTTGTTCAAAATTGTTCACGGTGGTCATTCTTCCCAACACTTTCGAAATGGTCATATTTATTCTCAACTTTTCAAAAATAACACTTTATATGCCATTTTTGAGGGGAGAAAATACGTGATAAGAAATATGTTGTGTAAATGCAAATGAATCTTTGTGCTATAGACTTAACCCATGAATTGTGAGATCTTAACATTAGTAACTTCGAAAAGACTTGTCCGGGCGGGTAATAATTTCAAGCTAGTTAAGCTAGTGATGTAGCGTGTCTCGAAAGGACTTGTCGAGTAGAATGTACCATTAGAAACTCTTGGTAGACATGAACTCGGCGGGTTTGACAACCTTCCGAGGATTGTCTACACCTTCAAGGTAGTTATTAGAGCTAGTTGTCACCTAAAAGTTGACAATGCAACTCTTTAACTATGCCACGTAACCGTGTCTCGCGGGGGAATGTCTATCTTGAGTTGATCAATTCAAAATGTGCGCTCTTTCCTCACTGTGCATTTTAACCGTTAAAACTCTTAAGCACATGTGGAGGGAGAGTATTTATGCAAAATCTTATCTCAACAGTGGTACTAAAATGTTTTCATTCACAAACACTTTGAGAGATTTTTCACAACAATGGTTTTATGGCAACATAGGTTAGTCATGGAGTTATAAGGTGACTAAGGTTAGGAATAACCGTCCTATGATCCGCCAGAGTAGGAGGGATCTACCCAAGGACACCACAAATAGTTAGTATTTAGAAGTCCTTAGGTATGATTGTAAAAGGAGAAAATGAGAATCGGAGAAAGAAGGAGTTGAAGAATTAAAAGAAATGCAAAGAAAAGGGTGAAAAGAAATAGCCCTCCAGATTATTCAACTTAGGGCGGAACCACGGGTTCAATTCATATGCTCTTGGTTGTCACTAGATGACATCGGTATTGAAGATTAAAAGTCGTCATGGACCCAGTGACACATGCACTAAACCTTCTTAACCACTCAAGTTTCTCTCAGCAAGCTTGTTTCATTCTTATAGGGAACCCTACGTAAACTATCGGCTTTCTCTTAGAGATTGCTGGTATTGAAGAAGGAGACCCTCTCCCTAGTCTCCGCTCGGGAAAACCAAAACGCACTATTGAGTCTAGAGCCATGAGATTCATCAAAAGATCTCTTAGGTACACTTGACATTTCATCACTTGATATTCAACAATAAGAATTTCAGTGGTACATTATCGAGTCCTTCACGCAGATCTTAGCAATCACGAGAACATTTATGAGAGGTTCACATTTGTGATCCTCGGTGATTGAATGGAAACTCCGCCAGGTCAACATCAAAGCCACGGCGGCGGGTAAACGCCGGCAACTCCCCATGGATTGCGCTTAGTGGTCTCAAGCGGTCTGATCGTGAGGTGATGCTTGGTGTACCTCAGCGACTCATCCCGAATCGTAGGTGTACCGATTTTACATCGTGTTATCTCACTTGTGGGACTCCGATTCAGGAGCGGCCTTTGTAAGAATTAGAGTTGTGTTTTCACACTATTTTGTTAACACTCTCGAAGTTCAAACTTGTAAGTGCTGGATTCCGCTTATTACTAACCGTTTTATGTTTTCTTCTTATGGAAGCTCGGGCGGAATGATCGTCTGGTCTTCTCATGCTCACGCCAACATCATCACTAATGGAAGTTCTATCCAAAAGCAACACAACGTCGAATGATTCTTCGTCAAATCAAAGAATCTACAAAGTTAAAGACTTAAAGAACTTCATCGATCTTGAATTCAAGCGTCAAAAGAGCGTGTGAGCATGTTGAAGAATGGCGTGGAGACATTGTAGCAGAAGACACTGAGTGCGGTTGATGCAACAACAACATACTATCACTTTCATCACAAAGAACAATGATCAAAGAACAAAGTTAAAGATGATGTCAAAGCATAACTGTTCAAAGAAAACTATCTCGCTACATTGGGGAGATGGTTCAAATCAAGGCAATTCTTCTCACAAGAAAGAAGAATGTCGAGGCGTCAAAGCTACTATTATATCAACGCCTTCACCGTTTTCATCACCAACACTTGAGTGTTTGTTACTCATATGTAATAACACTTGAGGGGGAGATTGTTGGAATCACTCCTAAACCTTATTCAAGTGTTAGTTACTCATATGTAATAGTTAGCTTATTATGGCCTTTATGTTTGTTATTAGCCTTAAGCTTATGTAGAAGGCCCATGAGCTTAGGCCCAAGCCCATAGGAGAAAGGGAAGGAGTAGGAGTGTTGCCCTAGCTCCTTACTGTTGGGTCCAATAAATTGACTCAATCACCCTGAACAAGATTTGAAAATAAAATAGCCTAACTCACTAAATAATATAGTGAGTGACTCCTTTGATAAAGAAATGTGTGAGTGTTGTTTGGTACTCTTTACTTCATCGATTGTGTGAGTAAAATATCGCTACAAACAACACGGTGACGATATTTTGACAAATGTCTCATTGATCCTCACGAGGCCTATCTCTCACATACCTGGATCGAATATATTGGTGGAACTTCCAGAGGAGAAGTCAAACAGTACTGAAGACTTTCCATAAGAGTAGGAATATTGTGATGACAGCATTCAAAAGGATGGTTGGTCTTTAAAAGAGGAAGATGAAGATAGACCACATGGGGGACCACATGTCACCATCATCACATGTCTTGTATTATTTCCTATATATATATATCTGTAATTGTAATAGATAGGTATGTATTCTAAACAAACACAAAATACATAGTATTAGTTGTTAGGATCATCCTCTCATTGAAACACAAGCATAGCTTGGATCAATGAGAGTTTATTTATCATTCAATGGGGATAATATACCGAAATTATCCCCGTAAAAAGTTGAGGATGTTATCATGTAGTCTATTTGGTATTGAGTAATCTTGTAACAATTGTTCATCATTATTAATGAAGTTGTTCTTTAATTTTATCAAGATTTACTCAATTATTTGGACCAACAAAGCTAAACGATAAAATCATTACAGCTTATGATCCAAATACTAATACAACAAGCACGTCTAGCATGAATGAAATATCCAACCTCAAATGCTAGTGTCAAGAGTTCATCTAGATCGGATCCTCACTAACTATTTTGGCTTATTATCAAGAAGTTCTACTTTAAACTAATCATGGATTTCTATTAACATGTTATTTTTTTGCAATACGTTCGCTCGGAGAATAAATTCTCTTACAGTCAAGTAAAGAGTCCACCAAAACAGCCATGAGTCCTTCTTGTTCATCCGAGCCAATGACTGTAGGAGAAGAACGTAACATATGAGAGACATAAAAATGGTACTACAAAGCCACTTAATCTATTTGATTTATAGTTGCAAAAAGAACAAAATTAATGACCTCTTGGTCAAGACACTCAAATTTCCACACGCTCTCACCATTGTCATAAATTTCATTCCACCACCTCAAACCGACTAAGATTCGACCACTGACATTTTTCACAACCCGTAAATCAAGAAGCTGACCAAAAGAACCGGTCACCACGAAAATTATGACAAAACTAAAATTGGTAACTAAGCACCCCCTCGGGATATGTATCATGTACACGTCTTGAAGATACTCGGGTCGTCCAAGAGATAGAAATGCTCCATCATCTACTTCATTTATTTCAACTTTTTCTTCCTTAGCCATACTTGAAAACAAGTGGGTTCTGAAAATCCATGGAAAAGCTTATAAAAATTGTAGTCCGATAACAACTGTGACACACGGTAAATTTTCACTAAAATTTAACTGATGATTAGTAATTTATTACTACTAAGTCTAAGTCATTAAGCATACACAAGCTTTGCCTGATCATTTGAGTAGTTAACTCAGTAGGTAATTGCATCACTTTTGCATTCATACCATTTTATGAATATTTTTATTTTGTCTTATGATTTAAATTATAAGACGAGAGGGTATCTCGTTTTCCCGAAAGTGACCGACCGCAGCGTAACCCGACACTATGATAAGGACTCGCTAAAACAATTAACAAATGTCAACGACTTGGAATATTACAAGGATAAAATATTTGGACCGTAACAATAAAATACCACGGATAAAAAGTTGTCAAACAATGATACCTTGGTCACCATTATGACTTAGCGGGACACAAAATACTTAAACACATTATCACTTAAACAATGACTTTATAAGACTCAAGTGCAAACATACATAACTATAATGTAAATGCATACATTTTATACAATAATTATCCCACATACAAATACTTACCCAAAATAAATTATAAGTGTACATTACATGTGCCCTCACTTTTACTTACCTTACCATTTTAGACCTTTATTATTATAACACTTATAATACATTTACAAGAAATGAATTTATAAAAATTAGACACAACCTCCTTGTTTTTTTCTCTTCCACTCACGACAAAACCAAGGACCAAGAAAAGCAAAAGATATCAAGATCCATCTCAACCTCTAGCTTGTACTCCCATCCTAGGCCGAATCTTCTAAATGGAGATAAATCAACACCTTCATCCAACATACCCATCTCTCTCATACCCAAATCCATGTAAAACTTTGCTTCCCAAATCTCCATAGATGCTCACTACCTTGAAGGAATCCAAGGAGGATCAAAGTAAATCACAAGAGAGAAGTAAAATCCTTTCACCACTCTATCTCTTATGTCCAAAGATTCGTGGGTCTTGGAAGTAAGCCATTTTTGGCTTCAAACAAAACTTCAAGATGAAAAGAGGTGGTCAAAGGCTCCTCTCTTAACCTCTTCTTAAGCAACATGAGAGACCAAAGACACCCACAAATCAAAACTCAAACACACCACAAGAGTAATATTCTCAAGGTTATCAAGAAGTTGTTGGGTTTTGCTCGAATCGGTATACGGGTTTGATTTGTGTGGGGGTCCCTCGACTTGGCTTTCATCAACGTTTTCACATCTCATTCTTGATAAGGTTCATGGTCTTTCCCTTCCTCATGATTTCGTTGTAATGTAAACATTGATAATGAAGTGTTAATTTGTGATGTCTTGTTTTTATTTAAGTTTGTAAGTATAGAATGTACAACTTTGCAATATGAGTATAAACTTGTCACTTTGAAACTTGATTTGGTTATTCTATTGTTAAAACGACTTTCTGACGAGTAAATGAGCCAAGGAAATGAGAGTTAAGTCTTATAGGAACTTGGAAATTTGACTATGTAACTAGGTACTTTGATGTTATAATACTTGCGTTTTGATAAACAAACTATGGTAACTTAGGCTTAAGTGGTCATTTCTAAAAAGGGTCCGCTGGTTTTCTGTAGAGACAAGGACAAGAACAAGATAAATGAGTCAAGCTTTTACAAGTCTACTAGTAAAACCATGTCGAGACTCACATTTTCCCGTCGACATTCATGTCATTTAAAAGTATGTCGAACCTTGATATTTTTTTTTACTTTGCTTGAACATGAGAAACATGCTAGTCTTTCATTGTCTTGTGACTCAAATCTTAGAGGTGAACCATGTGTCAAAACCTCTATGTACTTAGGAGAAACCCGAGACAAGAGTGCTCATGTGTTAAAATGTATTTCGAAAATCTATACTTGTCTAGTCCGTAAGAGTAAAATGGTTGACGATTAGAACCAAGTCGAGTAGTACTCTCTTGACAAGAGGTACCTTCACCCCTTTTGCTCTCATGTCCTAGTTAATGATGTTAACCAAATCTCGTTCGAGTCAAGTCTCATACTTAGTCATCTTCCCTTGTTAGCTTATCTTTAATAAGTACTTAGTAGTCATCGAAATAGATATGCTTGAGACTATGTAAGCAGTCGACAACTACATCTTGGTAGTACCATGGTGATGAATCATTATTCACTAGTCGAGGGATTCAACGTCATAAGTTAGAGCATGAACAAACTAAGTACACTTCGAGTCATGTAACTTATATTAAACTCCTATAAGCAATTGAGAATTCTTTTGGCAACAACAACCTGGGAATGAGAAACACTTCAAACTATTGGTTAACACAAACTGTAATGATACATGTTGGTCAAGCCTTGTTTTCTTTTTTTCATTCCATTCGTGTAAGTCACAAATGGGCCACGGCCTAAGTCATAAAACTTGGTCTCATTGAAAGAGTTATTAGCTAGTTTGGGCCCAACCCAATTTGGGTACTGTTATTAACGCCGGCAACAGCGACCACGAGTCTTCGAGTGTCCGGTTGAGTAAAATAAGCTAACTCACGAGGTAAAGATCTAAATGTAAGGCAGTTGTTCAACGACGAATAAGTCTATATACGCATACACGAAATATATCACATAAGTTATATTTAAGCTTACGCGAGTTGCCAAGTAAACAAGTGCAAAAACTATTTTTCCTACATATATATGAGACAACAAAGGTTTTAAAAACTTGACACACTTGATAATGTCTATAACAATGATTAACGACAATGGGTAGACATATATATATACATGTCAAGTAAAAATCTCTAGTCGAGAACTATATATATTAAAAACAAAATTTGACAAATAAAACAAGGACTACTATATCATTTTGGTCAACCTATAACTTGAGAGTTTTCAAAATTAACTCAAGTATTTTCTAAATACAATTAGAAAATAAATAAATTACATATATATTGGCAACACCATTTTGTGTCAACTTAAATAAGTATATACACATTTATATACTTACTAGTTAAATGCTATAAATATTTTTCATATCAAACTTGGAAGTTAAAACCATATCATTGTCAACAAGAAAAGTATATATATTTTCATATACTTGTTAGAAAAATCATTTTTTACGATTTCACAAATTAAAGTTTAACTTTAATACAATTAAACTAATTTGAGTAAGCAATACTTAAAACAATGAACTAAAACGTTACCCTCCTTATCTAGGTTAGTTTGGGTGCCGCTCCACAACAATCACTAATCCCACATTTGGATTGCACATTTGCTAAGGTGAGTTTCATAGCCCCACTTTTACTTGATAAATTGTTTTATACATTTTGGGGTGAGAAATATGCAAAACATTTTATGGACCAAAACTATTACATGATTACTATTACGTGGTTTAGCCTAAGCCCTTATGTCCCTAGAGAATTCCCTTTTTCATGAACCGTCAATTCCCCATTGGGAAACGCGAATGTTATAAATAGATCTATTGAGGGTGACTCCTCCGTCGATTGGCCATACTTAGGCCAAGGCGAACGTATACCATGTCGAAACCAAGTGTTGAGGGACAAAACACTTGCTATGGGCCCCTATATTGTATGACATCTTTTAGCATACGGAAACTGTCGTAGTATCGGTTGCGTGAACTTAGAGCTAACGTAATAGACTTTCATACATATATCATTATATTCGTTTGTAATGATTATATGCCTTTGCTTATGGTCCAAGCTTACTATTTTAATTTAAACCTATGAACTCACCTGCTTTTAGCTGACCTTTTAGCATATTTTTCTCAGGTGTTTAAGATTTGTTCATGAAGGCAAGGCAAGAAGCGGGTGTATGGTCGTAGTAGTATTAACGAAGTGTTTTTACACAAAACTGATGTTTTACATTGGGACCACTAAATCTAATGGGATATACCCATTTGTTTAAATTATGTTGTAAGACAGTGTTTTAAAACTATTTTATGAAAACAAACGGAGTATGTATTCCGTTCTTTATTACTTGTGTTATGATTCACCAAATTCCGTAACGCTCCCGAATAACACGTATGCTTCCGCTAAACAAATTTGGGGTGTTACAGATTGGAATCAGAGCCTAAGTTGTAGAGAACTAGGTACATATAAACCCTAAACTATAACTACTTTTCACCAAAACATCATACTACGACCACCGATTACCGCTTGCCTTACTTGCCATTTTATTTAAAGTTCATTTAATAGGATTACATGTTTTATTTCCTATTTACTTATGCACTATTTCATATCCATCATGAGCATATTTTTCCACATACTTACACATATGCACCGCTTGTCACATACTATGCCTTCCCCAACCTTTCCTCACGATGTTCGTGAGGACATCTTACTAGCTCACTCACCGACCATCCGCCAAATTGCACACTTAGCTACTCGATCCATACGTACGAAGCCACACTAGCAGTCCAGCCAGCTATTGCACCTACTCCACCTATACCTACCCTCACCACCTGTGACACACGGTAAATTTTCACTGAAATTTAACTGATGATTAGTAATTTATTACTACTAAGTCTAAGTCATTAAGCATACACAAGTTTTGCCTGATCATTTGAGTAGTTAACTCGCCTACAGTAGGTAACTGCATCACTTTTGCATTCATACCATTTTATGAATATTTTTATTTTGTCTTATGATTTAAACTATAAGGCGAGAGGGTATCTCGTTTTCCCATGACAGATTACCTTTACGCGATCCACAATATGATAAGGACTCGCTAAAACAATTAACAAATGTCCGCGACTTGGAATATTACAAAGATAAAATATTTCGCACCAGTAACAATAAAATACCACGGATAAAAAGTTGTCAAACAATGATACCTTGGTCACAATACAATTTCGCGGGGCACAAAAATAATGAACGAACTATCACTTAAACAATGACTTGTATGAAACTCAAATACAAATTGAGGCCAAAATATAATGTATGTACAAGCATTGTCACAAAGTAACACATATGTATAATAATACATATACACTTATACAAAAAATATACAAGAAAAACATTTAATAAAATTTGTAAAGATCACTCCTTTGTCCTCTCCTCTCACTCACGACAAAACCAAAACACAAAACCAGGGGAAGAGATTTTCAAGATATTCTTCTTCCTCCCCTAACCTTACTATCCCACCTAGGCCGAATCTTGCTAAAAGGAGATAAACCAACACCTCCATCCAACCTATTCATCTCTCTCATACCCAAATCCATGAAAAATATTGCTTCCCAAATCTCCATAGATGCGCCACTATCTTCAAAGGAATCCAAGGAGGATCAAAGTAAATCACAAGAGAGAAGTAAAATCCTTTCACCACTCTATCTCTTATATCCAAAGATTCGTGGGTCTTGGAAGTAAGCCATTTTTGGCTTCAAACAAAGTTTCAAGAAGAAAAGAGGTGGTCAAGGGCTTCCCTCTTAACCTCTTCTTAAGCAACTCGAGAGGCCAAAGACACCCACAAATCAAAACTCAAACACACCACAAGAGTAATATTCTCAAGGTTATCAAGAAGTTGTTGGGTTTGCTCGGAATCGGTATACGGGTTTGATTTGTGTGGGGTCCCTCGACTTGACTTTCATCAACATTTTCACATCTCACTCTTGATAAGGTTCATAGTCTTTCCCTTTCTCATAGCTTTGTTGTAATATAAACGTTGTTAATGAAGTGATAAATGGTGATGTTTTGCTTTATTTGAGTTTGTAAGTTATGGATGTGCAACTTTGCAATATGAGAATAAACTTGTCACCTTGAAAATTTGATTTGGTCACTCTCTTGTGAAAGTAGTTTTCATAGAGGTCAACAAGCCAAGAAAAATGAGAGTTAAGTCTTAAAGGAACTTGGTAACTTGACTATGTAACTAAGTAATCTCGACCTGATAATACTTATGTTTTTGATAAGCAACTATGTCACACCGGAATCTAAGTAAGTCATTAGTATTATGTGGGTTTGGTCTACCGTCGAGGTAGGAACCGGGTTGAGTAGTACTCAACCATCGTATAGTCTTGCCATTTCTTTGTTCTATCGCGTTAAGTTAGCATGATTGGTCTCGACCCCATCACCATCATACTCGGCTTGTAAGCCTTTGTCTTAACTTCACCTTGTAAAATTGATGTCGTGTATAGTCAAGTTTGTCAATGCTATAATGAAGGTATGGATGTCTTGTTTGAAAAATTAGTTTCTGTCGAATGTACCAAACAAAGAAACTGGAAGAAAATTTGATAGGCCAAGTGTTATAAATATTAGTATTGAGCCTAGAGAAATGATGTGAGTTGGTAACTTGTGTTGAAATCATTGAGTTTGCATAAAGTGTAAGGCCGAGTTGAGTAGTACTCGACCGACCTATGGTCTTACCAATACCGGTAGTACTATGTGTTCAGTTCAAAGGTAAAACCACTTCAAGACCGATAGTATCCGGCATTAACCCGCGTATGTTTCCCTTTTGTGTTCGAGAAATTAACCATGTTGAGATGAATTTGTCATTAGTATTTGTTGTTACTGTTATGTCGAGAAGAGAGAGGCAAGTTTGTGAAAGTAAGTCATATAAAAATTTTGTTAGTAACTCATAGTGAAGAACCTGGAAAACCATGAGTTGTGGTGGCAATCCGGGTTAGTAATCGACACCCTTCTTGCCTTGAGTCGAAATCTTTGCCAAAACACTAAATGGTCTTATCGCAAAACCTACCACTACCTGTCGAGTTGTGTTCCTAGTCGAAACCAGTTATACCAAACTTCTACTTCAAGAGCAAACCATTAGTATTAACAATCTAGAAATGAGTAGTTTTACTAAAAATGGGTTAACACAAAGCTGGAGTTAAAATTTGTTGGACCAGTCCTCTCCCCCTCGTACAAATACTCCATCAGGCCCAAGCCCGAAAATCTGGTACTCCATCATTGTATTCGAATATGGGCCACATCCCATGTAAAACCTTGGGGTATCTGTGTGAATGTATAAGCAGGACATCGAATAGTACTCGAAGCATTTTATTGGATGTCAAATAACGAAAACCGTTCCTCGTTTATTCTTTCTTTCACCACATTACTTATCGTCTTAACATCAAATGTGTACAAAAATTAAAATGTAACTTAAATGCGAATATTTGACATAAACAACAAGTGTTTTAAACATGATTTACCTAAAATGCCTACGACAATGTCCAACGTCAAAATGTGAACTAATGTATGATAAAAAGAAACCATCAAGTCGTGTTATCATTTAACCAACTTTATAGTCTTCAAATTAAATTCGCCTATTTTCTAAATACTATTAGAAAAATAAACAAACTAATATTAGTTTTGACAATACCATTTTGTGTCAACTAAAATGAGTATATATACATTTATATACTTACTAATGGAACATTTTAATTATTTGTTTTAAATCGAACTTTGGATTTTAAAACCTTACTAATGTCAATATAAAAAGAGTATATATACATTCATATACTTACTAGTAAATCTCTTAAATTACTTTTACAAACTAAAGGTTGATTTTAAAGCCATTATATAAGAATAATATTAATTGCACCATTTTAAGTATGTAATACTTAAAACAATGAACTAAAACCTTACCCTCCTTATCTAGGTCGCGTGTCGGTGCCACTCCACAACCATCACTAATCCCACATTTGGATTTGCACTTTGCTAAGGTGAGTTTCATAGCCCCACTTTTACTTGATAAATTGTTTTATACATTTTGGGGTGAGAAATATGCAAAACATTTTATGGACCAAAACTATTACATGATTACTATTACGTGGTTTAGCCTAAGCCCTTATGTCCCTAGAGAATGCCCTTTCTCATGAACCGTCAATTCCCCTTGGGAAAGCGAATGTTATAAATAAATCTATTGAGGGTGACTCCTCCGTTCGGTTGGCCATGCTTAGGCCAAGGCGAAACGTATACCATGTCGGAATCAAGTGTTGAGGGACAAAACACTTGCTATGGGCCCCATATTGTATGACATCTTTTAGCATACTGAAACTGTCGTAGTATCGGTTGCATGAACTTAGAGCTAACGTAATAGACATTCATACATATATCATTATATTCGTTGTAATGATTATATGCCTTTGCTTATGGTCCAAGCTTACTATTTTAATTCAAACCTATGAACTCACCATTTTAGTGACCTTTTAGCATATTTTCTCAGGTGTTTAAGATTTGTTCATGAAGGCAAGGCAAGAAACGGATGTATGGTCGTAGTAATATTAAAGAAGTGTTTTACACAAAATGATGTTTTACTTTGGGACCACTATAACTAATGGGATGTACCCATTTATTTAAACTATGTTGTAAGATAATATTTTAAAACTCTTTTATGAAATCAAACGGAGTATGTATTCCGTTCTTTATTACTTGTGTTATGATTACCAATTTTGTAACGCTCCCAATAACTCGTATGCTTCCGCTAAACAAATTTGGGGGTGTTACAGATTGGCATCAGAGCCTAAGTTATAGAGAACTAGGTACATATAAACCCTAAACTATAACTACTTTTCACCAAAAACATCATACTACGACCGCCGATTGCCGCTTGCCTTACTTGCCATTTTACTTAAAGTTCATTTAATAGGATTACATGTTTTATTTCCTATTTACTTATACACTATTTCATATCCATCATGAGCATATTTTTCCACATACTTACACATATGCACCGTCTTGTCACAGACTATGCCTTCCCGAAATTTCCTCACGATGTTCGGAGGACATCCTACTAGCTCACTCACCGACCATCCGCCACTTGCACACTCACCGATCCATACGTACAGGCCACACTAGCAATCCGCTATTGCACATACTCCACTTATACCTACCCTCACCACCACTCCATCGCCACTTGTTGACGGGCAAAAGCCCCGTATGATTGTGAGAGTACACGGATATCGAGCGGTATTCATATGTGCACTGCACTAGCTTCTCGGATGACCCGCTGCTTACATGGGTCCTTCTACTACTTGAGTCATTGACACCATCACCCTTGAGTCACCACCTCATCGAGACTCGGAGATCTGATTCTTACTCGAGGAAGATCCGGAAGAAGATCCGGGAAGAGGATCGAAGAGGAACTACGAGCCTATACCGGTGAGAGTGTCCCGGCTATGTTAGCATAGCAGCAGATGTGAGTACACAGGGTCTAGAGATTGTTCAGAGTATACAGGAGCTAGGACAGAGCTCGGGATGGCTCGAGAGATTAGACGATGACATGGATATTGATGCACCATTTGGATTAGGGCAGAGACCGC
Source organism: Chrysanthemum makinoi (assembly GCA_910596185.1). Classification (NCBI taxonomy): domain Eukaryota; kingdom Viridiplantae; phylum Streptophyta; class Magnoliopsida; order Asterales; family Asteraceae; genus Chrysanthemum; species Chrysanthemum makinoi. Next base: position 18,368,798 of record OU343225.1, on the reverse strand, counting down.
TTTTCTCCACGTCGGGAGGAGAGTAGTGAGATTGATTGGAGAGATATTGATTGCTTGATCGGTTCGTACCACTTGTCACTAGTCCAAGCTATAGTCCGTCATCACCTTCGTTTGTACCATCTGCAGCAGACATGGAGCGCCTTGGCGCACCACTAGACTTGAGACCATTGAGGAAGCCGCACCGGTTGAGGCCTGAGAGCCAGACTGTCGGGATCTCCAGATGGTGATCGACCCTCACTGAGAGGATATTCATTCAGTTGGACTCTCATGAGACATTGCTAGGAGTCCATTCGATCGACTAGAGAGGATCGATCCAACACGCTTGCAAGCTTGCGAGCGGCGTGTTGAGGTTTAGACCGAGTTCTTGATGTGTTGTTTGAGAGCATGGGACTCGAGAGACACAAGAGGATGCTGGCGGGATTTAGGGTTGAGACTCGGGTTGAGGGCGTCGAGAGAGTTGGACAGCAGAGTGCGAGCCTTGGGTAGAGGTCAGACTCAGATACACCTGACGGCGACTAGAGGAGCTAGAGAGCGTCCAATGGATTGCTAGAGATCTTGTCAGAGAGGGATGGCAGAGGACTACTGGTTTAGAGTCTATGTTAGCATCGCAGATGAGGCGTATCGCGAGTTTGGAGGATACACACGGTGATTGCTACCATTGAGCAACTCCATTACGGCGTGGACATCCTTAGATTTCATTGCATGATGTATTACACTAAACTGAGCTATAACAGTTAGTGTTAGTTATTATTCTCGTATTTCCATTGTATTTCCATTGTATTTCCATTGTATTTCCATTGTATTTCGTTGTATTCCGTTGTATTTCGGTTGTATTCCAGCTAGTATCTCATCATGTACCGTAGGAACCTTGTAACCGAAATTCTATCTATGTCAAACTTATTTTCCTACCCAATTGTCTTTACTTTTATAGATTGCACACATGATCTATCTACGATAACCACACTATTATGTGGCAGTTACCTTGTTTCAAAGGTTCTATATCTCATCACCTTTCTTACTGCAGAAATGCCGCCAAAGCGAAGATCAAAGCGTACCAACCCGGTGGAGCCTCCAATGCTCCCATCCCAGTGAGAGTCACTCGCAACCAAGCTGCAAATTTGCTATTCCAAACAGTCACACCGATCATGCTGAAGCCACTACTCACGCTAGGGCTACTCCAATCCACCCTATCATGAATCAAGCCATGATCGACCAACTAGTCAATGAGCGGGTAAACGCCGCTTTAGCTGCAACAAACCACTCGTCTACTAATCTTTGGAACTTCAAGACCACCCACTCACAACCGCACTTGCACTTATCAAGACTTTCGTAAAACCATGGTGGAAGCTTTAGTGGAACCGAAGGAGCTGTCGGTCGACTAGATGGATCGAAAAGCTCGAGGCTGTGTTCGAATCTGCAATTGTGAAGAAGATTCTAAGGTTAAGTATGCATCATTCACTTTCACGGATCTTTGCTTTGACCGGTGGAACAATTTTCTTAAATCCGCTAGTATCGATGTTGCCTATGCCATGCCATGGGAAAACTTCAAGGAAATGGTACTTGAAATCTTGTCCTCGTAATGAGATTAAGAAACTCGAACATGAGTTTTGGAACCTCAAGGTTCAAGGCACCAATATGGCTGCCTATAATCAGCGATTTCAAGAGCTAGCCTTATTGTGTCCTGAAATGGTTCCCACTGAGACCCGATTGTTGGAGAGATACATCGGAGGATTGCCTCAACCTATCAAGGGCAATGTAACCACTTCTAAGGCTATTGATCTTCATGAAACCATCGAAGTAGCCAACAAACTCATGGACCAAGTGATTGAGGATTCCATGGACAAAGTGGTTGACAATAAGAGGAAATGGGATGACCATTCTCAAGGTTACAACAACTATGAATACCGTGGTAACAACAATAGGAACAACCGCAACAATCAAAACAAGAGGCAAAATGTTGCTAGAGCTTATGCATGAATGTGGGAGAAAAGAAAACCGTACTCGGGGACTGCACCATTGTGTAATCGATGCACACTGCATCACAAGGGCGATGTACCGTTAAGTCCGTAATTGTCGGAAAATCGGACACTTAACCAGAGCTACCGAGTCCAAATCATTGGCGACAGTTCAAACGCTCCATCAGGGACCCAAAAGCTAATGTAACTTGCTTTGGTTGTGGTGAAAAAGGGCATTATAAGAATGAATGCCGAAAGACCAGAAACCAAGGTCGTGAAGGAAATCAAGGAAACCGAGGGAATCTAGGAAGCCATGGGAATGGCAGGATTGAGGAAATGTTGGACAGATGAGTAATCAGGGAAATGGAGAAGGAGCTCGTGGGAGAGTCTATGCTGTAACCAAAGTGGAAGCTCGGGAAGACCGAATGTTGTGGCAGTGCGTTCCTTATAAATAACCGTTATGCATCCATATTGTTTGACACGGGGCCGATAGGAGTTTTGTTTCTAATACATTTAGTCCACTACTCGATATTGCCCCAACCGCATTAGGAAATGCATACAACGTGGAACTAGCTAACGGTAACATAGAAAGGGTAGACACCATCATAAGAGGTTGCACCCTTAACCTGTTAAACCACCCATTCAATATCGATTTGATACCAGTAGCATTGGGTAGTTTCGATGTTATTGTCGGAATGGATTGGTTAGCAAAATATCATGCTGCCATCATTTGCGACGAGAAACTCGTTCGAATACCCTATGGAGATGAAGTCCTAACAATAGAAGGAGACGAGTGACGAAGAAAAGCGCTTCAAGATTGCATGTCATTTCATGTACCAAGGTGTTAAGGTGTATCGAGGAAGGATGTCATATCTTCCTAGCACAAGTCACCGGAAAGGGCGAAAAGAAGGAGAAGAAAAAGCGTCTAGAGGGCGTGCCAATAGTAAAGAATTCCACGAAGTCTTTCCGAAGACTTGCGGGACTTCCGCCGACACAGGTTGAATTTCGATCGATTTAGTGCACGGTGCTGCACCGGTGGCAAGAGCACCCTATCGATTAGCTCCAACGGAACTTCAGGAGTTATCAAACCAGTTGTCGGAACTTGCGGAAAAAGGGTTCATCCGACCAAGCTCGTCACCATGGGGAGCACCAGTCCTGTTCGTCAAAAAGAAAGACGGAACCTTCAGGATGTGCATCGACTATCGTGAGTTGAATAAACTAACCATTAAGAACCGTTACCCACTCCCGAGAATCGATGACTTATTCGATCAACTTCAAGGTTCGAGTGTTTATTCAAAAATCGACTTAAGGTCCGGATACCATCAACTAAGAGTTCGAGAAGAAGATATTCCCAAAACCGCCTTGAACTTCGTTATGGACATTACGAGTTCCAAGTCATGCCTTTTGGGTTAACCAACGCACCGGCTGTGTTCATGGACCTCATGAACCGAGTGTGTAAACCCTACTTGGATAAATTTGTGATCGTATTCATTGACGACATCCTAATTTATTCCAAGAGTGTGAAAGAACACGAAGAGCATCTTAGATTGATCTTAGAATTGTTGAAGAAGGAAGAACTGTATGCGAAATTCTCGAAGTGTGAGTTTTGGATACCTACTGTGCAATTCTTAGGTCATGTAATCGATAGTCAAGGCATACATGTAGACCCCGCCAAGATCGAGTCAATAAAGGATTGGGCGACACCCACAACTCCTCGAGATACGCCAATTCTTAGGACTTGCTGGGTACTACAGAAGATTTATTGACGGTTTCTCAAAGATTGCCAAATCTTTAACCAAGCTAACCTAGAAAAACGCCAAGTTTGACTGGGGAGAAAAAGAAGAAGAAGCTTTTCAACTCCTTAAAGAAAAGTTGTGTAGTGCACCTTTCGGCCTTACCGAAGGTAGTGAAGACTTTGTTGTATATTGCGACGCTTCACATAAGGGCTCGGGCAGTATTAATGCAAAGAGAGAAGGTGATAGCATACGCCTCTCGCCAATTGAAGACTCATGAGAAGAACTACACGACACACGATTTGGAGTTAGGAGCGGTTGTGTTAAGCACTCGAAATTTGGAGACACTACTTGCATGGCACAAAGTGTGTCGTATACACCGATCACAAAAGTCTACAACACATTTTGGATCGGAAAGAACTGAACATGAGACATGGATGGTTGGAATTACTCAATGATTACATTTGCGAGAATTCGTTACCATCCGGGTAAAGCGAATGTAGTTGTTGATGCTCTCAGTAGGAAAGAGCGACCAAAACCTCTTAGAGTCAGATCCTTGGGTATGACAATTAGTTCACCTCTTCCAACCAAGATTCTTGAGGCTCAATTGGAAGCACTCAAAGAGGAAAATCGTCCGAAGGAGAACCTTTACGGAATGCCAGAGAGTGAAAATGGATTCGTGAAAAGGTCGGATGGAACCTTGTGTTTCAAAGAGCGAAGTTGGATACCACTCTACGGGGGAATTCGCGACATCATTATGCATGAATCCCACAAGTCTAAATACTCCATCCACCCAGGATCCGACAAAATGTACCTTGATTTGAAGAAATTGTACTGGTGGCCTAACATGAAAGCCGACATTGCAACATATGTCAGCCGATGTTTAACTTGTTCAAAGGTTAAAGCTGAACATCGAGACCCTCGGTCTACTAGTACAACCCGAAATCCCCGAGTGGAAATGGGAACGCATAACAATGGACTTTATCACTAAGTTACCTAAAACCTCTAGAGGCTACGACACTATTTGGGTAATAGTTGACCGCTCACCAAGTCGACACATTTCCTACCGATGAAAGAAAGTGAAGGAATGGAAAAACTTGCACAATTATACCTGAAAGAAATCATCGCACGCCATGGTGTACCAATTTCCATCATTTCAGACAGAGATAGCCGTTTTACCTCAAACTTCTGGAAATCACTTCAAGACGCTTTAGGGTCTAACCTCGACATGAGCACCGCTTACCATCCTCGGTGATGGACAAAGCGAGAAAACAATCCAAACACTAGAGGATATGCTAAGAGCATGTGTGATAGACTTTGGAAATGGCTGGGATAAACACTTGCCATTAGCCGAGTTTTCTTACAATAACAGCTATCACACAAGTATCAAGGCCGCACCATATGAAGCACTCTATGGTCGAAAGTGTAGATCACACGTGTGCTAGGCGATTGGAGAAAGTCAACTTCTTGGTGGAGTTAATCCAAGAAACTACCGAGAAAATTGTACAAATCAAAAGCCGACTACAAGCAGCTCGTGACCGTCAAAAGAGTTACGCGGATAAAAGGAGGAAACCACTTGAGTTCCAAGTCGGAGACAAAGTTATGCTCAAAGTTGCGCCATGGAAGGGTGTAATTCATTTCGGGAAACGTGGAAAGTTAAATCCTCGTTATATTGGACCTTTCAAAATTCTTGCTAGAATCGGACCGGTAGCATACCGCCTTGAATTACCACAAGAACTTCGGCTCTGTACGACGTGTTTCACGTGTGCAACCTAAAGAAATGTCTTTCCAACGAAATTCTTGCTATTCCTTTGGAAGAAATCCAAGTTGACGAAAGATTGAATTTTGTCGAGGAACCCATCGAAATTATGGATAGAGAAATCAAACGGCTTAAGCAAAGCCGCATCCCGATTGTCAAAGTCCGTTGGAACTCTCAAAGAGGTCCAGAATACACGTGGGAGCGTGAAGATCAATTCAAGCGCAAATACCCACACCTTTTCTCTACTTCACCAAGTAATCCTAACTGAAAACCGAGGGCGGTTTTCTCTTCCAAGACGGGGAGGATGTGACACACGGTAAATTTTCACTAAATTTAACGATGATTAGTAATTTATTTCTACTAAGTCTAAGTCATTAAGCATACACAAGCTTTGCCTGATCATTTGAGTAGTTAACTCGCATAGGTAACGCATCACTTTTGCATTCATATCATTTTCTGAATATTTTTATTTTGTCTTATGATTTAAATTATAAGACGAGAGGGTATCTCGTTTTCCCCATGGAGACACGACGCAGCGTACCGACACTATGATAAGGACTCGCTAAAACAATTAACAAATGTCAACGACTTGGAATATTACAAAGATAAAATATTTCGGACGTAACAATAAAATACCACGGATAAAAAGTTATCAAACAATGATACTTTGGTCACAATACAATTTCGGGACACAAAAAATAATGAACGAACTATCACTTAAACAATGACTTGTATGAAACTCAAATACAAATTGAGGCCAAAATATAATGTATGTACAAGCATTGTCACAAAGTAACACATATGTATAATAATACATATACACTTATACAAAAAATATACAAGAAAAACATTTAATAAAATTTGTAAAGATCACTCCTTTGTCCTCTCCTCTCACTCACGACAAAACCAAAACACAAAACCAGGGGAAGAGATTTTCAAGATATTCTTCTTCCTCCCCTAACCTTACTATCCCACCTAGGCCGAATCTTGCTAAAAGGAGATAAACCAACACCTCCATCCAACCTATTCATCTCTCTCATACCCAAATCCATGAAAAATATTGCTTCCCAAATCTCCATAGATGCGCCACTATCTTCAAAGGAATCCAAGGAGGATCAAAGTAAATCACAAGAGAGAAGTAAAATCCTTTCACCACTCTATCTCTTATATCCAAAGATTCGTGGGTCTTGGAAGTAAGCCATTTTTGGCTTCAAACAAAGTTTCAAGAAGAAAAGAGGTGGTCAAGGGCTTCCCTCTTAACCTCTTCTTAAGCAACTCGAGAGGCCAAAGACACCCACAAATCAAAACTCAAACACACCACAAGAGTAATATTCTCAAGGTTATCAAGAAGTTGTTGGGTTTGCTCGGAATCGGTATACGGGTTTGATTTGTGTGGGGTCCCTCGACTTGACTTTCATCAACATTTTCACATCTCACTCTTGATAAGGTTCATAGTCTTTCCCTTTCTCATAGCTTTGTTGTAATATAAACGTTGTTAATGAAGTGATAAATGGTGATGTTTTGCTTTATTTGAGTTTGTAAGTTATGGATGTGCAACTTTGCAATATGAGAATAAACTTGTCACCTTGAAAATTTGATTTGGTCACTCTCTTGTGAAAGTAGTTTTCTGTCGAGGTCAACAAGCCAAGAAAAATGAGAGTTAAGTCTTAAAGGAACTTGGTAACTTGACTATGTAACTAAGTAATCTCGACCTGATAATACTTATGTTTTTGATAAGCAACTATGTCACACCGGAATCTAAGTAAGTCATTAGTATTATGTGGGTTTGGTCTACCGTCGAGGTAGGAACCGGGTTGAGTAGTACTCAACCATCGTATAGTCTTGCCATTTCTTTGTTCTATCGCGTTAAGTTAGCATGATTGGTCTCGACCCCATCACCATCATACTCGGCTTGTAAGCCTTTGTCTTAACTTCACCTTGTAAAATTGATGCCGTGTATAGTCAAGTTTGTTAATGCTATAATGAAGGTATGGATGTCTTGTTTGAAACATTAGTTTCTGTCGAATGTACCAAACAAAGAAACTGGAAGAAATTTTGATAGGCCAAGTGTTATAAATATTAGTATTGAGCCTAGAGAAATGATGTGAGTTGGTAACTTGTGTTGAAATCATTGAGTTTGCATAAAGTGTAAGGCCGAGTTGAGTAGTACTCGACCGACCTATGGTCTTACCAATACCGGTAGTACTATGTGTTCAGTTCAAAGGTAAACCCACTTCGAGACCGATAGTATCCGGCATTAACCCGCGTATGTTTCCCTTTTGTGTTCGAGAAATTAACCATGTTGAGATGAATTTGTCATTAGTATTTGTTGTTCTTGTTATGTAGAAGAGAGGCAAGTTTGTGAAAGTAAGTCATATAAAAATTTTGTTAGTAACTCATAGTGAAGAACACGGAAAACCATGAGTTGTGGTGGCAATCCGGGTTATGTCGACACCCTTCTTGCCTTGAGTCGAAATCTTTGCCAAAACACTAAATGGTCTTATCGCAAAACCTACCACTACACAGAGTTGTGTTCCTAGTCGAAACCAGTTATACCAAACTTCTACTTCAAGAGCAAACCATTAGTATTAACAATCTAGAAATGAGTAGTTTTACTAAAAATGGGTTAACACAAATTGGAGTTAAGCTGTTGGACCAGTCCTCTCCCCCCCTCGTACAAATACTCCATCAGGCCCAAGCCCGAAAATCTGGTACTCCATCATTGTATTCGAATATGGGCCACAGCCCATGTAAAACCTTGGGGTATCATCGTGTGAATGTATAAGCAGGACATCGAATAGTACTCGAAGCATTTTATTGGATGTCAAATAACGAAAACCGTTCCTCGTTTATTCTTTCTTTCACCACATTACTTATCGTCTTAACATCAAATGTGTACAAAAATTTAAAATGTAACGAAATGTACGAATATTTGACATAAACAACAAGTGTTTTAAACATGATTTACCTAAAATGCCTACGACAATGTCCAACGTCAAAATGTGAACTAATGTATGATAAAAAGAAACCATCAAGTATTTATCATTTAACCAACTTTATAGTCTTCAAATTAAATTCGTATTTTCTAAATACAATTAGAAAATAAACAAACTAATATTAGTTTTGACAATACCATTTTGTGTCAACTAAAATGAGTATATATACATTTATATACTTACTAATGGAACATTTTAATTATTTGTTTTAAATCAAACTTTGGATTTTAAAACCATACTAATGTCAATATAAAAAGAGTATATATACATTCATATACTTACTAGTAAATCTCTTAAATTACTTTTACAAACTAAAGGTTGATTTTAAAGCCATTATATAAGAATAATATTAATTGCACCATTTTAAGTATGTAATACTTAAAACAATGAACTAAAACCTTACCCTCCTTATCTAGGTCGCGTGTCGGTGCCACTCCACAACAATCACTGATCCCACATTTGGATTTGCACTTTGCTAAGGTGAGTTTCATAGCCCCACTTTTACTTGATAAATTGTTTTATACATTTTGGGGTGAGAAATATGCAAAACATTTTATGGACCAAAACTATTACATGATTACTATTACGTGGTTTAGCCTAAGCCCTTATGTCCCTAGAGAATGCCCTTTCTCATGAACCGTCAATTCCCCATTGGGAAACGCGAATGTTATAAATAGATCTATTGAGGGTGACTCCTCCGTTCGGTTGGCCATGCTTAGGCCAAGGCGAAACGTATACCATGTCGGAATCAAGTGTTGAGGGACAAAACACTTGCTATGGGCCCCTATATTGTATGACATCTTTTAGCATACAGAAACTGTCGTAGTATCGGTTGCATGAACTTAGAGCTAACGTAATAGACATTCATACATATATCATTATATTCGTTGTAATGATTATATGCCTTTGCTTATGGTCCAAGCTTACTATTTTAATTCAAACCTATGAACTCACCACTTTTAGTGACCTTTTAGCATATTTTTCTCAGGTGTTTAAGATTTGTTCTTGAAGGCAAGGCAAGAAGCGGATGTATGGTCGTAGTAATATTAAAGAAGTGTTTTCACACAAAAATGATGTTTTTACTTTGGGACCACTATAACTAATGGGATGTACCCATTTATTTAAACTATGTTGTAAGATAATATTTTAAAACTCTTTTATGAAATCAAACGGAGCATGTATTCCGTTCTTTATTACTTGTGTTGTGATTACCAATTTTGTAGCGCTCTCCAATAACTCGTATGCTTCCGCTTAAACAAATTTGGGGGTGTTACCCACCACTCATCGACTCTGTTGGCCTTGCAGGCAAAAACCCATTATGATTGTGAGTACACGGATATCGAGGCGGTATTCATATGTGCATGCACTAGCTTCTCGGATGACCCGCGCTGCTTACATGGGTCCTTCTACTACTTGAGTCGACACCATCACCCACTGAGTCACCACCTCATCGAGACTTAGGGAGATCTACCGATTCTACTCGGAGGAAGACCCGGAAGAAGATCCGGAAGAGGATCTGAGGAAGAACTACCAGAGCCTATACCGGTGAGAGTGTCCCGGCTATGTTAGCATAGCAGCGATGTGAGTACAGTGCTGGAGATTGTCGAGCATCACAGGAGCTAGGACAGAGCTCGGATGGCTCGAGATTGGCGATGACATGGATATTGATGCACCATTTGGATTAGGGCAGAGAGCCGCTTTTCTCCACAGTCAGGGGGAGAGTAGTGAGGTTGATTGGAGAGATATTGATTGCTTGATCAGTTCAGTACCACTTATCACTAGTCCGAGCTATAGTCCGTCATCACCTTCGTTTGTACCATCTGCAGCAGACATGGAGCGCTTGAGCGCGCCACTAGACACTTGAGACCATTGAGGAAGCTGCACCAGGTTGAGACGCAGACCGAGCAGGACCTATCGGGATCTCCAAATGGTGATCCGACCCTCATTGAGAGGATATTTATTCAGTTAGACTCTCAGGAGACTCTGCTAGGAGTCCATTCGATCAGGCTAGAGGATCGATCCAACACGCTTGCAAGCTTGCGAGCGGCGTGTTGAGGGTTTAGACCGAGTTCTGGACCTATTGTATGAGAGTGTGGGCTCGAGAGACACGAGAAGGATGTGGGTTTTAGGGTTGAGACTCGAGGTTGAGGACGTCGAGAGTTGGACAGAGTACGAGCCTTGGGTAGAGGTCGGGGCTCGGTACAGGGCGACTAGAGGAGCTAGAAGCGTCCAGTGGATTGCGAGAGATCTTGTCGAGAAGGATGGCAGAGGACTCTTGGGTTAGAGTCTATGTTAGCATCTTGAGATGAGGCGTATCGCGAGTTTGGAGGATACAGTGAGAGCTGATTGCTACCATAGAGCGATTACGTACCGATCATCCTTAGATTCCATTGCATGATGTATTACACTAAACCGAGCTATAACAGGTTAGTGTTAGTTATTATTAAATTCGTATTTCCATTGTATTTCGTTGTATTTAGGTTGTATCCGGCTAGTATCTCATCATGTAATTTAGGAACCTTGTAACCGAAATTCTATCTATGTCAAACTTATTTTCCCTACCCAATTGTCTTTACTTTTATAGATTACACATATGATCTATCTACGATAACCACACTATTACGTGGCACTTACCTTGTTTAAAAGGTTCTATATCTCATCACCTTTCTTACTGCAGAAATGCCGCCAAAACGAAGATCTAAACGTACCAACCCCGGTGGAGCCTCCAATGCTCCAATTCCAGCGAGAGTCACTCGCAACCAAGCTGCAAATGCTGCTATTCCAAACAGAGTCACACACGCGATCGGTGCGAAGCCACTACTCTGCTAGGGCTACTCCAATCTAACCTATCATGAATCAAGCCATGATCGACCAACTAGTCAATGAGCGGGTAAACGCCGCTTTAGCTGCAGCAAACCACTCGTCTACTAATCTTTGGAACTTCAAGACCAGCCACTCACAACCGCACTTGTACTTATCAAGACTTTCGTAAAACCATGACTGGAAGCTTTAGTGGAACCGAAGGAGCTGTCGGTCTGACTAGATGGATCGAAAAGCTCGAGGCGTGTTCGAATCGCAATTGTGAAGAAGATTCTAAGGTTAAGTATGCATCATTTACTTTCACGGATCTTTGCTTTGACTGGTGGAACAATTTTACGAAATCGCTAGTATCGATGTTGCCTATGCCATGCCATGGGAGAACTTCAAGGAAATGGTACCAAAGTATTGTCCTCGTAATGAGATCAAGAAACTCGAACATGAGTTTTGGAACCTCAAGGTTCAAGGCACCAATATGGTACGCTTATAATCAGCGATTTCAAGAACTAGCCTTATTGTGACCTGAAATGGTTCCCACTGAAACCCGATTGTTGGAGAGATACATGGAGGACCCTCAACCTATTAAGGGCAATGTAACCACTTCTAAGGCTGCTGATCTTCATGAAACCATCGAAGTAGCCAACAAACTCATGGACCAAGTAATTGAGGACTCCATGGACAAAGTGGTTGACAATAAGAGGAAATGGGATGACCATTCTCAAGGTTACAACAACTATGAATACCGTGGCAACAACAATAGGGACAACCGCAACAATCAAAACAAGAGGCAAAATGTTGCTAGAGCTTATGCAGTGAATGTCGGGGAAAGAAAACCGTTACTCGGGGGCACCATTGTGTAATCGATGCACACTACATCACAAGGGGCAGTGTACCGTCAAGTGCCGTAATTGTCAGAAAATCGGACACTTAACCAGGCTGCAGGGTCCAAGTCATTGGCGATGGTTCAAACAGCTCCACTCAGGACCCAAAGCTAATATAACTTGCTTTAGTTGTGGTGAAAAAGGGGATTATAAGAATGAATGCCGAAAGACCAGAAACCAAGGCCGTGAAGGAAATCAAGGAAACCGAGGAAATCCAGGAAGCCATGGGAATGGCAGGATTTAGGGAAATGTTGGACAAACGAGTAATCAGGGAAATGGAGAAGGAGCTCGTGGGAGAGTCTATGCCGTAACCAAAGTGGAAGCTCGGGAAGACCGAATGTTGTGGCGGTGCGTTCCTTATAAATAACCGTTATGCATCCATATTGTTTGACACGGGGCCGATAGGAGTTTTGTTTCTAATACATTTAGTCCACTACTCGATATTGCCCCAACGCATTAGGAATGCATACAACGTGGAACTAGCTAACGGTAACATAGAAAGGGTAGATACCATCATAAGAGGTTGCACCCTTAACTTGTTAAACCACCCATTCAATATCGATTTGATACCTGTAGCATTGGGTAGTTTCGATGTTATTGTCGGAATGGATTGGTTAGCAAAATATCATGCTGCCATCATTTGTGACGAGAAACTCGTTCGAATACCCTATGGAGATGAAGTCCTAACAATAGAAGGAGACGAAGTGGAAGAAGCGCTTCAAGACGCATGTCATTTCTGTACCAAGGTGTTAAGATGTATCGAGGAAGGATGTCATATCTTCCTAGCACAAGTCACCGGAAAGGACGAAGAAAGGGAAGAAAAACGTCCCGGAGGGCGTGCCGATAGTAAAGAATTCCACGAAGTCTTTCGAAGACTTGCCGGGACTCCCGCCGATCCGACAGTTGAATTTGGTCGATTTAGTGCACGGTGCCGCACGGTGGCACGAGCACCTTATCGGATAGCTCCAACGGAACTTCAGGAATTATCAAACCGGTTGTCCGGAACTTGCGGAAAAAGGATTCATTAGACCGAGCTCATCACCACTGGGGAGCACCAGGTCCTGATTCGTCAAGAAGGCGGAACCTTCGAATGTGCATCGACTACCATGAGTTGAATAAACTAACCATTAAGAACCGCTACCCACTACCGAGAATCGATGACTTATTCGATCAACTGCAAGGTTCAAGTGTTTATTCAAAAATCGACTTAAGGTCCGGATACCATCAACTAAGGGTTCGAGAAGAAGACATTCCCAAAACCGCCTTGAGAACTTCGTTATGGGCATTACGAGTTCCAAGTCATGCCTTTTGGGTTAACCAACGCGCCAGCTGTGTTCATGGACCTCATGAACCGAGTGTGTAAACCCTACTTGGATAAATTTGCGATCGTATTCATTGACGATATCCTAATTTATTCCAAGAGTGTGAAAGAACACGAAGAGCATCTTAGATTGATCTTGGAATTGTTGAAGAAGGAAGAACTGTATGCGAAATTCTCGAAGTGTGAGTTTTGGATACCCACTGTGCAATTCTTAGGTCATGTCATCGACAGTCAGGGCATACATGTAGACCCCGCTAAGATCGAGTCAATAAAGGATTGGGCGACACCCACAACTCCTACTGAAATACGCCAATTTTTAGGACTCTTTGGGTACTCTGAAGATTTATTGAGAGTTTCTCAAAGATTGCCAAATCTTTAACCAAGCTAACCCAGAAAAACGCCAAGTTTGACTGGGGAGAAAAAGAAGAAGAAGCTTTTCAACTCCTTAAAGAAAGTTGTGTAGTGCACTGTGCGGCCTTACACGAAGGTAGTGAAGACTTTGTTGTTTATTGCGGCGCTTCACATAAGGGGCTCGGAGCGATTAATGCAAAGAGAAGGTGATAGCATAAGCCTCGCAATTGAAGACTCACGAGAAGAACTACACGACCCACGATTTGGAATTAGGAGCAGTTGTGTTCGCACTTTCGAATTTGGAGACACTACTTGCATGGCACAAAGTGTGTCGTATACACCGATCACAAAAGTCTACAACACATTTTGGATCGGAAAGAACTGAACATGAGACAGCGCCGATGGTTGGAATTACTCGATGATTATGACATGCGAGATTCGTTACCATCCGGGTAAAGCGAATGTAGTTCTGATGCTCTCAGTAGGAAGGAGCGACCAAAACCTCTTAGAGTCAGATCCTTGGGTATGACAATTAGTTCACCTCTCCCAACCAAGATTCTTGAGGCTCAATTGGAAGCACTCAAAGAGGAAAATCGTCCGAATGAGAACCTTTACGGAATGCCAGAGAGTGAAAATGGATTAGTAAAAGGTCGGATGGAATCCTGTGTTTCAAGGAGCGAAGTTGGATACCACTCTACGGAGGAATTCGCGACATTATTATGCATGAATCCCACAAGTCTAAGTACTCCATCCACCCAGGATCCGACAAAATGTACCTTGATTTGAAGAAATTGTACTTGTGGCCTAACATGAAAGCCGACATTGCAACATATGTCAGCCGGTGTCTAACTTGTTCCAAGGTTAAAGCGAGCATCGAGACCCTCGGCCTACTAGTACAACCCGAAATCCCAGAGTGGAAATGGGAACGCATAACAATGGACTTTATCACTAAGTTACCTAAAACCTCTAAAGGCTACGACACCATTTGGGTAATAGTTGACCGTCTCACCAAGTCAACACATTTTCTACCGATGAAAGAAAGTGATGGAATGGAAAAACTTGCACAACTATACACGAAGGAAATCATCGCACGCCATGGTGTACCAATTTCCATCATTTCGAGAGAGATAGCCGTTTCACCTCAAACTTCTGGAATTCACTTCAAGATGCTTTAGGGTCTAATCTCGACATGAGCACCGCTTACCATCCTCAAACTGATGGACAGAGCGAGAGAACAATCCAAACACTAGAGGATATGCTAAGAGCATGTGTGATAGACTTTGGAAATGGTTGGGATAAACACTTGCCATTAGCTGAGTTTTCCTACAATAACAGCTATCACACAAGTATCAAAGCCGCACCATATGAAGCACTCTATGGCGAAAATGTAGATCACTGTGTCTTTGGGCGAAGTTGGAGAAAGTCAACTTCTTGGTGGAGTTAATCCAAGAAACTACCGAGAAGATTGTACAAATCAAAAGCCGACTACAAGCAGCTCGTGACCGCCAAAGAGTTACGCGGACAAAAGGAGGAAACCACTTGAGTTCCAAGTGGGAGATAAAGTTATGCTCAAAGTTGCGCCGTGGAAGGGCGTGATCCGTTTTGGAAAGCGTGGAAAGTTAAATCCTCGTTATATTGGACCTTTCAAAATTCTTGCTAGAATCGGACCGGTAGCATACCGCCTTGAATTACCACAAGAACTTCACTCATGTGCACAACGTGTTTCATGTGTGCAACTTAAAGAAATGTCTTTCCGACGAAACTCTTGCTATTCCTTTGGAAGAAATCCAAGTTGACGAAAGATTGAATTTTGTCGAGGAACCCATGAAATCATGGATAGATAAATCAAACGGCTTAAGCAAAGCCGCATCCCGATCGTCAAAGTCCGTTGGAACTCTCAAAGAGGTCCGAATACACGTGGGGCGTGAAGATCAATTCAAGCGCAAATACCCACACCTTTTCTCTACTTCACCAAGTAATCCTAGCGAAAACCGAGGACGGTTTTCTCTTCCAAGACGGGGAGGATGTGACACACGGTAAATTTTCACTAAAATTTAACTGATGATTAGTAATTTATTACTACTAAGTCTAAGTCATTAAGCATACACAAGCTTTGCCTGATCATTTGAGTAGTTAACTCGCCTCTGAGGTAAGCGCATCACTTTTGCATTCATATCATTTTCTGAATATTTTTATTTTGTCTTATGATTTAAATTATAAGACGAGAGGGTATCTCGTTTTCCCAGTGACCGACACGGCACGCGTCTGACACTATGATAAGGACTCACTAAAACAATTAACAAATGTCAGCGACTTGGAATATTACAAGGATAAAATATTTCAGACACGTAACAATAAAATACCACGGATAAAAAGTTGTCAAACAATGATACCTTGGTCACCATATGACTTCGCGGGTCATAAAATACTTAAACACATTATCACTTAAACAATGACTTTATAAGACTCAAGTGCAAACATACATAACTATAATGTAAATGCATACATTTTATACAATAATTATCCCACATACAAATACTTACCCAAAATAAATTATAAGTGTACATTACATGTGCCCTCACTTTTACTTACCTTACCATTTTAGACCTTTATTATTATAACACTTATAATACATTTACAAGAAATGAATTTATAAAAATTAGACACAACCTCCTTGTTTTTTTCTCTTCCACTCACGACAAAACCAAGGACCAAGAAAAGCAAAAGATATCAAGATCCATCTTCAACCTCTAGCTTGTACTCCCATCCTAGGCCGAATCTTCTAAATGGAGATAAATCAACACCTTCATCCAACATACCCATCTCTCTCATACCCAAATCCATGTAAAACTTTGCTTCCCAAATCTCCATAGATCGCCACTACCTTGAAGGAATCCAAGGAGGATCAAAGTAAATCACAAGAGAGAAGTAAAATCCTTTCACCACTCTATCTCTTATGTCCAAAGATTCGTGGGTCTTGGAAGTAAGCCATTTTTGGCTTCAAACAAAACTTCAAGATGAAAAGAGGTGGTCAAAGGCTCCTCTCTTAACCTCTTCTTAAGCAACATGAGAGACCAAAGACACCCACAAATCAAAACTCAAACACACCACAAGAGTAATATTCTCAAGGTTATCAAGAAGTTGTTGGGTATGCTCGGAATCGGTATACGGGTTTGATTTGTGTGGGGGTCCCTCGACTTGGCTTTCATCAACGTTTTCACATCTCATTCTTGATAAGGTTCATGGTCTTTCCCTTCCTCATGATTTCGTTGTAATGTAAACATTGATAATGAAGTGTTAATTTGTGATGTCTTGTTTTTATTTAAGTTTGTAAGTATAGAATGTACAACTTTGCAATATGAGTATAAACTTGTCACTTTGAAACTTGATTTGGTTATTCTATTGTTGAAACGACTTTCTGCTTGAGGTAAATGAGCCAAGGAAATGAGAATTAAGTCTTATAGGAACTTGGAAATTTGACTATGTAACTAGGTACTTTGATGTTATAATACTTGCGTTTTGATAAACAAACTATGGTAACTTAGGCTTAAGTGGTCATTTGCGAAAAAGGGTCCGTTGGTTTTCGGTCGAGACAAGGACAAGAACAAGATAAATGAGTCAAGCTTTTACAAGTCTACTAGTAAAACCATGTCGAGACTCACATTTTCCCGTCGACATTCATGTCATTTAAAAGTATGTCGAACCTTGATATTTTTTTTTACTTTGCTTGAACATGAGAAACATGCTAGTCTTTCATTGTCTTGTGACTCAAATCTTAGAGGTGAACCATGTGTCAAAACCTCTATGTACGCCTAGGGAGAAACCCGAGACAAGAGTGCTCATGTGTTAAAATGTATTTCGAAAATCTATACTTGTCTAGTCCGTAAGAGTAAAATGGTTGACGATTAGAACCAAGTCGAGTAGTACTCTCCGACAAGAGGTACCTTCACCCCTTTTGCTCTCATGTCCTAGTTAATGATGTTAACCAAATCTCGTTCGAGTCAAGTCTCATACTTAGTCATCTTCCCTTGTTAGCTTATCTTTAATAAGTACTTAGTAGTCATCGAAATAGATATGCTTGAGACTATGTAAACGAGTCGACAACTACATCTTGGTAGTACCATGGTGATGAATCGTATTCACTAGTCGAGGGATTCAACGTCATAAGTTAGAGCATGAACAAACTAAGTACACTTCGAGTCATGTAACTTATATTAAACTCCTATAACTGAATTGAGAATTCTTTTGGCAACAACAACACGGGAATGAGAAACACTTCAAACTATTGGTTAACACAAACTGTAATGATACATGTTGGTCAAGCCTTGTTTTCTTTTTTCATTCCATTCGTGTAAGTCACAAATGGGCCCGCCCAAGTCATAAAACTTGGTCTCATTGAAAGAGTTATTAGCTAGTTTGGGCCCAAACCCAAATGGGTACCCAAGCATTACCAACGCCGCAACAGCCCACGAGTCTTCGAGTGTCCGGTTGAGTAAAATAAGCTAACTCACGAGGTAAAGATCTAAACGTAAGGCAGTTGTTCAACGACGAATAAGTCTATATCGCATACGAAATATATCACATAAGTTATATTTAAGCTTACGCGAGTTGCCAAGTAAACAAGTGCAAAAACTATTTTTCCTACATATATATGAGACAACAAAGGTTTTAAAACTTGACACACTTGATAATGTCTATAACAATGATTAACGACAATGGGTAGACATATATATATACATGTCAAGTAAAAATCTCTAGTCGAGAACTATATATATTAAAAACAAAATTTGACAAATAAAACAAGGACTACTATATCATTTTGGTCAACCTATAACTTGAGAGTTTTCAAAATTAACTCAAGTATTTTCTAAATACAATTAGAAAATAAATAAATTACATATATATTGGCAACACCATTTTGTGTCAACTTAAATAAGTATATACACATTTATATACTTACTAGTTAAATGCTATAAATATTTTTCATATCAAACTTGGAAGTTAAAACCATATCATTGTCAACAAGAAAAGTATATATATTTTCATATACTTGTTAGAAAAATCATTTTTACGAATTTCACAAATTAAAGTTTAACTTTAATACAATTAAACTAATTTGAGTAAGCAATACTTAAAACAATGAACTAAAACGTTACCCTCCTTATCTAGGTCGCGTGTCGGTGCCGCTCCACAACCATCACTAATCCCACATTTGGATTTGCACATTTGCTAAGGTGAGTTTCATAGCCCCACTTTTACTTGATAAATTGGTTTATACATTTTGGGGTGAGAAATATGCAAAACATTTTATGGACCAAAACTATTACATGATTACTATTACGTGGTTTAGCCTAAGCCCTTATGTCCCTAGAGAATGCCCTTTTCATGAACCGTCAATTCCCATTGGGAAGCGCGAATGTTATAAATAGATCTATTGAGGGTGACTCCTCCGTTCGGTTGGCCATACTTAGGCCAAGGCGAAGCGATACCATGTCGAATCAAGTGTTGAGGAACAAAACACTTGCTATGGGCCCCTATATTGTATGACATCTTTTAGCATACGGAAACTGTCGTAGTATCGGTTGCATGAACTTAGAGCTAACGTAATAGACTTTCATACATATATCATTATATTCGTTGTAATGATTATATGCCTTTGCTTATGGTCCAAGCTTACTATTTTAACTTAAACCTATGAACTCACCAGACTTTTAGCCGACCTTTTAGCATATTTTTCTCGGTGTTTAAGATTTGTTCATAAAGGCAAGGCAAGCGGTGTATGGTCGTAGTAGTATTAACGAAGTGTTTTTACACAAAACTGATGTTTTACATTGGGACCACTAAATCTAATGGGATATACCCATTTGTTTAAATTATGTTGTAAGACAGTGTTTTAAAACTATTTTATGAAAACAAACGGAGTATGTATTCCGTTCTTTATTACTTGTGTTATGATTCACCAAATTCCGTAACGCTCCCGAATAACACGTATGCTTCCGCTAAACAAATTTGGGGGTGTTACAACAACTATCTCCAAGAAAATGATAAAAGTACCCTAACGATCATACGGGATGATAATCCAAAAAGAGGCTCAAAGTGGTACATAAAACATATAAATTCACATCCATCAAGGTTTAGTTTTGTGTGTTCTTTATGAACTTATTTATACTTTCTCTTTTAATTTGAAGCTGTTTCTCTTTCAAGCTATGAGATACCTGGCAAGAATCTTGAAGAATCGGGTTATACACTCTGCCTTTATAGGGTTCTTCCAGAACATGAATTTGTCCCTGCATTTGTGACGTCGTCAATATTTAGTCTTTACTGTTAGCGATCTAATGTGATCATATGCACACTTGAAATCTACTTGTTACGAGACGGTAAAGAGACAATCGATTACCTGATTATTAGGGACCCTTTGTTGATGGAATCATCAATCTCTTTGCTTAATTCACCAAATATGTTCGGGCAACCGTCCCATGTGAGTTCCTCTCGTTTTTCCGGTATCCACCTACATAGCGGTAGGTACCTTCTTCACCATCTCTTTGGAACCATCGTGGTTTCCATTCATTTTCTTGTAATTTTCTCGACTGACGAGTTTTAGAGAGAACAAGATGGTAAATTATCATTTTTATAGGTCCCGTCTTACTTCTATCTGAATCATATTAATGTTTAGATAATCTTATCCTCATATAAAATGATAAAAACACAAGGATAAATGAAGATGATGTTGATGTTAAATGACAAGCTATTTTTATTTGGAGTGCTATTCTAGATAAAGTGTGAGATGTGTACCATTCTCGCCTTGTCTCGAGCGTAGCTTTTAGGCATTTGCCATGTCATATTCCCGTTCTCCGGATGCGTTGTTGGTCTAAGCCTTGAATCAGTAGGTGGAAGATTCTCCTTAACCGGTATGAAACACCGAAATCGAAACATAACAAATATATGAAATATATACAGTTTGAAATTTCATATACATGAGTCATCTCTACCTGCAATCCCAGGGTTAACTCGTTCAATGTGATGGCAAATGATGTTAGATTGTAGCGAGTGAGATTAGTGGGAGGCATAGTCCTTTGCCACAACAGATGTGCATCACCCATATCCTTTGGCTTTACATTTGCAACTCCATTTATGTAATACATACTATCATCCCACTTACCGAATAATGTTGCGTGTTTCTTACCACTAGCATCTTCAACAAACCCATGTACCTGTTAAATAACAAGTTAGCGGTGTAGCATGTTCACTAAGGATCAAGACTGTCTAATGATGCATCTTAAGCCCACACAGATTACTAAATGATTTGCTAAAGTATGATGCATAATGAGAATCCTACTGGCGGGGATTCCTTTCAAGAAAATGTTGTTATTTGAACCTGAGCTTGCATGAGTATTCTCGATTACCATGTATATGCATCAAGCCATGATGATGAATGAGGAAACTTTACCCAAAATAAGATTATAAATTACGGTTGTGACTGATAGTAGGAATATTTCACCATTGTCAAATTCTAATACTATACAAGGCAATAAGACCATTTTTTAAAGTTTTCCATACCTTGCTCCACTGTCAAATTCTAATACTAAGGTTTTCTACTAGCGCTAGAATACAACGAAAAGAGCTATACCTAATATCGGAGAAGCGGATGTGGGTAGATTTTTGCGGAATGATTTCATCAGGTGCTTGAGAGCATGATACTTAAGCATAACGGGTTGGGTAAAGCATGGCAAAATGCAAAGGGTGTGAGTGTGTGCACGTATATACATACATAAACACATAATTATCTGAGAACTTATCAACCAAGAGAGATACATAAAGAGCATACCACTATATTTTCCACGACATAGATCAGAATATTCCTGCTGTGTCAATGGATACTCGCATTGAGGACCTCCGAAGCTTCGACTTCAAAATTAGCGACGATAAATGGAAAATATGCTTGCTTGTTACATACCAAGTGAAAAATCCATTCTCAAACACAAGTAAGCAATCACTTCACCGGAAGACTTATCCATCGAGGCAACATCTACCTTCTTTATTCCAATTTGATCACAAGAAATTATCTCTCACGAAGTAAAATCTATTAGCTAGTGTCCTTCCAATAAACTATTTATCCCAAAAGACACGGTTTTGGACCCATAGGCAATCTTAGATTGGTTAAAAAAGCTAAAGTATTATCATCCAAATGGGTCGACACCAATTCTAATAGTTGCTATATACATGATAGATATCGGATTAAAGAACAATACGAGCTAGCGATGGCGCCGCAACAAATTGGATGACGATTAGTCGGCGTGCACAGTACATTCACATTAACGATTGGCGCTGCAACACCAAACCCTCAGGATGTCAAGAACCGGTTGACAAGCTAGCGGTGGTACCCGATACCACTAGCGGTGGAAACGACAAGCTAAGCGGTGGTACCCGATTCCACTAGCGGTGGTTTCGAGAAGCCTAGTAGTGGAAGCGAATTAAAACTAGCGATGGTTTCCATGTTTGATCGCGTAACATGGGGACAAGCACCCAATTTGTCTAGTGCTTCTAAAGCTCAACTGAATCACTGCTTCTCACCATCCCCTAGGATCGTGAAAGAATTAAAGATATCTCTTCCAAATATTTGGGATGTGTTCTGAAAGTATTCTAACTTCACGAAGAATTTACGCAACCCCAAAACAAGTTTTTAACAAGGGCTGCAAAACATCACCTGCCACCGTGGATAATGGGTACAATACTTTTTGTTCTGAGCCTTTCCATGAATTGTACTTACCACGGGTGAATGCATAACTGCTCCGTCCTAATACAACCATTTGGAGTGCATAAGTTAATTGATACGTATAAATTGTCAAAGCAGTGTAATAAATCCATTGTTAAGGATGAATGATGATAGCTGCAAAAACACATCGACTTGTTGTGTGCCATTGAATAATACAAAGTACACGATAATTGACAGTTCAATTAATTTGACTTCAACTATTATCAAAAAAATTGCAAAGACTGAGATCACTAAAATCAACCACGACCTGTAGACGGTTCTTTTCAACTCTTGAATCACTTGCCGGATCTGGCTGTGAGTTCGTGAAGTATATACAATTGTGGGAAGCTTCCCTGATTCACCCTGTGACAGCGGACCTTCTGATTTTTAAAAATGCAACATGAGTGGATGGCGTACATTACTGTTACAATACATAATTCAGATATCATTACGAGTATATATATATATATAAACATATCCATAACCACTTGGAGATCTGCCCTTGTTTTAAGCTTGCTCGAAATTCATATCTAATTAACAGATTAACAAGATCCTAATTTTTTCTTTGGGCTAAAAACCCTAATTTTTTATTTGGATTGAGATCCCCATTATTCGGCTTTTTAACAAAGAACATGAAAAGATTCAAGAATAAAATCAATATATAAAAGATATTAAATTACATGACATTAAGAGCAGTCGATTGGATTTGGATCGAGAATCGATTGTTGAAGTGTACTTTGATCTTTGGTTGGATCAAGAATCATTGTTGATGACGATCTTAATTGCTGCTGCTGCTGCTGCTTTTTCAAATTGTTGATGACGATCTTAATAAGATGAAGACTTGGATTGGATTTTGTGTGGGTGCGTCATTTTTTTCTATTTTTTTTTTAATTTAAAATGTAAAATAACCGAACTATCCTCGTGTATAAATACAAGTTGCCCAAAAAACATAAAGATGCCCAAAAAACAATACAAATTGCCCAAAAAACAATACGTTACTATACATGACATATACCTTCAAAATACGTACTTGTGTCATAAGTTGTCGGACACATGGCAGCCCCTGGTTGGGTCCAAGAAAATCGCTGGGCAACCTGTCTATTTTCGAATGTCAAGAGGGCGTGGTCCATAAAGTGATATGCACCAGGGCGTGCGGTCTATTTGACTAATTTTTCCAAAAACAAAAGAGATAAAACACTATCTCTCCTTCTCACCCACGCCTGTATCATCTCTGTCCATACTCTCTCTCCTTTGTCGACACCACAGAAAAACAAACATAGAAATGGATCTTTCCTCCTTCTTTGATGGTCAAAACAGGAAAAGCCATCACTAGCACACCCATTTATAACCTCCTACCCTACTCTAGCAATCACCAGGAAGTCTAGGAGTGCGGCGGTGGACAAAACGTGAGCCAAGATTAGGCTTGGAGCTATTCAAGACTCAGGGAAAACGAAGTCCAAGCTTACCCAATCATTCATGTATAATTAGAGTTGATGTCTCACAGGTTTCCTTCACTTTCACACAACAACCACAAAATTAGGGTTCATACAAGATTGGGGTTTTCCCAAATTGATAGAGGGGTTTTGTTACCGAATGCATAAGGAAGCTATTCCACTCGTCAATTGCTCTCATTAGTCCCAAGTCCCTCCAATTGAGCTCGTGAGTTTAGGTGTTCATAGCTACTCAACCACTAATTGTGTACATAGTAAGAACACATTCCTCATCATTGTTTTATGTCTAATGATTTGTAATTACATTAAGTTGTAATTCGAATTTACATTATTTATTTGGGTCGATTGAAAATAATTATTGGAAGTTATAATAATATTACAATATTAGTAACAAAATGGGTGATGTTTTGTTGTTGTTATGTGGCTATCGAGAACCATGAAGAAGAAACAGAAAAAGTAATGTTTTGGTTTCATAGTTTCGGCTTAATGGCTATTGTCATCTCGGGTATTTACATTTCGCAAATATGCTTATCATCTTGTCATTAGTTTCGGCTTAATTAAAATGTCTCCTTAGCCCTTTTTTAATATTCAACAAAATTTAGTTTTCGCCTATCAGCTTAAGGGTGATGGTTTGAGTTGTTTATGCCTCTGCTCAAACCAGGACCCACCAAGAGTTTAGAGTCGAGTGGTCACCTCGGGTTGTACCCGAGTGACACGAGACAAAGCTTGATTTGAGATCCGGGACGGATCTCCTGTAAGGTGGTGTAACACCCTATCGGGAAACGTAAACTGAGATCCGGGACGGATCTCCTGTAAGGTGGTGTAACACCCCCAAAATGGCTTAGCGGAAGCATACTAGTATTGGGGTGCTACTAAATTGATACCACAACTTAAGCATAGAACAAAGGATTTTCATAAATAAACTTTTATTCATTTCTTAAAAACAATGTTTACATTTTTGATTTGATGCGGAAAATGGCCCATTATAAAAAGGTGGTCCCAATACATAAATCAGAGTCGTCTATGACCATGCCATGTCTTTGCCTTGCGCCTCCAAAGATAAGCTATAACCTCAAAACCTGAAGATACATGCAAAAGGGTGACTTCGTTGGTGAGTTCATAGGTTTATTTAAAAAGGGATTTCGATTACAGGTTTCAAATCTTGGTTTTTGATGATCATTACGTCTTGCATAATGTCATAAAGTTTATGATTTCAATTCATAAAGGTTTTCATAAAAGATTTTTCATTAGTGGACCCTAAGTAAAGTATATGTACATTACAACGAATATAATGTCATATATTTAATCTATTACGCTAGCACTAAGTTCATGCAACCGAAGCTACGACAGTTCTTGTATGCACAAAGAAATCATACAAATAAGGAGCCCATGGCGAGTGTTTATCCCAATACACTCGGTTCCGACATGCTATATGTTTCGCCTTGACCCAAGCAGGGTCAACGAGCAGAAGGAGTCACCCTCAATAGATCTATTTATAACATTAGCTTCCCGGCCAGAATTGACGGTTCATGCAGAGGGCAATTTGGGATCTAAAGTCTTAGGCTAAGCTGCGTAATATTCTAGGTCAAAGGTTTTGGTGTGGTCCTTAAAGCATCTAGGTATGATGTATCTTAAAACATATCAATCAAAAGGCATAGTATGCATAGAATGCAGAATTTTAGTAATTAAATCATTTAAGTAAAAATGAGCATGTATCTTCCCCAAACAGTTATAAAACAAGTAAAAGTAGGGGCTATGAAACTCACCTTGGCAATGTGCAATATGAAGTCTAAAGAGATTTAAATCAAGGAGTGATAGTGCACGGCTCCGACACGCAACCTAATTAAGTACGGCATATTTAGTCTTTACTCATGTTTAAGACTCGATAAAGTTTAACTAACTTTATAGATTTTAAATGTTTTTGTTGTTGTTGTTGTTGTGGCATTATTTATCTTAGAACAATATACAAGGAAGTGGGTGGATTTCGGCTTAGGGAAGGTGACATGGAAGGAATCTCAAAGAAGGAATTTCGACTTTAGTTTAATGATGACCAAATGATAATACTCGGAAGGGTACACGCAGAAAAGATACCAAGGATGAACAAGGCTTCGGTTTGATGATAACCGAATGACGATGTATGAGAGGTGAGTACATATGTTAAAAGACTTATCGTCTTCCGTGAATATTGTGAACAAAGGTTATATATACTAAGTGTACATGTATATTTACTTTCATGCTGCTATTAATGGTTAAAATAGATGTCTTTAACAGAAGTTTAAATATGGCTTATCACTTGTTCATTTGTAATTAAAAGACCAATGAAGTTTTAAAATAACATTTCAGGTGTCAATAATATTTGTTTAAAATAAGTGTATTTATTTTACAAGAATGTTTAAGCATACTTAAATCTGTTCAAGCTTGTACTTAGAAAATATGATGTAAGCGTCAACATAACATTTCAATCGATATTGAAAATATATAAATTATTTGTAGAAAATTGGGCGTGACCTGGATACATATTGTAGAATTCAAAATGATTATAATATAAAATTTTCAAAAGCATACCTCGTTTGTAAAAATAGTTGACATATTTATAAATAATCCGTCATGACCCGAATGTATGTTTATATGTTTATATCTCGTATAGTTCAAACATGTGTTTAGGTTGAGATAAGTAAAAGTAATTTGGTTTAATTAGTTTGTTTCAAGTATTAAATATGTGACGTGTAAGTGATATGGACAAATGAGTCGTAAACTATGTCGGGAGAAATCGAGACGATGCAAGTCGTACGTACCCCCTGATGGGCTACTGATAACCAAACGGACCTGTAGATGCAAACCGGGCCCGGCCCAGTTGTGTTCACACATACTTTAATGATAGTTGGGTGGGTTGGCTTAAAGTCCAAAAGTCTTTAACACAAAACATATTTTTGACACTTTTCGGGAGGCGACTATTGGCGGCGAAGGACGAGCAAAATGCGATATAACAAGACTATACCATTTAAATACGTAACTCTTATGAGCTTTTTACGAGGGGTCTAGTGTTGGGTCGGGTAGAAACACCATCGGGTGTTCTCCCTTGGTCCAAAGCTAACAAGCAAACACACCCTTTTGCGGTATCACGATTGTGAGCCAAGAGCACAAGCTACCACTTTTGTGGTGTCACTGTTGCGAACCAAGAACACAAGCTACCACTTTATACTTAGAAGCTCTCATGATTTGTTGGAAAATAAACTAGGAAAGATGAGCTCAATAATGTCCCCATAGCAGTGCGAGATCGAGCACAACCAAACACCTTCGGGATTTTCTTATGACTCAAATCAAGCACAAACATGTGTACCCATGAGAACTTCCCCACTCCCCAACCATTTACTTGAATAGTATCCTTAACGATTCGGTACTACCCAACTTGTATACCTGACTCGACACCCTTTTGTCGTATCTAGCCATGACATCCTTTTAGGCTTACTTGAATCCAGAATCGAACAAAAGAATAACGTCAACCTTTTAATTCTCTTCGGCTAGTGGTTTGCAACAGTCAGGTACAACCTGAATTGAATATTCGACTCAACCCCTTATGGGTTCCTACTTGAGCCGAGACCAAAAGTACCAATAAGTCAAGACTTTAAGCGGGAGGTTGTAATTGAGATACTAAGCCAAAAATCAGATTAAGCTAACAAGATTTATAAGTCCAACCAATTAAGTTGATAAGCTGAAATCTTATTAAACAACTTCTAATGAGTAGTGTTTACTTAGTTTTTACCCTTTTCTTATGTTTAGCAGCCAGCAACAACAACAACATAATTAATAACACCATATCCTTTTAACTTCAACCGGTAATAATTATATTAATTCTTGTTTCGAATTACAACATAACTGATTGACAAAACAATAATCAATAAAAATATTCTTACAATATTTTAAGGTCGATGATATGGACCCCAAAATCAAAAGAACTCGATTGAAGGAGACTTGAAGCGATTTGACACAATTGGCTTCTGGAGTGGCTTCCTCTTGTACTCACTAACAAAACCCCTATACCAATTTTTAAAAAAGCCCTTTACTTCTTGAAACCCTAATTTTTATAATCGTGTGAGGATGTGAGGTGACTGAACCAAAGATCATTCCTATTTATAGAAGGAAAACTTGGTATACTTGGACTCTTCTTTCTTGGTCTTCAATTGGATGAGGTTTATTCTCAGCTTTCATAGCTTTCCTCCATTTTTACCAACATATTCACGTGACTACGCCTAGAGAGGAGGGAGGCTAAGTCATGGGGATTGAAAGAGAGTGTTCTTTGAAGGAGGAAAGGAGACATGATACTTTCTGCTTGTCTGTTTTTGGAGGGGGATGGAGGAGACGAGAAAAGGGAAAAAGGAAGAGGGTAATAGCAGATATAGATGGAGCGTGGGAGACAGTGTGGAGGTGTATGGTGTTTCTTTTGTTTTATTATACAAAAGAGTATAATTGGTACCCCGTGTTTTATCGAATCTTCGAGTAAACGTACCTTCCTGGTACCCGAAAGATATAGAAATTATATTTTTAGAAGCGTTTTTGTAAGTGTAATAATAATTTATTATTATTACGCAGAAATTTGGTTATAAATGTTTGCCGTTATTAATTTTGGTGTCGGTCTGCGTGCGGTGCCGTGATTTTCTAAATTCACGAGATAACTTCTCGTTTCCTTTCGTAAATTATTGGTGATTGATGAAAAGTGTATTTTTCTCTTATCTCAGTATTTATTTTTAGTCTTGTATGCTACTGCACTGCAGTATACGGAATAAGTCTTCAGAACAATGGATTAAGCTTATGTATGCTTACATATTAACTTGAACAATAATAATTTTCACAGATACTTTGTTGGCAAGTATTGTATGTGCGGTGTCTTATTTCTAAAGGAACGAAATGACCTCTCGTTTTTATATTTTAGATATTGCCATTTTGTCGGAAAATAATTGATTTGAATTTTCTGACCTGATAAATATTATTATAATAATCCGAAATTTTACGGGTTGTTATAGGTGGGCAGACTATAACAACCCGTAAAATTTTGGATTATTATAATAATATTTATCACGTCAGAAAATTCAAATCGATTACTTTCTGACAGATGTCAATATTTAAATTTAAAAACAAGAGGTCATCTCGTTTCCTTAAAAACCCAACTCCGCACACATGATACCTGTCCGCTAAGTATCTGTATAATCAATGTGAAATTTATTATTGTCCAAGTTAAAATTTAAGCATACATAAGCTTAATCCATTAGTTATTCCGCATATTGCAGCGCAGTAGCATACAAAACTAAAAATAAATAATGAGATAAGTGAAATATACCCATTTTATCATTCAAGGATAATTCACTAAAGAAAACGAGAGATTATCTCATGAATCTAGAAGTCACGGCACCGCACGCAGACTGGCTAAACAAAATAATAACGGCCAACATTTATAATCAAATTTAT
Organism: Chrysanthemum makinoi; assembly: GCA_910596185.1. Taxonomy (NCBI): domain Eukaryota; kingdom Viridiplantae; phylum Streptophyta; class Magnoliopsida; order Asterales; family Asteraceae; genus Chrysanthemum; species Chrysanthemum makinoi. The sequence goes on along the minus strand of OU343225.1, from coordinate 18,339,319 downwards.
ACGTAATAATACAAAAATATTATTACACTTTCAAAAACGCTTCTAAAAATATAATTTCTATATCTTCGGTACCTAAATATGCGTTTACAAGAATCTGACAAAAACACGGTACCGATTATACTGTTCCATCTAATAAAACAAAAGAGATAAAACACTATCTCTCCTTCTCACCCACGTCTGTATCATCTCTGTCCATACTCTCTCTCCTTTGTCGACACCAAACAGAAAAACAAACATAGAAATGGATCTTTCCTCCTTCTTTGATTTCAGGAGAGCAGATGTGGGAAGATTTTTGCGGAATGATTTCATCAGGTGCTTGAGAGCATGATACTTAAGCATAACGGGTTGGGTAAAGCATGGAAAAATGCAAAGGGTGTTAGTGTGTGCACGTATATACATACATAAACACATAATTATACAGATACTTATCAACCAAGAGAGATACATAAAGAGCATACCACTATATTTTCCACAACGTAGATCGAATATTCTGCTATGTCAATGGATACTGCATTCAGGGACCTCCGAAGCTTCGACTTCAAAATTAGCAGCCTGATAAATGGAAAATATGCTTGCTTGTTACATACCAAGTGAAAAATCCATTCTCAAACACAAGTAAGCAATCACTTCACCGGGAAGACTTATCCATCCAGAGGCAACATCTACCTTCCTTATTCCAATTTGATCACCAAGAAATTATCTCTCCTGAAGTAAAATCTATTCGCTAGTGTCCTTCCAATAAACTATTTATCCCAAAGACACGGTTTCGGACCATAGGCAATCTTAGATTGGTTAAAAAATCTAAAGTATTATCATCCAAATGGGTCGACACCAATTCTAACAGTTGCTATATACATGATAGATATCGGATTAAAGAACAATACGAGCTAGCGATGGCGCCGCAACAAATTGGATGACGGTCGGTCGCGTACTGTACATTCACATCAACACATGGCGGCCAACACCAAACCCTCTAGATGTCAAGAACCCGGTTGACAAGCTAGCAGTGGTCCCGATACCACTAGCAGTGGAAACGACAAGCTAGCAGTGGTACCCAATTCCACTAGCAGTGGTTTCGAGAAGCCTAGAAGTGGAAATGAATTAAAACTAGCAGTGGTTTCCATGTTTGATCGCGTAACATGGCGACAAGCACCCAATTTGTCTAGTGCTTCTAAAGCTCAACCTGAATCACCTGCTTCTCACCATCCCCTAGGATCCGCTGAAAGAATTAAAGATATCTCTTCCAAATATTTGGGATGTGTTCATGAAAGTATTCTAACTTCCGAAAGAATTTACGCAACCCCAAAACAAGTTTTTAACAAGGGCAAAAACATCACCGCCACACGTGGATAATGGGTACAATACGTTTTGTTCTGCGCTTTCCATGCATTGTACTTACTTCGGGTGAATGCATAACGCTCTCCGTGATCCTAATACAACAATTTTGGAGTGCATAAGTTAATTGATACGTATAAATTGTCAAAGCAATGTAATCAATCCATTGTTAAGGATGAATGATGATAGGCTGCAAAAACACATCGACTTGTGTGTGCCATTGAATAATACAAAGTACACGATAATTGACAGTTCAATTAATTTGACTTCAACTATTATCAAAAATTGCAAAGGCCGAGATCACTAAAATCAACCACACTGTAGGCGGTTCTTTTCAACTCTTGAATCACTGCGGATCCGGCGTGAGTTCGTGAAGTATATACAATTGTGGGAAGCTTCCCTGATTCACCCTGTGACAGCGGACCTTCTGATTTTTAAAAACACAACATGAGTGGATGGCGTACATTACTGTTACAATACATAATTCAGATATCATTACGAGTATATATATATATATATATATATATATATATATAAACATATCCATAACCACTTGGAGATCTGCCCTTGTTTTAAGCTTGCTCGAAATTCATATCTAATTAACAGATTAACAAGATCCTAATTTTTGCTTTGGGCTCAAAACCCTAATTTTTTTATTTGGATTGAGATCCCCATTATTCGGCTTTTTAACAAAGAACATGAAAAGATTCAAGAATAAAATCAATATATAAAAGATATTAAATTACCTGACATTAAGAGCAGTCGATTGGATTTGGATCGAGAATTGATTGTTGAAGTGTACTTTGATCTTTGGTTGGATCAAGAATCATTGTTGATGACGGTCTTAATTTCTGCTGCTGCTTTTTCAAATTGTTGATGACGATCTTAATAAGATGAAGACTTGGATTGGATTTTGTGTGGGTGCGTCATTTTTTTCTATTCATTTTTTTTTAATTTAAAATGTAAAATGACCGAACTATCCTCGTGTATAAATACAAGTTGCCCAAAAAACATAAAGATGCCCAAAAAACAATACAAATTGCCCAAAAAACAATACGTTACTATACATGACATATACCTTCAAAATACGTACTTGTGTCATAAGTTGTCGGACACATGGCAGCCCCTGGTTGGGTCCAAGAAAATCTTTGGGCAACCTGTCTTTCCAAAAACAAAAGAGATAAAACACTATCTCTCATTCTCACCCACGCCTGTATCATCTCTGTCCATACTCTCTCTCCTTTGTCGACACCACAGAAAAACAAACATAGAAATGGATCTTTCCTCCTTCTTTGATGGTCAAAACAGGAAAAGCCATCACTAGCACACCCATTTATAACCTCCTACCCTACTCTAGCAATCACCAGGAAGTCTAGGAGTGCGGCGGTGGACAAAAAATGAGCCAAGATTAGGCTAGGAGCTATTCAATACTCAGGAAAAACGAAGTCCAAGCTTACCCAATCATTCATGTATAATTAGAGTTGATGTCTCACAGGTTTCCTTCACTTTCACACAACAATCACAAAATTAGGGTTCATACAAGATTGGGGTTTTCCCAAATTGATAGAGGGGTTTTGTTACCGGATGCATAAGGAAGCTATTCCACTCGTCAATTGCTCTCATTCGTCCCAAGTCCCCTCCAATTGAGCTCGTGAGTTTAGGTGTTCATAGCTACTCAACCACTAATTGTGTACATAGAAAGAATACATTCCTCATCATTGTTTTATTGTCTAATGATTTGTAATTAAATTAAGTTGTAATTCGAATTTACATTATTTATTTGTGTCGATTGAAACTAATTATTGGAAGTTATAAGAATATTACAGTATTAGTAACAAAATGGGTGATGTTTTGTTGTTGTTATGTGGCTATCGAGAACCAAGAAGAAGAAACAGAAAAAGTAATGTTTTGGTTTCATAGTTTCGGCTTAATGGCTATTGTCATCTCGGAGTATTTCGAAAATATGCTTATCAGCTTGTCATTAGTTTCGGCTTAATTAAAATGTCTCCTTAGCCCTTTTTCAATATTCAACAAAATTTAGTTTTCGCCTATCAGCTTAAGGGTGATGGTTTGAGTTGTTTGTGCCTCGGCTCAAACCAGGACCCACCATGAGTTTAGAGTCGAGTGGTCACCTCGGGTTGTATCCGAGTGACACAAGACAAGGCTCGATTTGAGCTTCATGTCCAGTTGTCATGACCACGGAAGTGTATTCGGTATATATTGTCGTGTATTCGGATGCAAGAGAACTCCCGAAGGAGTGTCTATTTCACTTCAAGACAAGGGAAGCATACCCAAAGGGTGTTGCTATCCACGGTTCACTCATGACCACAGAAGTGGTCGTATAAGCCTCAAATGTTAGTTGTGCTAAACCCATATAGGATGCGCCCTTCTGTCAACCAATAGTGTTTGCTCAAGTTTATTCAACTTTTTCTTGTTACAACAAGGCACACGAGGGAGTGTTCGTTGTGCAGTCTGGAAATAACTCACAAAAGGTTATATGAGTTTGTTTTTACTTTGTCTCAAGGGCACCCTAAGGGTGTGTCGTGTTTAATAATTATTTTCCTGACTAGCTCGTGTTAAGATTCGATTCAAGGACACATGAGGGTTGATTCTTTAGGTAGATTGTGTAAATTTCTTGTGTCTGGACCAAACTCGAGTCATTTGCGTTCGGTTTTGTTTATCGATTTTGGAAGTAGGCTCAAAACCCACTTGATACATTTTCTAATCTATATACATCCTGCTTTCCCAACTCAGTTTCCAATCTTCAGGTATAACTAATTTGGCTTTGGGCCTTGGGAATTCATATGCTTTAACGGGCCAAGGTCAATTCACACTAGTAAGGTGTGTATGTTTCACTTTGGGCCACAGCCCTTGATCCACAAGGCAATAATGAGCCACAGGCCACTCCATTACACGGGCATAGAGTGTAAGATATGGGTATAGTTTGTTAACGAGAAAAATGTCTAACCAAACGTGTGACGATGTACTTCATGCCCGACATATTCCGCAAACACATTCCCGACTCATTTTATTTCACTCGGCCACAATGTTCGCGACGTAATCTATAGTGAGATTCTAAAACATAATATATCATCAAAACTATGTACATCCAACTCATACAACTACAAGCTATAATGTACATTTAAGATTTATAGAAACTAGTTAAAACTAAAATTTATAAGGTTGAAACTTACTTGTACGATTACTAATTTATATCATCTATCCAACTTACAAAAACTTGAGATATTTTATGAAAACTTATATGAACTTTATAAATTATAAATGGTTATTTACTTAAACTCATATTTTGTGACTTATAGCTACCACAAGAAATCAAAAAGGTTTACACAGGTCATATTTTTTTTAAACTATTTTACGATTCGTAAGCGATATATATATCGTAATATGTATTTATTAGTCGGGATTTTATAAAACTTTTCGAAACATATAGGTATTCGAACCATAATTATTAAAAATATATATTGTATTTTTTTTTAATACAATTTACACACGAATTAAACTAAGATCTCATTTCTCGTATAATAAAATTCATACTAAATGCCTTAAATATATAAACACCTAACACATATATATCCTTTTCATTTACACCAACAACATCATATCATAAGTGTGCTATTTTCCGTATACATATCATAATATATGTACTTTTCTCCCGGAGGTCATCATTCGGTCTCATTCGCTCTTAATATTCTTCCGTAAATTATTATTTGGTCCTCATAGAACCGAAGTCGAAATTCCTTCTTCGATATTTCCTTCCATGTCATACCCTCATAAGCCGAGATCCATCCAAACCTTTGTAAATTGTTTTAAGATAATCGATGCCACATAAGCAACAACAACAACAACAAAAACACCAAAAATTTATAAAGTTAGTTAAACTTTATCGAGTCTTAAACATAAAGACTAAATATGCCGTACTTAATCAGGTTACGTGTCGGAGCCGTGCACTATCACTCCTTGATTAAATTCCCTTTAGACTTCATATTGCACATTGCCAAGGTGAGTTTCATAGCCCCTATTTTTACTTGTTTTATAATTGTTTTGGGGGAAGATACATGCTCATTTTTACTTAAATGATTTAATTACAAAAATTCTGCATTCTATGCATACTATGCCCTTTGATTGATATGTTTTAAGACACATCATACCTAGATGCTTTAAGGACCACACCAAAACCTTTGACCTAGAATATTACGCAGCTTAGCCTAAGACCTTAGATCCTAAATTGCCCTCTTCATGAACCGTCAATTCCTGCTGGGAAGTGCGAATATTATAAATAGATCTATTGGGAGTGACTTCCATATTCGGTTGACCCCGCTTGGGTCAAGGCGAAACATATAGCATGTCGGGACCGAGTGTATTGGGATAAACACTCGCCCTGGGCTCCTTATTTGTATGACTTCCTTGTGCATACATAAACTGTCGTAGCTTCGGTTGCATGAACTTAGTGGTAGCGTAATAGATTCGATATATGACATTATATTCGTTGTAATGTACATATACCCTACTTATGGTCCACTAATGAAATCTCTTTTATGAAATCCTTTTATAAATTGAAATCATAAACTTTATGACATTATGCAAGACGTAATGATCATCAAAACCAAATTTGAAGCTGTGTCTTGAAATTCCTTTTAAATAAACCTATAAACTCACCAACGTAAGCTGACCCCTTTTAGCATGTATCTTCAGGTTTTGAAGTGATAGCTTATCTTTGGAGGCGCAAGGCAAAGGCATGGCATGGTCATAGACGACTTTGATTAATGTATTGGGACCACTCGTTTATAATGGGCCATTTTCCCCACTAATTTATAATGTAAACTTTGTTTTTAAGAATGAATAAAAGTTTACTTGTGAAAAACCAATTGTTCTATGCTTATGTTGTGATACCAATTTAGTAGCACCCCAATACTTGTATGCTTCCGCTGAGTCTTTTTTGGGGGTGTTACACAAGCAAAAGCTGTTTTCCAGCTTTGTTTTTCTCAGACACAATTTGTGACTTGGTTCCTTGGTACTTTCTGCTTCGTGGGTTTATTCTAGAAACAAGGGGTTGTTTGGTTTTTGTTTACGTTCTCGACTAGCAATATCGAACGTATACGTGAATCGGGTTTATGTGTGATACTCTTCGAGGTATCTTTTTTAGATACTAAAGGTTTCGTAAGGTTTCTTGTTCTGTAACTAGAGATCAATTGCTAAACAAGGTTAGCTTTCCTTAATCCATTTTAATTATTTAATATTGTATTAAATTATGTGTTTATTAATTACGTGTTAACATAATTGTATTAACTAGATCCAATATCTGCTGCGTACTCGTAGAGGTTACTGATTAACTGCTTCTAAAATCCCAACAGTGGCATCACGAGTCAACTCATTTTTGCGATTATGGGTTTCACGTTTCTGATATTAATAAACATGTTTTAAAAGGGCTGCATGAAACCTAGTTTAGTTATTTTGTTTTATTTTAATTTTGACAACTACATGCAATACTTGTCAATTTTTAATAAATAATAACTTGTCACACACAAATTAAAATTATTTTGATAATTAGAATTAATTTGTTAATTAGAATTTAATTTACATGTGAATTATAATTACCTTGATAATTAAAATTAAATTGTTAATTAAGAATTACATGTTAAATTACTTGCTAATTAGAATTAAAAGTTAATTTGTATTTATTAATTGTTAATTAGAATTATTGTGATAATTAGAATTACATATTGATTTATATTCATATATTGCGTAATTACTTGTTAATTGAGATTGCCATGTTTTATGTGTTTTTCCAGCCACAAGACCCACTCAATTGCTTTTCTAAGTGATGTATGGGGCGATCTAGGTACTGCATCCTAGTGACGGTCTTGTGGTTCTCCGTTTGGAGAAGACTCGCAAGAGGACTCGGAACAATATGTGGTTATTTATATTGATGTTTATGCTTGTATGTTCGTGATTCCTATATTTGTATTATTACTTGTTTTGACACCTAATTGTATGCAATATGGAATAATACATATCATAACCATAACATTAATATTGGTCTTTATTTACACGCCAAAATACCATGCTCATTGTGACCTGCTATTTGATTCGTGGAAAATTGTTTTTGTAAAATAAAGTAACCTAATATATGAAACACGTTTTTAAGAATTTAAAAACTAGACGCTATGGACACTTGGGATGTACGGCTCACCCACTAGAACAAACTAGAAAGGGGGTTTAAAGAAGTGAGCACAGTCTCATTGAAAGGATGTCTAAGGTTATGCTTCAACGCTTACCTGGTCCTCTGCCTCCACAATGGCGTTCGATTGGAGCTAACGTGAACCATGATGATCACTACAGTGTCATTACCAAAAAGTTTTTAAAATTAGTGTTACAAAGTTGTTTTGCATGCTTCTTTGTTCACGACTTTTACCACATTTATGTGTGCATACCTATTTGTTAATATTAAGTCTATGCCACCCAACTATGGACACGTGCACTTGGATTGACTTCTCTGGTCGGACCTAAGGGCCTTTCCAACCCATGGTAATTATTTCTCACTGGTCGACCTCGGTTATTTTTACACGTTCATACTTGGTCGACTTATATCGAGTTAACCTGGTCGGACCTCGGACCCGAGGCATAAGATGAGAACTAAACATGCTTTTGACATTATTACTTGATACTAATGCCTTAAACAGTCTCATAAATCTAAGAGTTCCATTATGCAATTAACGTTCGTCGCTTACCTCTTGTCCCATTTTTTATACCTTTGGTCAGACATATGGTAATTAATGGGGTTGCAAGTTGGATCTTAGTCTTATTATTAATTAATTGGGTAGTTAATTCTTTAAGAATGTAATTATCGAAAATACTAATTATTTTAACTTTTCAATTGTAGATGACTACTTCAATCAGAAGCAGATTCGAAATTTTCAGGAGTTTCTTTGAGAAACAAAAACTCACTGGACCTAATTTCATTAATTGGTATCGCCACTTAGCATAATACTATCAGCTGAAGATAAGGAAGCTTATCTAGAGCATCCCATACCTGCAGCACCTGTTGCTACTCCCGCCACTGTCCTACGAGGCTCTTGCAGCTCACACTGCTTGGGTCAAAGGTTCAAAGGACATAGCTCCTTTCATACTCATGACCATGGAGTTAGAGATCCAACGAAATATAACTCATCTTGGTGCTTATGACATGCTTCAGGAGTTGAAGTCAATGTTCTCCCAACAAGCAGAACAAGAGCTTCTACAAACTGCACGTGAATTCCACGCTTGCAAGCAGGAAGAGGGTCAATCGGTTAGATCCTATGTTCTAAAGATGAAGAGCTACATTGACAGTTTGGAACGTCTTGGTCACCCAGTTACTCTGCACTATGGCATTAGTCTGATCTTAATTGGTCTTTCTAAAAAGTACATCTCGTTTGTGCAGAACTTTAATATGCACAGCATGGGGAAGACCATAAATGAACTACATGCTATGCTTAAGCAACATGAGCAGACGTTGCCAAGGAAAGATGTTGCACCTGCACTCCATTATGTGCGTGGTGGTAAGGTCCAGAAAAACCACAAAAAGAATAAATCGTTTATGGCTGCTAAGGGGAAACAAGGGAATGAGAAGTACAAGCTGGCTTATGATCCTAGACATAAACCACCTCATACTTTCAAACCCAAGATTCCTCCACCACCCAAGAAGGATAACCTAGCAAAGGACGCTGCATGTCACTAGTGTGGTGAGACAGGACATTGGAGAAGGAATTGTCCCTAGTATCTCGCCGAGTTAATAAAAAAGAAGAAACAGTCTCTTGCAGCTAGTTCTTCAGGTATTTTCACTATAGAGCTCTACTCTTTCCCTAAATCATCCTTAGTATATGACACGGGTGGTACTTACATCTGTAATAATACTTTCGAGGTCTAAGGGGCAGGGAAGGCTGAGGAGCTTTAAGTGCATACGTGGGCAATGGTCAGTGGGCAGAAGTTGAAGCTATTGGAAACTATCATTTATCACTCCCTAGTGGATTAGTTATTGTTTTAAAAGATTGTCATTATGCTCCCTCTATAACTAGGGGGATTATTTCAGTTTCTCATTTGTATGACGATGGTTTTATTAACTATTTTGAATCGAATATTTATATTTCAGTTTCTAAGAATAACGTTGTTTATTTTACTGCTATTCCTCGTGATGGTATTTATGAAATTGAAATGTCTTATTCAAATACAAATAAAAGTTCTATGTTTGCTGTAAGCAATAAAAGAGCCAAGACTAACTTGGACTCTGCTCTCTTGTGGCATGGTCGTCTTGGACACATTAGCAAGACACGCATGGAAAAGTTGCAACACGATGGACTTCTCAGCTCATCTGACATTAAGTCTCTTGAAAAGTGTGTTCCTTGTATGTCTGGTAAGATGGCTAGAAAACCTTATTCAGATCAAGTGGAGAGGGCTAAAGATTTACTTGGACTTATACACTCAGATGTATGTGGCCCATTTAGAATCGCTTCAAGACAAGGAGCAAATTACTTCGTGACTTTCACTCATGACTATAGTCGGTATGGTTATGTTTACTTGCTGAAACATAAACATGAAGTGTTTGAAACATTCAAAGTGTTTCAAAAGGAAGTAGAAAACCAACTCGGGAAGACCATAAAATCACTACGTTCTGATCGTGGAGGTGAATATATGAGTCAAGAGTTTTTGGATAATCTTAAGGAGCATGGGATTATTTCCCATCAAACTCCTCCTTATACTCCATAACACAATGGTGTATCTGAGAGGAGAAATCGAACCCTGCTTGACATGGTGCGTTCTATGATGAAACAAACTACTCTTCCAAAGTCCTTTTGGGATTATGCCCTTGAGTGCTGCGCATTCTCAATATGGTTCCAACTAAGAAGGTTGATAAGACACCATATAAAGTATGGCATGGGCAAGCCCCTAAGCTGTCTTACTTAAAAGTCTGGGGTTGTGAGGCACTTGCTAAGCGTGATACACTTACCAAACATGACAAACTTGAACCTAGAGCTATTAAGTGTATCTTCGTAGGATACCCTAAGGAAACTATGGGATATTCTTTCTATCTTCCATCTGAGAACAAAGTTTTGTTGCTCGAATCTTTGAGTTCTTTGAGAGTAATCTTATGGATCTTAAAGCAAGTGGGAGTATGGATGATCTTGAATTAATTCAAAAAGATACAAATCCTTCTGTAGACACTAGCATTCATCATGATGAGGATGATCAAGAAATTGAAGAACCTCAAAGTGATATTATTCCCATTCGAAAGTCCAATAGGACACGCCGTGATCCTGACCGTATGTGTTTGTACATTGACGCTGAGGAACATGAGTTAGGGGATCTTGGTGAACCCAATAACTATAAAGTTGCATTCTTTGGATCCCTGAATCCAAGAAATTGCTTGATGCAATGAATGTGGAAATGCAATCCATGAAAGACAATGATGTCTGGGTCTTAGTTGAGCTTCCTCCTAACGCAAGAGCAGGTTGGCGACAAGTGACTTTTCAAGAAGAAGACTAACATGGATGGTAAGGTATACACCTTTAAATCTCGTCTCGTAGCAAAGGGCTTCACTCAAACCTACGGGATTTGTTATGAAGAAACCTTTTCTCCTGTAGCAGACATTAGAGCTATAAGGATTCTCATAGCCATAGCTGCATACTATGACTTTGAGATATGGCAAATGGACGTCAAAACCGTCTTCCTCAATGGACATCTTTACGAAGAGGTCTATATGGAGAAACCTGAGGGTTTTGTTGATCCAAAATATCCTAACCGTGTATGCAAGCTCAAGCGATCCATTTATGGACTTAAGCAAGCATCAAGGCAATGGAATAAACGTTTTGATGATGAGATAAAGAAATTCGGATTTTCTCAACATCAAGATGAGCCATGTGTATATCAGAAAGCTAGTGGGAGTTATGTCACTTTCCTAATTCTATATGTTGATGACATATTGCTTATGGAAAACAATATTCCAATGTTACAAGATGTAAAATCCTATCTTGGAAGATGTTTCGCCATGAAAGATTTAGGAGAAGCTGCATATATTCTTGGAATTAAGATCTATCGAGACAGATCCAAATGAGTAATTGGTTTGAGTCAAAGTGCTTACATTGAGAAAATCTTGAAAAGATTTTATATGGAGAACTCCAAACATGGCGCAATCCCAATGCAAGATAAGCCTAAATTGAGTAAATCACAAGGTCTTTGAAACACCTGCTGAGAAAGAGCGCATGTAAAGAATTCCTTATGCTTCGGCTATAGGTTCTATTATGTATGCTGTGAGATGTACTCGTCCTGATGTTGCGTTCGCACAGAATGTGACAAGCCGATTCCAACAGAATCCATGTGAACTTCATTAGACTGATGTGAAAAATATTCTTAAGTATTTACGCAATACTAAGGATATGTTTCTGATCTATGGAGGGAAAGATGAAGAAGAGCTCAGGGTTTCTTGCTACACTGATGTTGGATATCTGACAGATGCTTATGACTTAAAATCTTAGACTGGATATGTATTTGTTCTTAATGGAGGTGTTGTTGATTGGAAAAGCACTAAGCAAAGTATTTTTGCTACTTCATCTACTGAGTATATTGTCTTTGCTTGTGATGCATCAAAAGAGGTTGTATGGATTCGTAAATTCAAATCTGGGTTGAACATCGTTCCCACAATTGAAGAACCCATAAATATCTATTTTGATAATACTGGAGCCATTACTATAGCTAATGAAAGTGGAATCACTAAAGGTGCTAGACATTATCGCGCTAAAGTTCATTATCTTCGAGAGACCATTGAAATGGGCGATGTGAAGATATTAAAGGTTCACACAGATGACAATCTAGCTGATCCATTTACGAAAGCTTTGGATTTCCCTAAGCATTCTAAATTGACTAGAGAAATAGCTTTGGTACCTGCTAGTAGTCTCATGTAAACTGTGTGTTAATTAGTATTTGGATAATTTGGAGTTGTAAGACAGTTATTATTTTCTGATTAATAAAGATACGAGGTATTTGTTATTATATTCATATAATCTGTTATTCCATTTTTGCATGTTTAATCCATGAAATGATTTATCATTCAAAATATGTCCATTGTCGGTTAACAATATGGGAATATTGTTATGATAAGGAAAATGTGAGTGTCGGTTAACAATATGGGAATATTATTCATATAATAATTGTTATTCTATATTTGTATGTTTAATCCTTGAATGATTTTATTATTCTAAATATGTCCATTGTCGGTTAACAATATAGGAATATTGTTATGTAAGGCAAATGTGAGTGTTGGTTATATTTTAACGAGAATGTGGATTGTTCCCGCCAAACTCATATGTATTCACTAGAGATGCATATTGGATTCCCCAACTTTCAAACATTTACTTTTGGATCCTTGTCATAAGTAAAATGTTGAAAATAGTTTGTTATCTTCGTCCTTAGACTTGAGATGCAAGTAAGTTCTGTTATGTGTGGATATCACTTTTTGTAAGTATATTCGAAATGCTATCTGAATAAGGTAGTTATAAAAGCTATATTTCGGAGTGATGTGAAGCAGCATCCACAACGCTTGTAGTAAATAAAGGATTTATTACTCCACTTGATATGTGCAGAAAGATACCATGGCCTCTCCGATTTAATCAGATAACTGCGGCCGGACCAAAGGGTAATGCAAGATGATTATTGATTACATTTGGTATATCTGAATTAAAATTTATAACGAGATTCTAAATGGTTAAACTATATGGAATGATTAAAGATCCATAATCCATGGTTTAACGGTATCTATAAAAAAGGATGATTAAAGCAAGACATTGAATGACCATGCTCTTTGAGAAACTTTTACGAAACTATTCTCTCAAACACTTTTAGTTAAACAGCGAGTGAGAGCGTTTGCTAGGAGTTTCTGTCGTTAGTTTTGTGTGCCATTCGACACACCAACTCCCAAGTGGGAGTTGTTGGTTTGTGGGAGTTTTAAAACACGACAAAGCAAGTAAGCGTGTATGGTGATGGGGCACACGCGATAAACACGAGTATACGTGTTGAACATAAACTATACTTGAATAAACGTTACCCGAATATGCATGTAACTTGACCCGTCAACTGTTTTGACCCGTGGGCTGTTTTCAGCTTATCATGTGGGTCGTTTGGGTAAAGCCTTGGGCTTTTGTGATCCATACCGATCGGGTACAAGAGATTGTATGGGTTGGGTTCGCTTGTGACTTGTCGACCAAGTTTAGGAATCCTTCTAGGGTTTGAGTTGCTCAACTATATAAGCAAACACACCCTACACATTAACTCATGCATAAAATCAGTTTACTATCCCTAATAACCGAATACCATTCTCTGTTTTTTCTTTCTTGGTCGAATGGTAACATAAGTTGACAAGGAAGGGTTTTGTTTTGGTCCTAAACTTGTACACGTAACAAGTGTTTAGGTGTGTTGGTTTAAAGTTGCTTCTGGTCTCCTTGTCGACTTAACAACAGCAACAACTAGGGTGTAATCTCCTCCTGCTCGTGATCTTTTCTAGGACAGCAAAGGTGGGATATCGGATAGTTTTATCCGATATCGGGTGACAAGCAAAAGCTGTTTTCCAGCTTTGTTTTTCTCGGACAGAATTTGTGACTTGGTTCCTTGGTACTTTCTGCTTCGTGGGTTTATTCTAGAAACAAGGGGTTGTTTGGTTTTTGTTTACGTTCTCGACTAGCAATATCGAACGTATACGTGAATCGGGTTTGTGTGTGATACTCTTCGAGGTATCTATTTTAGATACTAAAGGTTTCGTAAGGTTTCTTGTTCTGTAACTAGAGATCAATTGCCAAAAAAGGCCAGCTTTTCTTAATCCCTTTTAATTATTTAATATTGTATTAAATTATGTGTTTATTAATTACGTGTTAACATAATTGTATTAACTAGATCCAATATCCGCTGCGTACTCATAGAGATTACTGGTTAACTACTTCTAAAATCCCAACAGTCTCGAAATAAGTGAATACACAAGCCTGATTGTAAGTAGATAAATTATTTACTTACAAACAATTGTAACAAAACACGAATAATTCATTCTAAAAGTAGTAGAAAAAGCCACGAAATAAGTGAATATACAAGCATTATAACTAGATAAATTATTTTTTACACTAAATTGTAACGAAACACGTATAACTCTATAACCACATACTAGGGCAGAAGAAAACCTATCGACAACCCAGCCAAAATGAAAAACCAAATTGGACCGGTCTAATTGAACCGAACCGACCCCTATTTGGTTCGGGTCGATACCAAAAGAGCAACACCTAAATCGAACTGAACCGACCCCTATTCAGTTTGGTTTTATATATTTATGGTGTTCGGTCTGGGTCAAAACTGAATAAAAAATGCCTAATCATCTAAACTGAACCAAACAGACCTCCTCTTTCCGTTCGCTTTTCCAGAAGTGAGCGAATTGCATGTAGATATCCGTAGGGTCACTTCGATTCGGCTCTCGATTTATGTACTTTCTCAAAATCGATTATCGGTTTGGTTCAGTTTTAGTTGGTTTGAGTTGTTTTGACTTGTTAAACAGCCCTACTCTTTTCAACTCTGACTCTCATACTTCAATCGTTGCTTTCTTTTTGTTACTTCGAAAGTAGCTCCTTTAGCTTCAGTTACTTGAATTTTTGATATTTTTTCCTTTCCCATTAAATGATATACTGCTATTAGAGGATTGGATGTGGCAGCGACAAGGCTCGCCGAATCCTACGTGGCTTGCCATTCGTCGAAGCCGACCACTCATCATTACACCTAGGTGGCTCGCCACTTGTGTCTTCGTCCGGTTTATAGCGAGGATAAAGACAAAGAAAAAAAATTACTGATTCTTTTTTAAAAATTCCTTTGTTTTAAACAAAACTAAACCCCTTATAAATGCCCCTTTGCCCTCATATTTTTTCACACACAATCTCAAAATACCTAATTTTTTTTCACGTACAACCACAAAATACATCATCTTTTTTTCACACACAAACTATTGCTAAAGAACCAAACGAGGTGAGACGAATTATTCTCAGGCGACTACGGAGACAACGGCGAGAACTTGTAACCGAGGTCACACTGGCGAACAATTTGTTGACCGAGTTGAATCGGAATCTTAAGCAAATGCGTAGCCGTGATCCAAAAATGTCAATGGTGCATTCCTTGCCACTCGACCAGCACATTAACAATTACAGTTTGCATACTCTTCTCAATGACAACTGAAGTTGATATGCGTATTGCAAACAACTTGAGGGCAGACAGAGATGAATTGTTGAGGATCATTGCTGAGAATGAATAATTCATCAACAATTATAGAGCAATATAAAAGCTCGAATCATGTTTTAGTTTTTTATTTCGTATGTTTATGTATTTAATTATCTATGTTTTAGTTTTTAATTTATGAATAAAAGTTGTGTTTATTTGAATTAATGGAAATTAGTTTGTTTGGAAAATGGAAAAGAAAAATAAAATTGAGGGTGGTGGAACCCAAATGACTAAGTCAGAGGACGTTTAGTAGTGAAAATTTCCTATTTTTCTAGGAAATTTTGCATATAAAAAGGGAAAAATTGAAAATCAGTTTAGTTACATTTTTTTCAACAATTTTCAAAAAATATGAAATTCTCATTCTCTAAATTTTAACTACAAATTTGAAAAGCCCATTCTACTCTTCTCACTTTTTATCCGTCCGTTTTCATCCGTTTTTATACTTTTTTAACCGTTTTCCTCTGTTTTTTTTCCGTTTTTATATGTTTCCTAACGTTGTCGTCCGTTTTCTTACGTTTTCGTGACATTTTTTTACGTTTTTGGTCTTTTTTACGCTTTTCTCCGTTTTTTCATGTTTTCACTCGTTTTCGTCCGTTTTTGTACGTTTTCGTCTGTTTTTTTACGTTTTCATCCGTTTTTAACGTTTTCGTCTAATTTTTACGTTTTATCCATTTTTATTACGTTTTCGTCTGTTTCTTTACGTTTTTGTCTATTTTTTAAAAGTTTTCATCCGTTTTTTTTAGTTTTCGTTTGTTTTTTCTGTTTTCGCCCTTTTTTTATGTTTTCGTATGTTTTTTGGCGTTTACGCATGTTTTTTACTTTTTGTCTGGATTTCTTACGTTTTTATTTGTTTTTTACGTTTTCGTTTGTTATTTTACGTTCTCGTTCGTCTTCTTACGCTTTTGTCATATTTTTTATACTTTTGTCTCTTTTTTTTTTTTACTTTTTCGTCTTTTTTTTTTTACTTTTTCGTCCATTTTTTATGTTTTCGTCCGCTTATTTATGTTTTCATCCATTTTTTACGTTTTCAACCGTTTTTTATGTTTTTTAAGTCTTCGTTTGTTTTCTTACTATTTCGTCAATTTTTTTACATTTTCGTCCAATTTTTACGTTTTTGGCATTTTTTTACATTTTCGTCCATTTTCATATGATTTCGTAAAAAAAGTAAGAAAATGGACGAAAGCGAAAGAAAACGGGTGAAAACATAAAAAGAAAACAGATAAAAACGTAAGAAAACGGACGAACACGTAAAAAAATGGACGAAAACATAAAAAAAATAAGACGAAAATGTAAAAAACGGAACTCAAACGTAAAAAAACAGACAAAAACGTAGAAAAATGGACGAAAACGTAAAAAAACAAAAACAGACGAAAAAATAAAAAAACGGTCGAAAACATATACACAAGTTGATATACAGAAAATCATTTTTATAAATTAGTAAAATTAGACACTGTCTATCTATTTAAGTAATTAACTTGATATACCGAAGTTCAAGAGATCTTATAAGATTTTCAATATATATTTGTGAGATTATGTTCCAAAATAACCGTTCAATAATATGTTTCGCAAACTTTGTTTATGTTTTGTTACTGATCAAAATCTGGATGTCTAAAAATACAGTAGCTTAACAAGTGTAAACTTGACATTATTTTTGAAAATACTTGTTTATAACTAAGAAAGCTAAAACCATACTATGAAAAAAAATCTAAACAACGCGTTTGTAAATGAATTAACCTGTGGAAAGAGCTATATAGATGACGGAATAAAGTGAAAAGAAACGTATAATCTTACTAGAGGTTGCAAAATGTGCCCAAAAGCAAATAGATGAACGGGGCAAGTTTAAAAAATTTGGGCACATTTAGCCCCTCCTTTTTTTTTAAATAGGCACATATACCCCATTGAAAACTTAAATGGGCACTAACAGGCACATTTTATTTTTCTCAATTATAGAACATTACGATCGTTTGAAATTTTTTTTTTATATAATATATTTAAGTTTTTTAATATAAATAAGATATTACGTTTAAGGAATTTCTTTCGTTGTTTTAGGTCTTTTATTAAGCAATTTGTACAACATGTGCCCGTTTGGCCCGTGCCCGTTTAAGCCCGTGGTCGTTTAAGCCCGTGCCCGCCCGGCCCACCCGTTTTGACACCTCTAAATCCTACAACTAGGAAAAGTAAGGTCACCCTACTTTTAGAATGACAAAAGAAAGTTATCCTAGTTTTAGAATAGTTTACAAAATTGATCCTAGTTAGAGAATATGTTCATATAATCAATAGACTGTTATGTTCAAATGTTCAATGACATACTTTGTGCTGGAATTTTTTTAAATGCATAAGTTTTTTATTTTGTTAAAGTGATAAAATATTCGTTTTAAGTGTCACTGTTCAGTACTCTATCTGTGAGGTGGTAAAGATGCTTAAACATTCACACCTCTGATAAGTCGCCTGTGTAAAAACAAGTTAGACTTGAAACGAAAATTGTCACAAGAAAACAGAATTAAATCAATGAACACACATACAAAGTGGGTTTTGATTAATATTTACTGGTTTTGCATGTTTCTTGCAGGCAGCCTTTTTCTTTTATTCTTTTTTTCCTTTACTTCTTGTGGTTAATTTATCCAACAAAGTAATATGCCAAAAGTGGTACTTATCCAAGAAGCTGTTGATACAAATCAAATCTTTCGCTATCATCAGACATACAGGTTGATGGTCATGTCAGATACTTAACGGGTTATGGGTAAAGTGGTTGGGCTTAGCGGGTTGATCATGTCAATCTCAACTCAACCCGTTAATTTAGCAAGTTAATTAGTACAAAATAGAAAACCAAACTAATTGGTAAACAAACCTATCTCTTTTAGTCCTCGTATGTTCTTGTGTTGGGATGCCACAGATCTACATGGGTGACACAATGGTATTGGCTCGAAAATAACTATTTGCACGCTCCTTGTAACAAAATATGAGGACCAAGTATCTTTTAAATGTCAAACTTTACGAATACCAGTGACTAATCCTATTCTTGGCTCTTGCGGGCTTGCCACAATTTTCTCTAATACAAAACCAATCACATATATGAAACCAAAAGGGCTTAAAAATGGGCCGTGCGATTTTGCGTTTCTAGCTAAATGTTTCAACCCAAAAACTAATGTTAAATTTCATTATATAATCTTCTGTTTCATGCATATCTCTCGTCATAAAACCCTATTTTATAACCCTAATTGTGGACGTATGGTCCGGACTGGGCCAGGAATGGGTCAGGCCCGACAGATGCGGCCCACTATATGCCTAAACCCTAATCCATGCCTTATAAATACATGACAGGTTATCTCTAACCCTAACAACTTTGGCTATGCTACATCGCATACTAACTTGACCGTCGGAGGGGCTACGGCCTCGGGTCCACTCCTAACGGGTTCTCTTTGTTGACAGGTCTACTAGGGCTCGAGAAGACGACTAACGGCCAAGGAGAGTCGTTGAATCCTGCCCGCGCCAGATTATGCTTCAACAAGTTGGCGCCATCCGTGGGACCACGAATAAACTATGTTTCGTGTTCTCATATTACCGAAAGCAGAAATCAATTTCTAAAGTCGGTAACTCTAAATCCCTATAATCGATTGACCGTATATTCTGATATAGAATATTCGCACCTTTAAAGTATAGTCTTACGTGAATGCTTTAAACCATATATTCTGATATAAACCCTGACGTATAGTCTTACATGCATGCTTTAAAGTGTCATTCGCAATTAATGCTTTAAAATACCATTCGCAATTAATACTTCAGATACAGTGAAGATACATGCATGCATGTATTCATTATATAATCTAACTGTACATGCATTATATTCTCATGATCATACAAATATAAGGATCATGATATTTCTTTACATAAGATATAAGAAAAGAAAAGTCTACACGATCGGACCTAAGAAAATATCCACACGATCGGAGCTATTTTATTTTTTTTAGCCGCGAATTAATTCGCCAGAATCTTTTTTTACGGTTGGTAGGCCTGTTGGCTCGAACAAGCGCAGTCATGATAAATCTCCCCGCATTAGGCCGTGCGTTCAGACATCTTCGCAGAGAACGCGTACGCGCAAACACCACGATGCTAGTCAATCGCCATGAGCGCACTGGACAAAGGCCGTGGTATAAACATCTGCGATCATCCACAAACGTTCGAGTCTATGCGGTTACGATAAATCCATCTGCGTCTATTATTCGCGGTCACGGTACGTCCATCCGGGTTTAAAAACAATTAGTTGTTTATGTAATTTGTATAACCTCGCGATAGGGGTAATTCGCACTATCATCTCTCTTATGTGTTAAGTTTACATGCTATGCGCTATATATTGCTTCACTTCATTAGGTTTTATATGCTGCGATTCGCGGCATATACTTTTAATATTTGCATTAAGTGTTTTACGCAGGCATAAATAAGTTTAATGCTCCTACACGAGTAGCACCATCAAACTTGGGGGGCTACCAGGGTATATAGTACCACTGTTTCCGTATGCGCATACGTCTCCTTTGTCGCGCACAACGCGCATTTATGCTAAGCACGTTTTCATTCGCACCCCTTTTGTCGCCACAGCGCGCATTTTATTCTACGAAGCCGTCTTGTTGCACTTCTTTGTCGCGCCACAGCGCCACTTCTGAAGCACGTCTTCTGTTGCACTTCTTTGTCGCGCACCTTGCAACACTTCTGAAGCGCGTCTTCACACCATGATCGTCGCTCTGGTACAAAAGGTGCGCCGCACCCGGGATGCAGCATACGGGTTCCACTTTCACCTACGCGGCTATGAACAGAACTTAAGTTTAGCATAATATAGCCATGCGCTATCTCATACTAAACTTGGGGGGCTTGTGGACGTATGGTCCGGACTGGGCCAGGAATGGGTCAGGCCCGGCAGATGCGGCCCACTCTATGCCTAAACCCTAATCCATGCCTTATAAATACATGACAGGTTATCTCTAACCCTAACAACTTTGCCTATGCTACATCGCATACTAACTTGACCGTCGGAGGTGGACCCCGGGGCTACGGCCTCGGGGCCACTCCTAACGGGTTCTCTTTGTTGACAGGTCTACTAGGGCTCGAGAAGACGACTAACGGCCAAGGAGAGTCGTTGAATCCTACCCGCGCCAGATTATGCATCAACACTAATAAGCACCATCGAAATAGTAATGTCAGACACCATACCATACGATATCCAAGCAGAAATCATCAAAAGTCTTCCTACCAAATCACTGATTCGATTCAGATTGGTTTCGAAACAATGGAAGTCTTTAATCGAGAGCTCTAAATTTATTGCTTGTTACTGCGCTCAGCAAAAACATAAACATCATCTACTTGTAAGTTATAAAGCATCTGGTTCTTCTGACTTAGAATATGTTTCAATCCTAGATGATGATACTTTCCCTCAACACAAGGTTTCACTTACTATCCCGAGGGCTTTTAAACTACGTGGACGAAATATAGTTAGCTCTCAAGGCTTGTTATTCGTGTATCGTCATTATGGTGCAGGAACCACGAAAGGCGTTATTTGGAATCCTACTATTAGAAAATCGGTTGATATTGATTTGTGTTGTGCGCTAAAACCAGATTATCTTACTTGTTTTGGTTTTGGGGTTTGTCCTGACACTTGTGACCCTAAGATAGTCAAGGTTACAAATTATCCTAAATCGAATAAATGTTTATACATTAAGCACAAATGCTTGGAGAAGACTATCCAAGAATTTACCTCGTGAATGTATTTCACTTACAGATAATCAGGTTGCAATAGATAGGTTTATGTATTGGCTTACTTATGAACCAATTTATGATAATGATGGATATTATGAGGATGATGAATATTATTATGATGATGATGATGGATATCACTGGGGGGTATACGCGGAATTTGATTGTGTCATTTGATATGACAAGTGAAGAATTTACGGAAATTTCCTTCCCCGCAGGTTTAGCAGTCTGTCCAGATAGTATTGATGTGTCTTTATCTAGCATTAGGGAGTCTCTTGTTGTGGTTCAAATCAAAAGAGAGGTCAAGAAAGATATTTATAGTGTATGGAAGATGATGGAAGATGGTGTTTCAAACTCGTTCATAAAGCTATACACCATCAACACCAGAGATGTGATAAAAGACGTATTTGGATTTAGAAAGAGTGGTGAACCTATTGTTGAAACGAAAAATGATCGTGGTCAAAAGGATCTCTTTGCTTATGAACCTGACACAAAGCACATCAATTATATTGGGATTTCTGGAAACGGGTATAGTAGATTATATGTGATTTCCTACATTGAAACACTACTTCTGCTTGATCACTGAGATTGTAGTATTTGCTTCTACATGAATTGAGGACAAAGATAATGGGAAAATTGCTCACATGTGACATTTAGAGCAGGAATGGAGATTGAAGTGTTAGGAGTCAGGTTACTGTTTTTGACGTATTAATGTTAATAGATGAGTTAAAGTTATCGATATCAAGTTATTGTTTTATCAGTTGTGTTAGGAGTCAGGTAACTGTTTTCGATGTTTAATTTAATGAATCTCACTTTTTCTTTGGTGAAACTTATGCACAAAAATCTTGTTTAAAGTCAATCACTTTATATCTAATATCTTTAGTTATTTTGGTGTTGCTGCAATTCTGGTACTCTATTCATGGAATACGATATCTCCCGAGGAGGGTACAAAAACATTTAGTAGGAAACTACTGACAGGGAGAAGGAATGCCGTTAGAAGTTACTCATCTTTCATACTCTTTTGGACGTGCCTACATTATAGTAATGATATATAACATATACTTCTATTAACAGTGACGGACACCTAGCAACAGATAAACAACTTGTTAACCATTGGCCTGGCTTGCTATGTTGTAATTAAGCACAGAAACCAGGAATAAAGTCAATCAAACCATTCTATTATAATGGCTGGTTTGTCGAGATTAAGAGTGACCAATATACTAGTTAAAGGTTTAGGATGGTAGACAAAAGAAAGCAAGAAACGAACATTTCCGAAAGGGAAGAACCGGTAAAACTGAACATGATTGGTCTATCGAATATAATCAATAGACCGTTATGCTTAATGACATATTCTGTGCTGGAATTTTTAAAAATGCATAAGTTTTCTTTATCTGAGAGGTGGTGAAGATGCTTAAACGTTCACACCTCTTATAAGTCGCCTGTGTAAAAACAAGTTAGACTTGAAAAGGAAATTGTACCAAGAAAATAAAATATAGTCAATGAACATACATAGAAAGTGGGCTTTGATTTGATATACACTGGTTTTGCATGTTTCTCGCAGGGAGGCATATTCTTTTATTATGCCAGAACTGGTGCCTTAGACATTCTTTAAACTTTGATGTGTTCAGGGGCTTAGCGATCATCAATTACTTACACGTGACAGTTAAATGGTTTGATCAGGCCAAACACATTGTCAAATAGTTAAGTGGTTGATGGGTTGAGTTGGTCAGGTTTAACGGTTTAAATCATAGGTCAACCTTAACTCAACTCGTTAATTTAGCAAGTTAGCACAAAACAGAAAACCAAACTAATTGGTAAACAAATCTCTTTTAGTCCTCTTATGTTCTTATGGGGATGCCACAGATCTAGCTAGGTGACACAATGGTATTGGCTAGAAAATGACTCTCTGCGCACTCCTAGCTTGTAACAAAATAAAAGGACCAAGTATCTTTACGTGTCAAACTTGGTAAAATTTTGATTACTTGGCGTGTTTGGACTTGGCGCTCAAATCCACGGCATCCGACAAAATCTTACGAGGATCAAAAGTCTAGAATAGAAATTTCTCTATATCAAAACCAATTCAATTACATATGTTGTACCATCAATGGGCCAAAAATGGGCCGTACAAATTTGCCTTTTCAAAGGTTTTAGCCCACAAACTAATGTCGAGTTTATTATATAATCTTATGTTTCATGCATATCTCTCGTTATCAAACCCTAATAAGCATCGTGGAAAGAATAATGTCAGACAACATACCTTACGATATCCAAGCAGAAATCATTAAAAATCTTCCTGTCAAATTATTGATTCGATTCAGATCGGTTTTGAAACAATGGAATTCTTTTATCGGTAGCTCTAAGTTTATCGCTGAGTACCACACTCACCAAAAACGTAGACATCATCATCTACTAGTAAGATTCCACCGATCATTGTATAATTTTGACGAAAATTATGTTTCGATCATAGATGATGAAACTTTCCCCCAACACAAGTTATCACTAACTATCCCCGAGTCTATTAATACACTTAGGGGACCATATATAGTTAGCTCTCAAGGCTTGTTATTCGTGCAAGGTTATGATAGACGACAATTCTCAGAAAACTGGAATGCCGTTATTTGGAATCCTACTATTAGAAAATCAGTTAGTGTGTGTTCTTTTTTTGGAAGGGGATGGGAAGGGATGTGAAGGGCAAAGTAGGGGATGAGATGGGAAGAAAGTGGTTATTTATTTTTGTGTTCTTGAGTTTTTTTTTTAAAGTAGCAAATAATGGAAAGGAAGCTACGCAAATTACCAATATACCCTCGTACTACCAATATGCTACTTCACAAAGACAAGAAGCTAATACGTATTACCGATTATGAAATGAATTTGAATGAGAATTCTCAAGTTGAAGTAGTAGCAAATGAAGCGGCTTTTATTCCATTAACATGATTTACATTTTTGTTGACTTACTATGGAGTATTTCACATTTACTTTCGGATGTCAATATGTACCTATTCAACTTTGTTGAAGTTTCAATCAATATTTGCAATTTTTGTAACAGAAACAGAAAAAACAAGTAACAAACCAATACTTTTATGTAAACTGCAGACGCATGTAAACCATCAGCTCATGCAAATCAAAATTGACATATAACGTTTTTGAGCCAATAGCCATATTTGTCTCTTATTTACTTGAACCTGCCACAGTTTCTTGGTTGGTCGACCACATTTAATATTAAAGCATGGTTAGGGGTCTTTGCTCTTTAAGTGTTTTGCCATATTTATCCACTTGCAACCACAAGACTATAAAGAAATGATGCTCGAGTACTTAATATTAAGCTCTTTTGCCAAATTTAAAATATTAATTATAACAACTATCTATATCTATCAATTACTACAATGTCAAATGCAAAATTAATTAAACATAAAATTATAAGTTCAACTGCAATACAAGACCATACGATACAACAGAATAATAAGCAACTCTACTCTACAACACTAAAAATCAGATTACCAGTCTTTTGTGGATATATGGATTGGATATTTCAAAACATATACGCTCTGAGCATGAATATGAGGATAATATTGTAATTTTATTTGAGGCATGTAATGTTGAAACCCGTTTCCTTCCCATCAGCGAAAATTGGACGGAACAAAATAACACTCAAAAATCCATCCCTTCGTGCCTCCCCACCTTCCCGTCCCCTACCTTTCCATCATTAAAAAAAACTCAAAACGCCTTTTTTTTTATTTCCCTTCCTCTCCTTCCATTACTTTAAAAAAACTAGAAACAGACCGTTTAGGTTCCAAATAAAGTTGTGGATACACAGGACACTATATTTGAGGTTTTTACATTGAGCACAAATGCTTGGAGAAGACTATCCAAGAATCTACCTCGTGAATGTCTTCAATTTACACACGATCAGGTAGCAATAGATAGGTTTATTTATGGGAAAATTCTTAAAATGCCCCAGTTGCCCAACTTTATTACCCCAAATGCCCCACTTTTTTTTCACTTCTCAAAATGCCCCATGGGCAACTCTCTCATGGGCAACTCTATCAAAATTTTGGGCCCACATTGTACTTACAAAGTACAAATCTAACACTTTGTCTGTTGGGCAACTTTGACCTAATATATTGGGCAACTGACAACTTTTATCTTTTAGTGAAAAAGCAAAATTTATATTTTTAAATTAGTAAAAAGTGTATTTTTTATATTTTTTATTGTATTGATATTTATTTCATATTTTTAAATACAAAATACATTTAATTACAAAATACATTTTATATTTTTTATACACTATATACATTCAAGTATATAATACGTACAGATTTACACACACACTTGTTACACACACTTCACATTCAAACACATCCTCTCCCCACTGCTACCCAGGTCCAAACCATCAATCAAACTGGCTCCATGACTCTTGTTGGTTTCTTCTTTTTATCTATCATCGATCTTTTTAATTATATACACATTAATTGGTTTTATATATAGTGTTTTTTACCTGATTAGATTGGACTGATTATTAATTGTTTTGTTTGTGTAGATGAAGTTCCACTTTGTTCATCGGTTCGTGTTCCGAAGATTCAGACTGTTTTTGGTGTTCTTGGAATGCTAAAACTATTAGCAGGTTATATGGTTTGAATCACTGTTAACTTATAAGTTGCATAAAATACACAATTGATATTGAATGAAATCTTTGATAAAAAAGATGTTTGTAAATCTGTTAAGGGGGTGTTTCGGATTTGGTTGTTAAAACTTCTTGCCGCGTTAAAGGAAAGTTTTGTACGAGACAACATTTACTGAAGTGGGTCTTGAAGGAAAACTTGGATTAACTTGAGTTCATCTGTACATTCTTCTTGAGTTCATTTGCCCTTTATACGACAAATTACAACACTACAAACTCTCCATTTGACAGTGTAAATATTATCTTACAAGCCAAAACCTGAATCAAAATACTAAAATACACTACTACGACGACTATATTGTTTCACATATGTCCCCTACTTTGGGCCTTCTACCCACTTGACCCGTTCGACCATTTGACATGTTTTGTTTTTTAGCTAAGTTGTTAATGTTACCTGTAGTGAAATAGAATGTGGCAAGCTTGTTCATGAGTAATGGGTGGAATTTGCCACCTCTTTTAAATATACTTTTGATGGTTCTAAAACTAATGCAACATTTTCAGGCACGTTTATAACGCTAGGAACCAAACGAGGCGATCTAATACATCTATGGACAAAGGGTGAGCCTGATAGGATTTGCCCACATGGCAAAGGCCAACTCATCTCGTTGCCCGCAAATGAGTTTAATCATCCTGAGCACAAGAGGAGTACCGCCGACAGCATTCCATTGGATCACATTACTCGTATTTTTCCTGTTCTTGGTTGATCGATTTACATCTTTTGATATTAGCGCATCCAAATGGATTGGAATCAAACTTTTTTTTAGTTTCTGAAATTCTACGAGTGTATTTTGGATGATTTTGAAAAGAGTTTATTTCTTTATGCTATTTGAGATTGGCCTGCTGCCATACTTCTCATGGTCCTTGCTCTGGCCACAAAGAGTGCTCTTTTGATTTTTTTTTTTGGTTAAATAGTATATCATGAAAGGTCTCTAATTCTCATGGTGTTTGAGATGGCAGCTGTGTTAATAGATTGTATGCGAATGTTGAACCAACTCTACTAGCCTCAGTGGTCAGTGCCAGAAAATTCAGAAGTGCTTGCTTAAATGCCACCAAATGACACTGCTTTAGCCATGATTTAGATGCACTTGCAGTAGAATTCCCATTTTTCAATAAGGTAACAGCTTAAAGACAGATTTGCTTGAACATGATATGAAGTATTAACCCATTCGATGATAAGCATAACAGATAAGAACCGTAAAACCTTATTCAGATAAACTCTATCCTGTGGTAAATATTATTCATAATTTTTATCCGGCTTTCATGTTGAGTTCCATGTCTTGTCAATAATCATATAATAGAGCATTAAATATCTAGAAAAGTTTTCAGGTGATTCGTACAGTGTCCAACAATCATAACCACTATCCAATCTATGCCTTTCCAAGGGAAATAGATAGCAAGTGGTGTAAGCATTTAGAAACAGTAAATACACTGCGTAACTCCCAAATGTTATGCCATCCGGGCTTTCTTTCCAACGTGAGATTCATCACCACTATCATCATTTGCTTCGCCTTTTTGCATATTCTTTTTTGCGAGTATCTTGTTAATCTTGTGCAGCTCGTTAGTGATCTTTTGGTCTTTATTCTGCTTTCTTGTCTTGCGACCATCTTGCATCTTCACACCAAACTGAAATGCAGCTTTGGGCATTGCTTCTTTTTGCTCGTTGTATGTTGCCCACTCCTCTTCTGTCTCGAAGTCCCACCTATGAAGCCGCCCCTTCGCCTGCACAGGAATCATATATCACATACAAAAGTATCAAACAGACTAATCCTAGACACGTATACAATAACTTCAAATTTGTCATTATCTAGTTTATGTTTATAGTGGAATGAAAATGATATAGCTAACTTTTTATTATTTTTATAGTACATGACACTGGAAGGGTAAAAGGAATAGGGAACTAACACTTACTCGTCCACCCATATCCATTTTGGACAAATCATCTTCATCATCACTACCCACAACCTCACGATTATAATCAACAGGTCTTGAAAATTTCTCATCATAATCAACAGAAACAGCTGAGAACTTTCCTATATAATGAAAGAAAGTTGGACTATAAATATCAACCACCTAATGTATAGCACAATGTTTTGCCAGTTAAAGTAGGATTGAAATAACACTAGGAGTGGTTTCTCGTAACACTAGCAGTGGTTTCTCGTCACACTAGGAGTGGTTTCTCGTAACACTAGCAGTGGTTTCTCGTAACACTAGGAGTGGTTTCTCGTAACACTAGGAGTGGTTTCTCGTAACACTAGCAGTGGTTTCTCGTAACACTAGGAGTGGTTTCTCGTAACACTAGGAGTGGTTTCTCGTAACACTAGGAGTGGTTTCTCGTAACACTGGGAGTGGTTTCTCGTAACACTAGGAGTGGTTTCTCGTAACACTAGGAGTGGTTTCTCGTAACACTAGCAGACTTGTAAAAAGTTTCCAAAGGTAATTTGTATGTTCTCCACAAGTTAAACTGAAACATACCTTCTTCTGGTTGTCATCGTAAGGGGTATCGGGTGCCATAATTCTCATGATATCACAGATGACCAGAGGCTTGATAGCTATCACAAGTATCTGAAAATATCACATAAACTTTTATTTTTTTTGCACAATCGAGAAGGTTGGAGTGACGGATCAAAACAGATTCAGATCAGACACAGAGTTATAGTACCTGCAACACTGTGTTTTACGTATCATTTAATATTTGTAGATAACTAAGGACTTGAATAGAAAAAACCGCATTATTACAATAATAATGTAATAGTATGTTTTTGATAAAATGATATAAACGCTTTTCTGCACTATTATTTACTTATAACGACTTTCAACCCGCTTGACCCATTTGACCCATTTCTGTTTGAAAATCTTTTAGGTTAATTATTTGAGCCGTTAGAGATAAAACATAACCAAATTTAGTCCATTTCTACATAAATGGGCCAAATGTGCCATCTCTAGATTTTTTGTTCAACTCGCCAAATGAAAACTACAAATATCATGTTACCTCAAATTCGCTCATCATGCTACTGAAGCCGGTTCTGTATTTTCAGGCCCTTGCCTCATGTTGCACAGCTCGACAATCTGAGTGAAATCCTCAAGGCTTAGCTGCCACGCATACATATACAAAGGCTATTAACCAAAGAGCAACGCCAAAAACCAGAAGGTTTCTAAAATTGAAAGGATTTTAGTTTACAAGAATTCGTTAAACATATGGTGATTCACACAAATGTCAGACTAGTTGCTAACCTTCCCATCTTCATTACTATCAAATAACTGAATCATATGTTCCATCTCTTCATCCTTCCATGTAAAATCATGTGAAGCTGCTACTCTCCGCAAGTCCCGTAGATTAATTCCCCCTTTGCCTGTTTCTGAAAAAACAAGTATCCTTTTGGTGAATCCAGTTTAGCTAAAAGGGAATATATATATGGTTGGATATAGTTTGTAAATGGTTCACCACTTGATACCCAAGATTCTAATCCTTTCAAACAACTTTGACTCCATTCTTTTGGTGTACTTTCAAGAGGTTCCCGAAATGGACAATTGATGTGAACAGGCCCACAAGGTGTAGAAGTTGCAAGATATACAGCAGAGTCAAAGGTTGTAAGAACCATTCTGGTAGAGATAACATCTGTAGGTGCCGGAAGACTAAAAAAGTGCCTCACAAATGAACCATAATGGTTAACCTACCAAATTGAGTAAAAGTTATCAAGCGAAAGAACGGCCAACCTACTAAATGTAATATGTAGGGGATGAACATTAAACAGCATACTTGATTAATTTCTTGGTTGGCTCCAGTGTCGAGTAGCTCAGGAGGGCGATCTGCTGTTAGTAGTAGAAGAGGCAAAAAATCTTGAGAAGCTTCCACTACCTGCCAGATTACATATAATACAGATAAAGGAGGTTGATTGTAAAGGTAAGATATATGAATAATACAATTAACACTCACAGCAGGTAAAAGATTTGAAACTGCAGTGCCGGATGAGGTTATAACAACAGCTGGTTTACGAGAGCCTCTAGCATAACCAATAGCATGGAATGCAAGTGACCGTTCATCGTAGCACGCAATACAACTAATCATAGGATGACAAGTGGCAGCAATGGCTAGAGGAGAGGAGCGTGACCCTGGAGCTATACAGAAATACTGTATGATAAATAAGTTAGATATTAACTTTTAACACAATAGTGAAGAAGCAAATAAAATTACTTTATCACTTAGACTCACCGTCAAACCAAGTCGATGGCATTCTTCAATCATAAGTGATGCCCACAAAGTATTGATGTTAGCAGATTCTTTCAAATAACAACTTATATCTCGGAACTGATCCATCTGCTTGTTGGCAGAAACTACGATTTTATTCAAGTAATACTATAAAATAGAAAAATAAGTATATAATTACCATACCATGTTATTGGAGACGGCGACAGTAGGTGAAAGTCTGAGGGAGAATTGACAGGATAATGCAGCATCTTCCTACATAAAAGTGTGCATTTAAGACATTTTCCCAATCTACAAAAAAGACACTGGAACAAAATGAAGCAACATTGAAGTGAAATAATTACCAGGATAAAAAAGATACCAATTCCATGTGCTCAAGGGAAATCAGAAGAGTATCTGTATATACCTACAAGACCAGAGCTGTTAAATATAGTATCAATACTCTCTCCAATACTAGAAGAGAATGGTTTCTTTATAATAAGATTACTATTTAAGTTAATATGTAGTAAAGATGAAACTGAATGTACCATTTGTGCATGTTTATCCTCCACCATGTTGAACTTTCTTAGAACAGCAGTTACACATTTGTTCAGACATTCATCTGCAAAGGGCCTTGCAAGAGCTGGCATAGGAGAATACTTGTTAAAAACAGCAATTGGGAATATCAAATAAACAATCGACACCTAACATCACCATTGTTAGAGACCAATTTGAGATGGTCAATCTCCCAAGAACGAGATAGAGAAACCGAGATGATAAGGCCCTTGAGTGGGCAAGACTCCAAGAGAACAAAGAGAGAAACTAGAAACACTTTTCATTCATAATTGATACTAATGCAAAGCTTACATATAAATGGGACTAAATGATGCAATCATCAAATAACCGTATTACCTGTACATGACCCACTAATCCACTAATCTAGGAATCGAAAAACATGCATGTAACTGACTCATTCATGCAAATAACTACTTCAAACCAAACGTGAATGTATGCATAATAGATGGAGACATTGGTTGATATTATTTGGATTCTATGAACACAAAAATGACAAATTTCACATAACTAGAGGTCTACAGCATTAAAAATTTAAGTATACCAATAGATCTGCAATAAGCATCTTGCTCTAAACAAAAGCATAGAGGACATAAAAGGAGAAAAATGGAAATGCATACAAGATGGTCATACACAATATACCCGTTGATAGGGTGAATATTGATATTTTCTAACCTCGCTAGGTGATTGCAACTTGTAAGAGAGCAATAAAACATGTGATGTCATAATTCCTAACGCCTTATGTAAATATTGAATGTTCTCTGTCTTACTAGCTCACCCATCAACTTATATAACTAACGTCTACTCGGTTGACAGAATAAACTTTGCATACAAGAAAGATCATCCAACGGAGCAAACAGTGAGGCAAAGAATGAATACAGACAAAAGTAAGCATAAACAAGGCCATTACAGTCTGCTAAACAAACAAGTATAGCACATTTCACGTTATTACTCTTTAACGGAGTGCCTTTTATTACAAGATAAAAATTGTTGCGAGGTGTTCCAATTTCTGAACCGAAGACATGGTTATATATAGATGATAGCCTCAGACAATACCTGTTGTGAGATGGATAATGTCATCAAAAGCCTCTTCATATACACAAAGCGAAGAGCCATCCCAAGCTAGTGTTGCAGTTAATATGGATAAGCCATCTGACTCGACTAGTTCTATCTGTTAAATTTTTAATTCAATTCATAAGCCGTAATGTATCACTACAAATAAAAAAGTAAAGAATAACAGACTCAATCACCGGAGAATGGAACTCGTTTCTGTTCGCTTACATAGAAAATTAAGGTATCAAAGCCATTTCGAGATACATTCAAAGACGGCCTATGAGTCCGATCCAATGGTTGAAAATTATTGTTACCAATGAGAGGAAACATGTATCTTGAATGTTAAATTGTCTGAATGTATTGAAACAACTTACATGACTTGGAGGGATGTGTTTCCCACTTAATAGCACAAAGTGAATGAATTGAAACAACTTAAACTAGTCTTCACAAATATGTTGGTTCAACGGCACCCTAACTAGAAATACCCTAAGTTGGTGGGCGGCGGGAGGCTTGGAGATGGAGATGGGGAGTGGGAGTGCGGTGGTGGAAGTCGAGGAGGAAGGTGGTGGTGGTGATCGGAGGAAGATCGGATGGTTTGGATCTGTGGTGACGGTGATCGGAGGAAATGGAGATGTTGATGGGTGATGATCGATTTGATTCATGGATCTGTGTTGAGTTTAAGAAGTTTTGTGTGTGTGTTTGCGTTTAATGGTATAAACTTAACTGTAAATCTTTAAATGTATTTTGTATTTAAAAATATGAAATAAATATCAATACAATAAAAAATATAAAAAATACACTTTTTACTTAATCAGTCTCAAAAGTACAAAGGTGTAGGACCCAGTTCTTACCAAGTTTTATGTACTTTTTAATAATAAAATAAGACTATACTTTTTATAAAAGACAAAATTGTCATTCCGATATTAAAAGTCAAAGTCATTAAAGTTAAGTACACTTGTCTAAGTCTGAGTGGCCCCACAAAATGGGGCACAATGTCGATTATTTAGGATAGTTGCCCAAATATTGAGTTGGGAGAGTTGCCCATAGGGCATTTTGAGAAGTGAAAAAAAAGTGGGGCATTTGGGGTAATAAAGTTGGGCAACTGGGGCATTTTAAGAATTTTCCCTTTATTTATTGGCTTGCTTATGAACCGGTTCATGAGGATGACGGATATCAGTCGTTGTATCCGCGGAAATTGATTGTGTCATTTGATATGACAAATGAAGAATTTACAAAAATAAACCTTAACGATAGTTTACAACATCGACCGCGGCAATTATTTCAGAATATATAACATTAGGGAGTCTCTTGGTGTGGTTCAACATAACGAGAAACACGGTTATAGTGTATGGAAGATGGTGGAACATGGTGTTTCAAAATCGTTCACAAAGCTATACACCATCAACATAACAGATGTGATACAAGAAGTATATGGATTTAGAAAGAATGGCGAACCTATAGCCGAAACGGACAATAATAGCGATCATATTTGTTGGTTTGTGGGAGTTATAAACACACGTAAACGACTAGAAGTGTGTGAGCCGATGGGGGCACACACGATAAACACGAGAGTACGTGTCGAACGTATATTTATACTTGAATTATGTTACCCGTTATGCATGTACTTGACCCGATTAATTTGGACGACCCATGGGCTTGTTTAAGTCTCAAAGTGGGTCGTTTGGTTGGATGCCTTGGGCCTAGAAATCTCAACCGATCGGGCAATGGGAGCTTGGGCTTGTAGCTTGTTGTTCAAGCAAAGACCCAAGTAGAGGGTTGGTTTGTTTTGTATATAAACAAACACAATATTCCGCCATGTGATAGATGATCATATATCCCTACAACTCATGTGCATGCTATATACGAATAATATATTATCCCTTAACCTACCTAAGTGATTGAATCACCAATCAAGCACTTGACCAATCGTTTACATTAAATAGAATGGTTATAGTTTATTTTATTTAAAACCTTAACTTGCATCATACATATATATATGATCCAAGAGTTATAGGTTTAATTTAATTGGTGTCTCCTAGTTGCATAGTTCACCGTGGTTTAAGGATTGGCAACAAAGGTTCGATTTCATTCTTGGTGTATATATCGGACGAATGGGTCGTAAGAGAGGTTCTTTGGTTGTTTTGAATCTCGCGAATACAAGATAGTTTCTTGGGGTTTTTCATGTTCATGTTATATTCAAGTGACGTCAATGGTTGATTGGGTTTTATACGTTCTCGACTAGCTCTTTATCGAACGCATCGGTTATCGTGTTTGTGTGTGATACTCTTCGAGGTATCTATTTTAGATACTTAAGGTTTAGTGTTGGTTTCTTGTTCCGTTAATAGAGATCAATTGCCAAGCAAGGTTAGCTTTTCTTTTCCCTTTAATTAATTAATATTGTATTAATTATTGTTTATTATTTACGTGTTAACATAATTGTATCAACTAGATCCATTATCATTTGCGTACTTCAGTAGAGGTTCTTGGTTAACTAGATCTAAAATCCCAATGGCATCACGAGTCAACTCGTTTTCCGATTATGGGTTACACGTTTGATATTAATAAACATGTTTTAAAAAGCTGATGAAACCTAGTTAAGTTATTTTGTTTTATTCTAATTTTGACAACTACATGCAATACTTGTCAATTTTTAATAAATAATAACTAGTCACACACAAATTAAAATTATATTGATAATTAGAATTAATTTGTTAATTAGAATTTAATTTACATGTGAATTATAATTACCTTGTTAATTAAAATTAAATTGTTAATTAAGAATTACATGTTAAATTAAAATTACTTGCTAATTAGAATTAAAAGTTAATTTGTATTTATTAATTGTTAATTAGAATTATTGTGATTATTAGAATTACATATTGATTAAATACATATATTGCGTAATTACTTGTTAATTGAGATTGCCATGCTTTATGTGTTTTTCCGGCCACAAGACCCACTCAATTGTTTTTCTAAGTGATGTATGAGGCGATCTAGTTACTGCATCCTAGTGACGGTCTTATGGTTCTCCGTTTGGGAAAGACTCAAAAGAGGACTCGGAACAATATGTGGTTATTTATATTAATGTTTATGCTTGTATGTTTGTGATTCCTATATGTGCATTATTACTTGTTTTGACACCTAATTGTATGCAATATGGAATAATACATATCGTAACCATAACATTAATATTGGTCTTTATTTACACGCGCTAAATATCATGTTCATTGTGACTCGCTATTTGATTAGTGGAAAATTGTTTTTGTAAAATAAAGTGACCTAATATATGAAACACGTTTTCAAGAATTTAAAACTAGACGCTATGGACACTTGGGATGTACGGCTCACCCACTAGAAAAACTAGAAAGGGTTTAAAGGAAGTGAGCACAGTCTCATTGAAAGGATGTCTAAGGTTATGCTTCTGCGCTTACGGTCCTCTGCCTCCTCATGTGCGTTCGATTGGAGCTAAGTGAACCATGATGATCACTACAGTGTCATTACCAAAGTTTTAAAATTAGTGTTACAAAGTTGTTTTGCATGCTTCTTTGTACACGACTTTTACCACATTTATATGTGCATACCTATTTGTTAATATTAAGTCTATGCCACCCAACTATGGACCCGTGCACTTGGATTGACTTCTCTGGTCGGACCTAAGGGCCTTTCCAACCCATGGTAATTATTTCTCACTGGTGAGACCTCTGGTTATTTTTACACGTTCATACTTGGTCAAGCTTATATCGAGTTAACACAGTGGACCTCGGACCGAGGCATAAGATGAGAACTAAACATGCTTTTGACATTATTACTTGATACTAATGCCTTAACCAGTCTCATAAATCTAAGAGTTGCATTTTGCAATTAACGCTCGTCGCTTACCTCTTGTCCTATTTTTTTACACTGCGTCCGACCTATGGTAATTAAGTGGGGTTGCAAGATGGATCTTAGTCTTAATTAGTAATTAATTCTTTTAAGAATGTAATTATCGAAAATACTAGATTTGAACTTTTTATGTTCGACTAATTGTGTTATTGCAACATAATTAAGTAAACAAATTTGTTTTTCTTTGAAAGACAAACTTAGTCTCTTTTCCTAGTAATAAGAGTGAGACTTATACCTATCTTTTCTCCTTAGTTGACAAACTAAGATAGGATTCCAAAATTGATAAACTCTTATATGATCTTTCATTACCCTTTTTCGTGGTCTAGAGTTAATTGAAAGATAGAATATTTTTATATGCTGGAAACATTGTGTTTAGAGCTACCAAAATAAATAACATCATGTACTTGTCACGATGTATGAGTTTAAGCGCAAAGAGTAAAGGAACTACTAGCATATGCTAGGTAATCTTCTTGGACTCTTATTATTCCTAAAGTGCTAATTACCCTTGGGGCTATGTAGACGATAAAAAGGAGGAAGCGCATCTTGAAGATTCAAGTTAATTTAATAATATAATGGCTAGTCCATTGTCTACATAAGTAAAACTTCATATACTCTGCTCAATACCTAAGTACATGCTACTCGTAGGCAATTGAAGAGAATAGGAAAGTATGTAAAAGCCGCTATATGCTTTCTCTTGGAAATGTAACACTTACAATGTTGACAAATCCAAATGAGCGATTGCATTTTATTACTCAAATATCATTAATGTAATGTTGTCAATTTCAGTGGGAGCTACGGGATTTATTTCCTGTTAGTCACCCATATCATTTCAAACTAGCTTTGAAATAATTCAATACTTTCCAAATATGAACAACTATTGCTTAAAGGAAAATTGCATTTTATTTTATCAGATAACTCGTTGCCTTCTGCTTATTGCAAGTGTTATCTATAGAATAATAATTCACAATTCCTTATTACAGGTTATGGTTCTAAAACTACTTATGATATATATGACATTATCATATTGTTTGAACAATCAATCATGTGTTGTTTGTTTTCATAATAAGATGTTGTACCTTTCACAAGTGGGAGAAATCTCAAAGTGTGTGCAAGGAACAACAATATTATTGGTACCTCTTGACCGCAAGGTAAAGGAAACTAATAGTTCTACTAGGACTTAAACACGTTAGATGTTTAATGCCCTACTACATGTAAATAAGAATTGTACTAGGACTTAAACACGTGATGTAAAACCTGAAAATCTAAAACATAGATAAAGACTAAAATACCCTCGAAATCAAAAAAATTATAAAATACGTAAAATACGTTTATAATCATTTAACGAAGTTAAAAGTTAACTTATGAATAATTAAAACTTAACTAATATGTGTACGTGATCGATTTTGGTACGACGAAAGATTTAAACGTTTCGCTAATATGTTGGGCCTCGTTTTTGTTAACGGTGAACCACTGGGCCAGTATTTTGTCTCGTTTGGATCAAGGAGCCGAGCCAGAGAAGGCCATTTGGGCCGTGGGTTTTGTGTGCTCGGTTGGACCAAGCGAAACCCAACCCCCACTCCAAAGCCCTAAAACAAATGATACCACCTATAAATACAATCACTTATCATGAAATTGAAACCCTAGTTTTGTTGCCTCTCTCTTTTTTTTCTTCCCATTCGGCCAAACCCTAGTCTTGTGGTGTCGAGACTTTTGCTTCAACAAAGCTAAGGTATAACAATGTTTATTCGTCTTCTTTCGTTACACCTTACGTTAATATGTTGTGATATGTTTTGTTTAGTCGAGTTTTGTATTTTCTTTTGTGGTCGAGCCGTGTGAAACCAAACAAAGACAAACCGTAATGACTTGAACCTCATAATTATTAAAGAACATGTTATGTAATACGTATTATTAAATCGGATCATAGATATATGTTGAACCATAGAACCGAACCATATAAAAGTTTTGAACAAGTATTAAACGAGTAAAGATCATGTAAACCTAAACCCTAGTTTGAAGTGTGAACTGAATAATGCAAGCCGAACCATAAATGGTTTGTGAACCGTGTCTCATATGCGCCAAGTTTTATAAGTCAAGTGAGTTTGTGGATATGTAAAGCGTGAGTGCGTGGTCGTATCTAGTCTAAGCTATTGTGCATGTGTGTGTAGATGTGTAATTAATCCGAGTAATAAGTAACTTGTGTGTAACATAAAATCATAAACGTGCATGGGAATAAAAGTTGAAGTATAACATGTATATAAGTAGCGTTATGGTTAAGACATGAAGGTATTAGGTTAAGTAGCGAGTCATTAAAAGACATAACATGAAAAGTAAATGCATATTAATGTGATATTAAAAGAAGGAGAAAACCCTAGAACATAATGAGAGTCGATTAGGGTTTGAAGGCGATTATATTAATTCGTAATTTCATGTGTGAGTTATGACGTTTAAACTATTTTCACATTTAACCCTAAACTTTAATAAATGACATAATGAACCTAATCTACGATATTAATTATAAAACACTTAAGTCTCATTTAATCATAAAACCCTAAAGTATGAAGATCATTGAATACACTAAGTATAAACACCAAATGTTAAAAGATCATTTCAACGATTATGGAATCATAAATAACATGGACGAGTTAATAATGTGTATAGGTTCGAGAAGAAGGAGTAATCCTTTGCTTTCCGTATTTACGCTTTTCGATCATTTGCTTTGGAATAAGTACAGATATTCGACCTTTTCAGAAGGTTCCTTTAACGTTTTCTTTCGTTAGCTTTTCTATTAGGATTTCCTAAGCCTTTGATATGAACCCCATTCCATTTTGTTGTTTGAGTGTTTGCTTATCTGAACTCGATTTTTGAATTATGAAACATCGATTTTGAACTATATGATATGAAAACTTCGATTTTGAAAATATGAATAACCCTCGATAAAATATGATCGTGTAGCCGCTTATGACATTACGATTTGACCTAAGATAGTTTGACACACGAGCCAAATATTTCACTAGTCATGGGGTTCCATGTCCGACATCGATCGATGCACCTCGATATGACTCTAGGCGTTAGAGTGATGTTACTCGCTTACGCTTCTGGATGAAGGAGCATATTTTGTATATGTAGGAAGGGTATGGATGCATCCTAGATCTTATCGTTATCGTTATCTGCTCCCTATATGTTATCGATGATTGATCTGCGTGCATGCGCTTCCCATAACTCGGTAGGTCTCCCTAAAAATGTTGCCTTACGAGAAATGTTGCCTTATGAGAATATGATTATGATCGATATTTGTTTCGGGCTCGTGATAGTTAACTATAAACTTTATTTGAAAATTCTGATTTATACTTTGAAAATGATTATGATTTTGCTATCTTTCGTTTATTATATTTCATATTCGATATCGTTTAGTATTCGCTTT
Organism: Chrysanthemum makinoi; assembly: GCA_910596185.1. Taxonomy (NCBI): domain Eukaryota; kingdom Viridiplantae; phylum Streptophyta; class Magnoliopsida; order Asterales; family Asteraceae; genus Chrysanthemum; species Chrysanthemum makinoi. Next base: position 18,300,163 of record OU343225.1, on the reverse strand, counting down.
GCTTTCATATCACGTTCACGGCTTTTGAAGCTCACCAAGATCTTTTCTTGCGGCGTGGTATCTGCATTGGAAGCTGGGTATTGCTTTGGGATGAGTGCATGAGTGGACTTACCTTAGAGATTTATTTAGCTTTGATCTTATGATGCCATTTAAGACTTATTATTTTTGATATTTTGTTGGAGTTATTTTTCCGCTGGGACCTATGTATTGAAGTCGTTTTGACTTGAATTATTTCCGCATTTATGTTAAGATTTCTTTTGGATGTTTATGTTTGCTTTGATATGACACCATTACTTGTGATTCCTTTACCCTTGTCGGGTTGTCAGCGTTACAATTTATGGCATCGAGCCAGGTTTACGACTTGTAGTCGGGACTCGTGACATAAGAACCCTAGGTTTTGAGACCCTTAGAGCTTAGGCTTTGACATGTGAGGATTGGGTAGACTTTAGGTTTCCTTCTGCGAACTTCCATTTCGTATCTCACCTTTGTTCATTTTGCTAATCGTTTGAATATCGTTCGCGATGGTTCGAACTTCATACTAACGGTGAAGCTGATGGAGACGATGATATTCTGGCTTGGGTGCTGCGGTTGCCAATCGCTCAACACTTTTCCCTCGTGCTTACTACACGAGATGATGACACGGTGATCAACAACATTCGAATGTAATGGTGCCGAAGTGGTGGAGGTAATCAACCCATCAGGCATTCATACTTGGCTCGAAGCGTTTGGTAAGCTCAAGCCTCTTTCTTTTAGCACCTACTACTCGAAATCAAAGGGCGCTTCGCCGGAGTACCATTACGGGCACTCTTTTCATTGATGATTTTTCGTCTTCGCTTTATTTTGACACGGTTACACATCCATTATATACTCACATTTGCTAGAAACTTAATATGAAGCCCAAACCTTAACGAATCACTTATCGATATCTACGCCTATGAAAACCACATGATCATTGATCATAAATACGTTAAGTGCCCTCTTCGTTTTGATGATCGTATTCACTCTGCAAATCTGTATCCTCTCGATATGGTCGACTTTGATATCATTCTAGGCATGGATTGGTTGGCTTATCATAGAGCTTCCATTGACTGCTATGCTAGAACTGTGATATTTGGAGACATAAAACATCACAATTTGTTTATTATGGTTCTCAACCTCTCAAATCTGTTAAGTTTATTTATGCTATGAAGGCACGGACCATGCTTGCTCATGGGTGCCAAGGTTTTTCTGTTACCACATCTTTGGAGAGTCCTAACATTGAAAACCTTTCTTTGTTTATGAATTCACCGAGCGTTTTCAGATGAACTTCACGGTCTTCCCCACCTAGAGAGTTGAGTTTAGCATTGAGTTAATTCACCGGTCTGAACCGATTTCAAAGCTCCATATCGTGGCAACTTTGTGAAGAAGGAGTTGAAGGAGCAACTGCAAGAGATGATAGAAAATGGATTTATTCGACCCAGTGTTTCTCCATGTTTTGTCTTGTTTGTGAAGAAGAAGGATGGAAGCATGCGACTATGTATCGACTACCGTGAACTCAACCAGTATTACTATTACGAAACCTTATCCTCTTCCGCGTATAGATGATTTGTTTGATCAACCGCAAGGAGCTAAGTTCTTTTCTAAGATTGATCGAGATCGGTTATCATCAGTCACGTGTGAGGGAGCAAGATGTTCCTAAGACCCGCTTTCGTACCGGATATGGTCATTATGAATTTCTCGTTATGCCTTTCGGTTTGACAAATCGCTGCGGTATTTATGGACCTAATGAATCGTGTTTTCCATGAGTTTCTCGACAAGTTTGTTATTGTTTTCATCGACAACATTTTGGTTTACTCTAAGTCTGAAGAAGAACATGAACAACATCTCCGGATAGTTTTGGAGATTCTAAGGAAGAAGAAGTTGAACGCCAAATTTTCGAAGTGTGAGTTCTGGTTAAAACAAGTCGCTTTCCTTGGTCATATTGTATCTGCTGATGGTATCACCATGGATCCGTTAAGGTTGAGGCTATCACTAAATGGCCAAGACCTACGCTGATGCTGACCGAGGTTAGGAGTTTTCTAGGACTTCATTACTACCGAGCGTTTTGTAGAAGGTTTCTCTCGATTAGCTTTGCCCGCAACCAACGATGAGAAAAGGAGAAAAGTTTGTATGGACGGATGAGCGAGAAGAGAGTTTTGAAGAGTTGAAGCGGAGATTGGTGTCCGCTATTTTGACTCTTCCATCCGGTTCGGAGGATTTCAAATTTATAGTGATGCATCTAAGAAAGGATTAGAGTGTGTTTTGATGCAACATGGAAAGGTGATCTTACGCTTCAACAAAACCGTATGAGGAGAATTACCCAACTCATGACCTTGAGTTAGTTCTTTGTGGTGTTCGCATTGAAGATCTGGAGACATTACTTGTATGGAGAGACGTGTAATATTTTCACCGACCGTAAGAGTCTCAAGTATATTTTCTTCACTCGAAAGAACTTAACATGTGACAAAGAAGATGGTTAGAACTTCTTAAGGATTATGACACCAACATTCAAGACCATCCGGTAAGGCTAACGTAGTTCTTGGCGACTTAGCCTAGTCGAAATCAGCATTCTTGCAAGTATTGAGATTGAACCTAGGATTATTCGTGACTTAGAGCGTTTGGATGTTGAGCTATGCGTCACGAGGTTTTGAGGATCTGGGCTAGTATGAAGGTGGAGTCAAACCTTATCTCGCAAATTAAGGAAGCTCAGAAAGATGGCGGTACGGCGACTGCCAACCCAGGCCATAGCGCAAAATGTTGAAAAGGTAAGCGGCAGACGGAGTTTAAGGTTGATAATGACGGAATTGTATGGTATGAAGATAGACTCTGTGTTCCCAATGATTCGGTACCAGCGAAAGTTATGGATCTGAAGCTCATAGTTCTCTTTTCACTATCCATCCTGGTTCTACCAAGATGTATAGGGATTTGAAGCGATACGGTGGAATGGCATGAAGCAAGATGTGGCGACGCCAGGTTTGTGTCGAAGTGTATGATTTGTCGGCGAAAGTTAAGATTGAACATCAAAGGGCTAGTGGACCTGTTGCAACCATTGGATATTTCGACATGGAAGTGGGATAAGATATCTATGGATTTTGTGACTGGACTACCTCTTACTCGGAAGAAGCATGATGCGATTTGGGTAGTTGTTGATCGACTAACCAAATCTGCTCATTCCTACAATCGAGAAAGGATTATGGTATTGGTAGATTGGCGGAAATTTTCAGCAAGAGATAGTTAGACTTCATGGTACTCCGGCATCTATTGTGTCCGAGATGAGATCCGCGTTTTACTTCCGTTTACGGAAAGGTTTGCAAAAGCTTGGGGTACTCGACTTAATTTTAGCGCATTTCATCCTCAAACAGACAGTCGAGAGGACTATTCACCTTAGAGGACATGCTAGGGCTTGTGCTTTAGAATGGACGGCAGTACCGGGATGAATATTTGTGTTTAGTAGAGTTTGCATACAACAACAGTTGGCATGCTAACATTAAGGCAACACCGTTTGAATTTCTTTATGGAAGGAAATGTAGAGCACCTACTTGTTGGGATGAAGTAGGTGAACGCTTAATGAAGGTCCGGGAAATGATTGAGATCAGTAATGAGAAAGTAACTGTTGCTAGAGAAAAGTTGAAGGAGGCTAGGTCTCGTCAGAAAAGTTATGCCGACAAGCATCGTCGTGATTTAGAATTTCGGGTTGGAGATCGTGTATTTTTGAAAGTCTCTCCGTTTAGAGGTGTGAAACGTTTTGGAATCAAGGGCAAGCTCGGTCCTCGATTCATCGGTCCGTTTGAAATTCTGGAGCGTATAGGAGAAGTTTCGTATCGATTAGCACTTCCGCACAGTTATCGCATGTTCATGATGTTTTCCATGTATCTCTCCTAAGGGGATACAACTATCATCCGTTACACGTTGCTTCTTATCCGTTTGATCAAATTCAATCCGATATGTCTTATTCTGAAGAACCGGAAGCTATTTTAGAAAGACAAGAAATAGTCATGAGAAACAAAGTCATTCCGTTCGTTAAGATTCTTTGGAAAAATCACCTGGAGCGTGAGGCTACTTGGGAAACCGAAGAGTCGATGCGAGCTAGTTATCCTCATTTCTTTGAATAGTTCGGTATGTTCTCATTTCGTTTTCGTTTCATTTCAATTTTCGAGGACGAAAATTCTTCTTTTAGAGGGGAAGAATTGTAAAACCTGAAAATCTAAAACATAGATAAAGACTAAAATACCCTCGAAATCAAAAAAAATTATAAAATACGTAAAATACGTTTATAATCATTTAACGAAGTTAAAAGTTAACTTATGAATAATTAAAACTTAACTAATATGTGTACGTGATCGATTTTGGTACGACGAAAGATTTAAACGTTTCGCTAATATGTTGGGCCTCGTTTTCGTTAACGGTGAACCACTTGGGCCGAGTATAGTTTCTCGTTTGGATCAAGGGAGCCGAGAGCCAAGAAGGCCATTTGGGCCGTGGGTTTTGTGTTGCCGGTTGGACCAAGCGAAACCAAACCCCATCCCGAAAGCCCTAAAACAAAAAATGATACCACCTATAAATACAATCACTTATCATGAAATTGAAACCCTAGTTTTGTTGCCTCTCTTTTCTTTTCTTCCCATTCGGCCGAACCCTAGTCTTGTGGTGTCGAGACTTTTGCTTCAACAAAGCTAAGGTATAACAATGTTTATTCGTCTTCTTTCGTTACACCTTACGTTAATATGTTGTGATATGTTTTGTTTAGTCGAGTTTTGTATTTTCTTTTGTGGCCGAGCCGTGTGAAACCAAACAAAGACAAACCGTAATGACTTGAACCTCATAATTATTAAAGAACATGTTATGTAATACGTATTATTAAATCGGATCATAGATATATGTTGAGCCATAGAACCGAACCATATAAAAGTTTTGAACAAGTATTAAACGAGTAAAGATCATGTAAACCTAAACCCTAGTTTGAAGTGTGAACCGAATAATGCAAGCCGAACCATAAATGGTTTGTGAACCGCCCATACGTCATAATGCGTTTTATAAGTCAAGTGAGTTTGTGGATATGTAACGTAGTGCGTGGTCGTATCTAGTCTAAACTATTGTGCATGTGTGTGTAGATGTGTAATTAATCTGAGTAATAAGTAACTTGTGTGTCACATAAAATCATAAACGTGCATGGGAATAAAAGTTGAAGTATAACATGTATATAAGTAGCGATTATGGTTAAGACATGGAGGTGTTAGGTTAAGTAACGAGTCATTAAAAGACGTAACATGAAAAGTAAATGCATATTAATGTGATATTAAAAGAAGGAGAAAACCTAGAACATAAATGAGAGTCGATTAGGGTTTGAAGCTGATTATATTAATTCGTTATTTCATGTGTGAGTTATGGCGTTTAAACTATTTTCACATTTAACCCTAAACTTTAATAAATGACATAATGAACCCTAATCTACGATATTAATTATAAAACACTTAAGTCTCATTTAATCATAAAACCCTAAAGTATGAAGATCACTTAATACACTAAGTATAAATACCAAATGTTAAAAGATCATTTCGACGATTATGGAATCATAAATAACATGGGCGGCCAGTTAATGTGTATAGGTTACGAGAAGAAGAGTAATCCTTTGCTTTCCGTATTTACGCTTTTCGATCATTTGCTTTGGAATAAGGTACATATATTACGACCTTTTCGTTAAAGGTTCCTTTTAAAGTTTCTTTCGTTAGCTTTTCTATTAGGGTTTCCTAAGCCTTTGCTATGAACCCCATTCCGTTTTGTTTGGTACATTTGCTTATCGAACTCGATTTCGAATTATGAAACATCTGATTTTGAACTATATGATATGAAAACTCTAATTTTGAAAATATGAATAACCTTCTGATAAAATATGATCTGTCGCATTATGACATTCGATTTGACCTAAGATAGTTTGACCACGAGCCAAATATTTCACTAGTCATGGGGTTCCATTTCAGTATCGCATGATGCACCGATATGACAATGATTATGATTTTGCTATCTTTCGTTTATTATATTTCATATTCGATATCGTTTAGTATTAGCTTTGCTTTCATATCATTCACTGGCTTTTGAAGCTTCGGCCGCATCTTCTTTTCTTCCGGCGGTATCTAAGCATTGGAAGTTGGGTTTTTGCTTTGGGATGAGTGCATGAGTGGACTTACCTTAGAGATTTATTTAGCTTTGATCTTATGATGCCATTTAAGACTTATTATTTCAGATATTTTGTTGGAGTTAGGCAGTAGAGTGATGTTCTGCCACGTTCCTGGATGAAGGGAGCATAATTTGTATATGTAGGAAGGGGCGTATGGATGCATCCTAGATCTATTATCTGTTATCTGTTATCTGTTATATGTTATCTGATGATTGATCTTTGCGTGCATGCACTTCCTTCATAACTTTGGTAGGTCTCCCTACAAATGTTGCCTTCGAGAAATGTTGCCTTAGAAATGTTGCCTTATGAGAATATGATTATGATCTGATATTTGTTTCGGGGCTCGTGGTAGTTAACTATAAACTTTATTTGAAAATTCTGATTTATACTTTGAAAATGATTATGATTTTGCTATCTTTCGTTTATTATATTTCATATTCGATATCGTTTAGTATTAGCTTTGCTTTCATATCATTCACTGGGCTTTTAAAGCTCAGTAGCATCTTCTTTTCTTCAGGCGGTATCTAAGCATTGGAAATTTGGGTTTTGCTTTGGGATTAGTGCATGAGTGGACTTACCTTAGAGATTTATTTAGCTTTGATCTTATGATGCCATTTAAGACTTATTATTTCAGATATTTTGTTGGAGTTATTTTTCCGCTGGGACCTATGTATTGAAGTCGTTTTGACTTGAATTATTTCCGCATTTATGTTAAGATTTCTTTTGGATGTTTATGTTTGCTTTGATATGACACCATTACTTGTGATTCCTTTACCCTTGTCGGGTTGGGGCGTTACACGTGAGATGTTTATTGCCCTACTACATTCTAATAATGATTCTACTAGGACTTGAACACGCTAGATGTTTGTTGCCCTACTACATTCAAATGTCATAATATAGTGTGAAGATACTTCAACATTTGACTACATGTTTTAGTCAACATAATTATGGTTATATGATAATGATCATAATTTTGAAGTATAAATTAACTTGAGATCACTATAGAACTCAATAGTTTGCGTTCATGATTACTTTTGTTAGTATAATTATGCTTACATGTTAAGACATAATTATAAAGTCCTTGAATTAATCAATGACTTATAACATAAAGTATATATAGTTAAAGTGTTATGTCTTCTAGTTAATACATAAACATGAGGACTTTGAATTATTCAAAGACTTATAATGTACTATTGAAATGTTCTATTTTCTTGTTAACACATGAACATATAATACTTGAACAGTTCTGTCTTCTTGTGAACACGTGAACATAAGGTTCTTGTATTGTTCAATAGATATACATTATTGCATGCACTTGTTTCGTAAATACTTTATATGCAATTTGGCTCTACCCAATTGACAAGTATTTGGTCCAAAGAGAATTAAGTTATCTATAGAATTCTGATATAGTTTCACAATTCTAATAACTCATAGGATACCACTTCATTATGGTATGTCTAATGTGTTGATCAAACCTTATTCATAAAGTTTGGTTCCTGATAGCTTTAATTGCTCTACCTCCAAAACATATCAAGGTTAGAAATTGCGTGTGTCAAGGATACACTCAATATAGTTCAAACCTAGAAGGTATTCAAGACAACCCATAACTGAAAACCCTAATTCATTAGGGATTTGAGGTTTTACCACTCAAAGCAATTGAATCATAAACCCTTTAGGATTTTTGATTTTTCTACACTTCCTAGCTTGAATATTGTAGTTTTGATGTTCTTCCTAGCTTGACGAAACACAAAACTGTTGCTAGAACTTTTGGTTAAAGAGTGATACTAAATTAGAGTTTTTCTATAAACCCTAATTTGAGTTATTGGAAGGAATTTCGTTATGTCTTGATTTAAGTTCTGAATTTGTTAAAATCTTATGAAGCATTTTATTAACAAATCTTGAGATTAGAACTTAAAATGTATTTTGTGGTTCTCCATAAAGAACAATTTATTGTTGCTTAAATACTTAATATTTAGAGAATTGTCTCTACTTACAAAAGTAAGTGGGAGTATGTACATATCTCAAAGTTTTGAGAACAAAATACTTAACCTTCTAAAATCTGCTTATTAATGTCATACTAAGGTTAAACATGAAAATGTTGACCAAAGTATAATGATTACTCTCATTCATAAATCCGAAATGATGCTTCATCACTTGAGTGATATTTTGTATAAATGCTGAGGGGTGTAAGTTAGAAGATTGTTGTAAATCAGCTAACTACTAGAACATTATCACATCTTGAATCTAATAAATGTTTTAGTACTATGAATGATAAGATGCGGTCCTTAAAAGGAAAATTGAGTTTTGAGCTTGATTGTTATTTCGCCTAACAGTTAACCTATGAGGTTGGAATGAGTTTCTTTTGAAGAAAGACTCACAAGGACAAAATTGTATACATATTAATGTATGGCATTTTATAAGAAGTTTTTAATCATACTTAAGCAATTGACTGTGATTAAATTTTCTTATATAATACACGCATTAATTATATAAAGATATTTAATTGTCATACATGTAATTTGTATGTTGAATATAACAATTAGATTTTACACTATTTCTTTATGATTACCTTTTGCGAGGACGGTTTGTAATCAAAATGGTTATGAATCTATATTATCTTTATGTAGTATACAAAATTTGAGCAATCCATATTTTGGATTGTATCATGCATCTAAGAGCTGAGATCTTGAATTTGATTACAATATGATTCTGGTTGAATTAAGATAACTCTTGAGTACATTTGAAATTGAGTGGGAGCATTGTGTTTTTCCTTAAAATTTACATGTTGAAGATATCATTCTATTTAAGCTAGATATTGATCATTAAGCTTGGAATGAAACTTCACTTGAAATTTAGGGAATAAAACAAACAACCTTGCAATAGATGTTTATATGGAATAAACAAATGCGGAAAATAAAGTCTAACACAATTGCAATATATTATTCAAGCAAGTCTTCAATGATATATTTCACTTGGAATAATTTACATGGATGGAAACCTTGTGTTTTTAAACTAAGGATTCATCATGTATATATTATATTGTGTATAAGACTAGTTGTTGCTTTTGTACAAGAACAAAATGAGCTGACAACAACAATATCTAATTGAGAGTGTTTAGATTATTGTTTTTATAAATGTTTACGAATTATAAAGCATAGTGTTGTATACGTACAAATGATGCTAGAGGATTATTTATACTACTTGTAGTAGGATTTTATCATTTATGAAAAATCTGCTAACTAGTTATGCTCAACATAGAGCATTGTTGCATTACACATTAATGAATGAGAATACTTTACACTTTTAGAAACTGTAAAGATGATTGTCAGTATGTCGTTCAGTTCTAATACCTCATGCAAGGTAAGACGACATCTCCATACTATAATTCTTGCAATAGTATGAGCATATGAGATAAGACACTCATCTTATATTTCAAATCACTCACTATATGTGATATTTGGAACAAGTATTCAGAAAGTTTACTCAGATGACTATTTAGTTTTTCTTGTAAAAGAAAGGTTGGTAATGTTGGAAACATTAGACTTCAACTTACTAAATGAGTTTCATGCATATCTGTTTTAGTATTTGGATAATTAGGATTGAAAGACAATTTTTACTTTATGATGAATAAAGATACTTGGTATTTGTTATTCATTCATATAATAATTGTTATCTTATATTTGCATGTTTAATCCTTGAATAATTTTTATTATTCTAAATATGTCCGTTGTCGGTTAACAATATGGGAATATTGTTATGATAAGGCAAATGTGAGTGTTGGTTATAATTCTAATGAGAATTCGGATTGTTCCCGCCAAACTCATATGTATTCACTAGAGATGCATATTGGATTCCCCAAATTTCAAACATTTACTTTTGGATCCTTGTCATAAGTAAAATATTGAAAATGGTTTGTTATCTTCATTCTTAGACTTGAGATACAAGCAAGTTACTCATATGTGTGGATATCACTTTTTGTAAGTATACACAAAACGCTATCTGAACAAGGTAGTTATAAAAGCTATATTTTGGAGTGATGTGAAGCAGCATCCACAACGCTTGTAGTCAATAAAGGATTTGTTACTCCACTAGATAATGTGCAAAGATACCATGGCTCTCTCAGTTTAATCGGATAAGCGTCTGCCGGACCCAAAGGGTAATACAAGATGATTCTTGATTACATTTGGTATATCTGAATTAAAATCTCTAACGAGATTCTAAATGGTTAAACTATATGGAATGATTTGAGATCCATAATCCATGGTTTATCGGTATCTATAACAAAGGATGATTAGAGAAAGACATTGAACGACCATGCTACTGAGAAACTTTTACGAAACTATTCTCTCAGACACTTTTAGTTAAAGCGGTGAGAGCGTTTGCTAGACGTTTCCGTCGTTAGTTTTGTGTGCCATTCGACACTCCAACTCCCAAGTGGGAGATGTTGGTTTGTGGGAGTTATAAACACACGTAAACGACTAGAAGTGTGTGAGCCGATGGGGGCACACACGATAAACACGAGAGTACGTGTCGAACGTATATTTATACTTGAATTATGTTACCCGTTATGCATGTACTTGACCCGATTAATTTGGACGACCCATGGGCTTGTTTAAGTCTCAAAGTGGGTCGTTTGGTTGGATGCCTTGGGCCTAGAAATCTCAACCGATCGGGCAATGGGAGCTTGGGCTTGTAGCTTGTTGTTCAAGCAAAGACCCAAGTAGAGGGTTGGTTTGTTTTGTATATAAACAAACACAATATTCTGCCATGCGTGATAGATGATCATATATCCCTACAACTCATGTGCATGCTATATACGAATAATATATTATCCCTTAACCTACCTAAGTGATTGAATCACCAATCAAGCACTTGACCAATCGTTTACATTAAATAGAATGGTTATAGTTTATTTTATTTAAAACCTTAACTTGCATCATACATATATATATGATCCAAGAGTTATAGGTTTAATTTAATTGGTGTCTCCTAGTTGCATAGTTCCTGGTTGAACAGGATTGGCAACAAAGGTTCGATTGCTTCTTGGTGTATATATCGGACGAATGGGTCGTAAGAAGAAGGAAACACTTCTTTGGTTGTTTTGAATCTCGGGCAGAATACAAGATAGTTTCTTGGGGTTTTTCATGTTCATGTTATATTCAAGTGACGTCAATGGTTGATTGGGTTTTATACGTTCTCGACTAGCTCTTTATCGAACGTACTCGGTTATCGTGTTTGTGTGTGATACTCTTCGAGGTATCTATTTTAGATACTTAAGGTTTCATATTGGTTTCTTGTTCCGTTAATAGAGATCAATTGCCAAGCAAGGTTAGCATTTCTTTTTCCCTTTTAATTAATTAATATTGTATTAATTATGTGTTTATTATTTACGTGTTAACATAATTGTATCAACTAGATCCGTTATCCGCTGCGTACTCGTAGAGGTTACTGGTTAACTAGATCTAAAATCCCAACAGTGGCATCACGAGTCAACTCATTTTTCCGATTATGGGTTACACGTTTCTGATATTAATAAACATGTTTTTAAAAGGGCTGCATGAAACCTAGTTTAGTTATTTTGTTTTATTTTAATTTTGACAACTACATGCAATACTTGTCAATTTTTAATAAATAATAACTTGTCACACACAAATTAAAATTATATTGATAATTAGAATTAATTTGTTAATTAGAATTTAATTTACATGTGAATTATAATTACCTTGTTAATTAAAATTAAATTGTTAATTAAGAATTACATGTTAAATTAAAATTACTTGCTAATTAGAATTAAAAGTTAATTTGTATTTATTAATTGTTAATTAGAATTATTGTGATTATTAGAATTACATATTGATTAAATACATATATTGCGTAATTACTTGTTAATTGAGATTGCCATGCTTTATGTGTTTTTCCGGCCACAAGACCCACTTAATAAAGTCGAATAGTGTAAATCACCAAAATCTAAAATAGAATTTCTCTACGATCATGTACGCGCGTATTGTTAGCGATTTAATTAGAATGCTAGTTCAAGTCACAATTAAATATATATACGAAACCTTTTACTTGCATCTTTCAAATACATATATGCAAGGAATGAATACATGAATATATGCATGTGCTTGACATTATCTTGCATATTAAATATTCATGAAACCAATAATGTCACACATGTATTATAAATTCATGCATATGACTATTCAATAAAATCATGGCATGAATTGATAATCATTATTAAACCGAATTTAGCAATTGGATAATACATTGTCACACATGTATACATGCAATTGACTTTTCGGATTAATATATCATGCAATGGAGTTGTTATTCATGTTCGATCGTCTCTCTCCCATCGAATGAGACAAAGGGTGTGTTTATATAGCATTAAAACTTGTCCAACAAGTCATTGCAAGCACCTCCTTAAGTTTTAAAACTCGACACTCAACCCCCTCGTTTTTCTTAGTTCGACCATATAAATATTTTTTATGACGTAATATAATTAAATCTCATACGCAACGCGTGCAATCCCATAGGTCTCGAGTTCGATCCTAACACACATCTATTAATATTTTGTCCATTAAACCAACAACTCCCACTTGGACATATCTTAATAGTGTGATCACATTGGTTAGCGTCTAGCAACACTTTGATGCCTCTAGTACAACTCGAGTAAGGTCTCCTGGAAAAAATCTTTTAACGATTTCTCATTATTATTATCCTTTTGTTTCTAATACCATGTTAAATAAAGATATGAAATTAAGTCATTCTTTATTCAACCATTATGTTTCTCGTTATAAGTAATTGAGCAAGATTACCAAATATTCTAAACATATTTAGGGGAGATCTTGGGCATGGCCATGCAAACATCTTGTCAACTCTACGAGAGGCCCAGCAGTATTAAACTCCAAAATAAATTTTGAAGGAACAAATTCTATTTTGACTACAAGAATAACCCATAAACTTAGCAACACTTCAGGAAACAACCCTTATGACTACCAGTTACGTATAGCGTTAAGTTGCTCCACAGAAGTACACTACATTCATGACACTTACACGGTATCTCAAGTCTCAGAGGATAACTATTCATAATTAACTTAATAACAATATCCATAAAGTAAAATCATGTAGTTGGGATAAGTCCTATGTTCAATTCATTGAATATCATCTGAAATTGGTATGCATTCTCATCAATATACTTTCAAGTATATTCTACCATATCTTCTTGATTTGTCTTAGTTTATTGATACTCCCATATCATTAATTGACAACGGACGATTTAGAATAAATAAATTTATTCACGGATTAAACATGCAAATATAGGATACAATATATTATAAAATCAAACATACCAAGTATTTGATTTATTATAACAATTGTTTAACATCCCTTATCCAAATACCAAATAGATCAACGCATGAAAATTCTTGTTGATGAATTATGCCTCAAGTAATGACAATCATACTTGTTGACAAGGCATAAATCAACCAACTTGATATATCGTAATTTTGAGAATACTTATTTCAAGAATTCAATTAATGAAGTCCTTGTATGTGTGCATTCAACAATCCACATAATAATTCATAAAGTGTGTGACATCCTCTATCACCAATTTATGACAATTTAAACTTTCAAACATTTTAAAGTTTAAAGTATTCTTATTCTTTTAATGTATAATGCAACTGTGCTCTTAGTAGCACACCTAGTTTACATAGTCATTAACAAGGATGAAATCCTACCATGACTAGTATTGAGTGTCATCTCAATTAAACCAGCATCATTGTATACAAACAACAATATGCTTATTAAAACTCCGTAAACTTTTAATATCTTATTGTGTAATGTTTGATGTCTTCCAAACTTTCAAGTTTGAAGCTGATGACAATTTACACAACATTTGATATATTGTTCATCCCTAGAATCTAGGAGCAATTCCAGGCTGAGGATGTAATTCTATTAGAATATTCATTACACAAGTTATCTAATAACTTTTAGTTAGATATCAATGTTGTCAAATCACTTCTTATTCAAGAATGATACAACAATTTTAAACATGATGTACATGATGAATCTACATGTCAAACTTAGATTTCATTCATGTTCTATCTTGTCAAAAGATGTTTATCCATTTCCCAAATAATATATCATGTTTTATTAGAATCATTTATTTTACTGCACATGTTTATTAATAATAAACATATATTCCAAGGTTGTATGTTTTAATTCTTAAATCTTATAAGTGAAGTTTCATTCCAATCTAAGACTTAACATTTAGCTTACAAGGAATGTTACTTCCTATATGTTACACAACATATAAGATTTAAAACCTTAACATAATACTCCCACTAGCTTTCAGGAATACTTAAAACTTATCTTATTTCAATTATAAATCAAAACTAGGATTTAATAATTAACATAAGAATAATTTCATAGATGCATGCATTTATCCATTCATGAATTATTGCACTTCATACACTTCCAAAGATTATATGAATTCAAAAACCTTTCAATTACTTACCGTCCTCGCTCAAGTAATTTCTCAAGAAAGAGTTTTGATATTCCATTGTCATATTTCATATCCATGAAAACAATTATGACCATTATCATCTTTATATGTATTTAATGTGTCTATGAAAGAATATTCAATCACAATTAATTGCTTAAGTATGATTAATAATCTTGTCATAAAACATGCATTAAATATGTGTACAATATTGTCCATGTGATTTCTACATAGAAATTCAAACCACTAGGGTTTTTCATCTCTTTGAAGAAACTCATTTCCATTCTCTAGTCTAACTATTAAGATAAACCAAATTTCCAAAATTGATTATCTTTATGGACAGCATCTTTAACATTCATAGTATGAGTATATTACCCAATTCAATATTTGGTAATCCATCATAATGATTATCAGGTTTACTATAATCCGGTAACTCATATTTCTCAAAGATATAAGTCAAATATCTAAGATATCCTTGCAGATCTATGAATGAAAATTCCATCATCATGAGGTCTATTATTTACATGTCTAACCTCATCATGATATTTACTAGTGTGTTTTAGAAGATTATGTATCTTGTAATTTTATCTTTCAAGATAAAAAAAAACTCCCACTTGCCTTTTGTAATATATATAGATTATCTATATATACTTAGCAATTAGAGCAAAACTACATTGTTCTCTTTTTGAGATATTACAAATACACATTGATAATTCATGACTTTACTTTGTTAATAACCTATTCATAAATAGTTTAACAAATTCAGAATCTTCAATTTTAAAACTTAATGTGATTCATCACATTCCATAATAAAATGGTATTTTATTAATCTTCTAGGTTGGAGTCATATTGAGTATATTCAATCCATACTCAATTTCTAACCTTGTTACTTTTTAAGAAAGAAGTTATGGTTATCTTGAATC
This sequence comes from Chrysanthemum makinoi, assembly GCA_910596185.1. Lineage (NCBI taxonomy): Eukaryota > Viridiplantae > Streptophyta > Magnoliopsida > Asterales > Asteraceae > Chrysanthemum > Chrysanthemum makinoi. Next base: position 18,284,544 of record OU343225.1, on the reverse strand, counting down.
AAACAAATCAAATATACTTTGATTCTCCTAACTGAACATACCATCAACTTGTGGTATTCATTAGAATTAATATTGTAAGACAATCTAACAATATATAAGATAAACATATTCCTTTTGGCTTACCTATTTACCAACTAAGTCAACTTAATGGTATAATAGACTTTCCAAGCCAATTGCATTCTTTATAACATAAGTACTTTTTAACCAAGTCACTTCATATCCATGACATATCAAGAAACATAAACTGTTATAATCCCATTATACGTTATACATCATTGATCAACTCAATGACTTCTTGTATATGTCTTAATTAAAAAACATAACAAGTTAACGTCTTACTTTATTATAAGTCTTAAAAGACTTTATGTTTATGTCTTTACAATGAATCATAAACATGTTTAACTAAAGTAATTATGAACACAACTCTTGGTTTCAATAGAAATTTCAAGTTAATTTATTTACTTCACAATAATGTAGGACTACATTATCTTTCATTTATGTCATTCCAAAATACATAAACAAATTGAAGTAGTATTAGATTACTTCATTTATGTCATTCTAATAATACATAAATATCTAATTTTAAGTAGTCTTATATATCATTTTGACACATGTTCTAAATACTTGTCTAATTTAGAAACAGCAAATATGTTCATGTAAGATCTGACTTTACATAAAGATTTACCTTTCGATCACAATCTCGTCAAGTTCTGACATGACGTAAATTGAAACACCAAGTGTTTCTTAAATTAGATATGTACAAGTTATATTAGAACGTTAGTCTCTTACCTTGCAGTCAAGAGAATCCTTTAAATCATATACCTATATGTTGTACCTTGCACACAATATAGATTTCTCTCACTTGTGCATGGAACAACATCATGTAGCAGATAAACAACACGACATATGTTTGTTTATGTGACTAATATGATTGTGTCATTGATAAACATGTTTTAAAAGGGCTGCAAGAAACCTAGTTTAGTTATTTTGTTTTATTTTAATTTTGACAACTACATGCAATACTTGTCGATTTTTAATAAATAATAACTAGTCACACACAAATTAAAATTATTTTGATAATTAAAATTAATTTGTTAATTAGAATTTAATTTACATGTGAATTATAATTACCTTGATAATTAAAATTAAATTGTTAATTAAGAATTACATGTTAAATTACTTGCAAGTTAGAATTAAAAGTTAATTTGTATTTATTAATTATTAATTAGAATTATTGTGATAATTAGAATTACATATTGATTTATATTCATATATTGCGTAATTACTTGTTAATTGAGATTGTCATGCTTTATGTGTTTTTCCAGCCACAAGACCCACTCAATTGCTTTTCTAAGTGATGTATGGGGCGATCTAGGTACTGCATCCTAGTGACGGTCTTGTGGTTCTCCGTTTGGAGAAGACTCGCAAGAGGACTCGGAACAATATGTGGTTATTTATATTGATGTTTATGCTTGTATGTTTGTGATTTCTATATGTGCATTATTACTTGTTTTGACACCTAATTGTATTCAATATGGAATAATACATATCATAACCATAACATTAATATTGGTCTTTATTTACACGCCAAAATAACATGCTCATTGTGACCTGCTATTTGATTCGTGGAAAATTGTTTTTGTAAAATAAAGAGACCTAATATATGAAACACGTTTTCAAGAATTTAAAAACTAGACGCTATGGACACTTGGGATATGCGGCGCACCTACTAGAACAAACTAGAAAGGGGTTTAAAGAAGTGAGCAGTCTCACAGAAAGGATGTCTAAGGTTATGCTTCAACGCTTTACGGTCCTCCGCCTCCCAATGCGTTCGATTGGAGCTATCGTGAACCATGATGATCACTACAGTGTCATTACCAAAAGTTTTAAAATTAGTGTTACAAAGTTGTTTTGCATGCTTCTTTGTACACGACTTTTACCACATTTATGTGTGCATACCTATTTGTTAATATTAAGTCTATGCCACCCAACTATGAACACGTGCACTTGGATTGACTTCTCTGGTCAGACCTAAGGGCCTTTCCAACCCATGTTAATTATTTCTCACTGGTCAGACCTCTGGTTATTTTTACACGTTCATACTTGGTCGACTTATATCGAGTTAACCTGGTCAGACCTCGGACCCGAGGCATAAGATGAGAACTAAACATGCTTTTGACATTATTACTTGATACTAATTCCTTAAAAAGTCTCATAAATCTAAGAGTTGCATTATGCAATTAACGCTCGTCGCTTACCTCTTGTCCTATTTTTTATACACTGGTCAGACCTATGGTAATTAATGGGGTTGCAAGTTGGATCTTAGTCTTATTAGTAATTAATTGGGTAGTTAATTGGGTAGTACACATGGATGAGTATTTAAAATGAGCAAATGAACAAACTTGACAGTGCAAGTGATTGCTAACTTGATTTTTGATATATGTTATGTGGATTAGGATTTTCTAATGTTCATATGAACATGACCAATCATGTTAAACATAATTGTGAGATTGTAAAAGCATATTAGCCCTAATTTTTCATTAGAATTTTGATATTTGTTTATTTATCTTTGTAATCATCTCTCACCATAATGGATCATGTTCATATGAACATTAGAGTATCTCAATTCATGTTATGTGAACTTTGCAAATGACAACTTTTAGAACTTTGTTTATTTATTTATTTATTTTTTTTTTGAAACTACGAGTAATTTAGAAGGATGATTAACTATAGATATTTCCATTTATATAATAAAAGGCATAAAGAAGTAGAAAGGGTCTCTGTTGGTTTGTGAGAGTTTTAAAACACGACAAAGCAACTAAATGTGTATGAGCCGATGGGGGCACACACTATAAACACGAGTATACGTGTTGAACATAAACTATACTTGAATAAACGTTTCCCAAATATGCATGTAACTTGATCAAGCTGTTTGACCCGTGGGTGTTTTGACTTATCATGTGGGTCGTTTGGGTAAAACCTTGGGCTTTTGTGATCCATACCGATCGGGTACAAGAGATTGTATGGGTTGGGTTCGCTTGTGACTTGTCGACCAAGTTTAGGAATCCTTCTAGGGTTTGAGTTGCTCAACTATATAAGCAAACACACCCTACACATTAACTCATGCATAAAATCAGTTTACTATCCCTAATAACCGAATACCATTCTCTGTTTTTTCTTTCTTGGTCGATTGGTAACTCAAGTTGACAAGGAAGGGTTTTGTTTTGGTCCTAAACTTGTATTCGCAACAAGTGTTTAGGTGTGTTGGTTTAAAGTTGCTTCTGGTCTCCTTGTAGACTTAACAACAGCAGCAACTAGGGTGTAATCTCCGACTCGTGATCTTTTCTCGGACAGCAAAGGTGGCATATCGGATAGTTTTATCCGATATCGAGTGACAAGCAAAAGCTGTTTTCCAGCTTTGTTTTTCTCGGACAGAATTTGTGACTTGGTTCCTTGGTACTTTCTGCTTCTTGGGTTTATTCTAGAAACAAGGGGTTGTTTGGTTTTTGTTTACGTTCTCGACTAGCAATATCGAACGTATACGTGAATCGGGTTTGTGTGTGATACTCTTCGAGGTATCTATTTTAGATACTAAAGGTTTCGTAAGGTTTCTTGTTCTGTAACTAGAGATCAATTGCTAAACAAGGTTAGCTTTTCTTAATCCCTTTTAATTATTTAATATTGTATTAAATTATGTGTTTATTAATTACGTGTTAACATAATTGTATTAACTAGATCCAATATCCATTGCGTACTCGTAGAGGTTCTTTGGTTAACTGCTTCTAAAATCCGAACTGTGGCATCACGAGTCAACTTGTTTTTTCGATTATGGGTTGCACGTTTCTGATATTAATAAACATGTTTTAAAAGGGCTGCAAGAAACCTAGTTTAGTTATTTTGTTTTATTTTAATTTTGACAACTACATGCAATACTTGTCGATTTTTAATAAATAATAACTAGTCACACACAAATTAAAATTATTTTGATAATTAAAATTAATTTGTTAATTAGAATTTAATTTACATGTGAATTATAATTACCTTGATAATTAAAATTAAATTGTTAATTAAGAATTACATGTTAAATTACTTGCTAATTAGAATTAAAAGTTAATTTGTATTTATTAATTGTTAATTAGAATTATTGTGATAATTAGAATTACATATTGATTTATATTCATATATTGCGTAATTACTTGTTAATTGAGATTGCCATGTTTTATGTGTTTTTCCAGCCACAAGACCCACTCAATTGCTTTTCTAAGTGATGTATGGGGCGATCTAGGTCACGCATCCTAGTGCGGTCTTGTGGTTCTCCGTTTGGAGAAGACTCGGAAGAGGACTCGGAACAATATGTGGTTATTTATATTGATGTTTATGCTTGTATGTTTGTGATTTCTATATGTGCATTATTACTTGTTTTGACACCTAATTGTATTCAATATGGAATAATACATATCATAACCATAACATTAATATTGGTCTTTATTTACACGCCAAAATAACATGCTCATTGTGACCTGCTATTTGATTCGTGGAAAATTGTTTTTGTAAAATAAAGAGACCTAATATATGAAACACGTTTTCAAGAATTTAAAAACTAGACGCTATGGACACTTGGGATGTACGGCGCACCTACTAGAACAAACTAGAAAGGGGGTTTAAAGAAGTTAGCACAGTCTCACTGAAAGGATGTCTAAGGTTATGCTTCAGCGCTTACACGGTCCTCCGCCTCCACAATGTTCGATTGGAGCTACCGTGAACCATGATGATCACTATAGTTTCATTACCAAAAAGTTTTTAAAATTAGTGTTACAAAGTTGTTTTTTCCTGCTTCTTTGTACACGACTTTTACCACATTTATGTGTGCATACCTATTTGTTAATATTAAGTCTATGCCACCCACCTATGGACACGTGCACTTGGATTGACTTCTCTGGTGGACCTAAGGGCCTTTCCAACCCATGTTAATTATTTCTCACTGGTCAACCTCGGTTATTTTTACACGTTCATACTTGGTCGACTTATATCGAGTTAACCTGGTCGGACCTCGGACCCGAGGCATAAGATGAGAACTAAACATGCTTTTGACATTATTACTTGATACTAATGCCTTAAACAGTCTCATAAATCTAAGAGTTCCATTATGCAATGCGCTCGTTAAACTTACCTCTTGTCCCATTTTTATACATGGTGGAACCGATGGTAATTAATGGGGTTGCAAGTTGGATCTTAGTCTTATTATTAATTAATTGGGTAGTTAATTCTTTAAGAATGTAATTATCGAAAATACTAATTATTTGAACTTTTCAATTGTAGATGACTACTTCAATGGAAAGCAGTTCGGTAGTCGGAGTTTCTTTGAGAAACAAAAACTCACTGGACCTAATTTCATTGATTGGTATCGCCAGACTTAGCATAATACTATCGGGTGCTGAAGATAAGGAAGCTTATCTAGAGCATCCCATACCTGTAGCACTGTTGCTACTCACAGCCACCTGTCCTACCTAAGGCTCTTGCAGCTCGCTTGGGTCAAAGGTTCAAAGGACATAGCTGCCTTCATACTCATGACCATGGAGTTAGAGATCCAATGAAATCTAACTCATCTTGGTGCTTATGACATGCTTCAGGAGTTGAATTCAATGTTCTCCCAACAAGCAGAATAAGAGCTTCTACAAACTGCCGCGTGATTCCGCTTGCAAGCGGAAGAGGGTCAATCGGTTAGATCCTATGTTCTAAAGATGAAGAGCTACATTGACAGTTTGGAGCGTCTTGGTCACCGTTACTGCACTATGGCATTAGTCGATCTTAATTGGTCTTTCTAAAGAGTACATCTCGTTTGTGCGAGACTTTAATATGCACAGCATGGGGAAGACCATAAATGAACTACATGCTATGCTTAAGCAACATGAGCAGACGTTGCCAAAGAAAGATGTTGCACCTGCACTCCATTATGTGCGTGGTGGTAAGGTCCAGAAAAAACCACAAAAAGAATAAATCGTTTATGGTTGCTAAGGGGAAACAAGGGAATGAGAAGTACAAGCTGGCTTATGATCCTAGACATAAACCACCTCATACTTTCAAACCCAAGATTCCTCCACCACCCAAGAAGGATAACCTAGCAAAGGACGCTGCCTGTCACCAGTGTGGTGAGACAGGACATTGGAGAAGGAATTGTCCCCAGTATCTCGCCGAGTTAATGAAAAAGAAGAAACAGTCTCTTGCAGCTAGTTCTTCAGGTATTTTCACTATAGAGCTCTACTCTTTCCCTAAATCATCCTTAGTATATGACACTGGCTGTGGTACTCACATCTGTAATAATACTCAGGGTCTAAGGAGTAGGAAGTGAAGCCGGGAGCTTTAAGTCATGCGTGGGCAATGGTCAGTGGGCAGAAGTTGAAGCTATTGGAAACTATCATTTATCACTCCCTAGTGGATTAGTTATTGTTTTAAAAGATTGTCATTATGCTCCCTCTATAACTAGGGGATTATTTGATTTCTCGTTTGTATGACGATGGTTTTATTAACTATTTTGAATTGAATATTTATATTTCAGTTTCTAAGAATAACGTTGTTTATTTTCTGCTATTCCTCGTGATGGTGTTTATGAAATTGAAATGTCTTATTCAAATACAAATAAAAGTTCTATGTTTGCTGTAAGCAATAAAAGAGCCAAGACTAACTTGGACTCTGCTCTCTTGTGGCATGGTCGTCTTGGACACATTAGCAAGAAACGCATGGAGAAGTTGCAACACGATGGACTTCTCAGCTCATCTGACATTAAGTCTCTTGAAAAGTGTGTTCCTTGTATGTCTGGTAAGATGGCTAGAAAACCTTATTCACATCAAGTGGAGAGGGCTAAAGATTTACTTGGACTTATACACTCGATGTATGTGCCCATTTAGAATCACATCAAGACAAGGAGCAAATTACTTCGTGACTTTCACTGATGACTATAGTCGGTATGGTTATGTTTACTTGCTGAAACATAAACATGAAGTGTTTGAAACATTCAAAGTGTTTCAAAAGGAAGTAGAAAACCAACTCGGGAAGACCATAAAATCACTACGTTCTGATCGTGGAGGTGAATATATGAGTCAAGAGTTTTTGGATCATCTTAAGGAGCATGGGATTATTTCCCATCGAACTCCTCCTTATACTCCACAACACAATGGTGTATCTGAGAGGAGAAATCGAACCCTGCTTGACATGGTGCGTTCTATGATGAAACAAACTACTCTTCTAAAGTCCTTTTGGGATTATGCCCTTGAGTCTGTTGCACGCATTCTCAATATGGTTCCAACTAAGAAGGTTGATAAGACACCATATAAAGTATGGCATGGGCAAGCCCCTAAGCTATCTTACTTAAAATTCTGGGGTTGTGAGGCACTTGCTAAGCGTGATACACTTACCAAACCTGACAAACTTGAACCTAGAGCTATTAAGTGTATCTTCGTAGGATACCCTAAGGAAACTATGGGATATTCTTTCTATCTTCCATCTGAGAACAAAGTTTTTGTTGCTCGGAATGCTGAGTTCTTTGAGAGTAATCTTATGGATCTTAAAGCAAGTGGGAGTATGGATGATCTTGAATTAATTCAAGAAGATACAAATCCTTCTGTAGACACTAGCATTCATCATGATGAGGATGATCAAGAAATTGAAGAACCTCAAAGTGATATTGTTCCCATTCGAAAGTCCAATAGGACACGCCGTGATCCTGACCGTATGTGTTTGTACATTGACGCTGAGGAACATGAGTTAGGGGATCTTGGTGAACCCAATAAGTATAAAGTTGCATTGCTAGATCCTGAATCCAAGAAATGGCTTGATGCAATGAATGTGGAAATGCAATCCATGAAAGACAATGATGTCTGGGTCTTAGTTGAGCTTCCTCCTAACTGCAAGACAGTTGGCAGCAAGTGGCTTTTCAAGAAGAAGACTAACATGGATAGTAAGGTATACACCTTTAAAGCTCGTCTCGTAGCAATGGGCTTCACTCAAACCTACGGGATTTATTATGAAGAAACCTTTTCTCCTGTAGCAGACATTAGAGCTATAAGGATTCTCATAGCCATAGCTGCATACTATGACTTTGAGATATGGCAAATGGACGTCAAAACCGTCTTCCTCAATGGAAATCTTTACGAAGAGGTCTATATGGAGCAACCTGAGGGTTTTGTTGATCCAAAATATCCTAACCGTGTATGCAACCTCAAGCGATCCATTTATGGACTTAAGCAAGCATCAAGGCAATGGAATAAACGTTTTGATGACGAGATAAAGAAATTTGGATTTTCTCAACATCAAGATGAGCCATGTGTATATCAGAAAGCTAGTGGGAGTTATGTCACTTTCCTAATTCTATATGTTGATGACATATTGATTATGGAAAACAATATTCCAATGTTACAAGATGTAAAATCCTATCTTGGAAGATGTTTCGCCATGAAAGATTTAGGAGAAGCTGCATATATTCTTGGAATTAAGATCTATCGAGACAGATCCAAACGAGTAATTGGTTTGAGTCAAAGTGCTTACATTGAGAAAATCTTGAAAAGATTTTATATGGAGAACTCCAAACATGGCACAATCCCAATGCAAGATAAGCCTAAATTGAGTAAATCACAAGGTGCTGAAACACCTGCTGAGAAAGAGCGCATGCAAAGAATTCCTTATGCTTCGGCTATAGGTTCTATTATGTATGCTGTGAGATGTACTCGTCCTAATGTTGCGTTCGCACAGAATGTGACAAGCCGATTCCAACAGAATCCATGTGAACTTCATTAGACTGCTGTGAAAAATATTCTTAAGTATTTACGCAATACTAAGGATATGTTTCTGATCTATGGAGGGAAAGATGAAGAAGAGCTCAGGGTTTCTTGCTACACTGATGTTGGATATCCGACGATGCTTATGACTTAAAATCTCGACCGGATATGTATTTGTTCTTAATGGAGGTCTGTTGATTGGAAAAGCACTAAGCAAAGTATTTTGCTACTTGATCTCTGAAGTGAGTATATTGTCTTGTGATGCATCAAAAGAGGTTGTATGGATTCGTAAATTCATTTCTGGGTTGAACATCGTTCCCACAATTGAAGAACCCATAAATATCTATTTTGATAATACTGGAGCCATTACTATAGCTAACGAAAGTGGAATCACTAAAGGTGCTAAACATTATCGCGCTAAAGTTCATTATCTTCGAGAGACCATTGAAATGGGCGATGTGAAGATATTAAAGGTTCACACATATGACAATCTAGCTGATCCATTTACGATAGCTTTGGATTTCCTTAAGCATTCTAAATTGACTAGAGAAATAGCTTTGGTACCTGCTAGTAGTCTCATGTAAACTGTATGTTAATTAGTATTTGGATAATTTGGAGTTGTAAGACAGTTATTATTTTCTGATTAATAAAGATACGAGGTATTTGTTATTATATTCATATAATTTGTTATTCCATTTTTGCATGTTTAATCCATGAAATGATTTATCATTCAAAATATGTCCATTGTCGGTCAACAATATGGGAATATTGTTATGATAAGGAAAATGTGAGTGTCGGTTAACAATATGGGAATATTATTCATATAATAATTGTTATTCTATATTTGTATGTTTAATCCTTGAATGATTTTATTATTCTAAATATGTCCATTGTCGGTTAACAATATGGGAATATTGTTATGTAAGGCAAATGTGAGTGTTGGTTATAATCTAACGAGAATGTGGATTGTTCCCGCCAAACTCATATGTATTCACTAGAGATGCATATTGGATTCCCCAACTTTCAAACATTTACTTTTGGATCCTTGTCATAAGTAAAATGTTGAAAATAGTTTGTTATCTTCGTCCTTAGACTTGAGATGCAAGTAAGTTCTGTTATGTGTGGATATCACTTTTTGTAAGTATATTCGAAATGCTATCTGAATAAGGTAGTTATAAAAGCTATATTTCGGAGCGATGTGAAGCAGCATCCACAACGCTTGTAGTCAATAAAGGATTTATTTCTCCACTTGATATGTGCGAAAAGATACCATGGCGCCTCTCGATTTAATCGATAACTGTTCGGCGGACCAAAGGGTAATGCAAGATGATTCTTGATTACATTTGGTATATCTGAATTAAATCTATAACGAGATTCTAAATGGTTAAACTATATTGAATGATTTAAGATCCATTATCCATTGTTTAACGGTATCTATAAAAAAGGATGATTAAAGCAAGACATTGAATGACCATGCTACTGAGAAACTTTTACGAAACTATTCTCTCAAACACTTTTAGTTAAACAGCGAGTGAGAGCGTTTGCTAGGAGTTTCTGTCGTTAGTTTTGTGTGCCATTCGACACACCAACTCCCAAGTGGGAGTTGTTGGTTTGTGGGAGTTTTAAAACACGACAAAGCAAGTAAACGTGTATGAGCTGATGGGGGCACACGCGATAAACACGAGTATACGTGTTGAACATAAACTATACTTGAATAAACGTTACCCGAATATGCATGTAACTTGACCCGTCAACTGTTTTGACCCGTGGGCTGTTTTCAGCTTATCATGTGGGTCGTTTGGGTAAAGCCTTGGGCTTTTGTGATCCATACCGATCGGGTACAAGAGATTGTATGGGTTGGGTTCGCTTGTGACTTGTCGACCAAGTTTAGGAATCCTTCTAGGGTTTGAGTTGCTCAACTATATAAGCAAACACACCCTACACATTAACTCATGCATAAAATCAGTTTACTATCCCTAATAACCGAATACCATTCTCTGTTTTTTCTTTCTTGGTCGATTGGTAACTCAAGTTGACAAGGAAGGGTTTTGTTTTGGTCCTAAACTTGTACACGCAACAAGTGTTTAGGTGTGTTGGTTTAAAGTTGCTTCTGGTCTCCTTGTCGACTTAACAACAGCAACAACTAGGGTGTAATCTCCTCCTGTTCGTGATCTTTTCTAGGACAGCAAAGGTGGGATATCGGATAGTTTTATCCGATATCGGGTGACAAGCAAAAGCTGTTTTCCAGCTTTGTTTTTCTCGGACAGAATTTGTGACTTGGTTCCTTGTTACTTTCTGCTTCGTGGGTTTATTCTAGAAACAAGGGGTTGTTTGGTTTTTGTTTACGTTCTCGACTAGCAATATCGAACGTATACGTGAATCGGGTTTGTGTGTGATACTCTTCGAGGTATCTATTTTAGATACTAAAGGTTTCGTAAGGTTTCTTGTTCTGTAACTAGAGATCAATTGCCAAACAAGGTCAGCTTTTCTTAATCTCTTTTAATTATTTAATATTGTATTAAATTATGTGTTTATTAATTACGTGTTAACATAATTGTATTAACTAGATCCAATATCCGCTGCGTACTCGTAGAGATTACTGGTTAACTGCTTCTAAAATCCCAACTGTAAAACCTGAAAATCTAAAACATATATAAAGACGAAAATACCCTTGGAATCAAAAAGTATAAAATACGTAAAACACATTTATAAGCGTTTAACAAAATTTAAAAAAAAACTAATATACGAATAATAAAAACTTAACGAATATATTACGTGATCGACTTTGGTATGACGAAGGAGTTTAACGTTTCGCTAAAATGTTGGGCCGTTTATTTGTTGGATGGGCTCGTTTCTTTTGTTTTGTCTTGCGCCAAGCCGAGAGCCCAAGGAAGAAGCCCAAGGGGCGTTTGTTTTGGTTCGGATGGACTCAAGGGCCGAAGCCCACATGGGCGTGAGCTTGTGTACTCGGTTGGACTAGGCCAAACCCAACCCCTCTCCTAAAACCCTAAACTAAATGCTGCAACTATAAATATAACTCAAAAGCTCAAAAGTGAAACCCTAGTTTAGTCTTTGCCTCTTTTCTTTTCTTTGCTCCTATTCGGCCGAACCTTAGCACCCATTGGTGTCGAGTTTTTGCTTCAACCAAGTCAAGGTATAACATGTTCTCGTCTTCCTTTGATGTACCTTACGTTAATATGTTGTGTTATGTTTCGTTTACTCGAGTTTCTTGTTTCTTTTTGTTGGCCGAGACGTGTGAACCAAACCAAAGCAAACCCTAAAGAATTAAACTTGATAAATATTAAAGAATATGTAACGTAATAAGTATTATTGAATCGAATCATGGTTAAGTCTAAATATATAGGGCCGAACCATATGTATTAGAACCGAACCATTTGTAATCAATTCGGCCTATGTAAAACTTAATAACTTGAATATGTGAAGTGTTTAGATGAGCTAGGACTTGCGTAAAGTATTGTAGCCGAAACACTAGTTAAAACCGAACCATATGTAAAAGCTTTGAACATGTATTAAACGAGTAAAGGTCTTGTAAACATAAACCCTAGTTTAATATGTGAACCGAATAAGGTATGCCGAAACCCTAACGAGTTGTGAACCTTGTCTCATATGCGTGCGTTATTATAACTAAAGTGAACTAGTAGTTATGTACACGTGTAAATTTATCCGAGTAATAAGTAACTTGTATGTCACATAAAATCATAAACGTACATGGTAAAACATAAAAGGAAAGATTGTTATCATTTACGTATTAGGTTAAGTAGCGAGTCATTAAGACGTAACATGTAAAGTAAATGCATATTAATGAGATATTAAAGAATAAGAAAACCCTAGAACATAAATGAGAGTCGATTAGGGTTTGAGCTAAATATAGTAATTCGTTATTCATGTGTGAGTTATGACTTATAAACTATTTTCACATTTAACCCTAGACTTTAATAAATGACATAACGAACCCTAATCTACAACATTAATTATAAAATACTTAAGTCTCATTTAATAAAACCCTAAAGTATGAAGATCATTAATATACATTAAGTATGTACACCAAATATTAAAGGATCATTTCGATGATTTTGGAATCATAAATAACATGGACGACCGTTAATGTCTATAGGTTCTGAGAAGAGGGAGTAATCCTTTGCCTTTCATCTTTCTGCTTTTCGATCATTTGCTTTGGAATAAGGTACGAGATATTCGACCTTTTCAAAAGGTTTTCCTTTTAACGTTTTCTTTCATATTAGGGTTTCCTAAGCCTTTGCTATGAATCCCAAATCTGATTTGTTTGAGCTTTTGCTTATCGAACTCGATTTCGAATTATGAAACATCGATTTTGAACTATCGATATGAAAACTGTGATTTTGGAAATATGAATGATTTTTCGATAAAATATGATCGTGTCGTTATGACATTCGATTTGACCTAAGATAGTTTGAAACCCGAGCCAAATATTTCACTAGTCATGGGGTTCCATGTCCGTATCGATGATGCACCTCGATATGACTCTAGGGCGAGAGTGATGTTACGCCACGTCTCGGATGGTGAAGCATATTTTTGAATATGTAGGAAGGGGCGTATGGATGCATCCTAGATCTGTTATATGTTATCTGTTATATGTTATCTGATGATTGATGCTGCGTGCATGCACGTCCTTCATAACTCTGGTAGGTCTCCCTACAAATGTTGCCTTATGTGAATATGAATATGATCCGATATATGTTTCGGGCTCGTGGTAGTTGACTATAAACTTTATTTTGAAAATTATGATTTATGCATTGAAAATGATTATGATTTTGCTATCGCTCATTCGCTTTATTTCATATTCGATATCGTTTGGTATTCGCTTTTGCTTTCATATCTGTTCACTGGGCTTTTGAAGCTCAGCCGCACTTTTCTTTTCTTCCGCGGCAGGTATCTAAGCATTGGAAGCTGGGTTGCTTTGGGATGAGTGCTTGAGTGGACTTACCTTAGAGATTTTAGCTTTGATTTTCTTATGATGCCATTTAAGACTTATTTATTTCGGATATTATGTTGAGGTTTATTATGTTTCCGCTGGGACCTATGTATTGAAGTCATTTTGACTTGGATTATTTCCGCATTTATGTCAAGACTTCTTTTGGTTATTTATGTTTTGCTTTGATATGACACCATTACTTGTGATTCTTTTACCCTTGGCGGGTCGGGGCGTTACACCAACAGTCTCGAAATAAGTGAATACACAAGCCTGATTGTAAGTAGATAAATTATTTACTTACAAACAATTGTAACAAAACACGAATAATTCATTCTAAAAGTAGTAGAAAAAGCCACGAAATAAGTGAATATACAAGCATTATAACCAGATAAATTATTTTTTACACTAAATTGTAATGAAACACGTATAACTCTATAACCACATACTAGGGCAGAAGAAAACCTATCGACAACCCAGCCAAAATGAAAAACCAAATTGGACCGGTCTAATTGAACCGAACCGACCCCTATTTGGTTCGGGTCGATACCAAAAGAGCAACACCTAAATCGAACTGAACCGACCCCTATTCAGTTTGGTTTTATATATTTATGGTGTTCGGTCTCGGTCAAAACCGAATAAAAAATGCCTAATCATCTAAACTGAACCAAACAGACCTCCTCTTTCCGTTCGCTTTTCCAGAAGTGAGCGAATTGCATGTAGATATCCGTAGGGTCACTTCGATTCGGCTCTCGATTTATGTACTTTCTCAAAATCGATTATCGGTTTGGTTCAGTTTTAGTTGGTTTGAGTTGTTTTGACTTGTTAAACAGCCCTACTCTTTTCAACTCTGACTCTCATACTTCAATCGTTGCTTTATTTTTGTTACTTCGAAAGTAGCTCCTTTAGCTTCAGTTACTTGAATTTTTGATATTTTTTCCTTTCCCATTAAATGATATACTGCTATTAGAGGATTGGATGTGGCAGCGACAAGGCTCGCCGAATCCTACGTGGCTTGCCATTCGTCGAAGCCGAACGCTCACCAATACACATAGGTGGCTCGCCACTTGTGTCTTAGTCCTGTTTATAACGAGGATAAAGACAAAGAAAAAAAATTACCGATTCTTTTTTAAAAATTCCTTTGTTTTAAACAAAACTAAACCCCTTATAAATGCCCCTTAGCCCTTATATTTGTTCACACACAATCTCAAAATACCTAATTTTTTTCACATACAACCACAAAATACATCATCTTTTTTTCACACACAAACTATGGCTAAAGAACCAAACGAGGTGAGACGAATTATTATCAGGCGACTACGGAGACAACGGCGAGAACTTGTAACCGAGGTCACACTGGCGAACAATTTGTTGACCGAGTTGACTCGGAATCTTAAGAAAATGCGTAGCCGTGATCCAAAAATGTCAATGGTGCATTCCTTGCCACTCGACCAGCACATTAACAATTACAGTTTGCATACTCTTCTCAATGACAACTGAAGTTGATATGCGTATTGCAAACAACTTGAGGGCAGACAGAGATGAATTGTTGAGGATCATTGCTGAGAATGAATAATTCATCAACAATTATAGAGCAATATAAAAGCTCGAATCATGTTTTAGTTTTTTATTTCGTATGTTTATGTATTTAATTATCTATGTTTTAGTTTTTAATTTATGAATAAAAGTTGTGTTTATTTGAATTAATGGAAATTAGTTTGTTTGGAAAATGGAAAAGAAAATTAAAATTGAGGGTAGTGGAACCCAAATGACTAAGTTAGAGGACGTTTAGTAGTGAAAATTTCCTATTTTTCTAGGAAATTTTGCATATAAAAAGGGAAAAATTGAAAATCAGTTTAGTTACATTTTTTTCAACAATTTTCAAAAAATATGAAATTCTCATTCTCTAAATTTTAACTACAAATTTAAAAAGCCCATTCTACTCTTCTCACTTTTTATACGTCCGTTTTAATCCGTTTTCATCCGTTTTTATACTTTTTTAACCGTTTTCCTCTGTTTTTTTTCCGTTTTTATATGTTTCCTAACGTTGACGCCACATTTTCATTTTTGGTCTTTTCGCTTTTCTCATGTTTTCCTTTCGTTTTATTTCGCATTTTGTCATTTTCGTTTTTCATCCGTTTTAACGTTTTCGTCTAATTTTACGTTTTATCCATTTTATTACGTTTCGGTTTTGTCCATTTTTAAAGTTTTCATCCGTTTTTTAGTTTTCGTTCTGTTTTCCCTTTTTTATGTTTTCGTATGTTTTTCGTTACGCATGTTTTTACTTTTCGGATTTCTTACGTTTTTATTTGTTTTCGTTTTCATTTTCACGTTCCGCGTCTTCTTACGCTTTTGTCATATTTTTTTATACTTTTGTCTCTTTTTTTTTTTTACTTTTTCGTCTTTTTTTTTTTACTTTTTCGTCCATTTTTTATGTTTTCGTCCGCTTATTTACGTTTTCATCCATTTTTTACGTTTTCAACCGTTTTTTTATGTTTTTTTAAGTCTTCGTTTGTTTTCTTACGTTTTCGTCAATTTTTTTACATTTTCGTCCAATTTTTACGTTTTTGGCATTTTTTTACATTTTCGTCCGTAAGAAAACGGGCGAAAACATAAAAAGAAAACAAATGAAAACGTAAGAAAACGGACGAACACGTAAAAAAATGGAAAAACATAATCGAAAATGTAAAACGAACTCAAACGTAAAAAACGGAAAAAACGAGAAAATGGACAAAAACGTAAAAATGACGAAAAAATAAAAAAACGGTCGAAAACATATACACAAGTTGATATACAGAAAATCATTTTTATAAATTAGTAAAATTAGACACTGTCTATCTATTTAAGTAATTAACTTGATATACCGAAGTTCAAGAGATCTTATAAGATTTTCAATATATATTTGTGAGATTATGTTCCAAAATAACCGTTCAATAATATGTTTCACAAACTTTGTTTATGTTTTGTTACTGATCAAAATCTGGATGTCTAAAAATACAGTAGCTTAACAAGTGTAAACTTGACATTATTTTTGAAAATACTTGTTTATAACTAGAAAGCTAAAACCATACTATGAAAAAAAATCTAAACAAAGCGTTTGTAAATGAATTAACCAGTGGAAAGAGCTATATAGCTGACGGAATAAAGTGAAAAGAAACATATAATCTTACTAGAGGTTGCAAAATGTGCCCAAAAGCAAAAAGATGAACGGGGCAAGTTTAAAAAATTTGGGCACATTTAGCCCCCCATTTTTTTTAAATATGCACATATACCCCATTGAAAACTTAAATGGGCACTAACAGGCACATTTTATTTTTCTCAATTGTAGAACATTACGATCGTTTTAAAGAAAATTTTTTTATATAATATATTTAAGTTTTTTAATATAAATAAGATATTACGTTTAAGGAATTTCTTTCGTTGTTTTAGGTCTTTTATTAAGCGATTTGTATAACATGTGCCCGTTTGGACCGTGCCCGTTTAAGCCCGTGCTCGTTTAAGCCCGTGCCCATTCTAGCCCGTGCCCGCCCGTTTTGCCACCTCTAAATCCTACAACTAGGAAAAGTAAGGTCACCCTACTTTTAGAATGACAAAAGAAAGTTATCCTAGTTTTAGAATAGTTTACAAAATTGATCCTAGTTAGAGAATATGTTCATATAATCAATAGACTGTTATGTTCAAATGTTCAATGACATACTTTGTGCCGGAATTTTTTTAAATGCATAAGTTTTTTATTTTGTTAAAGTGATAAAATATTCGTTTTAAGTGTTCACTGTTCAGTACTCTATCTGTGAGGTGGTAAAGATGCTTAAACATTCACACCTCTGATAAGTCGCCTGTGTAAAAACAAGTTAGACTTGAAACGAAAATTGTCACAAGAAAACAGAATTAAGTCAATGAACACACATACAAGGTGGGTTTTGATTAATATTTACTGGTTTTGCATGTTTCTTGCAGGCGGCCTTTTTCTTTTATTCTTTTTGTCCTTTACTTCTTGTGGTTAATTTATCCAACAAAGTAATATGCCAAAAGTGGTACTTATCCAAGAAGAGGCGCTTTATTTTACATATCATCAATCTATTGCATACCATTGGACAAATCTTGACCGTCCGATCAAAAAACAGTTTTTAAGATTAAAAAACATGGAAGGACCAATTGTGTAATTTCGTCATTCTATCTTACCTACCGGTCCCAATCACAAACACTCCATTTCTCTCACATAACCACAAAATTTACTCACACAGATAAATCACTTTCTCTCTCTAACAAAACTTCATAATAAACCAAAAACATCACAAATCAACCGATTTTAACCGTCAAAATCAAAGAAAACACATAGGAATGAATGTATCGAGGCAATCAGAACCGGATCCGGAGAAAAAACAGTTCAAAATGAAGAGATTCAGACTGGCAATGATGGTACGACGCTTCCAATTCATTATTTTGTTATTATTTAACTATTTGGTTAAGTTTCTTTGTGTTTTTTACTGAAAATTTAAAAGTAAAATACAAAATAATGAATTTGTTTTGGTGTGCTTTTTATTGTGATTGTAACATGCTTTTGGTTGTGTTTTTTAGTGTTTACATTTGGTTGTGTTTCTGAGTAAAACACTTTGTATACATGGATGCACACCAAGTGTTTGATGAAATGTGTGAGTGAAAAATATCATACGTGTAGTATCACCAGTGATATTTGAAGTTGAATTGTTTATCTGTATTATCACTAGTGATATTTGTATTATCACTTGTGAAATTTTTGTTTATTTGATAGGTTTTTTGTTTACTTGTTAAGCTTTATTATATGTCATGTATAATATCACTTTTGATATTTTATTGTTATTGTTTTATAATCATAGTTAAACTTTTTTTTTTTGTTAAAAGTTTTGATGATATACTATTTACTGTGTGTAAATGCACTTCTGTCGTCAATCAAATTTTTGACTCCATCTATAAAGATTCATAAAAGTAAAGGTATATTTTGACGTATAAGCATGTCTCCTTTAGAATAATTAACTGTGATAAAACCCTGAATGTATGCGGCGTACTTGATTTAACAGTTAGTTTATGTGTTATATAACCAGTGATACATACACATTCAGCAGAATGTATATGTATACTTTCAGTAGAATGTTATAATGGTATCCCTAAAAACATGGATATTTATTCTACAGTATGAATACTTTGCTGTTTTTGTAGATTTAAGTAGTTTATTAAGGGATTGTTGTGAAAGTTAGATTATTATTGTGATAATATGATAGAGTTAACAGGTTAAAATAAATATTGTGATTGTAACATGCTTTTGTTAGATTTGTGGTAGATATATGTGCAGAATGGATAGATTGGGAATGCTTCGATATGTTTAAAAGCAGTATTTGACTCTAGTATTAGTTGGTAGTGTATCACTTATGATACAACAGTTGCAATGATTGCTTATTGTTAGTATATCACATGCGATACAACAGTTGCAACGATTGCTTATTTGTAGTATATCACATGTGATACAACAGTTGTAATGATTGCTTATTGGTAGTATATCACTTGTGATACAACAGTTGTAATGATTGCTTGTTGGTAGTATTTCACCTATGATATTTGATGACGTATACTTATTCAATTTATATATCACGTATGATATTAAAAAACAATGAACTATTCATACACTAACATGGTATATATTTTATGCAGATTTGAATATCAAGAATAAAAGAAGCAAAAAAGCAGGGGTTGAAGGTGAAAGGAAAAAGACTTTTGCTAAAAAATAACAAAGTCAAACTGAAGAAGTGAACAAAGGAACAACATCATCACCGACAACAATAACAATACCAAACAAATTAACAAAATCCGCTGCTAGACATTTAAGCTTAGAAAACACACCAAGAACAAAAACAGAAACAGATACACCACCAACAACTACTGAAAGAAACATCTGTGATATCACCTGTGATATAATAGGATCTACAACCACCAACACCACCAAAAGTAATTGTTGAACTGAAAACAGAGACTGCATGTAAGAAAGCAAAGACAGTTGCAGAAAAAGAAGAAGAAGAAATGAAGAAGAAGAGGCTGCAAACTAAAAAGAATGAAGTGGGAAAGAAGACAAAAGGAAGGGATGCTCATAAAGCTGGCAAGAAGAAAGTTGTAGAAAATAAAAAGACAAAAGCATCAATTAGTAATTTTCTTTTGCTGCTTAAATTGTAATTTTCTCTTGCTACTTAAATTGTAAACAATGGTAATTTCTATTCAGTTGTAAACAATGCTTTTGGTTTATCTGAATATAACCTTCTTTCGATAATTTTATTAGAGTATCACAAGTGATATTAATGAAAAGTCACTTAAAAATACCGTTGACTTCATGAAGAAAACTATGAAACTAAAAACATGACACATTCTCAAAATCAAACAAGAATATGATTAATTAAGCAATGCTTTGGAGTAACAAAACGATTCATATTCTCAAAATCAGTCATGATTAACAACAACAACACCACATCCAGCACCTCAACAGTCACCACAACATCTTCTTCATCTAGAACTAACAATAATAATAGTAACGGTAATTCTAACGCACAAACACAACGAGTGGGAAAAAGTAATTACTTTTCATGCTTTATCACAAAGTGTTAAAAATGACAAAATCTTCCATAAACTCACAAAGACCTCATAAAAATTAAATCCAACTATTTATCACAAGAGATACATAACTTCTAATTTATGACAAAAGAAGGGGCTTGGAACCGGGAAGCTCAGCTGCAATTACTTTTCGCATAGCACCATCTTGACCAGTTACGATGATATTTGGATGACGCACAAAAGATTTCTTGAATGTTTGGAGTAACCATACACAAGATTCAGTAGTTTCGTTCTTAAGCAGACCAGAACCAACAATAACACATCTCCAGTGATTATCAATTACAGTAAAAGGCACAAAAACCACCATGTACCTGGAAAGAGAATATCTCAGGTGATAATATATACAAAATGTACAAAAAACAATGAAATCTCACGAGATATTAAAAATTAAAAGCATACTTGTTTGTTTTGTATGTGGCATAAAAAGAGACGATATCATCAAACTATTTGTGATTGCAATTTGAAAAAACACGGCTCCATCAAACGAAAGAATCAACAACAACTGCAGCTGCGGTTTAAAAAAGCACAACAGCTCCACAAAACAAATTGAAAAAGCTCAAACAAATTTGATATCGCTTGTGATATCATAACATCCTCCATTACCGCAACTGATTCAACAAAATAAAAGAAACCTGACACACCTGTGATATCATAAGTGATATCACATTTGATATCACCTATGATATCACTTGTGATATCACCTGTGATACAACTGAGAAACCAGCAATATAGAAAATCAAAAAGGAGAAAAATGTAACCTCAAGTACAACACACTGGGTCTTGTTATCTTCTGCAATTAACTGAATTACATGATTTCAAATAGGGTTTAAGTTGTAATCAACAACCTTTCTTTTGAACTTTTCAAGTGGCCGAATATATGCAATCACATAAGGATTAGACTTCCCAATCATTTCCATGTTTTTCAAATTATTTGTCTTCACGATTGTTAAGGTAAGCAATCCTTGTGGCTTAAGCTCTAGGTCACTGCACAATTATCGAACAATACATCAAATTTGCATCACCTTAGATATAGAGTGATGGAGAAAGCAAAATACAAAACGCACTAAAAATAATTCAAAAAGAAGACATTCAGAAAAATGAAAATAAGCATCAACTAATGCAACATAGGATATGATTACTCATTTACAATAACTACAATACACTATGATTAATTCCCCAAAGCTTGTTTATTCAAATAAATATTTTTGATTTGGTTACATATATGAAATGATGGACAAACAGGAACATGTGATTGCTTCTCAACTTGTGCATCCATCTCCTAGGAATTTTGTCAAACACCTTCCATGCATCAAATTTCCATCAATTCACCCATCCTAAAATGATATCATACTAAAACCTAATGCTACTCACAATCTAAAACATAAACTTAAAGTATCAAATAAACAAAATTTCACAAGTGATAATACAAATATCACTGGCGATAATACACGTATACAATTCAACTTCAGATATCACTGGTGATACTATATGTACGATACATAGCAGATTCGAAACAACAATCAGGCATAAAAACAGCATTCAAATGCAGTTAAAAGCAAAAATTCAACTAACAACTTAATTAATAAGCAGAATTACATGAGCATATAACAAGATTATCAAACATTTTTCACTCACACATTTCATCAAACACTTGGTGTGCAACTTAATAAGAAGGAATGTTAACAACTTGAGCCACATAATTAAAAACCGATCAACAATATTATCAACCGCAACAACATCAATCAAATTAGCTTCTGAAACAAACGGTCCATTCAAATCAAAAGAAGATATAAAAAAGGATGATATGATCGGGATGTGATGATGAGATGATGATCGAAATGGTGATGGTGATTGGAATGGTGATGGTGATGGTGATCCAACTGGTGATGATCAAAAGTGAGAACAGGTTGAGAGGAAAACACAGAGTAACTGCGTGAAAAAAAAATGAAGGGAATGAAAAAAAAAAAGAAGAAAAAGCTTTATACAGTTGGGAGAATTAAGCTTAAGCATAATAAATCTTAGGTTAATCTTCACCATTAGATCAAAATAGATGGATGGTGGGGATTTGTCTATTGGTAAGCATCAAAATAAAGGTAAGCAATTGAAAATTCCTCATCCAAGACACTGTTGATACAAATCAAATCTATCGCTATCGACATACAGGTTGATGGTCATGTCAGATACTTAACGGGTTATGGGTAAAGTGGTTGGGCTTAGCAGGTTGATCATGTCAACCTCAACTCAACCCGTTAATTTATCAAGTTAGTACAAAATAGAAAACCAAACAAATTGGTAATATAAACAAATCGATCTCTTTTAGTCCTCTTATGTTCTTGTGTTGGGATGCCATAGATCTACCTGGGTGACACAATGGTATTGGCTCGAAAATAACTATTTGCGCGCTCCTTGTAACAAAATATGAGGACCAAGTATCTTTTAAATGTCAAACTTTACGAATACCAGTGACTAATCCTATTCTTGGCTCTTGCGGTCTTAATCCAATCACATAGTATGGGCCATCAATGGATTCATAACATATTAACATATATGAAACCAAAAGGGCTTAAAAATGGGTCGTGCAATATTGCGTTTCTAGCTAAATGTTTCAGCCCAAAAACTAATGTCAAATCTCATTATATAATCTTCTATTTCATGCATATATATCTTTTTTGGGTAAAGGGAAGTAATCCTGCACCCTGGTAAAATACTATTAACCAAAAAATTTAAGTACAATGGAATGTGGCTGAAATACCACATTAACCTCAAGCACCCGCTTGAACTACCAGAAAATCATTTATGACAGGCCATAAATGAACAACTAGCTACCAAGAACTAGGACTACTAGCAAACATTATAAAAAAACACGCCAAACAATGAACCAACAAACAAAGTTACTTCCTAGCACGACCTTGAAGCTTGAAATCATTCAGTTGCCCCGGAAGATCGTAAACCTGAGCCGCATAATCATCGGAAAAAAAATCTTCAAGCTCGATACCTCCACCAGAAGATGAAAAGTAATTTCCTATGTTATCATTCGGCTCATAAACCTCCTCCTCATCACTGTCAGAATCAACCACTTCACCCACTTTAGAGAATGGGTTACCTCTCTTAGTTGAAGTACTCGAAGATGGAACAGAAGAAAGCTTTGATGGCTCACCGTGAGCCTTTGGCTCCGTGTTACTACTCCGTTGATCTTGTGTTCCCTTACCATTAATATCATCTCCCAGAATGTCCTCATCCACCAATGAATCCAAAACACCAAAAGAATTAGTAGCCTTAACATTCAGACCAGAATTAACATTAGAAGGAGGAGCCGGCACCGGATCCTTAAGATTATAAGAAGCTATTGTAGACTTTGTCCTAGTGCCACTAGAGGATGTCCCTCCAACAGATGAAGCGCCCCCTTTAACTGACCCACCCTTAGGCTCCCAACGATAATGAAAAGCAACATTAGGTTTAGAAAACCGAATACCATCAATATGCTTCTCTTTACTAACTTGCTTCCCTTTTCCTTTACGCTTATTGACCTCCACAAAACCGTCGTCATCAACAACTTGATAAACATTAGCCGTAACAGGCTTACAGTTCTTTGGACATTGCTCATCTATGTGACCAAAAATCTTACAACTCAAACACCGTGGAGGTTGCCATTCATATTCAATCTCAATAGTTTCCAACGAATGACTAGTCTTATTAAGGAATGGAATCGCGATAACCAAAGAATCCCTTAACTCCGTAACCGACGACACCTCAATAAGAGCTCTCGCATAACTGGTCTGACCCCACGATTTCAGACACATATCACTCGTGTACGCATCAAGCATAATAGGCTTACCAATCATAGTGCCAATAAGACTCAAACCCACTTCAGAATAGGCTGCAACCGGTATATTATGTAGCTTAACCCAAATAGGAACATTCGTAATCTCATCTTTTTTAAGAATGGTGTTGAGATCCCATGTATTCAAGATGATAGGAATTGTCCGAATAAGCCATGGGCCATTCTCTAGAACTTGTTCCATACCCTTCCTAGTTGAGAATTTGAAAAGGAAAAAATCATTTTTCAACATAACACGTTCAATACCATACTTAGCCCAAGTATTTTTAACGTAGTTCTCAACAATAGGAAATGCTAACCTCTTTCCAATAAAATACCCATATAGCGTATTCACAAACCGATTATTAACCTCTTCAACCGATTCAAATGGAATAGCCAAATCCGCATGATCAACAAATTCATTGGTGGTCAACGAATAGAAATTTACCTTTTTCTTGCAAGGAGCATCATTAACAATTGACGCAAATGAGTTTAAGAAGACCATTAGCAGCCCTCGACACATTCACAGCAGTAACTTTGTTTCCAAGTTCTGATCCCATATATATCAACCGTAGGCTTATCATCAGCCCCATCCGAATCAACAGGAGCCTCACATGTTTCTACATCAGCCTTCTCCCTAAACTTCACTGATTTGCTCCAAGGGCTAATAAGAACAGTCGATCGAATCATTGGCCCATCAATATTCTTGATCTTCTTAGCAAAAGCATTCGACAAGGGACTAAAATCCTCATCACCTAAATCGTCATTAATGACTGCTTCCATCTCTCTCAAAACCCACTTTTAGCAAACCAACAGGAAAAACCTTAAAAACCACTAGTCCACTACCAACAATAATTAATGAAACTCGCCATTTACTCCAGAGGGTTTTTTATAATCATCCGACCCACCAACATGATCAATAATGCTAAATATAATAATCAAGACAGCAAGAATCAATGAACAATTTAAAAAACCCAAAAAGCACCACCGACCCACAAGAATCAATGATAAAGAGGTTAATAAATTGGCCACTAAGATTGGTAGACCATACACTAGGTGACAAGAATGATTTAACAATGATAGGATTAAAGGAATCGATCAGATTGGTTTAACAATGAACAGGATTGAACGATTTCTTTTTTGTCGCCTAGGAGAGAGAGAATATAGGATTGATGAATCAAGACAGTAAAGCTACTTTATTAACAAAAAGCCTTATTGGTTCGATAACAGCTGTTTCATGCATATCTCTCGTCATAAAACCCTATTTTATAACCCTAAGAAGCACCATCGAAATAGTAATGTCAGACAACATACCATACCATATCCAAGCAGAAATCATCAAAAATCTGCCTATCAAATCACTTGTTCGATTCAGATTGGTTTCGAAACAATGGAAGTCTTTAATCGAGAGCTCTAAATTTATTGCTTGTTACCGCGCTCAGCAAAAACATAAACATCATCTACTTGTACGTTATTGGCAAGCATCTGAAAATGATTCTGATGTTAAATATGTTTCGATAGTAGATGATGATACTTTCCCTCAACACAAGGAGGTTTCACTTACTGTCCCCACGGCTTTTAAACTACAAGGGCGAAATATAGTTAGCTCTCAAGGCTTGTTATTCGTGTATCGTTATGTTGCAGGAACCACGGAAGGCGTTATTTGGAATCCTACTATTAGAAAATCGGTTGATATTGATTTGTGTTGTGCACTAAAACCAGATAATCTTACTTGTTTTGGTTTTGGGGTTTGTCCTGACACTTGTGATCCTAAGATAGTCAAGATTACATCTTATTCTAATTCGGATGAATGGCACATTATATTTGAGGTTTTTACATTAAGCACGAATGCTTGGAGAAGACTTTCCAACAATATACCTCGTGAATGTATTTCATTTACACACAATCAGGTAGCAATAGATAGGTTTATGTATTGGCGTGCTGATGAAAGGATTTATGAGGATGATGGATATCAGCCGTGGTATGAGCGGAATTTGATTGTGTCATTTGATATGACAAGTGAAGAATTTACAGAAATAAACCTTCCCGATAGTTTAGAAGCCAGTTCAAGTTCAATCAGAATATGTAACATTAGAGAGTCTCTGGGTGTGGTTCAATTAGAGGCCGAGGAACAAATTTATAGTGTATGGAAGATGATGGAACCTTGTGTTTCAAACTCGTTCACAAAGCTATACACCATCAACACAACACATGCTATAAGAAACTTACATGGATTTAGAAAGAGTGGCGAACCTATTGCTGAAACGGAAAATAATTCTGATCAGATGGGTCTTTTTGCTTATGATCCCGATTCAAATCACATCAGTTATATCGGGATACCTGGAGCACGAAGTTATTACTCTGTGAATTCCTACATCGAGACTCTACTTTTGCTTGATCACTGAGATTGTAGTATCTACTTCCACATGGACCGAGGACAAAGATAATGGCATGCTAAGTGTGGAGCTTAAGACAAAAGTGACTTTTGAAGCAGCAATTAAGGTATGGAGATTGAAATGCAAGTATAGTTCAGATTAAAAAAAAAACACCAACCCTACCAAACCCTAAACCCGCCGCCGCCACCATCGTTTCTCCGGCCGTCGGCTTAGGCCGGCGGTCTGGAGAGACCCTCTTCAATCCCTCTTCTTTGAAGATATTTCATCATTTCGTTTCTTCTCGATTCAATAAAGTTTTTCATATCGTTATTTTTGGCATTTCTTCGTATCATTTTCTCTAGGATCCTTGTGGTTATGGGTTGTTTTTTGGTTCGGTATGCTCGGTGGTTTAGATTGGTTGTTTTATGGTCAATGTGCTTGTGCGGTTCAGATCGAGAGAATCAAGATGGAGTGGTCGGGGTGATGGTGAGATCGTGGAGATGGTAAGGTCGTGGTGTTGGTAATGGTGTGGTCAGGGTGATGGTGAGTTGTGGTGTTGGTGCTGGTGAGGTCGTGTGATGGTGAGTCGTGGTGTTGGTGATGGTGAGGTCGTCTGATAGTGATGTCATGTCATGGTGAGTCGTGGTGTTGGTGATGGTGAGCTAGTGGTGCTGGAGATGTCGAGGTCGTGTTGTTCATGAGGTCGTGTTGTGGTTGATGGCGAGGTCGTGGTGATGGCCTGGGCAATGGGTTTGATGTTCGGGTTTGTTGTATTGTATGTTTGTTGGGTCGTGGTGGAGTACGTGTTTCATAGATTAGGTTCGTGTTGTGGGTCATGGTGGAGGTTGTGTTTCATGGATTAGGTTTATGTTCCAGGTTGTGATAGTAGTGCAGCCCGTGGGTAGGATCGTGGTAATTGATGAGTCGTTGTTTGTGGTGCAGGTAATGTACTAGTGGTGGTCGTGACTTAAGGAGTGATGCTGGTCGTGTTTTGGGCTTCATGTTTGTGTACGTGAGGTCGTGATTTGGGTAGTGAAGTTGGTCGTGGTACGGATGAGAGGTCGTTTAGCAAGGTCAGGGGCTTTTGTATGAACTTGTGATTCTCGAACATTTTGAGGGTAGTTCTCCATCAACTCTTTCTACATCTCGCCATGGCACCACCGAGTTGGATAGTGTGGTTCAAATTGGTTTTTTTGTGAGATTTCGGTGAGTTTTCTACAAGGACAAAGGTCGTGGTAGTGGTCGTGTTTGGTTTCCTTTTGTTCCATACTTCTTACAAGGTGATTGCCTTTAAGTGGTCGGCGTTTTTCTGGTTGAGATGGTGGAGATTCTTCTTTAGATTGTTTGGTTATTCACAATGTTTAATGTTTATTGTAGTGTCGTTGTATTGATAAGGTCAGGGTCGTGGTCATGTTTTGTATCGATGTACTTTCTAGCTTCTTGCTAGTTGTTATTTACTTTAATACAATTATTGCCGTTCAAAAAAAATAGTTCAGATTAGATTAATACTCGTTTTAGGAGTCTGGTTATTGTTGTTGACGTTTTACATAACGATCCTCACTTTCTCTTTTGGTGAAACTTATTCACAAATCTTTCAAAGTCAATTGATTTTATATCTTACATTTTTAGTTATTTTGATTTAGCTGCAAGTTTGTTACTCTACTTAGGGTGCACGGTCTGAAAACCGGACCGGACCGACACCCGAGTTCGGCGAAAATCCTAGACTCGGTCCGTGTCGGTCCGGTCGGTCCTTCGGTCGGTCTGGTCCAACAAGGCCAAATTCGTCGGTTTTGGTCCGGACCGGACCGAGGACCGAATTAGCCCAAAAGCCGAGACCGCGGACCGGACCGAATGTGGTCGGTCCGTGTCGGTCCGGTCGGTCCTTCGGTCGGTCCGGTCCGTTCGGCTCAAATGCTCACCCCTAACTCTACTCTTGGAATATGCTTCCATTTATAAGATGCTAAACTGATGATTGTATTATTTTCGGTATGGTCTCCACCAGATGATCAAGTTATATATTCCATTTAGTTATAATATGCTTCCATTTATAAGATGCTAAACTGATGATGTAGTATCTACTTCCACCAGATGATCAAGTTCTAATGTATCAAGTATCAACAACATTTTGTTAACAATTATTTTCCTTGTTTTATGATCTGGAAATAATAATACTTTAGCAAATAAAAAATGATTAAGATAGATTAAAGTAGAGATGTAGTTTAGCTTTTGGATTAAAATAGCAAATAAAAAAGGGATAATAATAAAAAAAAAGTACTATATTTGCCACCCTTTCTTCTTCAGGGTAGCGAACAAATTTTTTTGCTTCTGCGGGTATTATACTTTCAAATTCATCCTCTTTAGGGTATTTTGCAAAAAAGTCGGACATTTTTGCCCCTCTTACCCACAAGAGCAAATGATGCCAAGTATAATACTTTTTTTTTTATCATTTGCCATAGTTTTTATTATGTTAAATTTTAGATATGTATTAAAATAATTTATTTAATAATTTATAATTGTGTTAAATCTATGATAAAAATGTTTTGTTTTAAGTTTACACTATTTACTTATTAATCGTATTTGTAATAATTTAATATATACTTAAAAAAGGGAAAATTAAAATCATTCGGACAATTATAAAAAACAAACAACACTTTTTCATTCAGATTCGGACATTATAGCTACCTCTTAATAGTAAGATGTGGTAGTCAGATTTAGATGCAGTAGTAAGATTCAGATGTGTAACACCTTAATCAAACAAACACACCCTTAATCTAGTCATAGTATACTTTCTAGTCTATGCTTCAACAAGTGACGAACATAAATTTATATGCAAGTACTTCAGGTTGTGATATAATTCCTCCTAATTTAGCGAAAGCGTTAAACCTAATTCGGTTTAACGTTTGAAGCGTTAAACAACTTGAAGTGAATTAGGGCAAATGATAAAACAAAACATTTTATCATAGATTTAACACAATTATAAATCATTAAATAAATTATCTTAATACATATCCAAAATTTAACATAATAAAAACTAGGGCAAATGATAAAAAAAAAATATATATTATACTTG
This sequence comes from Chrysanthemum makinoi, assembly GCA_910596185.1. Lineage (NCBI taxonomy): Eukaryota > Viridiplantae > Streptophyta > Magnoliopsida > Asterales > Asteraceae > Chrysanthemum > Chrysanthemum makinoi. The sequence goes on along the minus strand of OU343225.1, from coordinate 18,254,909 downwards.
CCATCATTTGCTCTTGTGGGTAAGAGGGGCAAAAATGTCCGACTTTTTTGCAAAATACCCTAAAGAGGATGAATTTGAAAGTATAATACCCGCAGAAGCAAAAATTTTTGTTCGCTACCCTGAAGAAGAAAGGGTGGCAAGTATAGTACTTTTTTTTATTATTAGCCCTATAAAAAATGATTAAGATAGATTAAAGTAGAGATGTAGTTTAGCTTTTGGATTAAAATAGCAAATAAAAAATGATTAAGATAGATTAAAGCAGAGATGTAGTTTAGCTTTTGGATTAAAATAGCAAATAAAAAATGATTAAGATAGATTAAAGTAGAGATGTAGTTTAGTTTTTGGATTAAAATAAGGTTATGGTAGGACACGTGTCAAATGGAGCTTAAATCGCGGTGAGAGTCACGTGAAGGAAAAAAATATGGGGGTGTTCATTTTTCTGTCTGCAAAAATAATGATTCTGTCCCTTTTTTTTTGGATCTTGCATTGTTTGCCGACGGAAGAAGACAAAAAGAAGGAAAAGAAGGATTTTTTTTTTTGATCTTTCACTTTTTTTGGATCAGCATCTATGTTTACTAATTATGTTTAGTATTTTTTTTTTTTTTTAATTTGTAAACTTAACTTAGTAATGTTTTTTTTCTTTTCTTTTTTTGTTGTGTTAAAAAAAACGTAGTCAAAAAATTACAAAAAATTATTGAAATTTTTAATAGGCTCAGATTTGAAGGTTGCAAAGTGATAAAGTTTCACTTTATCGTCCATTCGGTTTCGGTGGTTACGGTTATCATCATCGCCTTATCTCGAAAGTATTTTTCATCGACAAAGTTCATATTCACAATAGTAAAGATTCTCAAATTTGCATAAAGCAATTATTTGCAGGCTTTCCTTTGTTCTAAAGGATATCACATTCACAATTCACGGTTCATACCACAAATAAGCAATCACGGTTCATACCACAAAGAAGCAAACATGAGGTAATAAATTTGGCTTCGGAAAATGTCGAGTTCACCATTTTACACCAATGAGGTAATAAATTTTACATTTTATCAATATGACATGCAAAATTTATAAAAAACTACAAAAAGACATATCGAGATTTTGAATAGGCTCAGATTATTATCGTTTTATCATTTTGGCTGCAAATTTAAAGGTTGCAAAATGGAAAAAAACTCATTTTACAGTCCATTCGATTATGCCATGCCAAATCATTTTGGCTGCAAATCAACAAAAGTTTTTTTTTTTTTATCATCATCACCATATCTCGATTTTTTTAAACCATTAAAAAAAAACCAAGTTTAGATAAGCAACCATTAGAAACTGCTTATTGCATAAGCAGTTTCAGATAAGCAACCAATTGCTTAAAACTACTTATAATAAGCATTTACATAAGCAGTTTCATAAGCAACCAACTGCTTAAAACTACCAAAGATCTTAAAAAACCACATATCTTAAAAAAGCAGTTTCATCAGCAACCAACCAACCAACCAAAATAACCAACCAAAATAAGGAACCAACCAACTGCAGTTTCATAAGCAACCAACCAACTGCAGTTTCATAAGCAACCAACCAACCAAAATATACCAAAGCCGCACCACCACTCGCCAGTGGTGGTGGCGATGGTTTAGAATACCAAAGCCTCAAGAATGTACCAAAGCTAACCTGCTCCCATTATACTCAGAATGAATATTGGCGTATAAAGAACACCAAATTCAAAAGTAATATCACCGACCAAAATATACCAAAGCCGCACCACCACTCAAGAATATACCAAAGCCTCAACAAGATCAACCCAAGGCACGGTAATGTCGGTTACCGTGTCGGTTACTCAAACCAACAACGAAAACCATGTATAACAACCATAAAAACACAAGATAAACACGGGTCTACGCGTGGATAACCACGGTATCAACATGCACAACAAAAACTCAAAAACCCGAATCTAAAACTCTAGATGTAGGGCGCGTCGGTGAGAAATACCGCGCGAGCCCTATGTTAAAATGATCACCTTTTCCCGAACTATCGTTTGGTATATGGGGTGAAAAGTTCCGGTGGTGCGTGGCCAGAATATTGGCCGGAAAGTTTTAAGGTCGTCGGACATTACGAGAGAGAGACAAAAGAGATATGAGTGAGTATTTGTGTGTGAGAGAGTGACATAGGAGACAAAAGAGTATTATTGAGTGAGAGAAAAGGGGTGGGGAGGGTTGGGTAAAAACAGGGGGCGCACCCGGTTTTGCAAAACCACTTTTAATTTTTTTTTTCAAAAACAAATAAAGTAACAAATGTACAAAAGTTGTAAATTTTAATAAAAAAAAGTTTGTTAAAAAATTTTAATAAAAGTTGTAAATTTTTTGTAAAAGAGTATTAGTTGTATTAGTTTTTTTTAAATAAAGTTGTTAAAAATGTACAAAATTGTATTTTTTATAAAAGTTTGTTAAAAATAAAAGTTGTAAAAGTTGTTGTGTTTTTTATTTTTTAGGTGTTCGGTACTGAAGTTGCTTTAACTCATTGGGTGAAATCTACTGCTGAATCGATTGGTTTTCTTATTGTTAAAGGAAGAACTAAAACAGATAGGGGCTATAAGTACTCTATCGAATTTTTGTGTCATAGACATGGGACGTCTGCACGTGAAGGTTTAGAAGATGAACTTGAACGGCAGACTAGTACCGCTAAAATTAATTGCCCATTCAGATTACTGGCGAAATTTATAAAAGGTCAAACTGGTTGGATATTGAAGGTTAAGTGTCCGAGGCATAATCATGATTTTGTAGACTCGTTCCATGGTTTTTCACAGGCCATGCGATTAAACGAAAGTGAGTTAGTTTTGGTGAAGCAGTTGACAAAACAGCATGTACCACCACGAATTATACTTTATTCACTAAAAGAGAGCGATCCGAATAACGTGTCTGGCATTAAAACGGTATATAATGCACAAGACAAGATACGTCGCGCCAGTCGTGGTGATTTGACTCCGATACAACTCCTTTTAGTACATTTGCAGCGTCAAGGTTATACATATTGCCCCAGGGTAAATGACCACACCAATGAGCTAGATGAAATATTTTTTGTTCACCCGACGCCATATGCCCTGTGGACAACATATCCGGAAATCATGCTGATGGACTCCACATACAACATCACGATGTTTAAACTGCCATTCTTTACAATTGTTGGGGTTACTCCAACAAACACAACATTCTCAATGGCGTTTAGCTTTTTGGACAAGGAAAAAGAGCCAAATTTCAAATGGGTGTTGGAATGTGTTAAGTTGGTGATACAAGAACAATATTACCCGCGGGTTATCGTCACCGACAGAGATTTAGCGTTGCTTGGGGCATGCAGAGAAGAATTCCCAAACGCAAACAGATTACTCTGTCGATGGCATATCAATCAAAATGTGCTCAAGCATTGCAGACACAAATTCGATTCGGTAAAGGAGTATGAGTCCGTTAGATGGACATGGGATTTGATGGTTACAGCTCCGACCGAAGATGTTTTCACGCATTATTATCAGCACCTACAAGATTTATTGGTCCAAAAAAAGGGTACTTAACCATTAATACATTTTTTTATTATTACTTAATAAATAACTACTCTAATTTTTTTCTCACTTTATTAATTCTTTGTTTTCTCAGATGTTTTGCGGTATTTTCGTAACTGGCTGCGACATTACGACCGCATGTTTGTGTCATACATTACCGATCAATATCGCAACTTCGGCCAGACAACAACATGTAGAGTTGAGAGTCAACACGCGCTGTTGAAGTTATACTTGGGCTCTACACAGTCCAGCTTAGACACGTTGTTGTGTTCGGTCGACAAGATTATAGCTGCGCAAGAAACTGCGATACGAGCCTCTTTGAATACAAGCAAAATCAAGAAACTGCATGCATGTAAGGGCATACTATTTAACGAATTGTGGTATAATGTTTCAAGAGATGTTTTACTACTCATACTCGCAGAAAGTAAACGGGATGTGGACCCACATGAATGTGATCATCAGTTGCTATTAGTTTATGGTTTACCATGCTATCACGAATCAGTATACCTTCAAGCAAACGGTATGTATTTTAAATTTATGCCTATCGAGTTATTCTCCCCGTCAATACCGATAATTTTAACTAGTTCCTTTTTCAATACGGATTGCCTATTCCGCTTGGTTTTGTTGATAATTTTTGGAGAACATTAAGCGTTCCCTGGCATGTCGTCCAAAATACTCAAGAGCCTGATGAGCCTGAATATCCTGAAGAGCCTCAAGGGCCTGAAGAGCCTGAATATTTTTCTTGTCAAGATGACGTACAAAAATTTCAAAGTGTTTTTACCAAAGCATCGTCGTTTGTCAAAAAAATATGTTAAACAGGCTCAGAGGTATATACGCTTCTGAATCTGTGTCAGCCCAACAACCTGCTGTTAAAGAAAGTAATCGTGGACGTCTGAGCGCAAAGGCTAACAAATCGAAGGCTAAACAAAATATCCCAGATTTGAACAAAGAATCCCCCACCAGGCACCGCAGAAGCTACACAAAACCTAAAAAAGTCCCAGACTTAAATGAAGAAGCTGCGAGACATAGTTCATATGCGGGAGAGCCTTCTAACGTCCCAGACTTGAACGAAGGAACTAGCGAGGGCGACTTAAGACACCACTTGTACGTTCCAGATGACAGTAGCGAATATTTTATGGCTCAAATTCCACCTCTTTTCCGACGCTGGATCCTAGGGATCTTTAACGTGGCAGGTGTTGGAAATTGTGGCTATCGAGCTCTTGCCGTAGGTCTTGGTCGTCAAGAACAAATGTGGCCCATGATTCGAGCTATTGCCAGGGAAGAGATAGACACTCACGAGGAAGTTTACAGGAAAATGTGGGACGATAATTTTACAAATATTCGTAACTCGATGAATTGGTTTGAAGGTCCAGCACCCCAGCGTTACTGGATGACTATGCCAGAAACGGGCGTGGCTATTGCTACAGCTCTTAACCGTCCTATTGTATGTATAGTGTTGGATATTGGATTTCACATACACATCAAACCATAACACAAAGTGGGCATATAATGGTGAGTTCTAGAGAGAGAAAGTTAGAGGTTTAGGGAACTTAGTGAGAGAAAGAAAAACTATTATTATGAGCTCCAACTCTCTACTTTGGGAGGTAGAGAGTATTTATAGTCTTACATAAATCGCCACACAACGAGCTGTGGATCAGGCATACAGTGGGTAAATACCCGTCCGTCCTCCACGGTGTTACTTAACAAAATACTACTAACCTAAATATAACTACGACTACGAGCATTCTAACGATTACATATACTTGAGGTGACCGACTCTTTAATACCGGAATTTCTAATTCCTAACAATCTCCCCTAAGGGAGGTCACCTCAAACATATACTAAAATGACATTGAATACAATCGGATATTACATTAACAATTGATCTTGCATTCTTGATGTAGTACTTTGCTCCGAAGCTCGTAGTCATTGATTCCACTCATTGCATGTTTGGTTAATCCAAGTGGAGGTCTTTACTGATCCACGTGATAATAATGTTGAGCCAGCTTTTGAGATCATCACCTAATAGAAAATCTCTGATACATCCATTGTGGTGTTGGTATTATGTGATGTTGTGATATTCGGACCGACATGCTCACATTCTGGATCATGATATATTCTCATCAGAGTAGCGGAAGCATTCGTTGATTCATGATATTGGCGCAGCGTAGCGAAGCATGGAGTGATAATATCAGAGTCATTGATGCACTAATCATGATTTCTTTTGAGATGAATGTGTTAGGTGAGCATGCGACTATGGATTGACCGCTTCATTCGATCACCGCAAACGTCGGGTGTACCGCATAAGACGTTAGCAATAAAGCGAACGGAAGTGTCTTTGAACACTTTCGATGAATTGAGGTACACGGCCCACGGTTCCCCGTTGATCAAGTACAAGTACGCCTGATCGGTATCATTCCGAAGAATCTCCTTGACAGGGTTTCGCAGCTGCTCTAGCTGTTCTCAAACCGAACGTCTCAAAGAAGACAACACGGAGTGAGTGAACCAAATAATTTACGTCCACCGATTGATGAAAAGAGATTAGAAAAACAATCGTGTATTGCTCAATAGAAATTGTTTTTGCAATATAACGAAAGTTTTAATGAAAATCAATTATCAATCATAAAACACCTTTTGATTTGAAAAATTAGTACACGGTCGACGTGCTAATGAAAAGAGTTTTAAAGCACAAAGACCGGTTTTTCAAAGGCATCCGTCAATCCATAACCTGAACCAGGATTGATTCAAAAGAATGAATCGCCCCATTGTTTCTGTTCAGTTGTCACATGGTTGATCTGTATAATAGATCTCACATGCCACCTACCAGGAGCTTGTAAGATGTTGGCTCCAGGAGGCTTTCCATCTTCACAGTGAATATGTAAACACGTCACTCAGATGTTCTGGAAATACCACAAGGATAATGCGTAGGACTCAAGATATAATCTCTCTTTCCACATTGTGTGAAACAGAGAGTCTTCATTGAAAGTGTCCTAATGAGATTTATTGATGATCTCGTGGCACTAGACTCAATTTGTGCATATTTGGATCCTATATCGGATACTAGGGAGAGGGTCTCCTCCTTCAATATCAACAATCTCTAAGAGAAAGTCGATATATAATGTCGGTTCCCCGTGAGAATGAAACAAGTCCTTTTAAGAGGAACTTGAGTGGTTTGGAAAGTTGAAGTGCAGTGCGTCACTGGGTCCATGACGTCTTGTCTTCAATACCGATGTTACCATCAGTAGCATATGAATTGAACCCGGTTTCTGCCCTAAGGTTGAATATATGGAGGGCTATTTGTTTTCACCCTTTTCTCATTCAATTCTTTTTCATTCTTCAACCCCTTCAGTGCTTACCGAGACTTCATAGCAAGAACCTTGTTGGGTTTATTCCAGTACTAGCTCAGTCTTAGTCCGCACTCTTCCCATATCTCATTTTTCTCCTTTTATCATCATACCTAAGAACTCTACACTAACTAGTGGATAGTCCTTGGGTAGATCCCTCCGGTTCTGGCGGATCATGGGAACACATACCTAACCTTATCGTCCTTATATCACCATACATAATGTAAAGTTGGTCGGTCTTTTTGGTATTGTTCATCTGCCATAGGAACCAATTGAAAACCATTTGAAAATCAATCCAGATACTTATGATATTTTATCAAAGCATTTTGTACCTGAATTGTTTTTGATATTTTTGAAGAAGAACTCCCCCTCAACATGTGAATCAAGTATTTGAAATAGTTTTCCATACGGAGGCAAGAGAAAGAATTAACTTCTTTGATTACCATTTTCAAAAAATATCAATATCACTTCCCTAATCGAATCAAGTAGATAAAGCATTTTGGGGAAGGATGAGGTTTTCATGATTTTGCTCCCCTCAATATGTGCCTCGAGATTGAAAAGAGTTTTGCACATACTAGAGGGAACCTGCACCTTGAGATAAGTTATCACGTTTTAAATCATAGGTTTAAGATAGATGCTCCCCCTCAACATGTGCATGGAAAATTTGAAATCGTTTGTCACATGTAGGAAGGAGAGCTTGTACATCCTTATAAAACCATTTACCGAATTATCAGTTTAAATCCAATTTAAATCACACATTCGCCCCCGATCACAATTATCAAATCATTTGAGATTTGTGATCTCTTATAGATTTAAATTGATTTTGAAAGCTTTTAAGGAGAATTGTGACTTGATTATGAAAGCGTTTTAACCGATAATGATCGGATTTTAAGACTTTAAACTCCATTGATAAAACATGCCTGAATATCTTTTGAAAACAATTGAATGCCAAATAACTTTTTAATTTAATTGAAATCATTCTCCCCTCAATCAATGACATAGGTTGTTGATTGAGAGATTGATATTTTGACAAATAAGTCCGGATGATTATCAAAAATAGAGACTGAGTTATTTTTCAAAGCAATTAGTTTTCAGCAGATAAATGATTAAAGAATCAGAGCATGGAATTTTGAAAACATGATAAAGTATGGCTCTGTTCTTTCTTTGAAAAAGCGGGTTACTGCCTGAAATGACAATAAACCATTGTTTCTCCTTTTTTTTTTTTGATTTTTTTTTTTTTTTTTTGGAATTCAACAACATCTAAAGTCCCGTGTCATTCTTTGAATGACAGCACAAAGACCGTAGATATTATCGAACCGAGAGAAACATGACAAAAAGACAATATATATTTTTTTTTGAAGATTTTTCTAATTTTTCAAATTTTTATGAATTTTGAAAGTTTTATATTTTTCTATTTGATTTTTTTGAAGGTTTTATAATTTTGTATTTTGTTTTTCGAATAAATATTTACAAGAGATAAATTAGTTTAAGAGAATGATGAAATGAGTACCGAGATAAAGATATCGTTCAAAGACGTTGTAGAAGAAATGAATCAACATCTCTTAAACTTTCGCCACCAAAGCATTCGAGGCTTCTAAGAAAATCGTCTGGACATGAGCCTTCTCAATTTGAATCTTTGGTAGCTTCCCCTCAAACCGACAAACATCGAATAAAGACCATTTCCCTAAGAAGTAGAGTTGAATACAAAGCGGTCTCATTGATTGAAGCTCAGAACCCTGAAGAACACGAGAACACCGAAGTAACAAGTTGAAACATTGATCGTCTCCGTGGTTATCAAATCCGGATTAACTGATTACGACCGATCACATGAACCTGCTGTGCATCCCCGATGTACACCTTACTCTTCGAGATTGACCAGTTGTCTATTTAGGGGAACAATATATCAACATCTTCATTTTACCAAGTGCATTCCAGCTATATAACATATAACCAATCAGCACATAATGTACACATGTACCCAACAAGAGTAGAGACGATGACATCCATGTAACATGTTGAGTCACTAATCATATCTGTGGATGTCAACTCTGAAATAACTGAATTAGCTCGATCAAGTGAACATGTTGTGCATATAACCGAAGGCACTTTATCATAAACCGTATATAAGATGTCGATAGGCAGTATCATCTCACGTTCCAAATATTCTTCTCACATTTCTTCCAACTGAACACCGAAGTAACATAAACCAAAGGTCTCCAGAGACCACTTCCCCCAAATAGTTGGAATAATATATCCTTCCCCAAATGGTTTTGATACCTCGAATCAAAAACATAATATATCTATAAACTTGAAATCTTGTGAGAAGAACTCAAATAGCCCAAATGAATCCTGTGAGAATCAACTGCTACATAAACTCTCTCTGAATATCTTTATCAACCCATATGTAGACAATTTGAAGTGACCACTGTTGAAGAAAAACCCAATATACCAAACTTGAAACTGAAGTCGAATTCCCCGCATTTGTGTCTTAAGCTTGCACTTAAAGATGGAAGAACGGTGTCAAGAATCTATGCTTCAAGCAAATCTCTAAGTACTCACACTCAAACAAGGTATGAGACATTAACACCTCTTGATATTATCCACATCGTCATCTGCATGTGACACTGAGTAAAACAACGTAACTCCTAATAGTGATAGTTAACCAGTTCTTCAACCATCCACTCCGACTGCTGGTAACTAGATAAACCAAGCCTTCAACTCAAATTCTTAAGCCCGAGCAAGTTATCAAATAAGAACACGCCTTTGTGAAAGTCAACTTCAATTTCAAATAAGTGATAAATGATTAACTCTGAAGTAATCAACTTGTGTCAAATGCCCAACATGTGAATAAACATACAACCGGATGTACATTCACCCACCTGAATGAACCGGAACAAATGATGCCTCAACATCAAAGTATTCTTCCTAAAAGTATTCATGTAGAGACGACTGGAGGATACACCAATAACTTTGAGCGGATGAGGTAGACATTTTCCTTGAAGTTCATGTGGTTGATTTATAGCATGCACGATGTGAGGAACAATAATCCATGAAGATTTGGCAAAGGAATACCAAAGAGTGGATCATTATTCATGAACAATAATCCGTGAAGATTTGGCAAAGGAATACCAAAGAGCGGATCATTATTCATGAGTGCAACTGCAATATTATGATAATCATTATCAACGCCTTGAGGAATAACCGGAGATAGGGCTTTTTGAGTAGTCTGAGTTGTACTTCTTTGATGATCATCAAACATATCTTGAACTCATGAATCACATATTCTTTGATGATCATCAAATATTCGCTAGCGGTTGTAAATACTCATCAAACATATCTTGAACCAATGAATCCCAAACAATAAATCCCATTTATCCTTAGTGAGTGAAACATTAGGCGTTGGAGGAGAGTCATCAAACTTTAAGTCGTATAACCATTATTCAAACATCCATCATCATTTAGTATATTCACTCTTCTCATAAATCCCATTTATCCTTAGTGAGTGAGAGTCATCAAACTTTAAGTCGTATAACCATTATTCAAAAATCCATCATCATTTAGTATATTCACTCTTCTCCCCTCAAAAATTGCATCCGAAGTTGCCATTTTTGATTTAGCAAGTGAATAAGAATATACATTAATGAATGTAGATCCACTTGATGACTGAATGAGCATGGGAGAAGCATGAAGCTTGTTGATGAAGAATGTCGATGAGAATGGTCATAAAAATGAAGATTTCTCTTCTTCGGAAGATAAAGCGCACTGAAGCGTACACTTTTCTTTTATTTGAGGAACGGGGCCTGAAGTGTTATCTGCAGACGCCATAATGATGAAGTACGAGGCCTGAATTGATGTGAACAGACGTCATTGTTTAGAGCCCAGTTATATGTTTAGAGCCCCCCGAATCCAAATACCAAGGGACGACTTGTACGACCTGCTTTGGACAACAGACGAAGAAAGAGAATTGGAAACATTGGATCCCCACGTGCTCATGGGGTCCTTTTGGTTAGCACAAACAATCTTTGAATTAGCAGAAACCCTAGGTGCAATGTCATTGTCACTAGGAGCTAAACTAGTAGAAGCATCGGACTTAGTCGAGGGACATTTTGTGCTTAATGAGATTATTCTACCAGTTGGCTTCCAAACCTTAACAGGCACTACTCTAGGCATAGTGGGTCTAGTTAAGGGCCAAGGTTTGCCATTCGTGAATATTCGACCTGTTGGCTTCCACTGAAATCCTACATTGGTAAAACCTTCCCGTAGGTTTCCGGATTGCTTACTCTGCTTCGCTCTCCAAACTTTATTAACTGGGTTATGAATCTTAGACCTCGAAATAACACATCACATTTATCATGATTACCAGAAATTAAACATTTTTTGCATGTTTTGCAGAAGCATAAGGCCTCGAATTAATTTTAGTTAGCTTAGAGCTAATACTAGAACTAACACGATTCTTTTGTTCAAATCAAACTTCTTGTCCCTATGGTGTTCTTTCACTTCCTTATCATGATCACTTTTAGTTTGCGTAATCCTATCCTTCTTTGCATAGCTTCTAGGTTTTGACCCGCTAACTTTAGTGTCAATCTTAACATCTGTAGAAGTAACGATGGGAACATTACATGGCTTCACTACTTTCTGCATTCCTGGTCTAGAAGTGCTGGGATCTGAAATTCTAGGAGGCACATCACAGGTTGTTTGCTTGAATTTTGACATGGAACAAGGCATATCAAGGGTCACATGCTTGGCTTTAGGTATAGAACAAGGCACCACTATTCTATCTTGCCTATTGCTAGATGTCGGACTTGTGACAATTACATACTCTAAGAGTTCCTGAGATCGTTTGGCATCCATGCAAGCATAGGCTATAGTACTATCAAAAGGTTTTTCTAATCTTTCATCTTCAACCATCTCACGGAGACCCTTCAAACTTTCCTTAAGGTATGAGAGATATGCTTTATGTGCGAGTTCATTATTCCTAATGGGCGGGGGAATATATAACATATCGATAGCATACTTATCACAATCAAACCTTAGGAACAGATAATTTGCAATTGGGGATTGGCAACTTTCCTTTCACCTCACGCTTCAGATTCTCAATCTCGTTAAGTAAAGAAGTTATCTTTTCAATTTGTTTATCATGATTAACTTTAAATGAATCACATAAATCTTTGTGTTGATCATTAACCTTTGAAATTTCAGCTTTAAAACAATTATTTTCTTTTTGCAAGTTATCAATAATGTTTTGAAGTTGGAAATTCAGAGAATCTAAAGGTGGAGGCATATGGGAACCAGTCACATCCTTCTTTTCACCTTTCAGTTGTGAGACTTGGGTTCTCAATCTTCTGATCGTGTTACAATGAGCTCGAATCTGTTCATCACGTTTGTTAATTTCAAAAACTGCATCAAATTCAGGAGCATCCAAGGATGTCTTGATATTTGAGGTTTTAACATTTTCTTTTAGATGTTGATATTTTAATTGCAAAGCAAGATGCTCAACTTCCAATTTAGAAAACTGTTTCACCAGGTTATCATGATCATCCTGTTCAATTTTCTCATGCAATTTAGAATTAGTTTTTTCAAGCTCAATGACACGATCATGGGAGACTTTCAAAGCAACAGACAATTCATGAAATTGAGAAGCATTAATGGAACAATTCGTAGCAGTGTAAAACACATCTTGAGTAATACATTCAGAAATAAGATTCTCATTCAAGGTATGCAAGTTCTTCCTCTCAATCTCATTATATTTTAATTCTCGCTCATAGTTACTAACCTCAACTATCATTGCATCAAATTCCTTTTCCATTTCTTTAATATCGATTTTATCCCCTTTATAAGACTCTCAAAATGATCTTTTAGTTGTTTAAAGAAAGGCATGACCTCGGTTAGATAGCATTCTTTTGTTTGCTCAAAACCCCTTTCCCTTCAGTTATCCCAGTGGGTGTGATCCTTTTCTTACAAGTTTTCTCAAAATCGACAAATAGTTGAAGAATAACATATTGACTGATTAAGGTCTTGCTCTTAGTGGCAATAGTTCTAGGAACTAAATGCATTGGTGTATTTGGAGGATACACATCGCTTTAGGAATTTCCTACAAGGGGGATTCTTTTCAATAAGATTTTCAGCTTTTTGCAAGTCCATATCCTTTTTCCAGAACACTTGTTCAGGGGTCAATAGAGTCCGAGGCTTAAACATGTTTAAGGATATCCAATTTTCCTTAGTGTAATCATGGGGTTTTATCGTTATCTTGTTCTTTTTACACTCGGGATCTTCTAGCTTCTTATTCATTTTCTCCCTAGTGACTTCATCTGATTTCTTATCTTCCTCAGCGCACTCAGCGCAACTAGGTTTTTGTCTAGGCTTAAGGATCTCATTACCATCATACAGTACCTTATGAGCTTCTCTAGCCTTTTACAAGCCTCAGGGTTTGGTTCATCAACTAAGGCAACACTATGTTTTTCACTTAGAACTCTATGCTTAGTGATCATGTGAGCAAATCTGAATGGTATTTCCTTGTACGCACAACTTATTTTCAAGCTTGTTTTTCAAAGTTTTTAGATTAGAAAAATCATTCAAAAGTTTTGATTCCTTAGCACTAAATTCTTGCTTAAGCATTTTAACATTTTCTTGAAGTTCTTGTTTTTGCTTAGCAGTTTTAGAAAGTTTTTCATGTAAGTTGTTTAACTCTTGTTTTAACACTTCTTCTCTAAAATTACTTTTTCTAATAATTGTACGCATTTGGTTATCCAACTCCGGCTCACGAGTAGTTAACTCAAACTTAGCACGCTGTTCATAGATGGCAACCTGATCCTTATATATGTTAAGCTCGGTGGTAAGGGAATCATCAGGCACAAATGCAGCGTACTCATGTAGTTCATAATCATCATTTTGAGTAGAAGATGCACAACTAGGTACAGCAGAAACTTCCATGCAACTTACCTCAGCATTGACATGCACAGTCTGTGAAGGGTGCATCTCTATCTTGGGTACATCCGAAGCTTCTATGGAGTGTTCCTTTGCATTAACTTGCACAGGTTGTGTCCGGTGCACCTCTCTCTCTTGTGAATTTGAGCACGAAGATTCCATTTTTGCATTATCCGACTCATCAATTTTTGTTGTCACTGACATTCTGCATTCAGAACACCGATACTTCAACGTAAACATTACCCAACTTAACACAACAATCTTTCAACTGCACCTGACACTCATTCACGTTTTCATTCTTTTGAGCAGATTCTTCAATGTACTTTTTTACTTTATCCATGAGTTGGATAAATGTCTCAACGAATTCCTGAATTTCCATTCCAAGATGTTTTTGAAGGAAATTCAAGTCAAGTGTTGATCGTAATCTGCTGAATATTCCCCACTGATGAATGGTTGAAATTGTTTGTAGATTACTTGAAGAGCTGCACTGGAACCATCCTTTTGAACCTCTTCATTGGTAATTTGCAGCTTTAAATGTTCTAAGTTCAACAAAGAAGCTTCTTGTCAATGTAGGTAAGTCCTGGCGGAAAAGAGCGCTACATGTTCGATCCCCAGCTATGGATAATAGTTGTATGAGGTGCAGATGAAGTAGCTGATATGGCTCAATGCTGCATTCCATTTGCGTGGCATTCTTATTGTACTCAGAACATGAAGATCTCACATCCTCATTGTTTAATTCAAACATCTTTAACTGTTCAGGGTAGCATACTTTATCCTTGTTGTCCACAGCATCATACAATTTAAGCACTTCTGAAATCACTGGGTCAGTAGAGTAAGACATGATGTGGTAGAATGCACGGGATTTTACAAGACTATGATTTAACCGAGAAATAGAATCTTTCGCGGGATTTTACTAAAATCAAGACCAAACCGTGATACAATGACCAATCGAACGAGTTAAGATAACTGATGGACCCACACAATGATAGAGGATTATGTGTTAGGAGTGATGAATGTTTGAAGGATTAGCTGAAGTGTTACTTGGTTGTGAATCGGATTTGTTAATTCACGTTTATACGGTGAAATTTAGGTCTAAAAACTTAAAAGCTCAATAACTTCCTTTCAGAGGGGATTTGGGCCTCGAAAAATTCATTTCACGACATCGTGGTGAAACCTCACAATAATCAGGCTGTTCCGGTCGTTTTGACAGGTATTTCGCTGAAAACGGAGTTACGGATCAAAAGTTATGACCGTTTGAAGTTTTGACGTAAAAAGTCAACTTTTGTCAAACTTCTTCTTCGTAAAAATCAACCAAGTCGCTATACCCCTTGAACCAAGTCGCTAAGTCACCAAGTCGCTAAGTAGCAACTTGCTAAATCACCAAATCGCTAAGCACCAAGTCGCTACACAGTCAAGTCGCTAAAGAGCAACTCGCTAAGGTCCAAGTCGCTAACACCAAGTCGCTAAGAATTTTGACAGCAAGTCGCTATGCACCTAATTCGCTACACCCCCAAGTCGCTAAAGTCCCAAGTCGCTAGACAAATGCAAGTCGCTAAGTAGTAACTCGCTAAGCCTCAAGTCGCTAGCAAAATTTTGGCAGCAATTCGCTACTCAAGTCGCTAAAACTTCAAGTCGCTAAAGAGCAACTCGCTACAGACCAAGTCGCTACCACTAAGTCGCTACCCGTAGTGGAGAGTCCACTACTTGTACTGTTAATCGCTAGGTCTAAGTCGCTAGCTCCAAACTGTAACTCGCTACAAAATTGTGAAGCAAGTCGCTACGAAGAAAGAGATCCGTATATCAAGTCGCTAGCAAGAAAAACCACATAAGCATCACTTTTCAATCCAAAAACAACCCAACCAAGATGATTCAAGCTTACCAAATGAAAACCTAAACACTTGTGATGATGCTAAACATAAAAGTACTAACAAAATCCAAGCTTTAACACAAGAAATCAACCAAATGATGCACAAACCACTAAACTTTTTCAAACTCAAAACCACCTAAAAACCACTAGAAATCCAAAGATGTGCAAGATATGATCTAACCATGGCTCTTGATACCAATTGTTGGATATTGGATTTCACATACACATCAAACCATAACACAAAGTGGGCGTATAATGGTGAGTTCTAGAGAGAGAAAGTTAGAGGTTTAGGGAACTTAGTGAGAGAAAGAAAAACTATTATTATGAGCTCCAACTCTCTACCTTGGGAGGTAGAGAGTATTTATAGTCTTACATAAATCGCCACACAACGGGCTGTGGATCAGGCATACAGTGGGTAAAGACCCGTCCGTCCTCCACGGTGTTACTTAACAAAATACTACTAACCTAAATATAACTACCACTACGAGCATTCTAACGATTACATATACTTGAGGTGACCGACTCTTTAATACCGGGAATTTCTAATTCCTAACATATAGCCAATAGACAATCTATTTTCCGCTGAGAGATGGTCCAAATACAACACAAATATTGTCCCCCGTTGTGATTCTTCGTGTGGGGGAAGACCAGGCTGCTCACTTCGTTCTTGCGTTTCTTGATGAAAACTCACCACTCCCGTAGCCGGGAGATGGGCACATATGTTTACTCAACGACAGAGCATGTTTAGACAGACGTAGAAAACGATTATTGATTTTTATTGTAAATGACTAAACATGTATAGACGATTACTGATTTATATTGTAAATGACAAAACATGTATAGACGATTACTGATTTATATTGTAAAAGACAAAACATGTATAGACGATTACTGATTTATGACAAAACATGTATAGACCATGATATTACTAATTTATGTTGTGAATAATTATACAAATTCTTTTGGCCAGATGCAACAAGAAAATCCTTTCTTGTGTCGTTGTCGACGTGGATTTATAATTGAAAGAACATCCCACAAGCCCAAAACTTGTGGTCTGAAGTATTATGCATGTCCTTTGTCAAAGGTAAATAATTAAACGTTTGCTTATTTACATAAATATATCAATAACTTGTTTGTTTAGAATACATTTCTTATAATTGTTTCATCATGTAACAGCCAGGGACTGAAGACTATGGGTGTCGATACTTCATGTGGAGGGAAATATTTCAACAAAAGTACTTTGGTGAAGCCTCTTCTTCAACGCAGTGCTCAAACTGCGAAACTAAAGATAAAACGATCAACATGCTATTGGCTCAAAACAATTTGTTGAAGGCAAGAATAAAGACGTTGGAGGCATCACTGGAATTGGCAAGAAATCCAGTTGATCACGCATGTCAGTCGAGTGGAATACTCTATGAGCTTATATATGACATTAATAATCTTTATGTGGAGTAGATTTCGTTGTAATATTAGTAACATTTGTGGATGTACTTGTTTAATATTTTAATGTCTAATGTTTTAACGTAAAAACATTACACAAATAAATATGCTCTACATATAAAAACACTACACAAATAAATATACTCTTACATATAAAACACTACACAAATAAATACACACTATATATATACACTAAACAAATAAAACAATAAAAAAAATAATAAATACTCCGTAAATAATAATAATAATTGGGCCAATGATTAGTCTAAGGAGAAACATTTCGGTTCTTCCAAATATCACGTGGCCAACTCATCGATGTGGTTCTCGTTGTCGATCATACACTAATTATGGCGTGATGTACTTTTTTTTACATTCTTTTTTTATTATATATATATCTGCTTAATCTATTTATGTTTTTAAGGTATGGCAATGTAACTTGGTTAAAAATAGACTTATGCTAGATTATTCAATAATAAGATGTACGTGAAGTTGGTTAGAAGTTCGTTACTTTAACATGTTATGATCATTGTTTTGACCAACATATAGTTAATGATGGGGAGGGGAAACTTTGGAATTTTAAAACAAGTATGAATTAAAATCAAATAGTGATAACGTTTTATTGTTAGTCTAGGAGGATTGAGATTGTGTTTTGAACAGAAGCGCAAATTAAAAAGAAGCCCTAAAAAAAAAAAAAAAAATCTTAAATGTATGTATAAAAGGTGTTTATTTATAACAATTTTTTATAATGATACACTTTAATAACGTTTTATTTATTATGGTAAGATGTGTTGTATTTGACTAATAAGATTTATAAATAAGAGGCATTCGGATACCCCTTAAATTGTGAGGCCTTGTGCGACGGCCTCACTTGCACACCCTCTTCGCAAATATCATCTATGCTTTTGAAAAACGCAAAAAGTTCATATTATGTTTGCTAATTATTTGAAAGACTTATTTGTTTACCTAGTAATTATCATTTGTTGGCTAAAAGAATTTTTTATTTATAAACGAACGTTGTGTTTTGATAAACGATCACAAACCTCTACGACATTATAAAACATTTGAAATATTCTTAAAATAAAAATTTTAAAATATTAAGTCACCACACTTATTTATCATGGAATTGTGTTGGTTTTGATAAATATAGTTATAATAACATTAATTACAACATTTTAAAACACTTTTTTTAGAAATATTTTAAGAATAATATTAAGAAATACAATGTAATTTAATATAATAAAATAAAAAAAATAAAAAAAAAAACTTTTATAACCATGACTGCTTATAAACTTTTCAACTCTTTTAATAAATGTTACTATAAAAACACCCTTAAGATAAAAAAATAAAAAATTATAAATATTGTAAAACATAATAAAACACTTAAAGCTTCATCAATTTATATGCAAACAAGTTGATAGTATATACGGTTTTTAAATCAGACTAGACCAACGGGTTCAATCAGTTTAACCGGGAACTGGAGTTACCACCGGTTTGCCTAGCCAATAAAAGCAGTCTGAAAACAAACCTGAGAGAACCGTCAGAACCGATAAAAACGAGTGAACCAGGCCGGATCGAGATCATTTTCTTCTTATTTTTCTCAGGTTAATGAACTCGTCGTTGTTGTTTTGTTGGTGTTAAGACTTTAATCACAGGTTACCCACGCTGAAATAAACGAGTACCCTACTAATATACTTTAACATATTCACTTTATGATTGAGTATGGTGAAAATAATATATTCATCAGAGAAAGCGTGATCATTTTTTATTTGCTAAACTCTCTCTTGAGTATCTTAATCATTTTTTATTTGCTAAAGTATTATTTTACCAAGAAGAAGAAGAAGAAGCAAAACTTGTAGAGAAAGCGTGATCATAACTCATAAGATATGCGTGCAACATGTAGACTTGTGTATGCGTTTAGCAGTTGCACTTCAGCAAAGACGACCATTGTGAACTAACACCACACAAATCTATATCCTCAACATTAATAAACAACTTGTTAGCCATTAGTAAAAATATTGTCTCTCTTGCAGGAATGAAACATAGATTTTGATATTAAGCATTGAAACCGCAACCAGAACCTATAAAACCATTATATTTCAGTGGTGGCTGGTGTGGAAAACTAGAAGGGGGGGGGGGTTGAATAGTTTTACCAATTAAATACTTCCTTTTAAATATTTAGATCGACTTATGTCAATCTATTTAATTGTTTATGTTGGACGTTGATAGATAGATATATAAACGTGTAATGAAATATAAAGAGTAAGAAGCACATCACCACGACACAGGTTATTTATAGTGGTTCGGCTACAAGGACACCTTCCTTGCCCTACTCCACTCCCCGAGTCACCTACTCGAGAGTTCGTAAGCACTACACCAACTCCTTGTGGCGGAGAAGCCTTCACAACGTCGCTTAACCTTTTTCCGGTACCAAGCTAAATACCGAGTTCTTTCACACCAAGGCGAACCACACCTAACACAACGTCGCCTACCCTTTATACGGTGCTAGGCTAACCACCGAGTTCTTTCACACCTTAGGAGAACTAATCCTATCACAACGTCGCCTACCCTTTATTAGGTACTAGGTTAAGCACCTAGTTCCATTACTATGGAGGAACTACTACCTTTCACGACACAACACCTAATCTCAAGGAGATCTACTCCTTATTACAACACCATCAAGGATATCACCATCCTTGTAGATAAACAAATACATATATGTATAACGATGCACCTCATCGATTATACGACCTAGGCATTCTTCCCAAATGCTACTTGATTTGATTCTTTGGCATCCTTCACTAATGCCTTTGACACAACGCTTGGCACCCTTCACTAATGCCTTCGTCTTGACACCTTTAGCATCCTTCACTAATGCTTTGACATGGATGATGAGCACCTTTCACTAATGCTTTCATCTTGACACTTTCGGCATTCTTTATTAATGCCTTCAACCCAACATCTATGGAGAAAGGAAGAACTTTCAACAAGAGAACCTTAGTAGTCTTGATGATGACGAAGCATGGCAACTCATGGACTTGAGCTTGCACGTCTTAAAGAAGTGGTGATCTCTCCTTTAAGAGGAACCTAGTAGATCACACAAAAACAAAAGACAAACTACATAGATCACTTAGATCTGAGGTTAGAGGGTTAGAATACTTTGGGGAAGTATGTGTGTGAAAGTCATATAGAAAGGGAGAAATGGCTCTCTATTTATAGAGGAAATTCTCTTCTGTTCCCCGGATCCCACGGATCCTTACCACAAGGGATCCGGCTAGCACAAAGCTAGGGATCCGTGGTCCGCTCCTCTTTGCACATGGGTATTTTTGGTTATGGGTCATGGGTTATGGGTTGATCCATGGTTTTCTTTCTAGATACAATGTATCTTGAGGATACAATGAACTTGGTTAAGTGGTATATATAAAACCATGGGTTATGGGTCAAAACCATTTGCTAGTATTTACCCATTTTAGCATACACTTAGTTTTTACCCATTTTAGTATACTTAGTTTAAGTATATGTTTAACCCAATATGTAAACACTAGTTGTTGTACATATGTATCTAAATCATAAAATCACTTATACTTGTTTTAGTGTTTTATGTGAAAGCGTAAGTGTGTTAGAAAACTATTAGTTCAAACCATTTACGTATTTTGTTTGTTTCGTTAAAATGATTTTACTTTTGTTATCGACAAAACATTAGAAGATCGTAAAATATAAATAAACGTTTTTACGGCTTATTTGTATTAACAATCTCCCCCTTTTTGTTGATGACAAAACATAAAATTATTTTAAGGAAAAAGCTAAAATTCGTAAAAATTTGAATTTGTAGTTTTTACTTTCTTCTCCCCCTTTTTGTCGAAACAAAAAGTGTTAAAAGAAACTAACACAATAAGAAAATTGTAAAAATGTAAAGAGAGCAAGTGACGGGAATGGTACTCGTCGTAACTCCCCCTTGACGAGTCCATCCCTTGAAAGGGCGTCAAGGACATAACGTAAGATAAACTAATTGTGTTCGCAATTGAGTTTGCAAATGGTTCGTCTAAGTGACGAAAGCGTGCTCCCCCTTGAATATTGCAATGTTGCAATGGGGTGTCATGAAGTGTAATCCAAAATTGGATTAAGTTGCAAATGATTTTGCAATGTCGTTTGACACAAAGCTCCCCCTAGCTTTATGGTGTCAATATCTTCATTTGTATGTTTAATAGCTACAAAATAAAGGTTAGAAAACAAGAGTATAGAGCATAATTTCCTGCAAATAAGACTCAAGTTAGTAAAAATTTGTGCTTCTGTACCACGGATCCCACGGTTCCCTTCAAGGAGGGATCCGTCTAGTTATCTGGAAGGGATCCGACTATCTGTTGACAGTATCTTCAGCAGTGAAGAATTGTCAAGCAATGCTATTAGAGAAAATGAGATATATGTACAATATATCAAGCACAACACAAAATAATCATAGCATGTAAGTATTCATTCAATAAAACAAGAGATACATGATCAAATCTCTAAAACTAAGAGAATGAACTAGCCAAACAAGTGCTACTAAATGAGTTACCCCAATTCAAGGTTCAACTAAACTAAATGATGATCAAGGATGAGAAAGGTTTCCTAAACGTTCTAAGTTTGAGCTTTTGAATGTGATGCTCATTGTAGTTTAGGCTTATTAACCTCTTCGAAACGTTCGAGGAGGTGATAAAACATGAAACGTTGCTCTTCACGTAGTTCATGTATCAACCTTTCAACATGTTTACAATGATAGCAATCCTTGCCATGGTTTTGAGTTTCTTGAAGTGAAAGTTCAAGTGAAGTGGGTTGAGGATCTTCAAATGAAGGAGGATTTGATGGAGGCTCATTAAGTGGTGGTTCTACAATGTTTGAGGGTAGAGGTAAAGAAGCATCAACTTCCATTTGGTCGGGTGGTTGCCTTTGATGTCTTCTCATAATCCAAAATGGACTATTGGGAGAAATGATAGAGTTGGCTTTTGGAGCAAGTGTTGATTCAACACTTTGATTTTGTTGCTCAATCTTTTCAAGTGAATTAGTTGATAATGGTGAAAGATGAGATGGCCAAGAGGGTAAATCTTCTACATTGTGAGAGTGTGGAGATTATTGTGAGGTGGCTCTAGGCACTAATGATGTTGGTTGAGCTGTGGAGGGTATGTTTGGTATAGTAGAATTTGGTGATGAAATCTTAGTGGGAACACTCTTCTTGAGGATTAGTTTGATTGGTTTCCTTGGTGTAGGGGAAATCCTAGCATTGGTGGACTTAACCGGAGATGATTCGGTTGAGGAAACTTCGTGTATGATTCTAGCAAGTTTCTTTGGTGGTTCTTGAGTGGATGAGTAAGCACTAGGAGCTTTTCTCATGATGAGATGACTAAGAAGGATGGTTGCAATTGCTGATAATTATGTTTGTGTTTGATGACTAAAGTGTTCTTGGCAATATGGGTTATAAAGAGAAGAGCTTTGCAATTGCATTTAAGACTTAATCCACTAATATTCTTGGAAGTGTGATGATTAACATGCACAAGGTTGAGATTCAGAGTTTCACTGATCTAGGAAATCATTCAAGATGAGATGGAGTGTTTGAGTTAGGAAGATGAGTTGAAATGATTGTTTTAGCTATGTTTGACATAAACTGTCACCCGGATCCCACGGTTCCTTCCTTGAAGGGATCCGGCTAGGCTAATCCTAGGGATCCGGCTCTCAGCAGTTATGACAGGTTTGAAATGAGGTTTCTAGGAGCTAAAGCCTATCTCATTTTGAATGTTTCAGTTCTCCTAAGTGTTTAGGATGAAAGGGTACTTGAATGATTAAAGGTAATAAGTGTTATAGCAAATGATTGCTTTTTAAGGAAGAGGGATGGGACAAGATGACTACCAATGGATGTCCAAGGATAACACTAAGAGTTATGAAGGTGTCAAGTCATAATAAATGATCCTAGTGATCAGATTTAAGCTTGAGGTGATATTAAGAAAAATTCTTAAAAATTACAAGAATTGAAAAACTAATTTTTGTCTTACTTTGAGATAGAAATGACTAGAAGCAATTTCCTAAAATTGTTTAGCTTGTCTTCTTTAAGTGTTTTGAGAGGTGAGAAATAGTTTGTGAGTAGTTGAAGCGGAAATATGGTGAGTTTAGATGTTTTGATAAAATTAGACTAAGATCTTAAGTAAGACTTTAGTGAGTCTAAGCCTTTCTCATCCTTGAAGTGGACTTAGTTGGGTTCTAAAATCATATGCTAAGCTAATGTGATGTTATCTAGAATGCAGTTTTGATGTACTGAATGTATTGTGATCTGATGTCACGGCTCCCACGGTTCCCTCAAGGGAGGGATCCGGCTAGGCTAATCCTAGGGATCCGGCATCTGCAGATCAGAACCAACACATAACCAACACAGAAATGATGCGCAGTTTATGCACACTAGTAAATCCAAAGATAAACACTAGAAACAAGCATGTTTATCACAAAACACTAGTTAAAGACAATATCCAAGTAATCATAAACCAAAAGTGCTAAAATGTAATCATCCAAACATAAGACAAAGAAAACAAGCACAATCCTATTGTCTCTTTCGTCAATCCTTTCTTTTCCTTTTTGACGGCTTAGTGAGGTTGTATGCGAGGTTTTGAATCATGCCCCTCAATTGTTTAAATTCTGCGGTCTCGTTTGGAATGGTTGGAAGTTGTTTGTGGTATTCAAGGATTTCCAATTTGATGTTGGCTACGGGGTCGACATCTTCTTCATCTTCTTCTTCTTCACCGGCCGAGGAGTCCGAGAGAGCTTTCGGTTGCTCTCCATTGAACATGAATCATTTAGAGGGTCGTTTGGTAAGAGGTACCATGACGTGATCGGAAAGATAATGATCATCGTTGATAGGAGATGGTTGCAATGTACCAACATACTTACAAAGTCGTGTTAGAAGCATACCATACGGAAGTACCATGTTGGAAGCTTTGAATACCCCAACCATTCTCCTTACCATGTAATAGGCAAGATTAAATGGCCTTTGATGGATAAGACAATAGATCATTTGCACAAGACATGCGTTTGGATGATCTTTATTTCCAACTAGGCTAATGACATTTTCATAAAGGATTTCTTCCAATTTTCTAAACATGGGGTGCATTTCGAAAAGTTCCATTTGAAAGGGATTACGGTGAATGAGCTTCTTGTTTCGGTCGAAACGGGATTGGTCGGTTCTTATTTTGAAAATAGTGTCTCGGATGGTTTCGGGTTCATCAATAGGAGTGTTATAGAGAGGCTTAGGATCAAGTGTAAGGTTTTGAGCGTTAATTGCCCAATCTTGAGAGTACATACAAATTCCTTCACAAGGAATGCGAAGAATTTGAGCAAAGGTGTTGAGAGGAAGAGTGAAGTTTTGTTTATTGATGATGAAAGTGATTGAAATGCTATCATCGACGTTTCGAATGATCCTAAAACTTTTGTAAAATTCAAAAATGAAAACCGGACAAATTTGTTCATCTATGTCAAGGAGACAATCAAAGTTGATTGTCGAGAAAACTTGACGAATGTCGGTATCTTCAAGGAAACATTCCTTGACTACATGACCTTCGTGGATAAGTCGTTTTACAAGGCTTTCGAAAATTTTACGGTCGGTTTTGGTCAATCCCTTTTTACGATAGTAATGAGTAAGGTAGTGGACGGTGTCATGATGATCTTGTTGAGTAGCTTTGGGCATGGTTGGTCCTAAAAATACAAATTTTCCAATTAGGTAAAATTAGTTGGGATGGGTTTATGGTTTTGATTTGTATTAACAATGTTGTGAACACAATGTGATTTTGTTAAAAACCCCTTTTCATGATTAATTTAAAAAGCCCTAATTAAATTAATTGATTAAAAATTAAGAGACCATAAACCCTAGGATGAGGATGATGAAAATTAGAACAAGTTAATGTAATTACTTACAATGATGTTCTAGGAAGGAATACTTGAGAGTATGGAAGCCAATGAGGATGGATTCAGTATCTTAGTCGTTTTAGTGTTATGTGAATAGAGGGAAAGAGATCAGTGGTGAATTTTTGAAAGCGTATAGCTAAGTTCTGTTCCACGGTTCCCCGGATCCTTTGTATTTGGGATCCGGCTAGTACAACTAGAGGGATCCGGCTACTGTGGACAGAAATGGAGTTGTTTGGTATTATTTTTGTAGTAGGCTTATAAATTAGCTTGCCCAAAAAAAATGGAGGTATTAGATGAGGATTGTTTTTGAATGATGATTTTTGATGAATTACATATCGAGGGTTCATATGTGATGACGGCGTTAGTTTGACCAAAAAAAAATAATATCATTTCCTATGTTGAAAAAGACGAAAGGTGACGAAAGAGACTTCTAATGATGTTAGTGATTAGTTAAGCAAAAAGAACTTATGACAATAAGTGGAACTCATGTAACCTATCTAATGAAGAGTAAAACATACCTCTATGCTTCTTGATTTTGTATAATACCAAAAATACTTCATGAGCTTTTAAAGTAATCCTTTGTACTTGGTGTACGTAAGTTGTGATTACCTTTTAGATCCTTCCTTAAATGTTGACTTCATTATTCTTTGAATGAAGATTTTGAAGAGATTCTAGTATGAAGTTTTCTTAAGAGCAAAAGTGATTAGAATCATCTATCAATGTCCAACAAAATGATTTAAAAGAAAATATGACCAAAAAAAAAATCTTTCTTTGTAGTTTTCAAACATACACGGATCGTATCAAGTCTTTAAAGTACAACATACTTTAAAAAACTTGGTAACGAAGCTTTGATGCCAATTGTGGAAAACTAGAAGGGGGGGTTGAATAGTTTTACCAATTAAATACTTCCTTTTAAATATTTAGATCGACTTATGTCAATCTATTTAATTGTTTATGTTGGACGTTGATAGATAGATATATAAACGTGTAATGAAATATAAAGAGTAAGAAGCACATCACCACGACACAAGTTATTTATAGTGGTTCGGCTACAAGGATACCTTCCTTGCCCTACTCCACTCCCCGAGTCACCTACTCGAGAGTTCGTAAGCACTACACCAACTCCTTGTGGCGGAGAAGCCTTCACAACGTCGCTTAACCTTTTTCCGGTACAAAGCTAAATACCGAGTTCTTTCACACCAAGGCGAACCACACCTAACACAACGTTGCCTACCCTTTATACGGTGCTAGGCTAACCACCGAGTTCTTTCACACCTTAGGAGAACTAATCCTATCACAACGTCGCCTACCCTTTATTAGGTACTAGGCTAAGCACCTAGTTCCATTACTATGGAGGAACTACTACCCTTCACGACACAACACCTAATCTCAAGGAGATCTACTTCTTGTTACAACACCATCAAGGATATCACCATACTTGTAGATAAACAAATACATATATGTATAACGATGCACCTCATCGATTATACGACCTAGGCATTCTTCCCAAATGCTACTTGATTTGATTCTTTGGCATCCTTTACTAATGCCTTTGACACAACGCTTGGCACCCTTAACTAATGCCTTCATCTTGACACCTTTAGCATCCTTCACTAATGCTTTGACACGGATGATGAGCACCTTTCACTAATGCTTTCATCTTGACACTTTCGGCATTCTTCACTAATGCCTTCAACCCAACATCTATGGAGAAAGGAAGAACTATCAACAAGAGAACCTTAGTAGTCTTGATGATGACGAAGCATGGCAACTCATGGACTTGAGCTTGCACGTCTTCAAGAAGTGGTGATCTCTCCTTTAAGAGGAACCTAGTAGATCACACAAAAACAAAATACAAACTACATAGATCACTTAGATATGAGGTTAGAGGGTTAGAATACTTTGGGGAAGTATGTGTGTGAAAGTCATATAGAAAGGGAGAAATGGCTCTCTATTTATAGAGGAAATTCTCTTCTGTTCCCCGGATCCCACGGATCCCTACCACAAGGGATCCGGCTAGCGCAAAGCTAGGGATCCGTGGCCCGCTCCTCTTTGCCCATGGGTATTTTTGGTTATGGGTCATGGGTCATGGGTCATGGGTTATGGGTTGATCCATGGTTTTCTTTCTAGATACAATGTATCTTGAGGATACAATGAACTTGGTTAAGTGGTATATATAAAACCATGGGTTATGGGTCAAAACCATTTGCTAGTATTTACCCATTTAGTATATACTTGTATTTACCCATTTTAGCATACACTTAGTTTTTACCCATTTTAGTATACTTAGTTTAAGTATATGTTTAACCCAATATGTAAACACTAGTTGTTGTACATATGTATCTAAATCATAAAATCACTTATACTTGTTTTAGTGTTTTATGTGAAAGTGTAAGTGTGTTAGAAAACTATTAGTTCAAACCATTTACGTATTTTGTTTGTTTCGTTAAAATGATTTTACTTTTGTTATAGACAAAACATTAGAAGATCGTAAAATATAAATAAACGTTTTTACGGCTTATTTGTATTAACAGCTGGGAAAGTCGTGATGAAGAGTTAAGAAGATACAATTGCTTTTTATTGCTTAAGATGGTATATCCATGGATGTAAGTAGAAACAACTTGAAGCAACAAATTACACAAGGACATTTATTTTCTTGATTATGGTAATTTTTTTTTTTTTTTTTTTTTTTTTTTTTGTCTTATGTGTTGGAAATATATAACATGACTAATCATAAATATAAACAATAAACATCGAGTACACATGCGGAAGCGTATAGGATTTATTAACGAATAATTAATTAACATAAGAAGAATATGCGTACCTTACTTGATTCTAGCCGAACAAGAATCAAATCCACAAAACTAGCAATTGGATGAACCCTAATTTGATTTAATTAGGATTATGTGAATTACCCCTTACCGTTTTGTAATTCAATCCAAGAATACTAACAATATTGTGTTAGTACAACTTTCTTGTACACACGCATTTAAACGAATTAACGTAATGCTAGTTTTGATTAAACAAATAACTTTGATTTGGGAAAAGTTATGGATCGATCCCTATGAGAGGGTGTCGACCGGTTTTAGCAAACACACACACAAAACAAGTTTTAGGTTTAGCTAATGAATACAAGAGTTAAATTACAAACACCCTTGGTTTTGTATTTATACTCAAACAAACTTGGTGAACAAGTTGGCTAAGGATTGGTTTATGGAAACCATATGGACGATTGGCCATGGACTCCCACAAGGGATTCTAGAACCTTCTCGATCTCCAATTTCATCTTTAGTCCTTCCCAATTATATTTAACGACCGTTAGTCCATTACACTTAATTACTTAACGTCCGTTATAGTTATTTCGATTAATTAATAAATAAATATAACATTTATATTTAATTATTAACTTTAATTCTCATACGCAAAGTGTGCAATCCCGTGGTCTCGAGTTCGATCCTAACACACATCTATTAATATTTTGTCCATTAAACCAATATCTCCCACTTGGACATATCTTAATAGTGTGATCACATCGGTTAGCGTCTAGCAACACTTCGATGCCTCTAGTACAACTCGAGTAAGGTTCCTGGAAAACCATTTAATGATTTCTCATTGTTATTATCCTTTTGTTTCTAATACCATGTTAAATAAAGATATGGAATTAAGTCATTCTTTATTCAACCATTATGTTTCTCGTTATTAGTGATTGAGCAAGATTACCAAATCTTTTGAACATATTCAGGGGAGATTTTGGGTGTGGCCACACAAACATCTTGTCAACCCTACGAGGGCCCCAGCAGTATTAAACTCCAAATAAATTTGAAGGAACAAATTCTATCTTGACTACGAGACTAATCTACAAACTTTGCAACACTTTAGGAAACAACCCTTATGACTACCAGTTACGTATATCGTTAAGTTGTTCCACAGAAGTGCACTACATTCATGACACTTATCTGGTATCTCAAGTCTGAGGATAACTATTCATGATTTACTTAATAACAATATCCATAAAGTAAAATCATGTAGTTAGGATAAGTCCTATATTCAATTCATTGAATATCATCTGAAATTGGTATGCATTCTCATCAATATACTTTCAAGAATATTCTACCATATCTCTCAGATTTGTCTTAGTTTAATGATACTCCCATATCATTAATTGACAACGGACGATTTAGAATAAATAAATTTATTCACGGATTAAGCGTGCAAATATAGGATACAATATATAATAAAATCAAACATACCAAGTATTTGATTTATTATAACAATTGTTTAACATCCCTTATCCAAATACCAAATAGATCAATGCATGAAAATTCCTGTTGATGGATTATGCCTCAAGTAATGACAATCATACTTGTTGACAAGGCATAAATCAACCAACTTGATCTATCGTAATTTTGAGAATACTTATTTCAAGAATTTAATTAGTGAAATCCTTGTATGTGTGCATTCACCAATCCACATAATAATTCATAAAGTGTGTGACATCCTCTATCACCAATTTATGACATTTTAAACTTTCAAACATTTTAAAGTTTAAAGTATTCTTATTCTTTTAATGTATAATGCAACTGTGCTCTTAGTAGCACAACTAGTTCACATGGCCATTCACAAGGATGAAATCCTACCATGACTAGTATTGAGTGTCAACTCAATTAAACCAACATTATTGTATACAAACAACAATATGCTCATTAAAACTCCGTAAACTTTAATATCTTATTGTGTAATGTTTGATGTATTCCAAACTTTCAAGTTTGTAGCTGATGACAATTTGCACAAAAATTGACATATTGTTCATCCATAGAATCTAGGAGCAATTCCAGGCTAAGGATGTAATTCTATTGGAATATTCATTACACAAGTTATCTAATAACTTTTAGTTAGATATCAATGTTGTCAAATCACTTCTTATTTAAGAATGATACAACAATTTTAATACACAACATGATGTACATGATGAATCTACAGGTCAAACTTAGACTTCATTCATGTTCTATCTTGTCAAAAGATATTTATCCATTTCCCAAATGATATATCATGTTTTATTAGAATCAATTATTTTACTGCACATGTTTATTAATGATAAACATATATTCTAAGGTTATATGTTTTAATTCTTAAATCTTACAAGTGAAGTTTCATTCCAATCTAAGACTTAACATTTAGCTTACAAGGAATGTTACTTCCTATATGTTATACAACATATAAGATTTAAAACCTTAATATAATACTCCCACTAGCTTTCAGGAATACTTAAAATTTATCTTATTTCAATTATAAATCGAAACTAGGATTTAATAATTAAACATAAGAACAATTTCATAAATGCATGCATTTATCCATTCATGAATTATTGCACTTCGTACACTTCCAAAGATTATATGAATTCAAAAAACCTTTCAATTACTTACCGTCCTCGCTCAAGTAATTTCTCAAGAAAGAGTTTTGATATTCCATTGTCATATTTCATATTAATGAAAACAAGTATGACAATTATCATCTTTATATATATTTAATGTGTCTAGAAAAGAATATTCAATCATAATTAATTGCTTAAGTATGATTAATAATCTTGTCATAAGACATGCATTAAATATGTGTACAATTTTGTCCATATGATTTCTACATAGAAATTCAAACCATTAGGGTTTTTTATCTCTTTGAAGAAACTCATTTCCATTCTCTAGTCTAACTATTAAGATAAACCAAATTTTCAAAATTGATTATCTTTATGGACATCATCTTTAATATTCATAGTATGAATAATTTACCTAATTCAATATTTGGTAATCCATCACAATGATTATCAGGTTTACTATAATCCTGTAACTCATGTTCTTCTCAGCATATAAATCAAATATCTGAGATATCTTTGAAGATCTATGAATGAAAATTCCATCTTGAGGTCTATCATTTACATGTCTAACCTCATCATGATATTTACTAGTGTGCTTTAGAAGATTATGTATCTTGTAATTTTATCTTTCAAGATAACAAATCTCCCACTTGCCTTTTGTAATATATATAGACTATCTATATATACTTAGCAATTAGAGCAAAACTACATTGGTCTCTTTTTGGGAAATTACAAATACACATTGATAATTCCTGACTTAGTTTGTTAATAACCTATTCATAAGTAGTTTAACAAATTCAGAATCTTCAATTTTAAAACTTATTGTGATTCATCACATCTATACTAACTAATAAAACACAGTTTTTCTACCTCCCTCTTCATCAATTTTTTCCAAATATACTAAAGCCTTACAATATGACACGTGTACACCATAGTTTTGAATAAGAACATTTGAAAAATGTGAATTTATAAGCAATTTCGGTCAACCAACATTAAAAGAAAAAAAAGTAGCATTAATTTAGGCAAGATAACTTTGGCAAACATCTGGTAAATTGTTTTCTGAGTATTAAACGTAGTAAAGCATTTGAACATTTTTAATTTTGTTAATATTGATAAGTTTGTAAACATTTTAAATGGGGTCAACTATGTATTTTCGGACCTAATTGAATGAGGTCATTTAGATAATTGCTTTCTTACAAAAAGAATGGATTGGTTCTTAGGTATTTAATATACAAAACATATAAAAAGAAGCAATGCCTTTTTGGCATTCGGATTTTCATTATTTCACAACTTTTTACTGAGATTGGATGATGCATTTTTTAATTATATTTATTTAAACATCTTACAGGTACAAATTTTACTATAACTTCAAGGTATTAACCATGTTGTTTCATATCTTAGTATCTATGTTATTAATCATCTTATTCATTACAATCTTTGTATTCATTAAGTCATTTTCTCTACTTTCCTACTCGATTAAATTCTTTATATATGAAATGTTTTATGACTTTATCTGTGATCATGGCATGTTAATGTGTGTTGGATATAAATACATGTTGAAAAAATCAAAATTTGAACAAAAAAGTTTTGATTTCATAATAAATAATGTGGTTCACCATGTTGAAAGTGATACAAAATTATTTTACTAGAGAATTATTGTTTTATATTCCTACTGTTCAAGTTGATTTACATATTTAGTCTTTTGTATTCATTTCTTAGAGCACACGATATGTTAACGTGAGAAGCGGTGTTATGCTGAGTTGGCAAATTTTGAGGTCGCGTTATGATGCCATGGTTCGAGCGTTATAGGACTCAATTAGTGATTGTGATGTGTTGCGGGCTTCATTTTGTTACGGAACGGTATCAATATGCTCTCATCTTAATAAGGTAAGTCAATGAACAAAATTCAATCATTTTTTTCTCTTCATGATATATTGATGATCGATTTTTTTTTCATTTGATTGTTTATTGTATGTGTATTTGTTGGTTATCTAAAAAGTCTCCTTGAACATGAAGTTTCAAAATTTGTTCCTGATAAGATTATTCAACTCAGGAAACGCAAGGTAAGTTGTCCTTACATAATGAAAATCATACTTGATTTTGCTTGATTTTCTATCATATAGAGTTTCATAACATATGAACATGATTTTCAAATGAATGTAATTTATTTCTTTCCATACGAGTACCTATAGACTTTTTTTTTTCTTTATAAATATAATCTACTATCTATTTTATTTTATATAATAAACTAGAGTTTTTGAGAAAGCACATTTAAGTTTTTCCTTAAATATCTTTTTGTATAGTCACGACACGTAGAGATGACTATTGAGCAGTTTGGGCGGGTTTCAGTTAAAACCAAACTTCGAACCCAAAACTTCGGTTTTCGAAATAGGCAAACCGTTCAGTTTTGGTTTATTCGGTTTTTGTATTTCGTTTTCTTTGTTGAATCGGTTCGGTTTCCGTTTATATTTGGTTTTTCTGTTTAGCATTTGGATCTATGAATTAGTTCACTAGAAAAATTAAGAAGCATTATAACTTCAACTTATTTTGAGTGTTTTGACACTTTCATATGATATATAAATTGTTGAGTGTGACAAAGTAAAAAGATATACCTGAATCTTTATTTATATAATTGAGTGTCAAATCTTTAATATAGATAACATCATTTCAAAACACATGAAACCTCGATAAAAGGGGGCGGGGTGGTTTCTTTGATATGGTTTCTCATATGCAATTGAAAACCTCCTCACACATTCGGTTTCTTTTTAAATTTGAAAACGCCCTATCGGTTTTTCAATTGGTGCGGATTTTATAGTTTGGTTTTTTGCAAGCAAAGTTTGAAATTGAAAAGCAGCATTGATGTTAAAATATTAAAATCAATTCAAGAAATCATGAAAATTATAAACGTTGATTGATAATGTTTAAATTATAATGAAACACCTTTACATAATTTAAGCAACTTACCCTTTATAGCACGCCAAAATTTTCCAACGTTTCACCTATTTAACAAGTTTTTAAGTTAAGGTATTTACATATATGAAGAGTTATAATTTAGTAAAATATTGTAACAACTTAATAATTTGAATTCATGTCACTGGAGTAAATGTTTTTAAAAATATCACCCTACAACTTTAATGCTCTTGATAATATTTAATCCTACAAGTTTTTCAACCACATTTAATTAAATTTTTTGTTTTGTTGTTACACCATGAATAACGATATACTTTTTTGTGATTCTGGTATATAGTTTGATTCTTATATTATAAACACTCTAAGTGGCCATATTGGTGAATCTTCAAAATGAAAAAACCTGTTAACTTTTGCCCTCAAAATTAAAATATTTGTTGATACTGTCAGATGTGCGTATTCTACCCGGCCTATGTTATGTTGTTTGTTTGGTTAAGCATCAAATCTGTTTGACTTAAAAGTTTAAACTCTATTTCAATGCATTAATAAATATCTTTAAATATCCTGCATTTGTTTAGCTTTGCGAAAACTAAAGTATAGACACAAAGTTTTCATTATAAAGTCACATGTTGATATGTAAACTTATAAAGTATCAATGCATTAATAAATATCTTAGATTTTAGTTCTAAAACTAATTACCATGTCAAAAATTTTACCATTATTATGTTAAACTTTTTATGCCAAAGAAAAGAGCTCTCTTTACTTGAATAACATGAGTACTAGAAAGTGCAAGCTAAAAATCGTATAACTAGAGTGTTATTTAAGTCGAGTATAGGGAGACAATAGCAATGATTTTCCGGTAAAAGTAAAATTTCACTAACTTTTAGACTAATTGATAAATTATGATCATTTTGTGATATGGTTGACTTACAATCTTACATATCATGGCAGCTCAAGTTGAAAGAGAAATATGGGTAACTTGGATCCTCTTTGTGACATGTAGAATCACACGTATTTTTGGAAACATTTGATTTTTATGCAGGTCCGGTAGAGACAATGTCAGATCTAGAGATTTGGATCGCATGTAGCACAATTTACGGCTTGGTTTATTTTTGTGTGTCATATTGTAGAAAGTTTAACAAATATTGGGCTTCATAGTAAAATAACATAAAATTTTCAAGTTATAAGTCAAACTTTAAAAGAAACTTTAAAAGAAACTTTTAGAGAAACTACAAAGCAAGTTATAAGTCAAAATAAGAGAGGATTCTTAACTACAAAGCAAGTTATTAGAAAAACAGGGCTAAATGGAGGCAAGTTTTAAAACAATTACTCAAATTACTAATGAATGGTGAAGATTAGGGGTAGAATATGGAAGGATTTCAAGACTACAAAAGGAATTACTAACACTTGAAACAGAAATGAAGCTCGGATATTGAATTCGTATGTGGCACGTGCCACATGTAGCCACCAGTTGGCTTCGCCCCTAGGTAGAGAGCACTCTTTCAACAAAGTTTCAAAGATATCTATTGCCTCAAATTTCTTGACTCATGAATAGTTTGTTGTTCAATGTCGATAAAAGATAACTATGCTATTTCCATTGTCGTTTATTATTCAAAAACATCTTATTTTCACAAAATACTTATTAGATAAGCAGTTTGAATAAACAATGCCACAGGATCTTACAAATTTGTCTCTCTGAGGTATCAAATGCAATAAGGATATAAGTGGTTTTATAAGCGACTAACTAAACTCTCCTACCATTTAGTTTGGTTGTATGGGGTACGTAGGTGGGAGGGGGTAGATTTGTTAACTAATTTGAGAAAAGAAGATGACCAAGAACTATAAACTACGTAGGTGGGACGTAGAAAATAGATTTGTTTTTATGCGATTGTTGCTTAGTGTATTTTGAAGTATTAGGTGTGTTTAATTCACTTATAGTAATGTAAAAGTTTAAGCCGGACACATACAACAAACATAAGGACTTTTATGTAGGGTTCTTGGATTGCTTATTTCATAAATTAGTAGTTCAAAGTTATTATTCAAAGAAGGTTATTTTTCTCATATATAATCAATTAAGTAGTTAAATAAACTATATCAAACATCCTCAAAGTTACTATATCATAAGGAAATAGTGTCATGTGTTCGTATCATGTGCTATGATGATCAAGAAAAGCCAAAGACAAACTCTTGGGCAAGTGATTGTATTTACCACACTCTATTCTCACACCTGACCATCTATATGTTGTTGTGTATCACGTTAATAGCAACAAAATATTGAAGATGTTATTTCGACGAAGTTGACAACTTCACCAATAAGAGAACAAACGTAGTTTACAAAAAGTGTGCCAAAAGGCCTGTGTCCCAATAGTATCTTATGTTGTGTGAGAAGCTTCCGAAATAAATAGTTGTAGGTTCAAGTCCTGCTTAGGACATGTGAGATAAATATGTGGTGTAAATGTTGTGAGATAGTTAACATTTTCGTTAAGAAAAAGGGTTTACAAAGAAGTGTTACAAAATGCGTGATAGGTAACCAAACGTACACAACTCTTTGCCTACATTCTATTTTATTTATTTATTTATAATGACATATTTTTATATTACGAGTTTCAAAATTCAATATACGTGTGTCAGATGGTTCGTAGGAAGTTCATGTGTCTAATTGATTAATAAAAATCGGCTACAAAGATATCCATAAATTGATTAACACGCGATAGGATTTTAGCAACAAAAACACGTTCAATAAAAAATGCTATAATATGTCATGAAGAAAATTTAGGTTCACCTTGGGTTATCTGAATACTTTGTACTATAAAACGTATATTTAATTTTTACTAACTTTTTATCTAGAATTGCGCACATTAATGTGGTTATTTTTAACATCTAATTTTATTATACACAAGTCATCATAGATTAATGCGATTACTGCGACCTCTCTTTAAAATACCCGTGAATTTCACGGGTCATTTAGCTAGTTCCATAATAAAATGGTGTTTTATCAATCTTCTAGGTTGGAGTCATATTGAGTATATTTAATCCATACTCAATTTTCTAACCTTGTTACTTTTTAAGAAAGAAATGATGGTTATCTTGAATCAAACAAATCAAATAGAGTTTGATTCTCCTAACTGAACATACCATCAACTTGTGGTATTCATTAGAATTAATATTGTAAGGCAACCTAACAATATATAAGATAAACATATTCCTTTTGCCTTACCTATTTACCAACTAAGTCAATTTAATGGTATAACAGACTTTCCAAGCCAATTGCATGCTTTATAACATAAGTGCTCTTTAACCAAGTCACTTCATATCCATGTCTCACCAAGAAAACATAAACTGTTATAATCCCATTATACGTTATAAATCATTGATCAACTCAATGACTTCTTACATATGTCTTAATAAAAAAACATAACAAGTTAACGTCTTATTTTATTATAAGTCTTAAAAAACTTTATGTTTATGTCTTTACAATGAATCATAAACATATTTAACTAAACTAATTATGAACACAACTTTTGGTTTCAATAGTAATTTCAAGTTAATTTATTTACTTCACAATAATATAGGACTACATTATTTTTCATTTATGTCATTCCAAAATACATGAATAAACAAATTGAAGTAGTATTAGATTACTTCATTTATTTATGTCATTCTAATAATACATAAATATTTAATTTGAAGTAGTCTTATATATCATTTTTGACATATGTTCTAAATACTTGTCTAATTTAGAAACTGCAAATATGTCCATGCAAGGTCTGACTTCATATAGAGATTTACTTTGTCGTTGCAATCTCGCCAAGTTCTCACATGACGTAAATTGCAATACCAAGTGTTTCTTGAATTAGATATGTTCAAGTTATATTAGAACGTTAGTCTCTTACCTTGCAGTCAAGAGAATCCGTTAAATCATATACTTATATGTTGTACCTTGCACACAATATAGATTTCTCCCACTTGTGCATGGAACAACATCATGTAGCAGATAAACAACACGACATATGTTTGTTTATGTGACTAATATGATTGTGTCATTGATATTAGCATAACTAGTAGATATAGAACCACTTCATTGTCTAATAAGGAAACGTACATGACTATCCTTGAAAACATAAGTGTCCACAAGTGGAAAGTAATTATCTTAAGACATTCTAGAGATAATCTGGGTTACTACCAAGATGACAAAGCTTGTAACTCCCACTGAATTAGAGATCATTACATTAATTCCTTATTCAGTAATAAAAACACAACACTCCCACTGGATTTGACAACATTGAAAGTGTTTCATTAACCAATGAAAGAAAAAAGTGTTCTATTTACTTCCCTACACTTTTGAGAAAGTCCATACATAACAATTACTTATGTACTAAGAGAGTGTATTCTACTATGTAGATGATGAACTATCCATCAATTCTATTAACTTGAAAAATTGGGCATGCAATTTCTTTCTTAATAGTTCTACTATTCCAACAATTGTAAGTAGTACTTTCAAATGGTCAAAACAAAACAAATAGATAAAATATGCTAGTTTGTCTTTTACCAATTTTGCAGTAAATTAGTCTAGCTTCTAATTTAATAACTCAGAAAATATGCAATTTTTTTAACTATTAAAAATGCTTACGAGTTATGAATTTAGAATTTAGACAATTCTAATTTGTCATATCATACCTTTCTTCATTCATGAAAAGGAATATGATTGAATCTCACTCTTTCTTATGAAAATAGGACTAGGTTTATTCTTTTAGCAAAGTTGACTCTACCAAAAACCCTTACAGGTGTAGATCAATTTACCAATATAGGAATAACCTACGTTTACGGTTTAATGTTGCATTAATACATTTAAAGAATTTTTAAAATTCAATTTTAGTATTTTTCGATAATTAAACTTTTCAAGAAAATAAAATACCCAAGGTAATATTCATATAACCATAAAATTTTCTCGAAAACTAGGATCCAAATTATCATAGGTTCATTACATCAGTTGATCTGCTAGTAACGAAAGCATATAATAAGGTAATCTGTCGAACAATAATTGGCAAACAATTTCCAATTCCTAGATCATTATGGGATTTATATTTTCCAACGCTATGGAATATATAAACATGTTTCCTCCCATCTTATGCCTTGAGTCCAGGTCTCACTTCCTACTCAACTTAAGTGTCTAACTTAAAAAACTGCAAATATATTCATGTAAGGTCTGACTTTACATAAAGATTTACCTCTCCATCACAATCTCGTCAAGTACTGTCATGACGTAAATTGCAACTTCAAGTGTTCCTTTTAATTAGATGGCACATAACTTAATTTATAAGG
This sequence comes from Chrysanthemum makinoi, assembly GCA_910596185.1. Classification (NCBI taxonomy): domain Eukaryota; kingdom Viridiplantae; phylum Streptophyta; class Magnoliopsida; order Asterales; family Asteraceae; genus Chrysanthemum; species Chrysanthemum makinoi. The sequence continues at coordinate 18,216,285 of OU343225.1, read as the reverse complement.
GTACTAGTTTTGATTTTATGTGGTCAAATCAAATATGTAGAAAGATGTCATGCATTCATCTTGTAGCATAAATTTAATAAAAAGCTTTTTATTACCAATTCATAAAGATCAAATTATCAAAGTTTTGATTGAGGTATCGGGTTCACCAATCAAGGAATTTAGAGTTAATTATCGTTCATTATACCGTACTTTTGCATAAGTGTAAACACTTAGTGTTTCGGGTAATTACCACCAAAGTGACGCATGGAATTAAAACTAATTCGCCCTTAAGATGAGTTTGTACATTTATGGCTTACTAAGTAGCTCCAATTTGACTCGCAAGCAAGCGGAGAGTTTGGTCAGCGCAGGGCAATAACCTCCCTCTTTAGGGTCACAATCTTAATGCGCTCCCCTCCTAGTACTTCCCACACAGTCCGTCAAATTGGGTGAGCCGTTCAGACCATTTGTACCAAAATCATCAATCAATTAAACTATTGAAAACTTAACTCTTCAAAAACAAATCAAATTTCACCATTGTTTAGTCCGTATTATTTTTCTATTCAAAATTACCCTTTGCTTAAAACTGTCTAACATAATAAACAAACAAGTAACAAATAAAAAATAAACAACTAAGAAACGATGCGCACATAATATATAATTTATACGTGTAAACAAGTAGCCACATGCAACTAATTCGATAAAACCCTATTAATAATCAATGTCTACGTTAAATTAATGTATATATTAATTAGGGCTTTCACTCTCCCAATTGAAAGTGAGCCACATACATCGATGAATCGATTGCGTAAACCCATAATTAATAATATACCAAATAGTACATAATTAATTCATTAATATATATAATTGGAGTCTTCCCCAATTCAAGATTTATCGTAAATAAACATGTGATAAACATATCTTAACAATTAAACAAATATTCAAGCAACTATCCATGACAAACATGCATGTATCATCATGGATATATCATAACAATTATACAAATAGTCACAAGATCGCATATCAATAATCCTATGTCACATAGCAATTATTCATAAATTAATCACGTAACTTATACATTAATTCTAGGTTTCGATAAGGTTAACAAACAATTTTCAAACCCTAAAAATATTTTGTATATGTCGACTAAAAAAAATAAGGGGTACGCCTCATAAAAAATTAAATCGACCCAAAAAAAAAAAAAAAAAAAACAACATAAACCCTAGATTAACCATATCAAACAACATATAATTATTTGTTTTATTACGCGTTTATGTAATTAATTACTCATTAAAAACCAATGACTCGTGATGCCACTGTTGGAATTATATAACATGACTAATCATAAATATAAACAAAAAACATCAAGTACACATGCGGAAGCGTATAGGATTTATTAACGAATAATTAATTAACATAAGAAGAATATGCGTACCTTACTTGATTCTAGCCGAACAAGAATCAAATCCACAAAACTAGCAATTGGATGAACCTTAATTTGATTTAATTAGGATTATGTGAATTACCCCTTACCGTTTTGTAATTCAATCCAAGAATACTAACAATATTGTGTTAGTACCACTTTCTTGTACACACGTACTAAACCGAATTAACGTAATGCTAGTTTTGATTAAACAAATAACTTTGATTTGGGAAAAGTTATGGATCGATCCCTATGAGAGGGTGTCGACCGGTTTTAGCAAACACACACACACAAAACAAGTTTTAGGTTTAGCTAATGAATACAAGAGTTAAATTACAAACACCATTGGTTTTGTATTTATACTCAAACAAACTTGGTGAACAAGTTGGCTAAGGATTGGTTTATGGAAACCATATGGACGATTGGCCATGGACTCCCACAAGGGATTCTAGAACCTTCTCGATCTCCAATTTCATCTTTAGTCCTTCCCAATTATATTTAACGACCGTTAGTCCATTACACTTAATTACTTAACGTCCGTTATAGTTATTTCGTTTAATTAATAAATAAATATAACATTTATATTTAATTATTAACTTTAATTCTCATACGCAAAGTGTGCAATCTCGTGCTCTCGAGTTCGATCATAACACACATCTATTAATATTTTGTCCATTAAACGAACATCATGTTCGTATTGCCTACTGTCCATCTGTAGATGTCACTTTGGCTTCGTTAATAATCAAGCAGATACATGAAGTGCCTGCAATCCAAATTGCGTAGAACTTCTTTGTCAACTATGTTCAATGTACTACTCTTGAGGTTGCCTTCTTCGTCGCAAATAACCATTTTAGTTCCTTTTTTGCTCCTAATGCGAGATAGACTACATATGGTTGGCAAAAAACTACTAATGCCAGAAACAAAATTTCAACTCGAAACATTTAGTACAACGAAAACTTGTGTTTTCTTACTGTACTTAATTCAAACCCAAAATAAGATTTAAGATTATAAGGCCAAAAACCATCTGCAACAAAGAATATTAGTGTCATAGTTTGTAAAATGCAAGAACAAATTGGTACCTTGTTATACACTTTTCGAGTTTGAAGATGAAAGTGGTAATACTTTAATACAAGGAAGGTTGCATTATATATATATGGCACACAACTCTTAGAGATGAAGATGAATTATACCTAGCATGTATTTGTGACATAAGTTTTTAGCAACCCCAAACATCCTTTAAACTTAAGCATGCATACCCAAAAATCCTATAAAACTACAATTTTCCAGCATTGTGAATGACTTAAATAACCATTAAACTACGGTTTTTAAGTAAATCCAAACACCCCTTAAAGCGACTCAATCTGCCATTTAAAATTGTTGTTTGGAATCAGCCACAAACACCGCTTAAAATTCAATGGATGACATTCATGTATCATACCACGAATGTTTCATATCAGCCAAACCCAACCAAACTTGAACTCTCTACTCCTTTGGTTGCACATGACCTGAAAAACATACATCATCATTCAAGTTTACTAAGACAAGACATCGGATAAAAGTAACAATTTAACAAAGTGCAATGTTAAACTACAACATAATCACTGAAACAAAGACAAAGTTGACCTAACACCCAACACATATTTCACTATCAGCCATTGTATTCATTCTGCGTAATTCTGTGCAGTTATAGGCCCAACCAGATTCATGATTCAATATGAAAACCATATGCCGCAATTTAACTCGATCAAAAAACATAACATGTTTAATTACTATTATAAAGGTGATTTAAGTGTGTGTTTTTAGGGTTTACAATCGTGATTAGCATATTCGCTAACTCGTTCCTTTTTATAATTTCACACACAATAACAGAACAGCTGAAATGTCTAAAACTACTATTAATGAAACTGAAACAAAATTGGCTCTAAAATTATGAGTGGTAACAGTTTATCGAAATAAAAGAGCAGATGTAACTATGCCAGCAAATCTGTTTATCCACAGGTATACATACATTCATAAGGTCTCTTCTATAACTAGTACACAGTGAGCACACCCTGAATATACTTCCATATATACTCGAACGATCTTCTAAGACAACCAACCAAAGATATATTAACCCGCTAAGATTAGCACATTCAATGTTATGTTACACTGGTATATATTTATCTACAATTTCTGTTGGTGATAACCACAACAACAACAACAACAAACCCAATCTCGCCGAGGCAGGGTATGGGGGAGGTAAAATGTAGACAGACCTCCGGCAAGTGCATGTGTGCGGGTGAGATAGGAAAGAAATGAGAGCAAGCGACGAAAAACAATATGCAAAACGCAGTCAAAGAAAGCATGCCGAACAAGCAAACGTAGCATAAAGGGAAGAAAGAAACCGCGCTCAAGCACACGCAAAGTAGCCAACATCAAAGCGCAACAAAAACAAAGAGCCAAGGCACACATAAAAGCAGACCAACTAAAGGGGCCAGCACAGAGCAAAGCAAAACAACACACGGGGCCTAAAGCTAAGGCAAAAAACAAGATGCACCAAAACCAAAACGCAAGGAGCAAGAAAAAGCAGGCAAACCTAAGGGGGCAACAACAAAGCAACGCAAACCACGCACGGGGCCTGAAGCTACAGCAAAGCAAAGAAGAGGCCACAAAAACCAAAAACGCAAGGGGCAAGGCAAAAAGGGACGTCTAAAAGCCAAACACCCAAAACAACCTAAAAAACACAGAGCACCTAGCAAAGCTACCCGCAAATCCTAATTCTATCCCTCCACCCCTTCCTATCTGAGATCATGTCCTCGGTCAAACGAAGCTCCATCATGTCTTGCTTAAGTCTATCCTCCCACCTGAGATTGGTGATAACCAAGACAGTTAAAAACGATGATAACCAAGACAGTTATTGACTTAACTTATAACCTCAAGCAATGCCAGTTCAAAGCAATTTTTCAAAATAGTTAGGATGGCTACTAGATTCCAGTGTTTACTCATTTATTTCATTGCTCATGTATGGCTTAAGTTCCATGATGTCAAAGTAAACCAACATCAGGCTCCCAAAATGGAGGAAAGGTGGTAACCATATAGTGACCTTTTCCGGAAATACACTTTGTTCGCTACTCAAACAGATTAGAGTCTATACAACTTCCAAATATTCATTTAATAGGAAGAACCAGCAGGTACAGTTACAGTTGATCAAATATAATAAAGCATCCCCACAAATCCTACATTTTGGAGCGTTTATAACCACATGAAGAAACTTATTACAGTCACAACAGATAAACTAATGAGTATCAGATATATATCTAAAACGAAACTAAATAACATATACTCTTCATTAGATTAGACAAAAAGCATTATAGAGTCCATAAGCAACCCAGGATATAAAAAGCATATTAAATTCCATACCAAATACGTCTGAGCACACACAAACATGAAAAACAAAGGAAAGAACTACTGTTATGACACAAAGCGTAGGATACGAATCTTACCTTCATACAATGGGGAGATTGTATGAGTTGCAAAGCTGAAGATGTGCAGCTTGATTAGCTTGAGACAGATATCTGGTTATGACCGGCGGGAATCTACCACGGAACTGATTAGAAAGATTTGCCAATAAAGCCACGCAGAAGTGTTTTGGATCCTGAATTTCTTTCAATGGGTCTTCCTCCCTTCTACCCGCATTGTGAAGACGAACAAAGGTGGCTTGATGACCAGTCGCCTCACCAAAATCAGGAACTTCAGATTCATCCTCAACTCTTTGCTCTTCCGGTTGCGACAGGAGAGTAACAATACCATCTAGCAACTTACCCCAGAGCGCCTCAGCAGCAGGATCCAAAAGCTACGGCAATTCACAGAGTAGTTTAGCTGATGCAACTGCACTCAACTTAATCTCGCTGTTGCCAGTTATGGTCTTAAGAGCAGGTATCCAAAACTGCATTGAACAAATTCGCCTGAAGAGAGTTAACCGAGTCCAGAAGAGATTGTATGCCGTGCTTGACCAGAAACAGCGACATGAATATAATAAGACACCTAACAAGTCTCGTGGTTTTATTGTTTTGGACCCGAGTAAACAGGGTATGCCAGATGTCATTCATGTATTCTGCCAAAACATCATACCCAAGATTCTTAATGACCAGGTTCAGAATATGAAATCCTTGCTCTTCAGTGTTTGTCGAAGATCCCAAGCACATTTCTTAACTTCCATTCCCTTGTAAGCTCATTGGGTGCCTGTTGAAGGAACGACTGGAGCAAACGCACGAGTGCAGGGACATTAGCAGACTTCTTCCGCAAATCAGGTGTCAACAGAATGTCAAATAGCTGCATGTAATGTGGTGGAACTGGAGGCCACTTCAAATAGACAAGCTGGGCTAACAACTGGAAGGCGTACGGAAAGAATTCAGTAACTTCTAATTTCTCCAATATCATCTGGAGGCTCGGTAAAAGGCATTGTTCAAAGGCTGGCACAAGAGTCGGATTCTTTTCACACGCTCTTCGAACAAGAGCAGAAACTGCCTCAAATAAGCAATGGTTAAACACCGGGTTTTTAGGATTCGCACAGACACTGTTTAGAACCGCTGTCAGCCCAGTAATGCAAGGTGATGGTACCTCAGGTGAAATAACAGCAATCTGAAGAACACTCATAATACAGCTCATGATATACTGATTTTCCTCCGACTCGGGCATCTCCAACGCACCAAAAAGGTTTGTCATCAAAGCTGGCAGAATCAGACCAACGTCCAGCGCCGTATATCTTGCTTAACCCCATTATCCTTCACTAGCAAAAGCTTCTCGATACAACTAGCATCATAAGAATGAACCACACCAACATCTGAACTAAGAAACCGAACCACATTACCAAGAAGAGCCATAGCAACAGGTTTAGGAACCAGAACCCTAAACATGGTAAAGAACTTCAACGCACCCACCTTCAACATAGGGAAAGCATTGACATCCTGACCTTGTAACTCTGGCACAACAACTGTTCTAAAAAAACTACCAACACACAACAAGATCAGTCTAGAAAGAAGCACCACCTGCCTTTTTAGTAGCAAAAGAAACAACCAAGTATATAGCACAATCCTTATATTTCCAATTAGCAGCGGGATTTTGTTCAAACAAACCCAAACAGTTCCTAATCTGCTTCGAAACCTTTGCAGTAATCTTCTCTTTGTAATTTCCCGCAATCCTCTTAAGAAGCTCACAAGCAATCCTCCTCCTCATATCGAGATCACTCCCTTCCATATTTCTCCTAATAAACTCGATATAATTCATCTCAAATAGCTCCTCATCCTCTTCCCTTAACATCACATTCAGAATCACAATACTCTGAGTAATCTGCTGCAATATCTCATCACCAGCAAACAACGCATGGTGCACACTCAGTACTAACAATAGTCGAAAACTTAATAGCAGTGACGGTCAACATCGTGTGCCTGTAAAACATAAGATGGACGAACAAAGATCTAAGTCAGTAATAGTTAATCTTTCAAACACTAGGCAATCATGCAAAATGAAAACCAGCAAGGATTGTAACTGGAAAATGCATTTCTTGCAATACTTGGCCATGGAGATAAAGAAGAATACTTTCGGAATTTGACATGATAATTACAAAATGGACCTGCTCTACTCCCAACAATTTCAAAACTTCAAACCAATAACGGGGTTGTTCACGTTGGAAGCCATTTAATATTAACCGTCTAAACTACCCATACTCGAAGCTTGCTCAGTTCAGACATTTAAAATATATAAAATGTTGTTAATTACCATTTTACCCTTACCAACTTAAGAGAAGACTTATTCCTACATGTAAGCTGATCATATGGTTTTTAAAGTACAAGTATTGGTTACAAGACGCATTACTTACATGTTCTGGTCACAAAAGAAACCTATCCATTATTAGATGTAGCACTACAAAAGCTAACCGTGTTTCAATACTACTGCAGGCCATAGCCAACCATCAACTCCTTGGAAGGTGAAAGCCCTCAAAGTTCCTTGCCTTCTGTCGTAAACAGTACCAAAGAAACACCATCAAAATCAAGTAAACTTCGTAAGGGTTTTTAAAGCATAAAGCAGGAGGTTTAATATAAACTCTCACCATTGGGATTCCACTGTGTTCTGCAATGATGAATTTGTACTATCTGGACATAAAACTACTCTATTTGATGTTTTAAAATGACTCGCCGTACTGCTGGAAGTCTGGATCAACTTAAGTAAATAATTCCGTACAATCATAAATAGTTTTTACCAAACGATTATGACAAAAACAATAAAAACCATCACATGGCATTGTGCAAAATGTTTACACTAACATAGCTCAAACATTGAATAAAATAAAAGATGCAACACGTCAACGTGTCCTTATTTTTACTAAAGATAATAAATGAGTTACCTAGGACCAATTTGGTTCAATCCAAGCATTACGGTAGAGATAATGTGTAGTTCCAAAGAAACCCCCTACATGTTCTTCAACGTTTTCGCCATCAAATGTGTGGTACTTGCATGTGTCGAGTGAATAGAACACTGCCTTCTTGTTCTTGGTATGTAGCCGTGGAAAGAAGATCTTATTCTCCATCTTTGGTACTTTGGCTTCAATGCAGAGACATGTTGTGCCACAAACAAAAATCACGTGCTTACCTACAGAATCTATTTTTTCCCATTCTTGTCTAGATTCGTTGCGCTTGAAAACCTCAACATGTCCTCCATATTCGCCCACGCTAACCAGTAAAAGATGTTGATCGCAATTTGTTAAGAAATACTGAGTACACGATGTGCAAGAGCCTTTAGGAGCTTCGGCTTCAACAAGCTTACAAGAATAATCTTCTTTGTCCAAATTATTGATAACAAGAAGTTCTCCTTCTTTACACATGGCATAAAAATCTCGACCGTAAAAAGTTGGAAAACAGATAGTTTCTGGATTAGGGCCAAGATTAAGTGTACGCCATGTTGGTTCCCAATTCACATAGAGGATGTCAACACGCCAATACTCTTGTTTTAAAAACCCAACCACCATACAATCAAGGGAAGTAGGTGGTGCCGAAAAACACAAGCTTTGCAAACTATATTCCACGCGCGGAAGCCCCTTGATAACATTTGTAAAAGGGTTAAAGAAGACCAAGCAATTCAACGCATAGCTTTTAAACAATAACCAGCCAAACTTTGAACAATATAATTTTCCATAAACAACTGATATATGGGGTTTCCTCATAAAGTAGTTGTCACCTAATATGGGATTAACAAAGGTCATAATACCTCGTTTTTTATCTGCCACCATCAGCCAAGGTGAAACAACCGAGTACGTCTGTAATCTCTGAAATGATGTTTCGATTCGCCATTTTACCAAAGGTGCTGCTAAATGACATTGTTTGCATGTAGCACGAAGGTTCATGCATTCAACGCCAACAGAAAACTCCATAATTGTCTCCAAAATACAAAACGGAACGTTAAGGAGGTCTGATTCGTTGGATTTAACCCCACAATCCATACTTGACGTTAATAATATATCATTGTTGTTTTCCATCTCTACTTTAGAATCAATTATGCATTCGGCTTCTCCATGATCACCTTTTAGCCTACATGAATAGCAATTTAAGACAAAATTTCCCACAAAAGGAGGTTTTTCTTTTTATGATTACCTAAAACGTAACTAACTTTGTTACTTTTTCGAGTTTGGTGTAGCCATCTTTTTTTTCCTACCATATACCAAAACTTTTGAATTTAGACTTTTGTGTGTAATTTGAGACCATTTACCCTACGTTTTTCACCCATCCCATTAACGACGAAGGGTAAAATGGTCACAATTGTCAAAAATTCAAACTTTTTTGTATACAATAGCAAAAAATAAAAAGTTGGCTACACTACACTAGAAAAAGTGGCAAAGGTAATTATTATTGTTTTTTACAAGTCACTTAAAGATAGATTTATGTTCCATTTGCTTCATTCTGGAAACAAAATCCTCTTAAAACCGAACTGACTTTAAAAACAACCATCTTTTAATGACTCATAATTAAACCGGACAAATAAAAAAATGTTTATAAAACACATATGAATATATGATAAACAAACACAAACTAATTGAGAGGCAATACCTGCATTCCCACAATGACAGATGGCTTATCGGCAACATAGGAGAGGGTATATGAAATAGGGAGATGGTATCGGTTTTTACATGGTATGAGTATATTGTTTCGCCCATTTCTCCACGAATGTGTATAAAACCTCCCGCGTCTGAGGCAATTACAGGTGTATAAGATACTGAGCAATTACGGGCAAAATCCACAAAAAAAGTAGCGTTTTTGAGGTCATCAATAACTTCCCATGTTTCACGACTCATGTCGAGTGCTTTGCAATCCATTTTGTCGAGGTCTTCATACTTGAAATTAGTTAAATCCCAGTATTTCAGGCATCCCCTTTTTTCCCAAGCTATACAAGCCATGTCTGATTTAAACACAAACGCACGAATAGGTATTCTGCGTTCCCAATCTTCGAAATCTATACTGATGTAGAACAAATTTGTAGAAAACCCTTTCAAATAATTAATCGAGTCCCCAGCACGAGGACCGGAGGGGGGGGAAAGGGCATGACCCGAATAACATTAGTTTTATCACAACTTCTTTATCCCTAACCACGATCTCAACATGTAAGACAAACTCATCAAACGTACTTCCGAAACTTAAGGCATAGACTTTACCGTTGCAACAAGTTAGATTACGTACTAATTCGCCGTCAAAAGTTAATCTCTTGAGCTGATAGGCGTAAGACATTTCGGTCCATCTAAACTTGTTTCTTTTACTAACAAGCCCGAAAAATACAAAGGTTGGTTTATTGTTTCTTGTTAACAAAAGAATTGAACTCGGATCATCGGGAGGGGCTGACAAACAACACTCGGCAATAGACTCGTACCCTCCATCTTCCAAAATCAAGGTGGGGAGACGTATGATCTTAGAAGTGTGTTGGTTCCAAAGAGACCATTTATTGTTGTATGGATGGTTGGAAAGTATCATCCAACCATGGAAACATCCTCGGATACGTTCCCCGAGCAACTCGGGGATTCGACACCGATAATGAGGCAGGTCGTTGTGTATGGTGTAGAAAAACAGGTTGTGTTGTTCGTCATCGAGGCTTTGGGCAATCAACCACGGATATTTTGAAGATAACGGAGGGAAACCGTCACAAGAAATCTCATCCATCTAAACACAAGATATTTTAAAAAAATGGTTATTAAGCATTAATATATGCTAATAATAAGCCAATTAATAGCCGGCTTATGGCTTATTTGGTTTTGGGCTTATGTTACATAAGCTCACTTTTTGTGGCTTATTTTGCAACTTTTGGCTTAGGGTGTTTGGATTAGCTTATTTCCTCGGCTTATGAGCTTATTTGAGTTTGGAAAAAGCCGATAAGCTAACATTTTACGGCTTACGAGCTTCAGCTTATGGACTTACTTAAGTCCATAAACTCAAATAAATAAGCTCATAAGCCCAAAAATGTTAACTTTATGGGCTATTCCAAATTCAAATAAGCTCATAAGCTGGGGTAATAAGCTAAATCAAACACCACCTAAGCTTATTATGACATAATAAGAATAAATATATATAAGGCGAAAAGTGTCAAAATAAGCCGCAAAAAGTGAGCTTATGTAACATAAGCCCAAAATCAAATAAGCTATAAGCCGGTTAAAAAAAAAAAAAAAAAAAAAAAAAACAATCTAATTAAACAAATCCAAATAGTGATAAGCTTAATTTTAGTGAATTATGGTAGAAAAGATATACATAATAAAATAAATCAAGAGAATAAGAATTGATACCTCAAACTTGTATTATCGGTTTTGATAAGAAAAAACTTACGCTCTATTAGTCTAAAAAGGGAAGGGGTTCGGATGGGCAGGCAAAGTAGGGGATGAAATAGGGAAAAATAAAAAGGCTAATAACCTATTAAAGCATCATACTTGTCACAAATGTCAGTTCGACGTAGCGAACAAAAAAAATAGCTCTTCTAGACATTAAACTTGACATTTTTATCTTCAATTGAGTAAAATAACTTTGTGATGACTATTTTACCCTTAAATTTATAAAAATTGCATCCATTGTCCCAAATATATAAATAAATCAATTAATGTTTTTAACTCATTTTAACACACACATAAACTCACTCTACACCCTCGTCTCGACTCTGGTCGCCGCCATCTAACCGGACACCATCATTCCGGCGTCGCCACCCTCTATACTCCTCCACTAGCCGATTTTAATGTTGTTTGGTATGTTTCGTCTATGAATACCGATTTTAATGTTGTTTATAAAAGGTTCAATCTTTTTTTTTAAACTTACATGTGAAGCTATTTATATTCATCACAAGATTCACTTTTTTACAATCTTGATGCTTTTTATATAAATTTGCATATGGGTTTTGTTTATCAGGTCTTAAAGTCACTTAAAATGTGAAAAAGTTATATTGTTCGAGGAAAATTAGTAGTTAATATGTAAAAGTTAGGTAGATTTTGTTTGTTTTCGTGATTAGTATAGAATATAGATACTGGTCTTGGTAATTTTGTTCGAGGAAAATTAGTAGTTAATATGTAAAAGTTTGCGTAAATACCGGTCGTTGCCGATCTCAGTATTTTATTTGCGGAAGTTCCTAATTGTTTGGCATAGTATGTGTAAGTGTCTGGCGTTTGTGCTAGGATCATGAATTACTTGCACAGCTGTGTATTTTGGTATTTTTAGAGTACCTGTCTCGGTGAAGAAAATTAAAAGTTAATATGTAAAAGTTTGCACAAATATCGGTCGTTTGATAGGAGGTGCCGATCTCGGTATTTTCTTTGTGGATGTTCATAATGGTTTGGCATAGTATGTGTAAGTTTCGGGCGTTTGTGCTAGGATTATGAATTACTTGTGGACAGTCACAGTAGTAATAGCTCAGTAATAGTGTAAATGTCGGTTGGTTGTGCTTGGGTCATGAATTAGATTTAAACTTTAAATCATAGAGGTATTATTAATTACTATGATCCCACTGTATTTTAAGGTTGTTGATAGGGTTGTTATTATATACTACTTTTTGAATTTATAAACGATACATACAGTAAGACGAAAGACTAGCGGCAGTTGTATGAAGACGATTATATAAAAATTAGGTAAGTTGTTAAAAAAGTATGATTCACACCACTTAATTGGTTTGACTGATGTCTAGAGATAAATCGTGTCAAGTTCAAGTCAGGCTTCAAGCCTTCAATGCTTCATAGGGTCTCTATGTTGCTGTTTGTTTATAGAGTTTTTGATTATATACGCCATGTTGCTTAGTAATTAGTAAAGTGGTTCGACATGTGTCCCTGAAAGCTCAATGGTTGCTCCTCCATTATTATGCACCGCGCCTATCAAGGTTTGGTTTAGTTTAGTTGCAGATTATTCTTTCATGTGTTTCTTGTTTTGAAAAATGCTATGATTAGATTAAATTAAATTAAATCTTGCTTATTTTTTCAGTTTCAATATGCAAATTATAGCACTCCTAACTACAAAGACACAGGAAAAGCATCCATGAAGTTTCGATTGATCAACCAAAGATCTGACATTTCTTTTGCATTGTTTTCTGGTGGATTATCGAAGGTTTGCTTATGGTTTTGGTTGTTTTTACTCCCTCTTTATTCTATCTTTTTATTCCCTCGTTTAGCTCAAGGAAAAGCTTGGAATGAAGTAAGTTGTGCATCTTGTTTTAGTTCTTTTACTGGCTAACATAAGTAGACTAGAACATGTCAGCAGTCAATTAACAAAAGCTCTGCAGTATCTATACAAGTCCTGTTTTGATACATGTATTTGCTGTCGTCCTACATAATACATGTTAATAAGTAAACCAATTTCAATACGTGTTCCGTTATCTAACCCCATTTGTCCACCTCTAGTGCACATGGATGAAGACTTTTAATGTAACCTTCTGATGTTTTTGTAGATACTGAGCTTAACAGTGGAGACACGAAGACTTCTTCCATTGGTGACATTATCTGTTACTGTGCATCACACGCTAAGCCTCCCTGATCAAGTAATAAGCACTTTTTTTCTGTTAAACTTTTGGCAAAAAGCGTTTGGCTATCGCAACCCACCAATTCGTGTCACTGCTATGTGTATTCAACTCAGTAGCATCCAATACCACATCCCAAACATGATTTGTGTAAATGATTGTTCAGGTTTCTGACTAGTTACTTTTGACTTGGACTTAATTTAGGCGAGTCCGACACTTGCAGCAGCAAAGCACTGAGACTCGTGAAGGTGTGTTAATTTCATAACCAGACAAAGCAAATTGGCTAAGTTGAATAGAGCAGCAACAGTTCCTTTGATTTGTTCGATGTTATTTTTGTTTGTAAATGGTTGATTTCATTAGTGGATCTTAGTATTAATTATGATGACAATGCCGGTTTTGCTGCTGATGATTACAGTTATTGAGTATTAAAATTATGTGTTTTGTAAACTTCGGTTGATTTTAATGAGATTGAGTATTGTGCCACTGTAGATACTGAGCTTAACAGTTGATTTTAATGAGATTGAGATTGATGTTTAGTGGATTTGGGACATGGGTTTTAATGACATAGTCGAAGAAAAGAGGTTTGTCATTGGAAGAGAAGCGGGACAATTGACGCAATTTTTTCAAACGACAGGGACTATTTTTGTAATTTAGCCTAGGGATGATGGATGCAATTTTCGCAAACCCATAGGGACCATTTATGTAATTTGGAAGGGTAAAATGGTCATAATACTCAATTGAAAACAAAAATGTCAAGTTTAATGTCTAGAAGAGCTATTTTTTTTGTTCGCTACGTCGAACTGACATTTGTGACAAGTATGATGCTTTAATAGGTTATTAGCCCTAAGATAAGTATCGAGCTTTCATCTTTTTATTGGATTTCTAGTAGGGGTAGAAAATACTCCCTCAATTTAGGGATGACTATGGGCGAGAAAAAACCTATAACTCGCGGGTACTCGCACGTGCATGGGTGGGTAATCCCGTCAATTTTCGCCCACGGGTGAGTCGTGGGTGAAAATTTGTACCCATCGGTAGGTAATGTATACCAGTCACTGGTAAACCCATAACACCTATTCAAAAAACCCATAGGTGTGCCCGTCAAAATACCCGTGGGTATACATGTAAACCCATTTGTGTTTTTTTTTTTTTGCACTTCACTAACCCATGGGTTTACCAACAAATACTCGCGGGGTGAGCATAGGTGAAAAATTTTACTCATTGGCGAGCGGCGGATGAGATAAAAACCATGAGTGTAGGTGATGGGTTAGAGGCACCCGTGCCCATTACCGGCGAGTGCAATCCCGACTCAATTAAAGTGATTCAACCGCCCTGGCTTTTAATGCTCTATTTCTAGTAGGGGTAGAAATACAATCACCGTTAAAAAAAAGTATAGAAAGCTAGCATGGATTTATATACCTAAAAAGGTAATAATCCGTACTTAATATTAGTACTAAAATAGTAATATAGTACATACATATTAAATTCTTAAAAAACCAAAACTTGTTTAAATAAGAATCACCTGTTACTTCCGCTGCTGGATTCGTAAAGCTTGCCTCGAGAGGAGAAAACAACGACAGCGATATCAACATCACAAAGAACTGAAAGCTGACGTGCTTTTTTCATTAAACCTGTTCTTCGTTTGGAGAAAGTCACTTGACGGCTGTTTTTGTCTTCGATTCGCTTCATTTCAAGCTTTCTTCGACCCATTTTGCTGTCAAATGATAAATGTTTTAGATCTGTGTTGCCTTATCCTCTCTAGCTATCCCTTGTATTACTGTTGTTTGATAAGAGTGGTATTTTTTTTTCTTTTTTTTCCTTTCCTTTTTGGGTAAGAGTGGTATGATAGTTTTGGTAACTAGAGAAAGTATGATATTGTGATGCATAGTACTCATGAGAGGCTAGGTGCGGAGAGCTATCAATATAACAATTATTGGTGTGACAGCTTAGCATCATTTTAGTATCTTCTTAAGAGTGCAAGGTGAGGTTAGGTTTAATAACACGTTATTGGTATGCCACATCAGCGCCACATCATCTCCTCCCAATAACACACCAATAATTAAAACACCCCTCCCTCATAACACACCAATAACATATTATTGGGTCCCACTTTTTTCATTTTATTTTATTTACATTTAAACGTTAACTTAAAAAAAAAAAAAAAACATCTAATAACACATTGATAATTAAAACATCTTCTTTAGCCATTGATGAGTGTCTAAATACTCATCATTTTTGTACAAATTAGACTGCAAAAACATCTGAAAACACTCAGAAATGTATCAAAATGATAAAAATATCACAAATAAGTGTTTTATATGTTTTAAATGCAAAAATATCAAAATCTGGTGAAAAACGTATAAAGTTTGCATAATTGGCAGTTTTAGTCCCCCAAGTTTCAAAAGTTGTCAAAAACAGTCCCTGGTAAAACCAAATGAAGAAAAATATCATTTCAAGTCCCTAGGGATTCCTAAGTTGTCAAAATTGGTCCTTGAGATTTAAATTTACAAAATTACAACTTAGGTCTTTTAATTTTCAAAAATGTCAAGTTTAGTTCTTTGAGAATTTGAAAATGTCAAAAATGGTACTTGTACTTTTAAAACTTGTCAAAAGTAACCCTTGTGAGAACTTTGGAAAAATGGCAGAATTGGTCCCTCTAGTTTGGCAAAATTACAATTTGGTCCTTGTATTATAAACCTAAGCTAAGGCTTGTCAAAACTCCTTTGACCCCTGCCACTTATCCCATTGTGACCCCTTGACCTCCCTTTTTGGACTGCCAGGTCAACCAAAGTCAAACCCTTTGCTTTACCCGCCCACACCTGTCCACTGTACACCTGTCTTCCCCATGTTGCCTGCAACAGGCTCTCTCCCATCACCTCAGCCCCCTTTTCTCCTTTCCCACCACCCCCCTCATCAACAACCCCCCACAATAAATGCCACCCCCCCTACTAGCTATTTCACAGAGCCACAGTCAAAAGCAAGCTTTCCCGCCAAATTGATAAAATGGCCAAAACACTCAAAACTCACCCATTGGTCAAGCAAAAGAGGTGGGATTGGCTTAGAAGGACACGTGGAGGATTTCTAATGCATAAAAGAGGAAGAGGAACAAGAGAGAAAGTAGTACTTAGTTTTTTAAAATCCTTGTATGTCGTTTTTCTTTAGATGTCTTAATTAGTTTTTAAAATCTGTAATCTCAAGCTTATTTGTACTAAGACTAAGATATTTAGTCATTGTAACTCAGTTTCCAGTTTTAATTCAAAGTGTTATTGTGTTTTCAAATTTTACATTCACTGTTTACCATTTCAGTATAAGTGTGCTTAAAACCAAGCTTCAATAAGCTTATTTAATAGTCAAAACAGCTTATTCAAGCTTATTATAGCTTTTGATAAACTGTTGTTCAGTTTCAAGCATAATGGGTTGATGGTCAACAAAAGTCAACAGAGAAGAACATTTGGTTAAGCAGGATTGGAAATGGTTTATGGGCTGTTGCAGAGATGGATTCGGGTTGGTTTTGGATTAGTATAGTGTAGTAATGGTTTTGGTTTAAGCTGCAACATAAGCTTGGATCCTTGTAAGTTTGTTTCTTATTTTAAATTTTTGTTCAGTTTGCATTTTGTGTTTGAGTTGGTACTTGTGGTCATCTATAGTTCAAATATGTTAATTAAGATGTGTTTGGGTTAAATAAACTTAGTTTGATCATTAAAATAAGTTGGCTCAGTGTTTAGTCGGTTTAAAATTGCATATCAGTTTGAATAACAGTGTTTGGATCAGTTGTCTTCATTGAGCTTGAGCTCTTGTTTGTACTTGACAAATGCATAGTTAGTCTCAAATAGAATCATTTGAACCATAACTGTCATCAAATTGTGTCTAAACACCTTAAAAGTCAAAATCACCAAGATCATGTCTTAACAACTTAACTGTTGGATTTTTATTAAAGCTAAATCTTGTTTTGTGTTTGGAAATCATAAGTATAGGTTGCAGTAGTTTCATTTTACCATAACTCATCATATTCAGTCATTAAATTAGGATTAAAGTTCAAGAAAGTCAACTTTTCATTTTTTGACAAAAAGTCAAATACTTGCAAAACCCAGTTTTGGCCCAACTAGAAGGATTTTTCATGAGCACATTATTGGGTCAATCTCATTGAAACTTAGGACTTTAAAACTTCAACTGGTCTATTTCTTTATTGTCATTTTTGCATAATTTTAGAAATTTTGTAAAAGCTTCAAATAAGCCCATCAAACAGGGCTTAAGTGCCCTGTTCACCAAAACTCAGTACACACTGAGTTTTTCTCAGCTTTTGCAGAGCTTATCCAAAGCTCCACAGAGCTTCTCTAGGGCTGGTTTTTGGTTTGAAGGTACCTAGCCAGGTCTAGTTTAGACTCCAACAATTGGTTGTGAGTTTGGACTTGTTTAAGTGCTTATTTTCCAGTCTCCAAGTAGCACCAATAATCTGTTTTGGCATCTTAACTCAAATAAATCAAATCACAAGCAGTTGCAATTCAGAGGTTAAGACTTGTTGTTTTTAGTTGTTTTAGATTACTTTTAGCATAAAATAGCTTCTGTGAAAGTATGGTGCTCAGTTTGTGTCACAATTCTCAATTTCCGGTCATTTCTTAAACTCAATATTCATCATATTAGTTAATGCATGATTTTTCATTTTACATTAAACGCGTAAATTTCATATTAAATAAACGTTATCGCGTAAGTTATTATTTTGAACATTTAACCCGATACTTTCAAAAATGATCCCGATATATTTTTATACTTACATTTAGTTTATAAAAACTATATTTTGAGTTTACCTAGTGTTTTAAATTTATTTGTATATAAATCGTTAAATTTATATTATTACGACGCTTTTCTTAAAAACTACACGATAATTATTATATCACTCAAATTTTACAAGAAATGTATTTTTACAATTTTTATAACTACAATATACTTGACTTTGATCCATTAAAACTTATTTTAGTCCATACTACTCTAATTTCACAACTATGTACAAGTTACAACAATTTTACTTAACTATACATTTACTTACATCTTTTTAGCAAATTATACACAATATATATAAAAAAAAAAAAAAAGATATTTTCCAAATCCCTTCCCCCTTGGCCGACCAAGGGGGAGGTAGCAATTAATGTTTGGTGAAATTTTTTCTTTGATAGTATAAACTTATACTCCAACTCATTCACTTCACTTCATTCATCAAATAATTCAACAAGTAGTAAAAGTTCTCTCTTCTCTTTGTTCTTCATCTAAAAACCGGTCATCACAAGGAGTTAGCAAGAAATCACAAAAAAATTTTACAAGCTCAAGTTTAAACAATCTAGATTACACTCTTATTAAAGGTTTTGAAATAAAAACCTAGGGTGTTTAGGTTAATCCTTGTTCTAATCACCTCATCATAGTAGCTTGTAAGCATATCACTTTCATTTACATCTTTCATTTTCATTCCTTATGTATTTCTTTATTTTTGAACAAGCATGCAAGACTTATTGTTACTTATACCATTTTTACATTGATTTAAGAGTTTTATATATAAAAGTCATCCTATAATTTATCCCTTGTTATATATTGGTCTTGATGATGTCTAGGAACCCATGACACCCTAAGAAGGTGTATGGTAGGATTAGAATAGCTTTGGAGTTGTTTTGAAGGGATTGGAATAGGTTTAGTACGAGAAAAACTATTTTCGACAAGTATATAAAGTGGTCTGGTCTTATTTTGTTTTTCTGGAAAATCCGACAGTAGACATGAGTTTTTGGCCTAGATAATTAGAAAATACACTTTAAAACGAATCCGTGGCCGCTTGAACGGATTAAAACGGAGTTATAACGAAGAAGTTATGAATTTTTCAAGTTTGACGACGAAATATACATTTTCTGAAAATTTCAGCAAACAGTTTTCGTGTTGTACGAGTCAAAAACGAGTCTTAAGCTTTATAAATTATTTCGACTTATCAAAAATATATTAGTATACTTTGATACGAAGCTAAGGACGTATAAAACGTAGAAAACGAATTTATAACGACTAAAATATACACGTTTTCATAAAATTGCCGTAACTTTCTTATTTAAGAAAAACTATATTATTTTTACGAGACAAGTGTTACGGTAAACAAAACGACCATATTGAAAGCTATTTTTAACGTTCACGGAGAACTTTTTGTAACAAGATGTCTTCTAATAAAATCGAGATCACCAAGCATATTTTTCAAAATGACCAACCGTTTGTATAGCGGAGTTGTAATAAATTATTTACGGTTGCTTAAACTTTGCCGAAACTCACTTTTTAAACCACATTTGGACAAAATCACCATATTTAACCTCTATTATCTTTATGTTCGAGACCTCTATGACGAAAACTCATGTACTAAAACTTCTAGATTTTGATACAAGCTTTCCAAAACCGTTGAGTTTTCTTCCTAACACTCGACGTGCACCATTTTACGACTAGCTTTTAGAGGCCGTTTTAGTCACTTTCATGGAAATTTCAACGACATTATTTTACGACGAAAAGTTATATTCTCTTAATAAATCACTAAATGATTATCGTTGGATATCATTTCAAAGTAAACCCATGTGAAGTAATTTAAAAATGGTCAAGACGTTAAAAGATTATATTTTCGACGAGAAGTATTGTTTTCAAAAATACATAAGTGGTATAAATATCATCTGAATTGCGTGCATAACATTACATCATGACTTATTGCATATCATATCATTCATAATAGGTCAGTTTCGAGATTCACGCTACATTTCGGTGTAACCACTTTTGTCATCGCATCTATTCATCAAGTGAGTAATCACACCCCCTTTTTACCGTTTTACTATATTTTGGGGCGAAATGCATGAACCGTTCTTGAGCTAAATTGTTTACTACTTTTATTAACTAGTTTGACTAGAACTTGTGAACTTGAAACAAATCCTTGAACTTAATTACGAAATTATGACTTGTTAGAACTTATTGAACCGTACATGTTATGACCTTGTCCCAAAGTCTCCCATGTTCGGAGCATCACTATAAAGTCTCCCATGTTCGGAGCATCACTATAAAGTCTCCCGTGTTCGGAGAGTATATCTTTGGGAAGAGGCACCCAGTATATCTTTGGGAAGAGGCACCCAGTATATCTTTGGGAAGAGGCACCCAGTATATCTTTGGGAAGAGGCACCCAACATAACTTTGGGTAGTGGCACCCAGCATAATTTGGTTTCATCAGGAGCATCCCTGAATTATTATATACGTGGTACTATATTGTGAACTATTATGACCACTTATACTTGACTACTTGACGCGCTATATTTTGCGCAATGGGTTGTGTACACACAGGTTGCAAGTTTTGTATGGGCGGAACTTGGAACTGAGTGGATATACAATTCCTTTGCTTTGTGGACTATTTCCGATAACCGAAACCTTGGACTCTTTCATACGAGTTTTCTTATTTTACTAAACATGTTTACTTACCAACTATTTTCATAGTTGACCCGTTTTTCTCTCATGCATTTTAGGTGATCGTTAGTAAGCTTTTTCTACCAGGTCTTGCATAATGAAGTTTTCACTTGTCACTACAAATCGTTATGTAATAGAACGAATTATTTTGGAATCTAAACTTAGTAATATATTTGCCGATGACGGCTAAACTGGTATTGTAATGGTGTACTCTTTCTTTTAAATATTAACGTTGGTATGTTCTATTATCTTGTGCTTATGTTCCCTTCCGTTACACCTCGTGTTTCCGCCTCCCAAGGGTGTGACAGATTTGTACCAGAGCCAAAGGTTATAGAGAATGCCGATTTTTCAAAAATAAAAATCACAGCTATAACCGAAAAAAAAAAAAAAATTTTATTAAACATTGAACATCATCCGAGTCATCTAGTCCTATCGTTGCATCGTTAATCATAAATTATACATAGCCTGATCAACTATGTCTAATTTATGAAGAACCATGCAATGATAAGAAGGGTAAATTTAAATCATGTTTAGTCGAGTCTTTTGAGTCTGGTCACCTGAAGTTGCATTGGTCGGGTGGGTATGCATAGCATGTTTTTACGTTCACGTCTACATTACCGTACCTTGTTCATATCTTCTCTTTTCCATCTTTCGACTTGTTAGACATAGCATGTCCCTGATCCTGTCATATTTCGATCACTATAACACATTACCACCGTTCTCACCTCATCGACTTCGTTCGAATGTCGTTTACTCAACCCGATGTTTTGGTCCACTGTAGGATCATGGCTGCAGAAACACACTTCGGAGGTAACAACAACGACAACCCAAACAACAATGACAATCCAAACAACAACGCTGCTGGAATAGCGGATCTACTCACCCAAATTATAACACATCTCGATGCTAGACGAACCAACGCCGGAGAAGGTACTTCAAACGCTGGTCATGGATGCAGCTACAAAACTTTCATGACATGCAAGCCAATGGAATTTCATGGTACTGAGGGTGCCATTGGACTGCTAACCTGGTTCGAGAATGTTGAGTCGAAACTTAGTATCACGAAATGTACTGAAGGAAACAAGGTTGAGTTCTCTGCTGGTCTACTACAGGCGAGCATTGACACGGTGGAACAACCAACTACAGACTAGAGGAAGAGGGGCTGCAAATGCGTTATCATGGGAAGCATTTAAGAAACTACTAACTGATGAGTACTGCAGAAAAGATGAAGTGCAGAAGTTGGAAGCGGAATTTTGGAATCACTTGATGGTTGGAGTAGAAGTCGACAAGTACACGATCCGTTTCCATGAGTTAACTAGGATGGTTCCTCACATGGTTTCCACTGTGGAGAAGTTGATCGACCGATATATATGGGGATTGATACCGGAAATTAGGAGGGACGTCACCTCATCAAACCCAACCACTCTGCAAGCCGCTGTGGGTATGGCGTATCGCTTGACAAATGATGTGATCAGGTCTGGAGAACTAACAAAAGCAAACGACAATGGACGAAAGCGAATGAGGATCACCAGGGAAGCCGAGACCAGGTCGGCAAGACAAGAGGCAACGAATAACCAAGAACTATGGAGCGACTACCGGAGCGCAAAGATCGCAGGTCCACATCCTTTGTGCACTCGATGTAACTATCACCACTCGGAGGCGCCAAGGTGCGACAAATGTGGACAGGCGGGCCACTTCGCTAAAAATTGCTCAAACAGGACTGGGAATCAAGGACAGAGAAAGGCATGTTACGAGTGTGGAAGTCTAGATCACCTTCGCAATACCTGTCCAAAGCTGAAAAGAACTCCCAATCAAGGAGGTAATCGTCCAAACTGGCATTGGCAATAGAAGGCCCACAAGATCGAACATTGAAGTTCCCCCCTTGCGTGGTCGAGCATTCGATCTGGGTACCGAGGAAGCCCGCAACGCTTAACGGGTACATTCTTTCGAACAACTACCTTATTTTTGTACGACATAATTTTGGGTGCATAACTTCCTTCCAATCTTTACCACGTTCACGACATTGATTAATTTGAGACCTATTGATATCGACCTTAGTTGTTATATATATTTTGTTGATTTGATTTGAATTGTGTAAGCAAATCCAAAATCGAGCGAATCTTTCAAAAGACTTCATTCAAAAGACTTGTTTCCTAGCTTGATCTAGTGACAGTTCTTGTTTGATGAGTTGCGAAAGTCGAGCTAAGAAACAAGTTTACTCAAGTCACTATCTAAAGGTCTTTTTAGGGCTACGTTCGATATTGGGTAAGTTTACCCTATCCAATCTAATCACGGGCACGTACTTAGTTGAATGGGGAACCTGTACGCATGGGCATTGATATGATCATTTACACTGTTCGTACGAGCATGAACTTTTAGAACTCTTGTCGAGGTTCGGACCATAGTATCGTTAATCGAATCACGAGGACGTGATTCCCCTGACATGGGAAGAATGTCACAATTCTCAATTTCCGGTCATTTCTTAAACTCAATATTCATCATATTAGTTAATGCATGATTTTTCATTTCACATTAAACGCGTAAATTTCATATTAAATAAACGTTATCGCGTAAGTTATTATTTTGAACATTTAACCCGATACTTTCAAAAATGATCCCGATATATTTTTATACTTACATTTAGTTTATAAAAACTATATTTTGAGTTTACCTAGTGTTTTAAATTTATTTGTATATAAATCGTTAAATTTATATTATTACGACGCTTTTCTTAAAAACTACACGATAATTATTATATCACTCAAATTTTACAAGAAATGTATTTTTACAATTTTTATAACTACAATATACTTGACTTTGATCCATTAAAACTTATTTTAGTCCATACTACTCTAATTTCACAACTATGTACAAGTTACAACAATTTTACTTAACTATACATTTACTTACATCTTTTTAGCAAATTATACACAATATATATAAAAAAAAAAAAAAAAAAGATATTTTCCAAATCCCTTCCCCCTTGGCCGACCAAGGGGGAGGTAGCAATTAATGTTTGGTGAAATTTTTTCTTTGATAGTATAAACTTATACTCCAACTCATTCACTTCACTTCATTCATCAAATAATTCAACAAGTAGTAAAAGTTCTCTCTTCTCTTTGTTCTTCATCTAAAAACCGGTCATCACAAGGAGTTAGCAAGAAATCACAAAAATTTTTCAAGCTCAAGTTTAAACACTCTAGATTACACTCTTATTAAAGGTTTTGAAATAAAAACCTAGGGTGTTTAGGTTAATCCTTGTTCTAATCACCTCATCATAGTAACTTGTAAGCATATCACTTTCATTTACATCTTTCATTTTCATTCCTTATGTATTTCTTTATTTTTGAACAAGCATGCAAGACTTATTGTTACTTATACCATTTTTACATTGATTTAAGAGTTTTATATATAAAAGTCATCCTATAATTTATCCCTTGTTATATATTGGTCTTGATGATGTCTAGGAACCCATGACACCCTAAGAAGGTGTATGGTAGGATTAGAATAGCTTTGGAGTTGTTTTGAAGGGATTGGAATAGGTTTAGTACGAGAAAAACTATTTTCGACAAGTATATAAAGAGGTCTGATCGTATTTTGTTTTTCTGGAAAATCCGACAGTAGACATGAGTTTTTGGCCTAGATAATTAGAAAATACACTTTAAAACGAATCCGTGGCCGCTTGAACGGATTAAAACGGAGTTATAACGAAGAAGTTATGAATTTTTCAAGTTTGACGACGAAATATACATTTTCAGAAAATTTCAGCAAAGCAGTTTTTTGTTGTATGCGAGTCAAAAACGAGTCTTAAGCTTTATAAATTATTTCGACTTAACAAAAATATATTAGTATACTTTGATACGAAGCTAAGGACGTATAAAACGTAGAAAACGAATTTATAACGACTAAAATATACACGTTTTCATAAAATTGCCGTAACTTTCTTATTTAAGAAAAACTATATTATTTTTACGAGACAAGTGTTACGGTAAACAAAACGACCATATTGAAGGCTATTTTTAACGTTGACGGAGAACTTTTTGTAACAAGATGTCTTCTAATAAAATCGAGATCACCAAGCATATTTTTCAAAATGACCAACCGTTTGTATAGCGGAGTTGTAATAAATTATTTACGGTTGCTTAAACTTTGCCGAAACTCACTTTTTAAACCACATTTGGACAAAATCACCATATTTAACCTCTATTATCTTTATGTTCGAGACCTCTATGACGAAAACTCATGTACTAAAACTTCTAGATTTTGATACAAGCTTTCCAAAACCGTTGAGTTTGCTTCCTAACACTCGACGTGCACCATTTTACGACTAGCTTTTAGAGGCCGTTTTAGTCACTTTCATGGAAATTTCAACGACATTATTTTACGACGAAAAGTTATATTCTCTTAATAAATCACTAAATGATTATCGTTGGATATCATTTCAAAGTAAACCCATGTGAAGTAATTTAAAAATGGTCAAGACGTTAAAAGATTGTGTTTTCGACGAGAAGTATTGTTTTCAAAAATACATAAGTGGTATAAATATCATCCTAATTGCATGCATAACATTACATCATGACTTATTACATATCATATCATTCATAATAGGTCAGTTCTGAGATTCACGCTACATTTCGGTGTAACCACTTTTGTCATCGCATCTATTCATCAAGTGAGTAATCACACCCCCTTTTTACCGTTTTACTATATTTTGGGGCGAAATGCATGAACCGTTCTTGAGCTAAATTGTTTACTACTTTTATTAACTAGTTTGACTAGAACTTGTGAACTTGAAACAAATCCTTGAACTTAATTACGAAATTATGACTTGTTAGAACTTATTGAACCGTACATGTTATGACCTTGTCCCAAAGTCTCCCATGTTCGGAGCATCACTATAAAGTCTCCCATGTTCGGAGCATCACTATAAAGTCTCCCGTGTTCGGAGAGTATATCTTTGGGAAGAGGCACCCAGTATATCTTTGGGAAGAGGCACCCAGTATATCTTTGGGAAGAGGCACCCAACATAACTTTGGGTAGTGGCACCCAGCATAATTTGGTTTCATCAGGAGCATCCCTGAATTATTATATACGTGGTACTATATTGTGAACTATTATGACCACTTATACTTGACTACTTGACGCGCTATATTTTGCGCAATGGGTTGTGTACACACAGGTTGCAAGTTTTGTATGGGCGGAACTTGGAACTGAGTGGATATACAATTCCTTTGCTTTGTGGACTATTTCCGATAACCGAAACCTTGGACTCTTTCATACGAGTTTTCTTATTTTACTAAACATGTTTACTCACCAACTATTTTCATAGTTGACCCGTTTTCTCTCATGCATTTCAGGTGATCGTTAGTAAGCTTTTTCTACCAGGTCTTGCATAATGAAGTTTTCACTTGTCACTACAAATCGTTATGTAATAGAACGAATTATTTTGGAATCTAAACTTAGTAATATATTTGCCGATGACGGCTAAACTGGTATTGTAATGGTGTACTCTTTCTTTTAAATATTAACGTTGGTATGTTCTATTATCTTGTGCTTATGTTCCCTTCCATTACACCTCGTGTTTCCGCCTCCGGCGAGGGTGTGACAGATTGGTACCAGAGCCAAAGGTTATAGAGAATGCCGATTTTTCAAAAATAAAAATCACAGCTATAACGAAAAAAAAAAAAAATTTTTTATTAAACATTGAACATCATCCGAGTCATCTAGTCCTATCGTTGCATCGTTAATCATAAATTATACATAGCCTGATCAACTATGTCTAATTTATGAAGAACCATGCAATGATAAGAAGGGTAAATTTAAATCATGTTTAGTCGAGTCTTTTGAGTCTGGTCACCTGAAGTTGCATTGGTCGGGTGGGTATGCATAGCATGTTTTTACGTTCACGTCTACATTACCGTACCTTGTTCATATCTTCTCTTTTCCATCTTTCGACTTGTTAGACATAGCATGTCCCTGATCCTGTCATATTTCGATCACTATAACACATTACCACCGTTCTGCACCTCATCTGACTTCGTTCGAATGTCGTTTACTCAACCCGATGTTTTGGTCCACTGTAGGATCATGGCTGCAAGAAACACACGCTCAGGAGGTAACAACAACGGCAACCCAAACAACAATGACAATCCAAACAACAACGCTGCTGGAATAGCGGATCTACTCACCCAAATTATAACACATCTCGATGCTAGACGAACCAACGCCGGAGAAGGTACTTCAAACGCTGGTCATGGATGCAGCTACAAAACTTTCATGACATGCAAGCCAATGGAATTTCATGGTACTGAGGGTGCCATTGGACTGCTAACCTGGTTCGAGAATGTTGAGTCGAAACTTAGTATCACGAAATGTATTGAAGGAAACAAGGTTGAGTTCTCTGCTGGTCTACTACAGGGTCGAGCATTGACCGGTGGAACAACCAACTACGACTAGAGGAAGAGGGGCAAATGCGTTATCATGGGAAGCATTTAGAAACTACTAACTGATGAGTACTGCAGAAAGATGAAGTGCGAAGTTGGAAGCGGAATTTTGGAATCACTTGATGGTTGGAGTAGAGATAGACAAGTACACGATCCGTTTCCATGAGTTAACTAGGATGGTTCCTCACATGGTTTCCACTGTGGAGAAGTTGATCGACCGATATATATGGGGATTGATACCGAAATTAGGAGGGAACGTCACCTCATCAAACCCAACCACTCTGCAAGCCGCTGTGGGTATGGCGTATCGCTTGACAAATGATGTGATCAGGTCTGGAGAACTAACAAAAGCAAACGACAATGGACGAAAGCGACAGGAGGATCACCAGGGAAGCCGAGACCAGGGTCAGCAAGACAAGAGGCAACGAATAACCAAGAACTATGGAGCGACTACCCAGGAGCGCAAAAGATACGCAGGTCCACATCCTTTGTGCACTCGATGTAACTATCACCACTCGGGAGACTGCCCAAGGTGCGACAAATGTGGACAGACGGGCCACTTCGCGAAAAATTGCTCAAACAGGACTGGGAATCAAGGACAGAGAAAGGCATGTTACGAGTGTGGAAGTCTAGATCACCTTCGCAATACCTGTCCAAAGCTGAAAAGAACTCCCAATCAAGGAGGTAATCGTCCAAACCTGGCATTGGCAATAGAAGGCCCACAAGATCAGAACATTGAAGTTCCCCCCGCACGTGGTCGAGCATTCTATCTGGGTACCGAGGAAGCCCGCAACGCTTAACGGGTACATTCTTTCGAACAACTACCTTATTTTTGTACGACATAATTTTGGGTGCATAACTTCCTTCCAATCTTTACCACGTTCACGACATTGATTAATTTGAGACCTATTGATATCGACCTTAGTTGTTATATATATTTTGTTGATTTGATTTGAATTGTGTAAGCAAATCCAAAATCGAGCGAATCTTTCAAAAGACTTCATTCAAAAGACTTGTTTCCTAGCTTGATCTAGTGACAGTTCTTGTTTGATGAGTTGCGAAAGTCGAGCTAAGAAACAAGTTTACTCAAGTCACTATCTAAAGGTCTTTTTAGGGCTACGTTCGATATTGGGTAAGTTTACCCTATCCAATCTAATCACGGGCACGTACTTAGTTGAATGGGGAACCTGTACGCATGGGCATTGATATGATCATTTACACTGTTCGTACGAGCATGAACTTTTAGAACTCTTGTCGAGGTTCGGACCATAGTATCGTTAATCGAATCACGAGGACGTGATTCCGCTGACATGGGAAGAATGTCACAATTCTCAATTTCCGGTCATTTCTTAAACTCAATATTCATCATATTAGTTAATGCATGATTTTTCATTTCACATTAAACGCGTAAATTTCATATTAAATAAACGTTATCGCGTAAGTTATTATTTTGAACATTTAACCCGATACTTTCAAAAATGATCCCGATATATTTTTATACTTACATTTAGTTTATAAAAACTATATTTTGAGTTTACCTAGTGTTTTAAATTTATTTGTATATAAATCGTTAAATTTATATTATTACGACGCTTTTCTTAAAAACTACACGATAATTATTATATCACTCAAATTTTACAAGAAATGTATTTTTACAATTTTTATAACTACAATATACTTGACTTTGATCCATTAAAACTTATTTTAGTCCATACTACTCTAATTTCACAACTATGTACAAGTTACAACAATTTTACTTAACTATACATTTACTTACATCTTTTTAGCAAATTATACACAATATATATAAAAAAAAAAAAAAAAAAAAGATAATTTCCAAATCCCTTCCCCCTTGGCCGACCAAGGGGGAGGTAGCAATTAATGTTTGGTGAAAAATTTTCTTTGATAGTATAAACTTATACTCCAACTCATTCACTTCACTTCATTCATCAAATAATTCAACAAGTAGTAAAAGTTCTCTCTTCTCTTTGTTCTTCATCTAAAAACCGGTCATCACAAGGAGTTAGCAAGAAATCACAAAAAATTTTACAAGCTCAAGTTTAAACAATCTAGATTACACTCTTATTAAAGGTTTTGAAATAAAAACCTAGGGTGTTTAGGTTAATCCTTGTTCTAATCACCTCATCATAGTAGCTTGTAAGCATATCACTTTCATTTACATCTTTCATTTTCATTCCTTATGTATTTCTTTATTTTTGAACAAGCATGCAAGACTTATTGTTACTTATACCATTTTTACATTGATTTAAGAGTTTTATATATAAAAGTCATCCTATAATTTATCCCTTGTTATATATTGGTCTTGATGATGTCTAGGAACCCATGACACCCTAAGAAGGTGTATGGTAGGATTAGAATAGCTTTGGAGTTGTTTTGAAGGGATTGGAATAGGTTTAGTACGAGAAAAACTATTTTCGACAAGTATATAAAGTGGTCTGGTCTTATTTTGTTTTTCTGGAAAATCCGACAGTAGACATGAGTTTTTGGCCTAGATAATTAGAAAATACACTTTAAAACGAATCCGTGGCCGCTTGAACGGATTAAAACGGAGTTATAACGAAGAAGTTATGAATTTTTCAAGTTTGACGACGAAATATACATTTTCTGAAAATTTCAGCAAACAGTTTTCGTGTTGTACGAGTCAAAAACGAGTCTTAAGCTTTATAAATTATTTCGACTTATCAAAATTATATTAGTATACTTTGATACGAAGCTAAGGACGTATAAAACGTAGAAAACGAATTTATAACGACTAAAATATACACGTTTTCATAAAATTGCCGTAACTTTCTTATTTAAGAAAACTATATTAATTTTTACGAGACAAGTGTTACGGTAAACAAAACGACCATATTGAAGGCTATTTTTAACGTTGACGGAGAACTTTTTGTAACAAGATGTCTTCTAATAAAATCGAGATCACCAAGCATATTTTTCAAAATGACCAACCGTTTGTATAGCGGAGTTGTAATA
Organism: Chrysanthemum makinoi; assembly: GCA_910596185.1. Taxonomy (NCBI): domain Eukaryota; kingdom Viridiplantae; phylum Streptophyta; class Magnoliopsida; order Asterales; family Asteraceae; genus Chrysanthemum; species Chrysanthemum makinoi. The sequence goes on along the minus strand of OU343225.1, from coordinate 18,186,000 downwards.
AATTATTTACGGTTGCTTAAACTTTGCCGAAACTCACTTTTTAAACCACATTTGGACAAAATCACCATATTTAACCTCTATTATCTTTATGTTCGAGACCTCTATGACGAAAACTCATGTACTAAAACTTCTATATTTTGATACAAGCTTTCCAAAACCGTTGAGTTTTCTTCCTAACACTCGACGTGCACCATTTTACGACTAGCTTTTAGAGGCCGTTTTAGTCACTTTCATGGAAATTTCAACGACATTATTTAACGACGAAAAGTTATATTCTCTTAATAAATCACTAAATGATTATCGTTGGATATCATTTCAAAGTAAACCCATGTGAAGTAATTTAAAAATGGTCAAGACGTTAAAGGATTATATTTTCGACGAGAAGTATTGTTTTCAAAATACATAAGTGGTATAAATATCATCCGAATTGCGTGCATAACATTACATCATGACTTATTGCATATCATATCATTCATAATAGGTCAGTTTCGAGATTCACGCTACATTTCGGAGTAACCACTTTTGTCATCGCATATATTCATCAAGTGAGTAATCACACCCCCTTTTTACCGTTTTACTATATTTTGGGGCGAAATGCATGAACCGTTCTTGAGCTAAATTGTTTACTACTTTTATTAACTAGTTTGACTAGAACTTGTGAACTTGAAACAAATCCTTGAACTTAATTACGAAATTATGACTTGTTAGAACTTATTGAACCGTACATGTTATGACCTTGTCCCAAAGTCTCCCATGTTCGGAGCATCACTATAAAGTCTCCCTTGTTCGGAGCATCACTATAAAGTCTCCCGTGTTCGGAGAGTATATCTTTGGGAAGAGGCACCCAGTATATCTTTGGGAAGAGGCACCCAAGATATTGGGAAGAGGCACCCAACATAACTTTGGTAGTGGCACCAAAGATAATTTGGTTTCATCGAGCATCCCCATTATTATATACGTGGTACTATATTGTGAACTATTATGACCACTTATACTTGACTACTTGACGCGCTATATTTTGCGCAATGGGTTGTGTACACACAGGTTGCAAGTTTTGTATGGGCGGAACTTGGAACTGAGTGGATATACAATTCCTTTGCTTTGTGGACTATTTCCGATAACCGAAACCTTGGACTCTTTCATACGAGTTTTCTTATTTTACTAAACATGTTTACTTACCAACTATTTTCATAGTTGACCCGTTTTTCTCTCATGCATTTCAGGTGATCGTTAGTAAGCTTTTTCTACCGGGTCTTGCATAATGAAGTTTTCACTTGTCACTACAAATCGTTATGTAATAGAACGAATTATTTTGGAATCTAAACTTAGTAATATATTTTGCCATGACTCTAAACTGGTATTGTAATGGTGTACTTCTTCTTTTAAATATTAACGTTGGTATGTTCTATTATCTTGTGCTTATGTTCCCTTCCTACACTCGTGTTTCCGCCCTCGAGGTGTATGATTGGTACCAGAGCCAAAGGTTATAGAGAATGATTTTTCAAAAAATAAAATCACAAATTTTAAAAAAAAAAAAAAAAAATTTAATAAACATTGAACATCATCCGAGTCATCTAGTCCTATCGTTGCATCGTTAATCATAAATTATACATAGCCCGATCAACTATGTCTAATTTATGAAGAACCATGCAATGATAAGAGGGTAAATTTAAATCATGTTTAGTCGAGTCTTTGAACTGGTCACCGTTGCATTGGTCGGGTGGGTATGCATAGCATGTTTTTACGTTCACGTCTACATTACCATACCTTGTTCATATCTTCTATTTTCCATCTTTCGACTTGTTAGACATAGCATGTCCCTGATCCTGTCATATTTCGATCACTATAACACATTACCACCGCTTCGCACCTCATCCGACTTCGTCAATGTCGTTTACTCAACCCATGTTTTGGTCCATGTAGGATCATGGTGCAAGAAACACACGCCAGGAGGTAAACAACAACGGCAACCCAAACAACAATGACAATCCAAACAACAACGCTGCTAGAATAGCGGATCTACTCACCCAAATTATAACACATCTCGATGCTAGACGAACCAACGCCGGAGAAGGTACTTCAAACGCTGGTCATGGATGCAGCTACAAAACTTTCATGACATGCAAGCCAATGGAATTTCATGGTACCTGGGGTGCCATTGGATCGCTAATTGGTTCGAGAATGTTGAGTCGAAACTTAGTATCACGAAATGTACTAAAGGAAACAAGGTTGAGTTCTCTCACGGTCTACTACTGTGGTCGAGCATTGACCGTGGAACAACCAACTACGCAGACTAGAGAAAGGGGCTGCAAATGCTTATCATGGGAAGCATTTAAGAAACTACTAACCGATGAGTACCGCAGAAAAGAAGCGCAGAAGTTGGAAGCGGAATTTTGGAATCACTTGATGGTTGGAGTAGAAGTCGACAAGTACACGATCCGTTTCCATGAGTTAACTAGGATGGTTCCTCACATGGTTTCCACTGTGGAGAAGTTGATCGACCGATATATATGGGGATTGATACCGAAATTGGAGGGACGCCACTCATCAAACCCAACCACTCAGCCGCTGTGGGTATGGCGATCGCTTGACAAATGATGTGATCGTGTCGGAGAACTAACAAAAGCAAACGAAAATGGACGAAAGCGACAGGAGGATCACCAGGGAAGCCGAGACCGTGGTCACAGAGAAAGAGGCAACGAATAACCAAGAACTATGGAGCGACTACCCGTGAGCAAAAGATACGCAGTCCACATCCTTTGTGCACTCGATGTAACTATCACCACTCTGAGACCCCAAGGTGCGACAAATGTGGACAAGGGCCACTTCGCGAAAAATTGCTCAAAAGGACTGAATCAAGGACGAGAAAGGCATGTTACGAGTGTGGAAGTCTAGATCACCTTCGCATAATTCGCCCAAAGTTGAAAAGAACTCCCAATCAAGGAGGTAATCGCCCAAACCGGCAGAAGTCCCACAAGATCGTAACATTGAAGTTCCCCCGCGTGGTCGAGCATTCTATCCGGTACCGAGGAAGCCCTAACGCTTAACGGGTACATTCTTTCGAACAACTACCTTATTTTTGTACGACATAATTTTGGGTGCATAACTTCCTTCCAATCTTTACCACGTTCACGACATTGATTAATTTGAGACCTATTGATATCGACCTTAGTTGTTATATATATTTTGTTGATTTGATTTGAATTGTGTAAGCAAATCCAAAATCGAGCGAATCTTTCAAAAGACTTCATTCAAAAGACTTGTTTCCTAGCTTGATCTAGTGACAGTTCTTGTTTGATGAGTTGCGAAAGTCGAGCTAAGAAACAAGTTTACTCAAGTCACTATCTAAAGGTCTTTTGAGGGCTACGTTCGATATTGGGTAAGTTTACCCTATCCAATCTAATCACGGCACGCATTAGTTGAATGGGGAACCTGTACGCATGGGCATTGATATGATCATTTAGACTATTCGTACGAGCATGAACTTTTAGAACTTTGTCGAGGTTCGACCATAGTATCGTTAATCGAATCACGAGGACGTGATTCCGCGACATGGGAAGAATGTCACTTCTCAATTCCGGTCATTTCTTAAACTCAATATTCATCATATTAGTTAATGCATGATTTTTCATTTCACATTAAACGCGTAAATTTCATATTAAATAAACGTTATCGCTAAGTTATTATTTTGAACATTTAACCCGATACTTTCAAAAATGATCCCGATATATTTTTATACTTACATTTAGTTTATAAAAACTATATTTTGAGTTTACCTAGTGTTTTAAATTTATTTGTATATAAATCGTTAAATTTATATTATTACGACGCTTTTCTTAAAAACTACACGATAATTATTATATCACTCAAATTTTACAAGAAATGTATTTTTACAATTTTATAACTACAATATACTTGACTTTGATCCATTAAAACTTATTTTAGTCCATACTACTCTAATTTCACAACTATGTACAAGTTACAACAATTTTACTTAACTATACATTTACTTACATCTTTTTAGCAAATTATACACAATATATATAAAAAAAAAAAAAAAGATATTTTCCAATCCCTTCCCTGGCTTACCAAGGGGAGGTAGCAATTAATGTTTGGTGAAATTTTTTCTTTGATAGTATAAACTTATACTCCAACTCATTCACTTCACTTCATTCATCAAATAATTCAACAAGTAGTAAAAGTTCTCTCTTCTCTTTGTTCTTCATCTAAAACCGTCATCACAAGGAGTTAGCAAGAAATCACAAAAAATTTTACAAGCTCAAGTTTAAACAATCTAGATTACACTCTTATTAAAGGTTTTGAAATAAAAACCTAGGGTGTTTAGGTTAATCCTTGTTCTAATCACCTCATCATAGTAGCTTGTAAGCATATCACTTTCATTTACATCTTTCATTTTCATTCCTTATGTATTTCTTTATTTTTGAACAAGCATGCAAGACTTATTGTTACTTATACCATTTTTACATTGATTTAAGAGTTTTATATATAAAAGTCATCCTATAATTTATCCCTTGTTATATATTGGTCTTGATGATGTCTAGGAACCCATGACACCCTAAGAAGGTGTATGGTAGGATTAGAATAGCTTTGGAGTTGTTTTGAAGGGATTGGAATAGGTTTAGTACGAGAAAAACTATTTTCGACAAGTATATAAAGTGGTCTGGTCTTATTTTGTTTTTCTGGAAAATCCGACAGTAGACATGAGTTTTTGGCCTAGATAATTAGAAAATACACTTTAAAACGAATCCGTGGCCGCTTGAACGGATTAAAACGGAGTTATAACGAGAAGTTATGAATTTTTCAAGTTTGACGACGAAATATACATTTTCTGAAAATTTCAGCAAACAGTTTTCGTGTTGTACGAGTCAAAAACGAGTCTTAAGCTTTATAAATTATTTCGACTTATCAAAAATATATTAGTATACTTTGATACGAAGCTAAGGACGTATAAAACGAAAAACGAATTTATAACGACTAAAATATACACGCCATAAAATTGCCGTAACCTTCTTATTTAAGAAAAACTATATTATTTTTACGAGACAAGTGTTACGGTAAACAAAACGACCATATTGAAGGCTATTTTTAACGTTGACGGAGAACTTTTTGTAACAAGATGTCTTCTAATAAAATCGAGATCACCAAGCATATTTTTCAAAATGACCAACCGTTTGTATAGCGGAGTTGTAATAAATTATTTACTTGCTTAAACTTTTAAACTCACTTTTTAAATCACATTTGGACAAAATCACCATATTTAACCTCTATTATCTTTATGTTCGAGACCTCTATGACGAAAACTCATGTACTAAAACTTCTAGATTTTGATACAAGCTTTCCAAAACCGTTGAGTTTGCTTCCTAACACTCGACGTGCACCATTTTACGACTAGCTTTTAGAGGCCGTTTAGTCACTTTCATGGAAATTTCAACGACATTATTTTACGACGAAAAGTTATATTTTCTTAATAAATCACTAAATGATTATCGTTAGATATCATTTCAAAGTAAACCCATGTGAAGTAATTTAAAAATGGTCAAGACGTTAAAAGATTATATTTTCGACGAGAAGTATTGTTTTCAAAAATACATAAGTGGTATAAATATCATCAATGCGTGCATAACATTACAACATGACTTATTGCATATCATATCATTCATAATAGGTCAGTTTCGAGATTCACGCTACATTTCGATGTAACCACTTTTGTCATCGCATCTATTCATCAAGTGAGTAATCACATCCCCCTTTTACCGTTTTACTATATTTTGGGGCGAAATGCATGAACCGTTCTTGAGCTAAATTGTTTACTACTTTTATTAACTAGTTTGACTAGAACTTGTGAACTTGAAACAAATCCTTGAACTTAATTACGAAATTATGACTTGTTAGAACTTATTGAACCGTACATGTTATGACCTTGTCCCAAAGTCTCCCATGTTCGGAGCATCACTATAAAGTCTCCCATGTTCGAAGCATCACTATAAAGTCTCCCGTGTTCGGAGAGTATATCTTTGGGAAGAGGCACCCAGATATCTGGGAAGAGGCACCCTATATTTTGGGAAGAGGCACCCAGATAACTTGGGAAGAGGCACCCAGTATGTCTTTGGGAAGAGGCACCCAACATAACTTTGGGTAGTGGCACCCAAAGATAATTTGGTTTCATCAGAGCATCCTCGAATTATTATATAATGTGGTACTATATTGTGAAATATTATGACCACTTATACTTGACTACTTGACGCGCTATATTTTGCGCAATGGGTTGTGTACACACAGGTTGCAAGTTTTGTATGGGCGGAACTTGGAACCGAGTGGATATACAATTCCTTTGCTTTGTGGACTATTTTTCGATAACCAAAACCTTGGACTCTTTCATACGAGTTTTCTTATTTTACTAAACATGTTTACTCACCAACTATTTTCATAGTTGACCCGCTTTTTCTCTCATGCATTTCAGGTGATCGTTAGTAAGTTTTTCTATCAGGTCTTGCATAATGAAGTTTTCACTTGTCACTACAAATCGTTATGTAATAGAACGAATTATTTTGGAATCTAAACTTAGTAATATATTTGCCGATGACGGCTAAACTGGTATTGTAATGGTGTACTCTTTCTTTTAAATATTAACGTTGGTATGTTCTATTATCTTGTGCTTATGTTCCCTTCCGTTACACCTCGTGTTTCCGCCTCCGGCGAGGGTGTGACAGTTTGAACCTTGTGCTTATTCAAAGTGCTTATTAATAAGCACTTACAACTGCAGTTTCAATTTCCACCAAACAAGCACATGTTTTTCTATTTTTCTTAGATTCAGTAGATTAAATTAGACTTTTCCTGAAATTTTCATAATTTTCCATAACAGTTTGCTATTTTTCTTAATTTAAAACAGTTTTTAAGTAATTTTAATTAGCTTTTAATACAATTAAATCAGAAAAAGTTCAAAAAAATAATTTTTCATTTTTCTTAGGTTTAGATAAATATAAAAAGTAAAAGAAGTAATTTTCCAGATTTTTCATAGTTTAATTTGTAATTTTTAGCAATTTAATTAGTTTTAAATAGTTTAAAATTCATAAAAAATAGAAAAATAATCAGAAAAATATAAAAATAGTTTTGAAAATTCTCTTTTGTTATTTTAGATTTTTCCAAGTCATAATTTTATTTTTCTAGCTTTATTTCCTATTTTCTTGTAATTTAGGTTATTATTTAATAGTTAAAAATAGTTTTTAATTAATAATAATTAATTAAATAGTTATAAAAATAATTTTCTTTTTCTTAAAATTTTCTCATATCATTAGGTTTGTAAAAATATCATTTTCATATTTTTAGGATTAATACTGCTTCAGTTTCATTTTTTATTTTGTACGTCGCGTAGTTTTTAATTCAAGTTTTATAAAAACATAAAATCAAAAACATTAGTTTAAAATTAGTGATAGCGTTTATTTAAGATAGTTTATCTTTTTAATTTCCTTTAATTTGCATTTCAGTCCCTGTAATTTATAAAATAACTCAAAACCCTTACTGATCACTATCCTTAGTGGTTATTCGACATCTGATTGTGTTAAACACCGTCATCCTCCTGTGGACTTAACGACCGGGAATCCACTGTATTCTCCTGATCTAAATTGCAATTGGTGTTCCAGACTGTTTTAAGTTTCTTACGGTTGGTCATTCACAAGTGATCAGCTTGCGTGAGAAAACTTGACGGTTTTGCACCAATCAGCCATAAAACTAATAACACTTGTTAATGTATATGGATCTTATAAAAAACGTCACAAAAAATACCTCACTCACTTAATTAAAAAAAAAAAGAAAAAAAAGAAAAAAACCAATAGCGCTCCGTTGGTTGAATGGCTAGTAATTATTTTTAAATTGTTACTAGTAATTATTTTTAAATATCAGTAACACGCCGCCTAATATTTAGATGGTAAAAAGTTAATAATATTAGTTTAGTGCGTGGTGTTACATACTAGAAAAAACAATTTTGCTAGTGTCTACAATGACGAACTTGTGGTATTAAAGTATTACTTTCAAGTACCGCATCTTTTTATTGTTTTTCGTCTTGCTAAAAGAGATAAGGATAGCCTCATTTCAAGTTTTTAAAAATCATATTGTAGTGTTAATGAAGTTTGTTGATCAGTAGTTAATAACTTTTTTTACTGGCTTATATGTATTTGGTTTTTCTAATGTAATATTGGTTTTAGATTTTTTTTGGTTGATTGATCTTCCAGGCTTGAATCAACCGCAATACATTTTCATTTCTCGATCACTACAAAAGTTACGATGATCATTTCGAAGTTATTTGCACCGACATGATTCACACTTTGAAGTGTGTGTCAGTCTAAGAAAATATAGTCTAAACATCTTGGGCTAACTCAGTGTCTAATTATTTTTGAAAAATATCTTAAGTGTAAATAAAGTCCTTGAATGTCAAAAATATTTAGGAAGTCATCTACAGAGTCTAAAAAAACTCACCACTCCCTGAGGTGAAACTATGCTTATGAAATGCGTGAACCAAAAAGAAGATGATGATGGAATCAGTGAGTGATGACAATAGCCTATTGAGTTCATTTTTATCTCACCGTCAAACGAAGACATCCTAAACTTAGATACTTAGGAAAAGTATCTAAGTCTATGAAACAAATAAGTGGGAACTTTATTAAAGTGATAAGTGAAAGCTATTTATCAAGAAAGTCAATAAAGTACAAGAGTTGGTATAAAAAATAATAGTTGACAGCACTGTAACCGAAAGCAAGGTTCAACGTGTTCCAAGAATGGAAACATTTAATGCAGAAAACTCCATAATTGTCTCCAAAATACAAAACGGAACGTTAAGGAGGTCTGATTCATTGGATTTAACCCCACAATCCATACATGACGTTAATAATATATCATTGTTGTTTTCTATCTCTACTTTAGAATCAATTATGCATTCGGCTTCTCCCTGATCACCTTTTAGCCTACATGAATAGCAATTTAAGACAAAATTTCTCACAAAAGGAGGTTTTTTTTTATGCTTACCTAAACGAACTAACTTTGTTACTTTTTCGAGTTTGGTGTAGCCATCTTTTTTTTCCTACCATATACCAAAACTTTTGAATTTCGACTTTTGTGTGTAATTTGAGACCATTTACCCTACGTTTTTCACCCATCCTATTAACGACGAAGGGTAAAATGGTCACAATTGTCAAAAATTCAAACTTTTTTGTATACAATAGCAAAAAATAAAAAGATGGCTACACTACACTAGAAAAAGTGGCAAAGGTAATTATTCTTGTTTTTTTACAAGTCACTTAAAGATAGATTTATGTCCATTTGCTTCATTCTGGAAACAAAATCCTCTTAAAACCGAACTGACTTTAAAAACAACCATCTTTTAATGACTCATAATTAAACCGGACAAATAAAAAAATGTTCTAAAACACATATGAATATATGATAAACAAACACAAACTAATTGAGAGGCAATGGGTGCATTCCCACAATGACAGATGGCTTGTCGGCAACATAGGAGAGGGTATATGAAATAGGGAGATGGTATCGGTTTTTACATGGTATGAGTGTATTGTTTCGCCCATTTCTCCACGAATGTGTATAAAACCTCCCGCGTCTGAGGCAATTACAGGTGTATAAGATACTGAGCAATTACGGGCAAAAACCACAAAAAAAGTAGCGTTTTTGAGGTCATCAATAACTTCCCATGTTTCACGACTCATGTCGAGTGCTTTGCAATCCATTTTGTCGAGGTCTTCATACTTGAAATTAGTTAAATCCCGGCATTCCCTTTTTTCCCAATCTATACAAGCCATATCTGATTTAAACACAAACGCAGGAATAGGTATTCTGCGTTCCCAATCTTCGAAATCTATACTGATGTAGAACAAATTTGTAGAAACTTTCAAATAATTAATCGAGTCCCCGGCACGAGGACCGGAGGGGGGAAAAGGGCATGACCCGAATAACATTAGTTTTATCACCACTTCTTTATCCCTAACCACGATCTCAACATGTAAGACAAACTCATCAAACGTATTCAAACTTAAGGCATAGACTTTACCGTTGCAAAAGTTAGATTACGCTAATTCGCCACAAAAGTTAATCTCGAATGATAGGCGTAAGACATTGCGGTCCATCTAAACTTGTTTCTTTTACTAACAAGCCGGAAAAATACAAAGGTTGGTTTATTGTTTCTTGTTAACAAAAGAATTGAACTCGGATCATCGGAGGGCTGACAAACAACACTCGGCAATAGACTGCACTCCATCTTCCAAAATCAAGGTGGGGAGACGTATGATCTTAGAAGTGTGTTGGTTCTAAAGAGACCATTTATTGTTGTATGGATGGTTGGAAAGTATCATCCAACCATGGAAACATCCTTGGATACGTTCCCCGAGCAACTCGGGGATTCGACACCAATAACGAGGCAGGTCGTTGTGTATGGTGTAGAAAAACAGGTTGTGTTGTTCGTCATCGAGGCTTTGGGCAATCAACCACGGATATTTTGAAGATAACGGAGGGAAACCGTCACAAGAAATCTCATCCATCTAAACACAAGATATTAAAAAAAAAAAAAAAAAAAAGGTTATTAAACATTAATATAAGCTAATAATAAGCCAAATAAGCTCATAAGCCGAGGAAATAAGCTAATCCAAACACCCTAAGCCAAAAGTTGCAAAATAAGCCACAAAAAGTGAGCTTATGTAACATAAGCCCAAAACCAAATAAGCCATAAGCCGGCTATATGAGGGGGTGTTTGTTTAAGCTTATATGTGGGCTTATGGGCTTGTTTGATTTCGGCTTATATTTCATATGCCTTAATTTTGTGGCTTATTTTGGAGACTTGCTTATATAGGCAGCTTATATCATAATATAAGCTAATACAAGGCCACAAGTCTCAAAATAAACCACAAAATTAATGCTTATGAAATATAAGCCGAAATCAAATAAGCGCACATATAAGCTTAAACAAACACCCCCTCATATAGCCGGCTTATGGCTTATTTGGTTTTAGGCTTATGTTACATAAGCTCACTTTTTGTGGCTTATTTTGCAACTTTTGGCTTAGGGTGTTTGGATTAGCTTATTTCCTCGGCTTATGAGCTTATTTGAGTTTGGAAAAAGCCGATAAGCTAACATTTTACGGCTTACGAGCTTACCAGCTTCAGCTTATGGACTTACTTAAGTCCATAAACTCAAATAAATAAGCTCATAAGCCCTAAAATGTTAACTGTATGGGCAATTCCAAATTCAAATAAGCTCATAAGCTAGGGTAATAAGCTAAATCAAACACCACCTAAGCTTACTATGACATAATAATAATAATATATATATATATATATATATATATATATATATATATATATATATATATATATATATATATATATATATATATATATATATATATATATATATATATATATATATATATATATATATATATATATGGCGAAAAGTGTCAAAATAAGTCAAAAGTGAGCTTATGTAACATAAGCCCAAAATCAAATAAGCTATAAGCTGGCTAAAAAAAAATCTAATTAAACAAATCCAAATAGTGATAAGCTTAATTTTAGTGAATTATGGTAGAAAAGATATACATAATAAAATAAATCAAGAGAATAAGAATTGATACCTCAAACTTGTATTATCGGTTTTGATAAGAAAAAACTTACGCTCTATTAGTCTAAAAAGGGAAGGGGTTCGGATGGGCAGGCAAAGTAGGGGATGAAATAGGGAAAAAATAAAAGGTATACCAATATGCTACTTTATAAAGACAAGAAGCTAATACATATGCTTATATTAATCCGAATGACAAAGTCCAAAATATGCAGTTATGTGGTTTGATATCAAATTCTTAAATAATGTTACATAACAAATCAAATAAGTATAAGGTTTTTAATTTTGTTTTCACATAATCATAATACAATTTAAATTAGTTAAACCAAGTTAGAGGCCACAGAAGTATGAGGTTCTCACTTTTGTGTTTTCCAATAATGTGTTTATATATCAGCCAAAAAAAAATGGAGAACAGAGCGTTAGGGAATGATAGTGGTAATGATTCTGAGGGTGCGTTTGGTTTAAAATGAGGAATGGCAAATGGAAAGGTAAAGGGAATGCAAAGGAATGAAATAGAGATTATCATTATTTTTTATAGTGATTGGTTTAAAAAAAACACATTAACCTCCAAAGTGGTGGTAGTGGTGGATGGTGGTGGTGGCGGTGGTTGCTGGTGGTGGTGGCTGCAGTGGTAATGGCTACTAGAGTGGTGGTGGTGGTGGCTGGTGGTGGTGGTGGTGGTGGCTCGTGGTGGTGGTGGTGGTTGTTGGTTGTGGGTAATCATTAACATACCTCCTAATTGACTGGGTAATGCCCCATTAACCAATACTAAACAATGATTGCATTCCCTACTCCTAACCAGACATGTTTAATTATCGAAAACATATTGAAAACCCAGCCAAAATGAAAAACCAAATCGAACCGGTCTAATTGAACCGAACCGAGAACCGACCCCTATTCGGTTCGGGTCGATACCGAAAGAACAACACCTAAATCGTCTAAATCGAACTGAACCGACCCCTATTCAGTTTGGGTTTATATATTTATGGTGTTCGGTTTGGGTCAACACCGAATAAACAACACCTAATCATCCAAACTAACCAAACAAACCTCCTCTTTCCGTTCGCTTTTCCGGAAGTGAGCGAATTGCATGTAGAGATCCGTAGGGTCACTTCGGTTCGGTTCTCGATTTATGTACTTTCTCAAAATCGATTATCGGCTCGGTTCAGTTTTAGTTGGTTTGAGTCGTTTTGACTTATTACTCAGCCCTACTCTTTTCGACTCTAACTCTCATACTTCAATCGTTGCTTTCTTTTTGTTACTTCGAAAGTAGCTCCTTTAGCTTCAGTTACTTGAATTTTTGATATATTTTTTCCTTTCCCATTAAATGATATACTGCTATTATAGGATTGGATGTGGCAGCGAGAAGGCTCGCCGAATCCCACGTGGCTTGCCATTCGTCGAAGCCGACCGCTCATCATTACACCTAGGTGGCTCTCCACTTGTGTCTTCGTCCGGTTTATAGCGAGGATAAAGACAAAGAAAAAAAAGTTACCGTTTGATTGAAAGATTGTTTTTTAAAAATTCCTTTTTTAAACAAAACAAAACCCCTTATAAATACCCTTTTGCCCTCATATTTTTTCACACACAATCTCAAAATACCTAATTTTTTTTCACACACAAACTATGGCTAAAGAACCAAACGAGGTGAGACGAATTATTCTCAGGAGACTACGGAGACTACGGCGAGAACTTGTAACCGAGGTCACACTGGCGAACAATTTGTTGACCGAGTTGACTCGGTATCTTGAGCAAATGCGTAGCCGTGATCCAGAAATGTCGATGTTGCATTCCTTGCCACTCGACCAGCCCATTAACAATTACAATTTGCATACTCTTCTAATGACAACTGAAGTTGATATGCGTATTGCAAACAACTTGAGGGCAGACAGAGATGAATTGTCGAGGATCATTACTGTGAAGGAATAATTCATCAACAATTATAGAGCAATATAAAAGCTCGAATCATGTTTTAGTTTTTTATTTCGTACGTTTATGTTTTTAATTATCTATGTTTTAGTTTTTAATTTATGAATAAAAGTTGTGTTTATTTGAATTAATGGAAATTAGTTTGTTTGGAAAATGAAAAAGAAAAACAAAATTGAGGGTAGGTGGAGCCCAAATGACTAAGTTGGTTTTAATTAGAGGTGGCAAAATGGTTGGGTTGGGTCTTGGGTCTTAGATGGGCATTAGTCTATATGGGTATGGGTCTAGATGGGTCACTAGAAAGGATGGGTCTAGATGGGTATGGGTCTAAATGGGTATGAATCGGGTCGGGTCGGGTTTTTTTGGGTTTTGCTAGTTTTTTTTTAATCATCATGGAACATAATAATTAATTACTGTAAACAAAGACAAAAAGTATTCAATATCCGTTTTAATTTTGTCAGCTATACGCCATCCGCTGCCCGTAATTTTACGTGTTATATGTTTTCATCCGCTTTTTGTCCGGTTTCATCTGTTTTATATCGCCGTCCATTTTATATCGATTTCGCCCGTTTTTATACATTCATTTCACGCTATAATTTTAATACGCTGTTAAAGCACATCGCCATCCGAAAGTATACGCTGCCAATACGTTTTCGCTTTTTGTTTTTTTCGTTAATATTTTTTATCGTTTTCGCCCATTTTATACATTTCGCTTTTTATGCCATCCGCTTCACGCTATATCCATTTTGTTCGCTTATACGCTGCCGCTTACGCATCGTTTCGCCCGTTTTTACGCTTCCCGCTTTTTTATGTTTTGTCCGCTTTCACACGCTGTCCCTGTTTATAATGCTACCGCTTTTCACGCTTCGTCTGTTTTAACCGCTTTACACTATTTCGGTCCGTTTACGCTTTTGTCCTTTTTCACATCTTTCATCCGTTACTTTCGCCATTTTTCACGCCGGCTATATTTTTACGCTTTTTGTTCGCGCTTTTTACAATGCCGCTTTTATAGTTGGCCCCGCCGCTTTTTTCACGCTGCGTCCTCAGTTTTACGCTTTTTTCTCCGCTTTCACACGCCGTCATAACAACCAACTTAAACCATGTGAATATTGTATTAGAACCATATACGCGAAAACGTAAAAAAACGGACGAAAACGTGTGAAAACGAACAAAACCGTAAAAAGCGGACGAAAATGTGAAAAAATGAACGAAAACGTGTGAAAATGAACGAAAACGTGTGAAAATGGACAAAACCGTGTGAAAATGGACAAAACCGTGTGAAAATGAACTAAAAACGTAGAAATGGACTAAAAACTTAAAAAAAAACGCGGTGAAAATGAAATAAAACGTGAAAATGGACAAAACCGGTAAAAATGGACTAAAAAACGTGAAAAATGAACTAAAACGTAAAAATGGACAAACCGTAAAAGGAATGAAAAACGTGTGAAAATGAACGAAAACGTGTGAAAATGTGTGAAAATGAACGAAAACGTGTGAAAATGAACGAAAACGTGTGAAAATGAACGAAAACGTGTGAAAATGGACAAAACCGTGTAAAAAAAATGGACGAAAACGTAAAAAAATGAACGAAAACGTGTGAAAATGGACAAAACCGTAAAGTTTTAACAAAACGCGGAAAAACGGGCTTAAAAACGAAAAACCGAGAAAAACATAAAAAACCGGACGAAAACGTGTAAAACAGACAAAACGTAAAAAAACATGACGAAGAAGTGCAAAAACGGACCAAAACGTAAAAACTAATTTAAAAACGTGAAAAATGTATCAAAACGCTGAAAAACCACAAAACGTAAAAGCCATCAAAACGGAAAATCAAGTAAAACGCTAAAAAACGGATTTAAAATGAATGAAAACGGTTAAAACGTAAAAAGCGGACGAAAACGTATAAAAACGGATAAAAACGGTAAAAAACGTAAGAAAACGGATGAAAACGTATAAAAATGGACGAGAATGATAAAAATGAATGGAAACGTAAGAAAACGTATAAAAATAGACTGTGAGTAATTTTTATAATTTTAGTTAACAACCAACTTAAACGATGTGGATATTGTATCAGACCCATATGGGTATATTATTAGACCCAACTAGACCCATCAATATTAATTAATGGGCAAATGACAAAAAAATGCATTGAACTTGACACTTTATGTTATTGTGTGTAGCCAACTATTTTTTTTTCTTATTGTATGTACTGAACTTTCTAATTTCAATCATTATGTGTATTTTGTGACTATTCTGCCATGTAAAATGACCATTTTACCCTTCAAAATTTGAAAAAACTAAGGGTAAAATGGTCACAAAATACACACAATAATCGAATTTTGAAAGTTCAGTACACACAATAAGAAAAAAAAAATAGTTAGATACACACAATCATAAAGGTCAAGTTCTATGTATTTTTTTATATTTGCCCAATTATTGGGTTTGTATTAACGATTACTTAATGTTGAACACATACTTTTATTAATATATAATTATTGTACTTTTTCAATTGTTCGACTTTACCCATATTGTAATAAAATAATATTATTTAACATAATATTATATTAATATAACCGTCATATGGTGAATTTAAATCAAACCCGAAAAGTACGGTATATATGTTAAAAGCATAGCTAACCTCAAATTTGAGAAAGTACGTTGTTATTTTATGGCTTTTACCCAATCAACTAAACTCATATAGACTCATCTAGTAAAATAAAGACTAAAATACACTGTTGGTCCCTAAACTTGGCAAGACGCATCGTTATGGGACAAAACTCGGCCTTTTCATCGCCATAGGTCCAAACCTTGGCCATTAAATGCCGTAATCGCCCCTCAACCATGATGGATAGCCAAACCTAATTTTCTCGATTTTCTATAATAATACCATTCACATTTTTGACCCAACCTTCAACGCAGGGACCAATTGCGAGTTTGTAATAATCAGCTCCTCAATTCCATGGTCGTACTAAAAAAAAACAGAGCCACTCAAATCGCTCATAATGAAAGTTGTCTATTCCATAATTGATCTTGGCTCTACAAATGAGACAAACTTTCTTATGGACCCATAGCCATTTAAGAATCTAGTAATAAGCCTCCCATCAAACTCACAGATGTTAAATAATAAAAGAAATCCTCATCAACAATGACATCCGTGAGCAAAGTCCACTTAGACCTCCGCCATACAAACTAGAGGTTCTCACCGCTTCTAACAAAAGCAACCGATTCAAAATGTTAGTGATCACTTCATCCTAACATGTTGCTAATAATGATCGATCAACATGGTTTTGTTGAAGTTGGTTGGTCTTTGAGTTCTGAAATGAGGATTTATATTCTTGATTTCGATTGCGCTTATCGCATCCGATAATGTTGTTTTATGTGATTGGTAAAGTTGTTTCTGGTGTATTGGTTCCCCAAATTAAATGCAAACGTATCAAGGAAGAAACGGCTAGTAGCCATACTCGCAATTGGTCCCTGGGTTGAAGGTTGGGTCAAAAATGTGAATGGTCTATTATACCCTCGAAGGAAATTCAGAAAATTAGGTTTGACTATCCCAATCATGGTCAAGGGACGATTCTGGCATAAATCAGGTGTCAACAGAATGTCAAATATCTGCATGTAATGTGGTGGAACTGGAGGCCTGTTCAAATAGAATTCAGTAACTTCTAATTTCTCCAATATCATCTGGGCTAACAACTGGAAGGCGTACGGAAAGAATTCAGTAACTTCTAATTTCTCCAATATCATCTGGAGGCTCGGTAAAAGGCATTGTTCAAAGGCTGGCACAAGAGTCGGATTCTTTAAACACCGGGTTTTTAGGATTTGCACAGACACTGTTTAGAACCGCTGTCAGCCCAGTAATGCAAGATGATGCTACCTCAGGTGAAATAACAGCAATCTGAAGAACACTCATAATACAGTTCATGATATACTGATTTTCCTCCGACTCGGGCTTCTCCAACGCACCAAAAAGGTTTGTCATCAAAGCTGGCAGAATCAGACCAACGTCTAGCGCCGTATATCTTGCTTATCCTTCACTAGCAAAAGCTTCTCGATACAACTAGCATCATAAGAATGAACCACATCAACATCTGAACTAAGAAACCGAACCACATTACCAAGAAGAGCCATAGCAGCAGGTTTAGAACCAGAACCCTAAACATGGTAAAGAACTTCAACGCACCCACGTTCAACATATGGAAAGCATTGACATCCTGACCTTGTAACTCGGGCACAACAACTGTTCTAAAAAAACTATCAACATCAACAAGATCAGTCGAGACAGAAGCACCACCTGCCTTTTTAGTAGCAAAAGAAACAACCAAGAATATAGCACAATCCTTATATTTCCAATTAGCAGCGGGATTTTGTTCAAACAAACCCAAACAGTTCCTAATCTGCTTCGAAACCTTTGCAGTAAGCTTCTCTTTGTAACTCGCAATCCCCTTAAGAAGCTCACAAGCAATCCTCCTCCTCATATCGAGATCACTCCCTTCCATATTTCTCCTAATAAACTCGATATAATTCATCTCAAATAGCTCCTCATCCTCTTCCCTTAACATCACATTCAGAATCACAATACTCTGAGTAATCTGCTGCAATATCTCATCACCAGCAAACAACGCATGGTGCACACTCAGTACTAACAATAGTCGAAAACTTAATAGCAGTGACGGTCAACATCGTGTGCCTGTAAAACATAAGATGGACGAACAAAGATCTAAGTCAGTAATAGTTAATCTTTCAAACACTAGGCAATCATGCAAAATGAAAACCAGCAAGGATTGTAACTGGAAAATGCATTTCTTGCAATACTTGGCCATGGAGATAAAGAAGAATACTTTCGGAATTTGACATGATAATTACAAATGGACCTGCTCTACCCGACAATTTCAAAAACTTCAAACCAATAACGGGTTGTTCACGTGGAAGCCATTTAATATTAACCGTCTAAACTGCCCATACTCGAAGTTTGCTCAGTTCAGACATTTAAAATATATAAAATGTTGTTAATTACCATTTACCCTTACCAACTTAAGAGAAGACTTATTCCTACATGTAAGCTGATCATATGGTTTTATTTGTTACATAATAAGGAACTATGTAAGCTCATATAAAGTACAAGTTTTGGTCACAAGACGCATACTTACATTCTGGCAAAGAAACCTATCCATTATTAGATGTAGCACTACAAAAGCAACTGTTTCAATACTACTGCGGCCATAGCCAACTATCAACTCTCCTTGAAGCTGAAAGCCCTCAAAAGTTCCTTGCCTTCTGTCGTAAACAGTACCACAGAAACACTATCAAAATCAAGTAAATTTCGTAAGGGTTTTTAAAGCATAAAGCAAGGAGGTTTAATTGACTCTCACCACTGGGAAATCCGACACGATTCCACTGTGTTCTGTAATGATGAATTTGTACTATCTGGACATAAAACAACTCTATTTGATGTTTTAAAATGACTCGCCGTACTGCTGGAAGTCTGGATCAACTTTGGGTAAATAATTCGTACAATCATACATAACAAAACGATTATGACAAAACAATAAAACCATCACATGGCATTGTACAAAAATGCTACACTATCATAGCTCAAACATTGAATAAAATAAAAGATGCAACACGTCAACGTGTCCTTATTTTTACTAAAGATAATAAATGAGTTACCTAGGACCAATTTGGTTCAA
>OU343225.1:18137245-18166650 GCA_910596185.1 Chrysanthemum makinoi | reverse complement strand
CATAATCCCAATGTATACGTATACCAAACCCGTGTAGTTTTGGTGGGTTATATACCCAACCTTGCATACATTACAGCCACACACTCACTTTTTCTTTTATCAAAAATAAAAAACCTAGGAGACTAGCAACACACTATTTGAAATTAGACTAGCTTTATGGAATTCGACTAAGATTCTTTAAAAAAAAATTGTATTTATTTCTTTTATTATAATTTGTATTTTTATTTAATGAACAAAAAATTAGCTTGTTTGAAAAAAAAATAAAAATAAAAATGGTGTGTCACAAAAGAGGTGTAATAATATGTTATTAGTGAGGGAGTATTTTGATGTGTCGGTGTTAAAAATGTGAATATTGCGATGAATTTGAAGTGGCACGAAAAAATTAATGTTAACGAGGTTATTATACCTCGTGCTCTAAAGACAAAGATAAATATTGACATTATCACCATTATAATCTTGGATGCGCCTTTTGTGATATAAATATAAAATAAATAACTTTTGTAACGCATAAACATGGATTTAATTTGTTATCAGCACTATAAGTTGGAAGTACTAGTTTTTAATTTCATGTGGAAAAGTTAAATCGCGAGTGTGACTATTATCATCCATCAAATAAGCTACTTTTTGTATCATTGTACTATTTGATGTTGATGATAAAGCGACATAAAGAGTTTTGATGATTAATATACGTAAATTTAAATGTTAGGCGCCATTAAATTTAGAGGAAAAAAACCCTATGCGCATGAATACAAAATCGACCAAACTCGGAAAAGGCCTGGAAGTTAGTACATGATTATCAATGGCGTAAAACCCTAAAAGCCCTCGAAACTTTATTCAGGATATTACTGTGGTAAGCATTTAAATATCTTTGGCGTTCTGCTGAAAATGGGCTTATATTATATTATAAACTCGAATTTCAGATTTTCATAAACTTGTTTAGCAAATTGGCTTTGACTTGAGCTTATTATTGCTAAATTAGTAAAAGTGACATAATTAAATAAAATTATAGTATGTGTTTGATATTTTTGTATTTAAATAAGTCATTACTAGTTTAAAAGCCCCAGTCTAAAATTTTTAGTCTTTTTATTGAGCTAGGGTTTATAGTTTTAAAAGCCTTCATAAACCTCGACAACAAACGACGTCAAACGAGACTTATTATACAAGCTGGCTTATTTTAAAATTTTAAGCCTTGTAAACCTCAATAAGCCTTCTCCAAAACACACCCAATGAAGAACAAGGTACTTAGAATTAAAACAAATAAAACGTTTTACCCGTATTAGTTTTCCACGTCATGTGATGAGGTTTATGTGATTTTTCTTTCTTCAGTTTGATGAGCAAAGTTTCTATTCATGTTATCATTTTCAATCAATGCAAATGTCGTAGTATGTCATGCATGGTTTCTAAATATAATTATAGACCGTGGTTTGCCGTCCCCTTCATCGCCCATCACGGAGTACTGCTCGGCCTTGACCGTGGGTGTTCACGTAGCTCGTTTGCCGCTGCTCTCATCGGTACGACGACGAAGAAATTTTCTCGACAAAAGTTTAGTATAACGTTTGTTGTGGTTTGTTATGAGTGGTAGTGGTGCCAAAATGAAGAGCTGTTGAGGTTATATGAAATGGTGCGCTGTGTTAGCAAGTAAAAATGGGATGGTGATGGTAGTGGAAAAGGATTTACTCACTTAACCCAGCCGCTTTGACAATTCCGGCTTTTATATTTATGAATGCTAATCAAAATGGAATATTGTTGCAACCTCACCGGCTTTATAAAGCTAATAATTCTTATGAAAGGTGGTGGATCACTTCTACCCATCTCTCACGAGTGGTCCTCATGAAAGTCAAGCACCATCAAGCGTCAAGCTTTCGGATTTTACAGATAGTGGTGGTCTGCACCACCCTTATGTGTGTGGCTTTTATTGTTATTTATTTGGGTTGTGAGTATGTGGCGAAATATGGTGAGGTATGTTGTATAAAATGTGGTATTTTTATTATTTTTTGTTCGTCCTCATCCATTTTATACGCCTGTTGCTTACGCTTATCCGTTTTTTAACCTTTTATATGGTTTTGTACGTTTTTATGCGTTTTAATACATTGTGTACGTTTTCTTACGTTTTATCTGTTATTAACAATATATGTTTTCATGCATACAAAAACGTACAAAAGTACAAAAACCGTATCTAAAAAATATATAAAAAGGATAAAATGTAGTTAAAAACGATAAAAAATGGAAGAAAAGTATAAAACGGATGAAAACGTATGAAGACGTAAGAAAACGTATAAAAAACGGACGAAAACGTATAAGAATGGATGAACACGTATAAAAGCGGATAAAAACGTATAAAAATAGACGAAAACGTATAAAAACATATAAAAACGTAAGAAAACCGGATAATAACGAAGGAAAACGTAAGAAAAACGTGATATAAAAGATGAAAACGATAAAACTGGCCGAAAACGTGATGAAAACAAAAAGAAAACGGGAAACGTATTAAAACGCATAAAACTTATCTATATCAAAAACTGACGCAAAACGTAGTTAAAATGTGAAAATGGCTGAAATGTATAAAAACTTAATTAAAAACGATGAACCCAATTAAACGTATTTAAAATCGGATAAAACGCATAAAACATATAAACGGATGAAACTTCATTTGAGCACCAGATTTAAAGAATCTTTGTTTAAGACTCAACATTTTAGTATCATTTGGCGAAAACATTTAAATTCTCAAATCATAAAACACTAGTAAAAAAAAAAAAAAAAACAACTTTTAATAAAGATAAAACAAACTGGCCTTCTTCCATTTGGATTTAAGAGTTTTGACAAGTATCTAAACATTTGCCATAGATAAAAAGATAAAAGTTATGAAAAAACAAACAAAGCTATAGAGTGTTAATCAAAAGCTCTTTTATCACTAGAATACTCACATTGGTTCAAAAGATATTTTCTTAAGATACATACGGTAATTTCTCTTGAATTACCGTGGATTACGTAAAAGATCATATTTTTTTTGGTAATTATAGTTTTTAGTTTTTTCGCTAACTAATTCACAAGGTTTCAATTCATCTGCACACGGAATCATTCAGAGTAAACCCTTCATTTCTTAAAAGATTGTCGTGAGCGTTTAAAAGATTTTTAATTTTTTTCTTTAACATATCGATTAATTTATTATGTATATTCGCAATGGCGTAAGGAAAAAGTTTATAATCCAATAAATCAACATCATCGATTAATTTATTTATGTATGTTTGCAATGGCGTCAGAAAAAAGTTTATATATAATCCAAATAAATCAAAGATGTTATCTTTTTTCCAACGAGATTTTTATTCTTGGTTTACCCAAAGGGAAAAAAGAAAAGTTTCACCACGATGTAGCAATCATGACTAGACCATTTCAACATAACATGTTTGATGTATGCGTTGTCAACAAGACGTTGGATAACACCATCCGTAACCACGATGGATGTTTGCTAGTACAAATTACGTCAACTCCGTTTCAATTAACGTTTAACTTAACAGTCGTTAACTAACGGCGTTTAGTTGCGCCGTATTAAAACAAACGGAAAACTTTAAGTGGGACCGACCACACGCGAGAAGCAAGTGAACACGTGACTGTCTGTCTCATCCTCTCTCTCACGTGCCTGATCTATTCTTACACTTTACATCACTGTGAAATTACAGTGCCATGCATTCAAACAAAACAAAAGCTGGGCCCTATATTTGATCTAACACCCTTTAATATTAATATAAAAATAAGCCATTGACCCTCCTCTTCGTATAATATTGTCCTGCCGCGACAACGCCGCATAAAGTAACAACCTCAAGATGCCGTAAAAATGCAATAGGCTGTGGGTCCTCCACATGTGCCAAAATCATTAATGTTAAATTTAATCACAGAATAAGCAGATAGGTATCAAACAGTATTTATTTGTAGAAATGCTTTTATATACAATATTAGTTTTTATATGCATTTATTTTTAATGTTACTTTTATAAATTTTTTATAATTTTTATAACTTTTTATAAATCCTTTTTTTAAATTTATAAAAAAAGTTTATAAAAAAAGTTTATAAAAAATTTATAAAAAAAGTTAATAAAAAAAGTTTAAAAAAAAGTTTATAAAAAATTTATAAAAAAAGTTTATAAAAAAAAGTTTAAAAAAAAGTTTATAAAAAATTTATAAAAAAAGTTTATAAAAAAAAGTTTAAAAAAAAAGTTTATAAAAAAAGTTTATAAAAAATTTATAAAAAAAGTTTATAAAATATTTATAAAAAAAGTTTATAAAAAAGTTTATAAAAAATTTATAAAAAAAGTTTAAAAAAAATAACGTAAAATAAATATCATATAAAAACACTACACAATTAAATACACTATACATATAAAAACATTACACAAATAAATACACTATGCATATACCCTAAACATTACACAATTAAATAAAAAAATACATAAAAAAAAAAAAAAAATCCGATCATTGGGACCTAATGACAGACCAACGACGGCCTATCGTACACATATGGCTGAATACATGGCAAAGCATTGATTGCCCCAAACAAAACATGTACACATCATGCAACAATTGTACCGTCTGTGGTCATATGACACTAGTTTGTTAAAGAAAAGAAAAGTTCTGATCTTATCCGTGACCCTTATAAAGAGGGTTTCATAATAGACGCATAATTAACAGGACGGTATCCATCACGGGCTGCATCGACGACCAAACCCACATGATGCTGACAATATAAAAGTCAGTTCTTATAACACATCCTTAAATTGATGCTAGCAAGACAAAACTAGTTTTAATTATCAGGCAGAAATGATACATGCACCTAAACTTTGAAATTTAAAATTAAATGTGTCAAAGATTGACGATCGGTAGACAGCGACTCATTTATTTTACAATCCATCAAGATGACGCCAAATAATTCTTGCGCCTAAAAGCAGCCAACAAGCTCATATCATTTCTTTAAAAATGATATCAAATTTAGGAAAATAAATGCTGTTATAATTAGTTGTCACGTGGGTCAAACAATACTTAGCCTTTTTCATGCAAACTCAATCTAAAACAACACTTGAGAGACTCGGTCGACAAGTATCAGACCCCACTGTGGCTCGTAATTCCAGCTTCGCCATATTCTTATCTTCAAACCTTTTTTTCTATATATTCCTACCGCATCGTGGATTTAATCTGCCACTAATGGGCTAATTTTTCCCAAAACACGCCATAAGTGTATTAAGCCGGATCTTATTGGGTTATCCTCTTTTAGGTGCAATTATCGACAAAAGCCCACACTATTTACATTTATTATGCTAGAGTTATATCGTATATGTGTGTATATTATTCTGAAAGGCGGCTGTAGCGTGGTTCCCACCTCCTCCAAACCCCATTAAAAATCCCGTTTAAGCACCAAAACCCCCAAATGACATAAATATCACCCCACCCCTCAAAGTAGTACCTGGTCGTGATTCCCGCCATATTCTAAGTTTTTTTGCCACCTTACCCTACATCGAAATATGATGCCACAAACTCATAGATCAAAAGCATTAATGTAACATCGAGGTCTTATAAATTAGATAGATACCTTAAAAATCGAAAACTATAGTTATAATTACGTAAGACTTAAACTTCCAAAATATTATCTAAACTTTGTCAAGGTAGCACAATCACCACAAAAGGGACTTGGACCATTTGAAGCCGCTTCTTACACTCAAGCAACCACTATTTGTTGCGGTGCCATTTTTTGCTTATCTTATGGTCGTGACCGCATGCTGGGAAGAAAGAAAAAGGATTGTTTGGTATGTTTTATTAAAAGTGGTGAATGTGATAACTACTACGAAGTAAATGTGGTTATAATGTGATGAAAAAAGATGTTGATGTGCGCTTATCTGGAGGTTGACAAACCACATTCACCATACTCAACCTTAAAGTGAATTTGTTAAAGTATACTAGTAGGGTACTCGTTTATTTCGGTGCGGGTACCTTGTGATTAAAGTCCTAACATCAACAAAACAACAACGACGAGTTGATTAACCTGAGAAAAATAAAAAGAAAATAATCTCGATCCACTGGTTCAATTCGCTTTTTACCCGTTTCACTTCTCTCGGGATTGATGTGACTGCTTATTGGCTAAAAGAAACCTAAGTATAACTCCTAGCTCCCTAAGTAAAGCTGGGTTGAACCTCGTTAAATTCCTTGGTCAGATTTAAAAATGCAACCTATATACCATCAACTGTTTACATAAATGATTTACCTTTACGTGCTGTTTTATTATGTTTTACAATGTTTATAATAACATTTTTTTATTTTATTATTTTATTATTATTTTTTTTTTTATCTTAAGGGTGTTTTTATAATAACATTTATTAAAAGAGTTAAAAAGTCCATCGGTAGTCATGGTTATTTTTTTTTCTTATATTAAATTACATTGTATTTCTTAATTAATTATTCTTAAGATGTTTCTACAAAAAGTGTTTTAAAGTGTTGTAATTAATGTCATTATAACTATATTTATCAAAACCAACACAATTTCATAATAAGTAAGTGTTGTGACTTGATAAATTTTTTTATTTTAAGAATGTCCAAATGTTTTATAATGTCGTAGAGGTTTGTGATCGTTTATCAAAACACAACGTTCGTTTATAAATAAAAAAAATTTTTGAATAACAAATGATAATTACTAGGTAAACAAATAAGTCTTTCAAATAATTAGCAAACATAATATGTACTTTTCGCGTTTTTCAAAAGCATAGATGATATTTGCGAAGAGGGTGTGTAAGTGAGGCCGTCGCATAAGATCGCACAATCTAAAGGGTATCCGAATGCCTTTTATTTATAAATCTCATTAGTTAAATACAACTCATCTTATCATAATAAATAAAAGACTTTATAGATATATATTTATTTCGCTTAAATAATGTCATTAAAAGAATTATTATATTTGAAATCTCATAGTAATTGACTGCGATATATATCCTTTCAGAGTAAAAAAACTGCACAAAGATATATACACCAATTATTTATTTTAATTCATACTTGTTTTAAAATTCCAAAGTTTCCACTTCCCCATCATTAACTATATGTTGGTCAAAACAATGATCATAACATGTTAAAGTAGGAACTTCTAACCAACTTCTTTACCGTACATCTTATATTGAATAATCTGAAGATAAGTCTATTTTTAACCAAGTTACATTGCCATACCTTAAAAACATAAATAGCTTAAGATCTATAATCGAAAAAAATGTCAAAAAAGTACATCACGCCATAATTAATGTATGATCGACAACGACAACCACATCGCGGCGTGAGTTGGCCACGTGATATTTGGAAGAACCGAACTGTTTCTCCTTCGTAGTGGTAGGCAAAACATATTTTTTCCTTCACGTGACTGTCACCGCGATTTAAGTTCCATTCGACACGTGTCCTAACTATAACCTTATTTTAATCCAAAAGCTAATACTACAACTCTACTTTAATCTATCTTAATCATTTTTTATTTGCTAAAGTATTGTATTATTTCCAGATCATAAAACAAGGAAAATAATTGTTAACTGATCCCTAAGAGGATACCTAGAGAATTAGAATGTCCATGTTACAGAGAACCTTCCCTGTTTCTTTTTATATTTAATTGGTTAGTTAATTAATTGCTGTTTAACCTAATTTATAAACAAAAACGAAATTTGTTAAATATTAATTTCTTTATGTTAAGTATGTTTTTTCCATGTCCTCATTTTCTCTTGTCAGACCTTCTTGTTTACAAATACAACTTCTAAAGTCTATATTAGGTATTTATTAATCTAAGAGTGTATGATCCGGTATATTAACTTGAAAGAGTAAGGATGCTTATATAGTTATATACTTATATCTCATGTAAATATCTGTTCATGAGATATGTGTGTTGCTACATAGGAATTTGAAGACGACAAGTCGTACATGTGCAAATATTTTAATTCATTTTATAAGGTTGTCCTACCATTTTGAATATTGATTTTCATGGATTGTAAATTTGTAATTAATAGACTTGTGATTACATGATTGTATCAGGGTATGATACTTTTTTCTTATTAATCTGTTAAGTAACGATGTGTGGAATCACATGCATTGATGTGTACTATTAATGTCTGGATCGAGTTGAACATGTTTTATTCGAAGAGACATTAACAAAACACCATCATTGGTCGCACAATCGTTACATTGCTCACCAAATTTCAAATATACACTCGCATTAACATGCTTAACTTTGTTCGGAGATGCCACATTTCCTTGTTGCTCTAATTGCTTCGTGTATGAAGAAACAACATATGTACGTCCCCACATGTTTTTGTATGATCATCGCAATGCAAAATAGTTTGTATGTTCATACTACCTACTTATTGTATTATCAAATGTAGCTGTTGATTTACTTTTTAATATAAAACACATGTTTGTGCACTTTTGATTAATCCAAAGGTTACTTGACGGTGTGCTACATTATAAAAAATCAATATAAACATTTTAAAATTGATGAAATAATCATTGAAGGATGATATGCATAGCTTTTCCTCAAAATTTTCTTATATTTATGTTAGTTTTAATATTATATATCCATTGCTCCCATGTTACATAATTATTCTCTATGATAATTTTATTGAATAGAAAAATAGTAATAAGATTAAAAAGGTAGAAGAGGAGTTGTGTTCATGAACCTAATGTGCTGGCCTTATGTACATTTTTTAGAATCTGTTCCATAATCATACTTGACATAAGGGTGGATTAAGTCATTGTTTTCTAAACTTGCAAGTTATGGACACTTATATAATTCAAAGAAAAAAAAATATCAACTTTATATTTAACTATTCAACACAATCATTAATTTGACTGCCTTCTCTTACAATCAAATCTTTTGTGGCTCCCATTTGTTATCATGTTTATAAAAGGGAAAATTAAATTTAAATCGGGATTACAATATTACCTCAAATGTCCCTTTTTTTTTCTTCATATGCTACATGGGCGAACTCTCCCAACTCAATATTTGGGCAACT
The DNA here is from genome assembly GCA_910596185.1 of Chrysanthemum makinoi. Classification (NCBI taxonomy): domain Eukaryota; kingdom Viridiplantae; phylum Streptophyta; class Magnoliopsida; order Asterales; family Asteraceae; genus Chrysanthemum; species Chrysanthemum makinoi. Next base: position 18,157,634 of record OU343225.1, on the reverse strand, counting down.
ATCATAAATAAATGACATGTGTCCCATGTTGTGGGGCAACCTTGTACTTACTATACAAGTGTACTTTTATTTAGTTGGGCAACTTTGAGCAATTTTGCAGGCGTGAAACAATTTTGTCTTTTTAGCAAAAAGTATGGTCTTATTTTATTATTAAAAGGACATAAATATTGGTGGGTCCCACAAGGTTGTACTTTGGGCAACTTATCATGTATAAAGTAATGAATGCATTGAATGTATAAAAAAAAATTTAAAAAGTGTATAAGTTATTTTTTAACCTTTATACAGGGTTTATACATTTATACAAATAGAAACTTCCTCAACACACTTCTTATTTGAAACCACCACACTTATCAACACAATCTTCCTCAACACACTTCTCAGCAAGACCTAACACACCTTCTCGACCAAGATTACATCGCCGACCTTTGTCCGATCTAATGTCTATCGTAAAAAACGATTTGGGCTAGGGTAAGTAATGTTGTTTTTGATTCAGTGTTTCGCTATTTGGGCGTTTAATTTTACGTATTTCATCTATTGATTTATGGCTTTGTTAATTTAGGGTTTCGCTAATTTAGGGTTAACTTTTACGTAATTGTTCTTGTTTGATTTTGGGTTTCGATATTTTAGGGTTAACGTATTGGGTGATTAATTGTTTTTGTTAATTTTTGTGAAACAAATGATGGGTGTGAATAAAGCAGTGTAAGATAACTGGTAATGTATTGGGTGATTAATTGTTCTTGTGGTTTTAGTGATTTGTTGCTACTTATTAAGTTTGAGAAACAAAATGATGGATGTTGTTGTAGACTAAGTCACTAAACCACTGTAAGATAAGTGGTACTAAGTGAATAAAGCACTCTAATGATGGTGCAAACTGGTTGGGTTGACGAAACAAAATACACCTTTGAAAAATAAAGCTGCGACACAACTAAATATAATCCGGGTGATCCCAAGTTTGAGAGTTGTTAGAGTCGTAACCATCGTCGTAAAGATACTTAGAGCAACCTTCAAATCTGCTCTCATCCCACTCTGCATACAATGCATTGAATTCTCTGTCCGACGTTCTGTTGTTCTCTTTCGGCTTGATCCATACGAGCAGCTTCCTCCATCTCTAACAACACTTCTTCATCATGGAGCATAAGTCGCTCCCTTTGCTTCCTCCTTGAAGCGGCTTCTCTTTGTGCTATCTCCCATTCTTCTTCCTCCTTAATAGCAGCCTCCTCCATTTCTAGTAAAAGTTGTTCTTCATCAATTTGTTGGCTAAAGTCTTTTTGTTCGAAGCTGTTGGCGAAGTCTTTTGTTCAGGAAGCGATTCAGGAAATTGTTGGTGAAGTCTTTTGCAGACATTTTTGATAAAATTTTGTAACCTATTTACCAACACCACTTGAATTTAAATTCACACATATAAGGTGGGTAAGTTTGAAAATTTATTACCCTTAATATGTCAATAAATGTGTTGCAGGTGGAACCTCTCCCATATAGTTGACATGGGCCCGCATTGTACTTACATAGCTGATTTATTGGGCAACTTTTGGTTATTTATTAAGCATTTTGTGTATTTGTGATATGTATGAGGCTTTGATGACAAATATCTTTCTTGATGAAGCAAATCATGTGATTGACCGTATCTTGGCATGGCAGTGTTATTACATTCTTATGCAGCCATGGCGGTTATATCTTGATGTCATTGTTTTTATCTATTTTAATACAGATCTGAGCCTTGATGTTATCGTTGTTATCTTTTTACTACATCTTGACGTTATAGTAGCATACATTCTTGTGTACCCATGGGGAGAAAGTTTGATTGTTGCCAATTTGTGTTTTGAAGGAAAGTTTGATAGTAGGCTGAAATGTATTTTGTATTTAGTACATGCAAGAATTTGTGATGATGATTATCTTATTTGATATGCAAATGATGTGATTTACAGTATGTTGGCATGGCAATTTTAATACATTATTTTGCGACCGTGGTTATATCTTGATGTTTTTGTGTTTATCAACCCTTTTACAGATCTGAGCCTTGCTAATGCATATAAATAGAAACACCATGTTTCTAGTTAATACTGACATGGCAATTTTAATACTCACATAGATGATTAACATCTTCGGGTCAATCATGTTTCATTGTGGTTGGCATCCTATGGCAACACATGAATATATATTGTCTGTGAGAGTATATACTCATTTCTCCCTAGCAAGCGCGTCCCAATGAACCATGATTGGCTCGAAGATTTGTATCATGTATGTGAGTAAACTAGACATGTAACTTTTTCAAAGAATTCCATTATGTATATATGATGTTAATTGGTAAGAGGTTGTGATGACAAGTATCTTATTAAATCATGCAAATGATGCGATATTCCGTTTCATGGCGCAGCAATTCTATAGTATTGCAGCCATGGCGGTTGTATCGATGTTGTGTAAACTATTGATTTATCTGATCTGAGCCTCCGTATTATGTTCTGAAACTAACATATGAATGATCAAAGATGGATATGTACGGCATCACCTCGAGTAGCAAAAAACTTAATATGGTGTCGTTCATCCATCTTTGATTATTCATTACTGTTTGCAGCCATGGCGGTTATATCTTAGATACAGCCAAGTTAACCAAATGCATATAGTTTGTTTACTTACAATTGACTTTGTTGATTGAATGGCATGTCGGACACAGGATCATTTGTGTGAATCATAAATCAACCTAGATCTGACATGCTATTCAATCAGCAAACCTGGATTGCAGGTGAACAAACAAGTATATGGAGGAGTTTTACACCAATGTCAAAGCCGATTGTTGCCAATGGGGCATTTAGGGAAGTTAATTTTTTCATATTTTGATATTTTGTTACTTTATATTATGACTTGGTTAAGAAGATACTCGATGATGAGGTTGAATCGAAGGGTAGAAAGGTGGTGCAAAGGGTTTAGCTTGCTCGAGAGTTCATAAGCGTATGCTGTGTTTTAGTGTGTAATTTTTGGTGTGAAACTCTGTGTTTGTGTGTGAGAAAGAGAGGTCAGAGATGATAAGAAAAGAGATGAAAAGGTTGGTAAGGATAGTGGTGGAATGGTGGCGAGAGATATGAAAGGTTTTGTGAGGGTGCCTCATTAACCCCACTTCACTCTGCACTATTCTATCATCTCGCTCTCTCTCTCTCACACACATCTGAGTTTTCACACCAACAATTACACACTAAAACACATACAGTTAATTAACTCCTAGAGCAAGCTAAACCATTTTGCACCACCTTTCTACCCTTCGAGATTCAACCCTCATCATTAGAGTATCCGTAACAAGAAATGAGTGTCATATAATTGTTATAGATTGTTGATATATGTAAAGGAGTTACTTAACAAAGAAGGAACAATATGATATACTTTTGGATTCAAAGTCAAGTTGAAAGTAAGAATGTGGCCATACGCAACTTCATACATTCAAATTGTCTTTGAATATCTCAATGATCACGATAGTGTGTATTGTTCATGACACGCCACACTCCATGATTATCCAACTGAAATGCTTTTCTAGAATCCACGAATTGTAGAAAAGACGTTTGTACTTTGAGCTTCCCCTCGAAAACCCATTCCTATGTCCTTTGTCATAGCAATGGGTTTTGACATGGAAATGGGATTTCGAGTGGAGGGTCAAATTACTAACGTTTATCCACTTGTTTATAACATATTGACAAACAACTTTGTTAACCAACTCCTTTACATTGGTAATTGTTTGAAGTAGTTGGTTTATTTTGGGACACGTGTGTATTTGTGATATGCAAGAGGATGTGATGACAGATTATCTTATTTGACACGCAAATGATGTGATTTACCGTATGTTGGCATGGCAATTTAATTACATTATATTTGCAGCCATGGCGGTTATATCCTGATGTTCCGGTGTTTATCCAACTTTTTAGAGATCGAGCCTTGATAATGCATATGACACTGCACACTCAGTTTGGAAGTTTATATGAGTCTGGTATACTTGTTATAGACTATTGCTATGTTTTTAAATAAAAGTTAAGGATCAATTTGATATACTTGTGGATTAAAAGGGAAGTAGAACATTTCTAGGTGGCCACGTTACTTTGTGTATGCGTAGGAATTTCTGCATAGCTACCCATTCTTAATTCCCAAATAGTGCCTTTTGTTTTTTCAACGATCTAGCAATCCGCCTGGTGCAGGCCTTTGCGCAAAGGGAGTTGAAAGCGACAAAAGATGCTTGTAGGGAATTCAGAAGGGATCACTACGTTGAAATTCCATACACATGTACAAAGTAACGCGGCCACATTGGTATGTTCAACTTCTTTTTGAATCCGCAAGTATATCAAATTGTTCTTTAACTTTTTTTAACAATCTAGCAAAACTATATTTATGATTTTAAAAAACATAATTAACCTTTTCAGTTTCCATACATTTCCTTTTGTCCACAAGTGTGTATTTGTGATATGCAAGAGGCTGTGATGACGATTATCTTATTTGATACGAAAATGATGTGATTTACCGATGCGTTGGCATGACAATTGTATTACATTAATTTGCACCATGGCGGTTATATCCGATGTTCGGTGCTTATCCAAGTTTTTCTGATCGAGCCTTGATAATGCATATCATAATGCACACTCAGTTTGGAAGTTTATCTGAGTCTGATATACTTGTTATACACTTTTGATAGGTTGTTAAAAAAAGTTAAGGATCAATATGATATACTTGTGGATTAAAAGGGAAGTAGAACATTTCTAGGTGGCCACGTTACTTTGTACATGAGTAGGGAATTTCAGCATAGCTACCCATTCTTAATTCCCAAACAGTGCCTTTTGTTTTTTCAATGATCTAGCAATCCGCTGGTGCGGGCCTTTGCCCAAAGGGAGTTGAAGCGACAAAATGCGTAGGGGATTCGAAGGGTTCACTAAGTTGAAATTCCATACACATGTACAAAATCCACATTGGTATGTTCAACTTTCATTTGAATCCGCAAGTATATCATATTGTTCCTTAACTTTTTTCAAGAATCTAGCGAAACTATAATTAAGTTTTTGGTAAGACAATACACAAGAGCATGTATACATAAGAGGTGTGTGTGTATGAGGCTGTGACGACATGTATCTTATTAGATCATGCAAGTGATGCGATATTCCGTATCTTGGCGTGGCAATTCTATAGTTTATACTATTGTAGCCATGGCGGTTATATCCTGATGTTTTGTAAACTATTGATTTATACGGATCGAGCCTCATTCAAATGTTTAAAAAGTTGTCTAAAATTGGGCCATTGTTTATTTGGTGTGAGTATGATACAAATAATTCATTTGTTAAATATGATTGCAGTATTAGGAAGTCGTATACGTTTTTATTGATTGTAGTTGTCGTAAGATACTTGTTAATTGTTGTTAACTTGTTTTTTTTTTCGTCTAAGGAATACGAAGCCAATGTCATCGTTAGGAGCAAATTGAAATACTTTTCAATAATTAAAGAAAAGCTGAATCATATTCGAAGGAAATTGTTTAGGACAACCTGTTTTGGAGGGTGGCTGGATATGTTCTTTTTTGACCATGAACCACATATGTTAGATTATGTTTTACAAAAACAGGGTTTTGTGGATAAAACAAGCTATGACATGCCCCTTATATATACTCTTGATGGTCGTAGTCTACATTTTGGCCGACCCGAGTTTTCTCTTATAACAGGCTTTCGTTTTGGGACAACAAGTTTTGATTTATATAGTTCAGGGGATTTAACATTTAAGTTGAAGATATTTCCAAAAAAATTAGGGGTAAAACTTTCCAACTTAGATATTCTTGGTGTTATTGAGGATGAAGAGTTGTTCGGTAAATTAACTGATGAAGACGCAATCCGTGTGTGTCTATTGTTATCGTTAGAGGTTATTTTTATGGGTCGCTTATTGGTTGAAGAGGTGGATGATTCACTCCTTCGTTTGGTCGAAGACCTAGATGCATAGAATTCCTTTCCATGGGGGGAGCACATTTGGAGGCACTTGTATGCGACCGGATACTAGGCGTTGTATCAAACCACAAGTGGGAACACCTAAAGGGTGCGGAAAGAGACCGGAAGTATGTTCCAACATACACGGTTCTTTGGATTTGTTTGGGCATTCAAGGTTATTCCTATTTATATTATCTTTTCTTAGTATTATTTTTGAACCCAAGGTATGAGAGTAATGCATCTTTATTATTGTAGATATGGATTCTTGAGTCATTTGAAAGAAGCAGTCGTTGGTGGAATAAAGTCCCAGATGTCATACCAAGGGCAATATCGTGGTCAAGGAAACTAATGTTTACAAGATCGGATTATGGATTGCTATTTGGCAAGGTAAAACACATTCAAATGTTTCAATGCATTAGACGATTAATCAGTCGGACTGGTATATGCAATTTAATTTCCTTGTTGATGATGTTATTTAGGACTCGAAGATAATTTATGATCTGAAACCAACATTAGACGAGCACCGGTCGGAGTGGTATATTCAATTTAGGGAATTTTACCTGCACTACATACCAAGGACTCTTCCAACAAAATTACCGCATGATTACGATGTGTATCTACAGTAGTTGGCTGCTGCACGAAAGCGTGGTAGGACGAGAAAAAAGTATTTACCGATTGTGTCTAGGGTACAGACCAGTAGTCTTCTAACAGAAATCAACCTCAAGGATTGTGTCATTCAAGAGTTGAATTCTCGTGTTTTCAAACTCGAGGCTATTATTCAGGTTATTTACTAGTCAATGTTAAATCATAACTATACGTTTATATTAGAATTATTGTTAAGGATAATACCCTTTATTACTTTGTAGGTCCTTGCATGTGAAAGAACTTGCGGATTTCGGGTAGGCCAGTTCATCGATATATCATCTTTATTTCTTTAAACTATCCGTTTGTTTTACAATGAACTTTATTTCCCTTACAGGATAAATTGGACTTTACTGCATCCTTTTCCCACCTCAGCTATGAGTTTCGAGACCAACTAAATCGTGAATTCTACGAATTGGTTGACTCTCTTATTTCTAGCAGTCGTTCAGAGCCGGATGATTGTGATGATGAGGATGATGTAGTTATGGTAATGTGATTTCCAAATGTACACTTTTGCCATAGTATAGTATTAAATTTATTTTAAATGCATCACCTTTACTCGGGAGTATCTGTTGGAAGAGGAATTAAGGTTGAGGAAAGAAGAGGAAGAACGGTGGAGGATGGAAGAACAAAAGATGATGGAAAAGGATTTTCTAATGGCGATGATAGAGGAGAAGAATCGCAGGTTGCAAAAGGCAAAGTTGTTGAAGATTGACAAGGAAAAGAAAAAGAGGTCTATAGCTTTCTATAATTTAGACCATTGGAAAAGAGCCAAGGCGGACATAACACGACAAGAGGAGTAAAAAGATGGTCTTGAGTCATCGTATTCTTGGTCAAAAGATTTGTGGAATCTCAAAAGAATCGAACACCTCCCTATGGGTGCGGGATCCGGATATGACCGCCAGATTACAAAATGTTAAACCTTGGGTTGAGGTATGAAAAACAACTTTTAACATTTATAATTTTTTAAACTGTTTTTAATTTACGTGTTAGTAACAACGTGTGTTTAGGTTCTTTCCAGAAGGAACAAGGCTATCGACAAAGTACATCTTATTGATGAGTACGACGAATTTCTTGGAAAGCAGGGGCCCCTTCGATGTATGTTTCCTTGGTCCAAAGAAGTTCGTGTGGATCGGAGGTTTTGGGAATCCTTAGTGTGTTTAGACCCTCCTAAGAAAGGTTGGCTTATGGACGAGGTAACAATCACGCATATCTTTCACTCCGATAGTATATTCATTTTATATTGTTGCTTTTATACCCTAATCATTTTTATTGTTGCTTTATAGCACATAGAGTTGTGGGTGGAATACATGTTGCATTTCAGACCGATGGCTGATTGGGCTATGGTTACTGCATACTTTGTTCAGTTGCTCTTACAAGACTCCATCCCCATTTGGTATGTTAACGGGGAAAAGTACAAACTCCAATGGGCTGATGTTGAACATGTAATAGTTGTGTTCATTCCTTTATACATATATTGGTATGTGTTTTGTTATCCTGGCCTTTGGTATTATCTGGCAGTTTATATGCCTATCAATGAAAAGGAAAAACATTGGTTTCTGGCTCGATTCCATATTAGGACGGGGGTTGTAACATTTTATGACAGTGGCTATAAGCTTGAAGCTGAGTGGCGTCCTTGGTACAAGGAGATGCGGGCATGTTTACAGGTACCATTTCTTTAAGTTCTTAATTGTTAAAAGTTTGTCAAACTAGTTATTGACTAAGTTGCCTATCAATGAAAAGGAACAACAGTTTTGTAACTAGTAGTTACAAACAAACTAGTTATTGACTAAGTTTCCCATGCGTCATAGTTGCCCAACTATAATAAATTATGGAACATACACTTTCAAGTGTATATGAACTTTCCCCTTGTACTTGTTCATTAATTTGATGGTAGTATTAAGCACAAGTCAACTCTTTAAACTCCAACTTAACTGTTTAACCATTTAATACAAGTACTATTTCTTAAATGCATATCTTATGGGTTGGTCCCTAGATATGAATGCTCTAATTGTTCTATTTATAATACTCTTACTGTCCATACAACACTAAACACATACTTACAGTTTAATAGTTGCCCACAAAATTCTTGTGAAAGTTGCCCATCTTAATTAATTTCACGTTGCCCATTAAAATTTCACGATGTCTGACACCATTCCAATTGAAGTTCAAATAGATATAGTTAATAGGCTCGGTCGGTGTGTGGCTCAATGCGCATTGTGCGCAAGGCTTGGAAGTCTTGCATAGACAACATGCATTTCACCGTCCGTTATGGTGTTCGAATCAATCCACCGGTTTCATACCTTTTCTTTATGCAGGCAAAGTCATAAAGGTTACGTTGGTTTGGTAGATCAAAATTTTGATGTGAACCCTCTTTCCTCAAACATTTCTTTTTCGGCGTCAAACCAATTGGTTGGTCACATGGAGTTTGGGGTTTTACCTATGGACCAATTGTCCGTGATACCATGGCGGTCGTTTGGAACCCATCCATCAACCGATCGGTCACGTTTGTCCCCTATTTAAACACATCACAGAGTATGAAAACGACAATTTTGATCCACCTTCCTAAAAATTTCATACCCATTCAATCCAACACGCCATGCACTGAATGGGCGGTGTTAGGTCGGCAGCTTGAATCAAGTCAAGCTATTGGTGTTTATCAGCGGTTGTATGCTAACGATGGTACCACATTAAACGACTATTTGATTGTTTCTTTTGACTTGCTCACCCACCGTTTCCAAGTCCTGGACATACCTGATGAATTAATAGGCAAACTTCCTTTACCGTTCTATGTTTCAAACCTAAGAGACGATCTTGTGGTTTTTGGAAACATTCATGGGGATGTCAGTTCTGTTTTCTCTATATGGGTTATAATTGCTACACGACTTCTTAGCATCACCACTCCAATAGCACTCAAATTAATTGGTTTTGCGACAACAACGACCACGTACTTGAACTTGGAAACCGGGAAGGATTTAACGCAACCATTGTACTATACAAGCTTGCTCGGGAACTTCCGGCACATGGGCATCGAGGGAGATGTTGGGCCCTTTTTGTTAAAACCGTTACATGAATCACTTATTTTGCGGTGATCGTGATATGGCGGCTTATTAGGATGTCTGGTTTCATTGTAGTTTGGTGTAGTTTACGTTTTCAGTGGATGTTGTAGCTTCAGTGTGTCCGATGTAAACATTTAAGTTGTTATGTATTGTGTTAAGTTGGTATGTAAAATAACAAAATTTGTTTGGATGTATATACATTTGGACTACCGATCGTTCTAGAAAGCCGGTGTCTTCGGAAGAAAGGTATAAATCCGACAACATATGCAATTACCTTCAAGAATGCACCCAACGCTCGGATCGGGGACTCTGTTTGGTGATTGTGGTATCTGGGTATGCATATTCTTATCTGACTGTCACATGGGAAGTCATTGGCCGTCGATAACCCTGCAGCTGCCCTTGCATATCGTGAGCATATGGCTAATTTTTTAAAACACGAGTATGTGTTTGGTAGACATGTTGTTGTCATATTTGGTTGTAATTGTAACTGTTTGTAACAAGGGATGAATTTTGTATTAGGGTATGTAGTAGCTAAACTGATGTATCAACTACTTTAATTAATGTGAACCCCAAACAGGGATGTATTATTTTGTTAATATCGTTGTCATTAAAAGTGTTCGCATGGTTGCATTTTTTGTATCGAGCTCTATTTAAAGATTTTATCGGAAGGAATGCTTCTCATTTTGGCAGATAAGTGCCCTTTTCATGGTGGCCTTTTATTACTACTTATTAATTTTCTTGTTAAGTTATCTTTAAATAATGAAAAGCTTTTCATTTTCTTTGTATGTTCTTTGTATCCCCTACTTCGAAGAAACAACTGCTGCAAAGTTAAAGAATGTAGTCGATGGAATTCTTCTCATTTTGCAAGATAAGTGCCCTTTTCATGGTGGCCAATTTAGGTTAACTACTTATTAATTTTCTTGTTAACATATTTTTAAATGACGTATTCATTAGTGCTTTGATCCTTCTAGCCGTGGTTTCAAGAATGCTTATATCCGTGGTTCCACTGCTAGTTAATAAGAAAACACGGCTAGTTGAGAAGAAACCACGGCTAGTTGAGAAGAAACCACGCCTAGTTCAGAAGAAACCACGGCTAGTTGAGAAGAAACCACGGCTAGTTGAGAAGAAACCACGCCTAGTTCAGAAGAAACCATGGCTAGTTGAGAAGAAACCATTGCTATTTTAACACAAACCATTGCAACTAGTACTTGTGAGGTAATTCTATCCAACAATACTTAATATACACACACTGTTATGGTAACCACTTCAAAATACAATTTAAAATAAAAGTACGAATGGAAAAAAATTTAATTCATATAAATTTTATATCTTACAATCGCATTTCATTCAATTCAAGAACACACTAAAAAGACACACACTTAGAGATCCATCAAGCACTACAAGAACACTCATTATAAGATAACACAAGCACTACAAGAACACTATTTTAACAACCCATTTTATTAAATTCAATATCTTACAATCGCATTTCATGGGTCACACACAAGCACTACAAGAACACTCATAATAAGATAACGGACACATACTACTGCAAAAACAACAAACAACATAGAACACACTGAAAAGACACACACTTAGAGATCCATCAAGCCCCTGAGTTTCTCGATAAAGATGCCATTGTTCGCAGCATTTAGCTCCAGTTCCCGTGAAAGGATACGCATCTGCATGATCTTTTGATCATCTTTACCATTTACCCCCTCAAATATTCTGCTATTTTTTGAGCATGCATGTTTCCAACACTCTCCAATTCTTGAATGAAGCTAAGCCTTTCATCAGTGATTTGAAGCAATCTCCCCGCAAGCGCATTCAATTGTTGTGCCATACTGAACATCTTCGCCGAGGCTTTGTAGCAATAGAAGACTAACATATCAGGCCAGTTGTTAGAATTTGCATCGGCTCTAAGCTTATCACACCTAGGAAATCTAGACATTTCCTTATCCCAATACTTTATGACAAATTAAAAAAAACGGTTAACTAACAAGGTGGGTTTCTTTGTCTTTAAATAGGCAAGCATCAAATACATACATTACTGTTAACTGTATTTGTATTATCATGACACCAATACATGTCCTCATATAGCATTTGTCACATGATGCACAACTGCTCCCCTATTATTGAATAACATCCAAAAAAATTACACCTTTCAAATGCTTTAAACCCCATCCACATATTGCCACTATATTTGTTTTTTCACTTACACATGCTCACAAGATTTACTATTTCTGAACAAACATCCAAAACAGGACAAATTATAGCTTTGGTTTTGCACGGCCTTTGCATTGACTAACCTTTCACAATTATTTAGCATGCCCTTGAACATAAAACTTAAAGAAACATTCATACACAAACACAACGTTTTATTCATGACAAAATACAAATACTTGGTTAAAACTATTACTTCTAACACTTATCAAAGTGCAACACACCAATCAATGATACAGTAAGTTAATCTTGGAACCACAATCAAACCACACAACCATATGCAGTAGTGTTTAACTTTAACCATACACATACTTAGGCATACACAACCATTTAGCAACTATTACATTAGTTAAATAAAGAGAACATTGACCTAGTAATTATCCATGTTATTGAAATCATCCAAGTGATATGTATTTGATGATTCAGGGAGTGAGTTTAGGTTGATGCCAGAATTATCTACGTAACCCTCCCAACCGCTGTTACTTGGTTCACCATCCCAATGTACGGCATCCCAATTCTGGTAAATTCTCCCATTTTGAAAATACTCGTCGTCCAATTGCGATTGTGGGTCATCTTTCAATTGAAAATGAGTACCTGACCTACGTTTACGCGTTCCCTTTTCAGGTGCCATCTCTTGCATAACTTCTTTACCATTGTGCGTCACGCTATTCGTTTTTTCGACAACAAATACAACCTATCTTGTCGGAATACTAAAAACAATATTAGATATACATTTGAATGAACAATCTAGGTTACCTATTTTCTTGGCAATGGTTCCATGCATCTGCGGGTATGCCCTACGGTACCACACCTCCCACATTTTCTAACTTTTGGCTCCTCATTTTTTGATGGGAAGCGATCTTTGTTTTTAGGTCTTCCTGCCTTCCTCTTGTCCATCAACGGCGGTTTAACCTTTTGCAAGTTACCCGGATCATGCCATTCTGACTCTATTTCCAAAGGATACACCATTTCATGATATGTGCCTTTGAGTGCAGTTTTGTAAACCATGTTTCCGCCCATTTGTTACAGTTAGTCAATTTTTCTTCTCTACACATGGCACACACATGACCACATGGTAGTCCCGAAAGTTGCCATTTCCTGCACGTTCTTCGTAATCAAAAACCATACACGAATAAACAACATTTACCGTAATTGACAACTTGTATATTGCGGTACACGCAACTGCATTCATTCTTTACGAAATCAACAATATGACTATGACGATTGTCTATAACTTGGTACACAACACACATGGCAATGCCTCTTACTTCCCAATTAGCACTCTTCCACATTCTCTGCTCAACCTTCCTAGCTGCCCATTTTGTAAGTTCAAATTCCGGTGCGTCTGCAAAATAAGCATACATCAGGTAACATTTATCGAACAAGTAAATGTGAGACGGCAAATATATAGTTATACCGTAGTATTTTTCCCGACGTTCGAAATACCAATCTTGTAGAAGATGTCTGTAGTACTCCAAGAGCATAGTTATTGGTACCTTTCGAACGTGCCTTGTTAATGAATTTATTGACTCCGCCTTGTTTGGCGTCAAATAATTGTATCTTTTTCCACTGCAATATGCCCTTGACCACTTTTCGTACGCGGCGTCTTCAAGTTTTTGGCGGCTTCGATTTTTTGCACGAAGCTCGGAAATTGCATTATCAAAATCTTCAGTTGTATAGCTTTTGCACACCTTCTAGTACAAAGCCTTATGCTTTTTACGGGTGATATTGCAATTCATCATCAAGTGACGACAACAATAACCATGAAAGCAATTTGGAAAACTGTGTCACAAGCTTTTGTTATTGAATGATGCCATGCGAAATAATCGCCAGATTAGGCACTTCACCAATGCATTCTTTCAACCACCCCAAAAACAATGTCGAGGCTTCAGCGGTCTCACACCTGTGACCCGGTAGCGATTGAAATAATCTGATTATTTCCGTCCATACCAACAGCAAGCATGTTGGTTCCGAGATACTTCCCTTTCGGATCGCGGCATCAATTATAATCAATGGCGCATGAAGGCTATAAAACTCCGAATCTAGTATCGTTAAGTATATATTAGTGCTGGCTATACGTTAAAGCTTAATATACTAATAATAAAAATAATAATAAGATGTGTGTATAAGAATAATAATAGTAAAAATACTAATACTAACAATTAATATAAATGTGCCCGAAACTTACCGCAAAACCAAATGCTACAAAAACCATCTTAAATCTTACAGCTTCGCCTGTATCGATGTGTGTTACAGTCCCCTCGTTTTTTAGCTTTAGGTTATGACAATATAAAGCTAACTGCTCAAACGATTGTTCATGTTTACCGTTCAACACCTCAAATGCCAAATTCCTACCCCCCCAAGCTCGTTTGTAAGAAACGTTTACTTTCCATTCAAGACTTAGATCTCTTTGTATGTCCTTTCCAGTGTATACCCTCCGAGTATCTTTCAATTTTTCGATTAGCAACTGACTAAGTAATTTCATTGTCGCATTACGATGATTAGGATGTAATGCAGTTCTTGAACATGTGTGGACATTGTTGATGCTAGAAACAAAGAATGTGCTATCCGGTTTTTTTTTACGGGTGTATATGTTCCATGAGCAACCTTCATTTATACATTTCACGCTGTACCTCGTGGGATCAGATTTAATAACTTTGTATTCAAAGCGCTCAAGTAATGATTTCTTTCCAATAGTAAACATGCATTATGCTTTATTATAAAATTCTTTATGTTTGAAAAAAAAGGTATCGGTTTTTTGGGAATCGATGTTTTTAATTACGGTTGTGGTGCGGTTGGTGGCGTGGGCATATTTTTAAATGAGTCTCTTTGCGACGGAGGAAGTGAATGATCAGGTTGGTGAAAAAAGGTATCCTCGACCTTTGGTGTGTCATGATAACTATCAATGTGAATCAGCGGAAAATTCAGGTCTAATGATAAATGATTAGAAGCCGAAGATGATTTTACCTCTGAAGATGGTGGTTCTTTTGTTGAAATTAACAGAGCTTGAGTTTGCTCATTCTTACAACATAGTTCATGAATGAAGAATTGGACGTCTTCATCATCAACCACGTCCAATTCCATGGAACCATCTTTGTAAGATAACCTGACTCTATCATTTGGTGTGTCTTTCACAGCGTGAACCTTTTTCTTCACATACGCAACTAGTTTATTGAAAGTGATATTTTTAGGTAGTTTAACTGCATGTTTAGATGAAGGATGCACTAAATAAACCTTAAAATTAGAATTGTCATCGTAATCCATGGTTGTGTTTTGAACAAATTTAGGTGGGAATAATTCTTGGACTTTACTGATAAAGTCTTTTTAGTAAGCCAAGTGCAAATTACCAGCCCTTTGTACTTGTGCATTTACTTAGGTTGCCCAACAATGTAAACTTTCTAAGGTTGCCCAAAATTAGTGTATCAACATAGATACACTTTAATGAGTGTATTAAGTATGAACCACCCATTTGTGATTGTTTATTATTTATGTTGTACTTGTGCCAACTGCCTAAGATTTACTAAGATACACATTTATTTGTGTTATGTGAAAAATTTATTAAGTTGCCTAAACTTGCCAACTGCCCACTGGATGAAACTAGTAACTTATCCCAACTACATATAGATTCTTTAAGTAATATCAATTTCATATTTGTAGTAATGTCTAACGGTAAAATTCATTACTATTGTTAGTATGCTATAACTAGTTTTAGTAATATATTTAGGATCCTTACTTTTTTTTTCATAATTAGGATTGTGCGTAGCGTTTGTCTTTTGAAGTGGAGCGACCATGTGATGACGTGCTTCATGAAATATATAGGAAACAACTTAACAAAAGATCTAAGAAGGATGTAGCTGAAAAAGGTGCGTTGGCTGTCAAGGAAATAGGTGACAATAATAAAGATGAGCACAACAAAATAAATGGAAATGTTGATGGTGAGAAGTCGATTACTAAGCAGCATGAAGATGAAGCAATAATGGAACAACTAGCCGAACAAGATAGGGCTGAAAGAGAAATGGAAGATAGAATGCGGCAAGACCGGGAACACGAGGATCGTTCGTAAGATAGAATAAGGTCACCTTGGACAGTCAAAATGAAGGATAAATTTAGTTAAAGTTAGATTATCAGTCTGCAGACTTGTATGTTTCTTTCCTAAACTTAATCTTAGTTTAAAAAAACATGTAATTCACTTCTTTAAAGTTCATATATTTCACTTTCCAGACTTGCATGTTTGTTTCCAGGCTTATATACTTGGAAATTATTCATTAATTTATAAAACTGCATCAACGGATGCAGTGCTAGATGCTTCCCATTCATACAATCATCTAATAAGTACATCAAAGATTTATCCAGTAAGGACTACTATCAAAAGACTACTACATCAATATAACCTCCTAAACCATCTATGGCCTCTTTGGTATGGCCCATCTGCATCTTCGGTGAACTCCTTGTCCCCAATAACCCAACAGTTTTGGGCAAGCAAGTCCCCTCACTAGCTCTCTTTTGGGGGGTGCTGATGAGGAAGGCCCAGTTGGCCGTGGTTGAGATGCAAGTGCTTCAAGAGGTGGAGATCTGAGTGGTTCTGTTTGGATGGAAGAGGGTCCAGCAGGAACATGCTTTGTCCTCATAAACGTGAGGGATGTTTTTCTTGGAGGAAAATAGTTGTCCCAAGTATTGATTGAGCATGAACTATCGAAGAATGAATCTGAAGAGATTTCCATAGGATGTTTTTGTGACCCACTCATGTTGCCTAAAATGTTTTGGGGATACAAGAGAGATATGTGTGGTTTATGGGTGATATGTTATTAAATAGAGTTAAAAAGCATTCAATGTGTTAAATGGGTAGAAGGTATGAGTTGTTGTGTAGTAAATGAAGTCATTGACTATTTGACTTGGTGTTTAGCACTTACTATAAGCACAGATGGTTGTGGGCATCCCACTGCTTGTGCATTCCTAACCACTAGCATTTTCATGAAGATGGAAAACAAGGTTGGGCTGTTGTGTAAGTTCATGGAAACAATGTACAATTAAAACAAACGCATTACCTCTCATGTTCAAATAAACATGACAAGATCCTTATCCTATAATGTGAATAAGGTGTGACTTGTTGTGGAGTAAACATGGTCTAACCACTGCTGTTTGTGGGAAAACCACTGCTAGTACAATTGTAACCACGGATAGCCGTGGGCAACCCACGGGTAGTATGTTTCTAACCACCCATGTGTGTGGGCAACTCACGGCTAGTATATTTCGAACCACTGCTAGTGCAGTTTTGATGAAAATGGAAACTCAAGGGGCTGTTATGTAACATGTTGATCTATAAGTATATAATCCCCAAATCACTGCGCTATCAAATAATTGATCTTTAAACACTTGAAATTGGCGCTCTACAGAAACCCTAACAACTCCCAAACTGATAATTAAACGTCTGCTACATCCAAATCACACAAATGCCGAAATATCCCACCACACACAACGTCGTTGCATACCTAACCGAGAATAATCATACTGAAGGGTTCCATGAGATGATTGCTTTTCTCAAACACACACCAATTCACTATGCAATAAGTGTACAACCTATCATTCTTAAAGCCTACATTCATCAATTTTGGTTGAAGGCAAAAATTCAAGAACGAGATGGAGCAGAGGTTATTAGGAGTTTTGTTGATAAGAACGAGATAATAGTCAAAGAGGATGTGATTAGGGATGTTTTGAAGCTGGAGGATACTGATGGGGTTGTCAATTTGTCTGATGATGATATTTTTAAGGGGTTGAAAACATTGGGTTATGAGAAAAATGTGGAAAGAATTAAGTATCATAAAGGTATGTTCTCACCCCAATGGAAGTTTTTAATACATACTTTGCTTATGTGTCTAAGCAATAAGACCACTGGCTTTGATGAGTTTCCATCAAAAATAGCAACTGCTATCATATGTTTATCACAAGGGAGGGTGTTTAACTGGTCTAGGATGATCTTTGAGGGGTTTTTGAAGAACCTTAAAGAAAAGGGTAAATACTACTTATATCCTAGGTTTGTTCAATTAATAGTGGAGAAACAGATCACGGCACCCATTAATCATAAAAGGGAGTATGAGGTACATCATATGTCTCCTAGGGTGTTTACACACTTGAGAAAAAAGAATGACAAGTTCTCAGGAAAGCTTACACCTTTATTCTCTAATATGCTTAACTTGCAGACATTCCGATAATCGAGGAGGTGCTTGAATCCCAACCCAACCAAAGCAATGATGCTCAACCCACTCCTACCACGTCTGAACATACTGCTAACCCAACTGAATCCACTGCTAAACCATTACCTTTACATGAATCACAAAACACCCAAACCAATGATGCTGATCCCACTGCTACCACTGCGCTCAACCCTAATGCCACCGTATCAGATCCCACGGGTACCACATATGGTGAGAATATTATAGAAGTAGTGAATGAATTGAAGGCTAAATGTACACAAATGGAAAATACAATAAGAAGATTGAAGCACAGGGTTTATGTGTTGGAGAGAGTAAGAAGACCAAGGTTTGGTGCATCTAATAGAGTAACGAAGATGACTAAGAAAGGCAGGTCCTCAAAGGGGAGGAGCAAAAGCATTGATTCAGGGGAGGATGTAAACATGGATGTTGATCTGGAATTCGATAGTGGAGATCATGGTGGTGACTATATGGTTACTGACAAGGAAGGAAAAGAAGCCGTGCTTGAAGCTTCAAAGGTTGTAGTTGAAAACGAAGAGGAAGAAGTGGGGCACGAAACAACCACTCCGATTGTTGCTAAATCCCCTGGTAGTACAAATGAAATCACTTATGCCACCTTAATGACAACCATGGTCACACAACCACCCAAATCTAAGGAAGTTGACAAAGAGGTTGTTGGTACCCTGATGAACTTATGTAAAAACTTACCGAGTCGGACTGGATCGGGTACTGCACATTTTCCTATTATACTTAGACCCACTGGTCCTAAACCCTTGGCTAAACCTTTGGCTAAAGGTTTGAAGGTTGGAAAAGTGGTAGAACCTTTTAATGTTGCAGTTGAAGTGGATCAAGAACAAGTGGTAGAACCTTTTAATGTTGCAGTTGAAGACGAAGAGGAAGAAGTTGTGCAGGCTCTATATAGTGATACTACAAATGAAAGCACTACTGTAACCTCAGAGGTAATTTCATCGACAGTTACTTCAGATATGCATATTGCTACTACAACCACTGATGGTACGATTATCACAACTACTGTAACACCACCATTGAAGGCGAAGGAAGTTGAGAAGGAGGTTGCAGGTACACTGCTGAACTTATGTAGAACCTTAGCAATTCCTGATTCTGTTATTGCACCTGTTCACATTGTAATTGAACCTACTGGAAATAAACCATTGGCTAATAGTTTGAAGAATGGGGAGCCAGTTAATAAAGTAGTAGATCAACGAGACATAGGAAAAGGTGAAGCTATTTCTGAACCTGAAGAAGAAGAACTTGAATTTGATAGTAAGGAGGATCAGATTTCACATGATCATGAATTATCAATACAATTGGATGAAAAATTTAAGGCTGGACATCTTGCTTTTGAAAAAAGAAAGAAAGAAGAAGATGAAGCTAGTATGAGAGTGATTGAACGATGGAACAAGGAACAAGCATTTCTTCAGGCTTCTGAAATGCTAAAGTTGGAATGGAGTACTGAAGAATGGGCACTATTAGATGTTCCATCAAGGTCAAAGGTTCTGGCTGCAAGGGCGAGACAAATGCAGAAGGAAAGAAGTGTCGTAGAATATAATAGTAAGAATAACAAACCTCCTACTAGGGCTCAAATGAGAAATGTCATGATCAAGATTCTCAAGCACGTGGAATTTTGCAAAGGCAAGGATTTGAAAAAATGCACGTACGAAGAGATTGAAGAGCTGTATGAACGTTGGATAAGAATGAATGATGATTTCAATCCTATGAATTCTGAGAAAGAAGCTGAGTGGATCAAGAACGAACAAAAGCGAAAAGCAGAAATTCTGGAGAATGTGCGTTCTAAGAAACAGAAATTGGATGAAGGGATGGAGAGGGAAGAAAGAATGGATGTGTATCTTACGGTGAGTGATAGACAAGAGCCGATTAATCCTACACCACTAAGCGCAACTCAGCCAGTTCATGATTTGAAAATAATCACTGAAAATGGTAGAGAAGTGATTGAAATAACAAGAGCAGATGGATGCAGAAGTACATATGTAGATTTTGGAAGCTTGTTGTTCTTTCTATCAAAAGAGGATTTGGAACAGTTATGGAAAGTCATTGACTTTAGATATGGAAAGCATGGGCCAACTGGATGATTAGCAAGGTTCGTGTGGACATCAGTGAAAAACATGTGTCAACCTAATCCAGTGGACAAATTTTGGAAAGAATTTGAAGTAGTTGAATGGATGCTTTATGAACATTCCAGAGTACATGCTGTACAATCTACTAAGGATAAGTTTTTCATGTTTATTGATAAATCCATCGTCCAAAACTGTTGCCAGGAAAATGTTGGAAGCGACGCTTGATC